>CM066031.1:1138809846-1140009846 GCA_033557465.1 Ichthyophis bannanicus
GCAATGGTGGGTGTGGTGTTTGGTCCACTGTAGCCTCTTGTGGTCCTCCGTCGCTGCACTCCATACTTTAGCGGGTAGGTGTGCTGGTGTTTTTTCCATCCTGAGCTTAGCATACATATAGGTATACCTTGGGTGTGGCTCGACGACCGTTGTTTACGCGTGTTGCGACGCGCGTGACTCCTGCGCACGTAGCTACGCACCGGGGATGATGTCATCTATGTGCGTTAATATCGGCAGAAGACAGCGTTTCAGTGTTCCACCTTACACGTGCTCTCCTAACAGTATTGTGGTTTCTACTGCTGACCCACATGCTCCACAGGTTCGAGATGTTATTTTGTTTGTCGGCGCATTACTAGTCGCGTTGGTAGCTGTTGCGATGTTTGCCGCACACGCTACGTCATACAGATGTTGCACGCTGCGTTACGCACGTGGCAACGCCTCTTGCATTTTACTCTTGTGGAAATGTTTGTTGTATGTCTGTCCTACTTTGGCATCTGGGTGTGTTTTCAGGTGTACTACGCAGTTTCTTTACACCCTGCTTCATCACAAGGACTCACGTAGATGACTCTCATTGGGCTAGGATTTGGGGTGGCACCAGTGGTGGGTGGTCAGGGTGGGTAGGCTCCATGGGCAGCAACAGGTGGGTGGCCTCGCAACATGGATTGGGTTTGTGCTGACGACGTTGACTGCCACACAGGCCCCATGGCTTTCTCCATGGCATATGGTGCACCGGGGTGCAGGATACAATGTCTGCTTGGGTCTGGTGACTGCCTTTTGTGGACCTTTGTTTGCACTTTAGTTGTTTGAGATATTTGGGATAGTGGTCACACAATTACATTGCCACTCGGGAGCTTGCCAGTTTGGACACCACATGACATTTATCTTTTCCTTCCTTGTTTGCTGCTTACTTGCCCATATGCTGTGTGCAGCCCCACCACATCTCCGCCCACCCTTTCATGGTTGAGCTGTGCATGTCAGTGTGGCCTGTCTGCAGCCTCTCTGCCACATCTTCTAGATTACCTGTAGTTTTCCTCCTGGGGACAGGCATGTGACTGGGATGCCTGTGTATTGAGACTGCTGCTGCCGGTTGGTCTGGGCCACATCACTGATATGGTTGGTCATTCACATGCTCCTCTTTCAGTCCATTGCCCTTGTCCACAGGCCATCCACATAGCTTTCCATTGAGCTGGCCCTTTCCACCCCTCATGTGTCGCTCCCCTGATCTATTGCATGTTGTTTACACTGCATTATATCTCCTGGTGTGTGTGCACCTGTTCATATGTGCCTCCCATCCCACCTATGGACTGTGATGTTGGCTATGGACCCCTGCTCTACCTGTGTATTGCATCATGGTGACTCTTTGGGGTGCCCTCACCTGACACACAGCTGTAGTTTTCTAAGGTGACATGTAGTGGTCCTGTCTGCAGCCATTTCTATGTGCCTAAACGTGTTGTTGTAGCCTATTGTTTTCTGCAGTGCTTTCCATCCTTGTGGTCATGGCTTTGCACTCTCTTTGCTCTCATGTTTTGATGCCTTTCCTGCACTGGTACCTGTGGTCGCTGTAACAGTCATCTCTTGGCTTCTATGTCCTGCCTGCTCATATTGTCCTCATCACAGTTGCGGACCATCCTTTGGTCCATCTATCTGCATTTGTCAGCTGTGAGATGTCCTGTATGTCGTTGTGCACTGTCACCCCATATCCTACACTGCTACCCTTGTCTGCATTGCATCTCTTTTTGCTTGGCGGGCCTGTGCCTGTTTTGCATGGCACCACCACTCCTCTGTCCACCCATCGGTGGGACTATCCTGCCACCTCCACCTCCACTGGAGGACACATATTCCCTTCACCTGCCACACACTGTCTTTCCAGTACTCTACGGTGCCAACACCCTTTGCTGTGGTACTGTTGCCCCCACCATGTTTGTCAGCGCTGCTGCCAGACACATGGGATGCCCACAGAGATGGCAGGTCCAGTAACTCCCTACTCTCCCTCCGTCAGTCACCTGTTCATTGCCTTTACTGTGGGTTCTATGTGGTGTTCGTACTACATCTGCCTCTGTTCCACGCAGGTCCTGCAGGTCCTCCAGACGCAACTTGCAGTCCCTAGGGCACACTGACCTTGGCCAACATACCCTTTTTGGAGCACCTTGACATATGGTTCGATAGGGCAGGGTTCCATCTGCACTGTCTTATCCATGTGTACCTCATATTGCACTTAGCTTGGGACTCCCTTCTAGACACCGTACTGGGCACCTTTTCAGGCTTCTTCTTGGGCACACTGTTGGGCTACTGTCTTTTGCTGCTCTATGGCAGTGACACACAAATTCATTTCTCCCTTCCGGGCCAAGGTGCTGTGAGGGTGCCTACCCCCTCCTAGTTTCATCTCTGGACTGCTGATGTACATGTGCAGTGCACCATGGGTATTGTTGCATAAACCCATATCCTTACCACCACAGCAGGCACTTTGGGTGGTGACATGGCGCCCCTCGGTGGCCAGTCAGGGGGTTGTAGGTCCTGGCCACCGAGGGGTGCCATGTCACCAAAAAGGGAGTCCCAAGCTAAGTGCAACAGACGTCTGGGTATTCTTTATCCACATATTCATAGTATGTTCGGGTTTGCTTTTGCTTTTGCCAGTGGCTTTCAGTTTTTGGAAAAGGTCTGTGATGTTATTGGGCTTGTTATATTTGGTAATGATCTTGGCCTTGGTCTTGATTGTGTTTGCCATATGCCCTGGTTTGCTGAGACCTTGGTTTGTTTCAATGCCAAGCATTCTTTGTATGTGCGTAGTGCAACTGCTGTGGATCTGGTGTGGGGGTTTTGGGCATTTCACAGTTATACTCCATGAGCTGGCCACCTCATTATTGGGGCTGTGTTAGTCGCACTAGCAATATGAGCGAATAGTTACTTCAATGCCTGCGGAGGCCCCAAGGTCATGGGTTTCAGCCCACAGTGGATTGTTTGGTGGGGCTTTGGGGGGCATTTTGTTATTTTGCTTTACATTGGTGCTGACAGCAGCACCACCCTCACAGTGCAGACTCTTTACGGTGCCTCATCGGCCACACTATGATGTGCCCTGTGAGACACACTGTGCTGCAGCCTATAGGATGCCCCATGGGAGACATTATAGGTTGCCTTGGCGGACAGTGCACATTATACTGTGCCTCTGGTGTGTCTTGTAGGGTACCTTATGCGACACCTGCGAGGGTGTGTTTGCCGGAAACACCTATTAAACTTCCAAAAACAACTGCTTCAGAAAGCACAGAATTAGTGTAATAGGTACTGTCTCAGTCAACTTCCATTGTTATACCCACAGGGGAATTGAACTCACAACCCTTGCACCACCAGTTGGTGTATTAACCATTGTGCTATGGCCCTGGCTGCCTTGCTGGGCACCTTTTCATGCACTTTGTGGGGCACCCTGTTTGGCTACTGTCTGTCGCTACTCTGTGGCAGTGATGCACATGGTTATTTCACCCTGCTGGGCCAGGGTGTTGTGGGGGTGCATGCCCCCCCTTGTGTTCATCTGTGGACTGCTGATCTACGTGTGCAGTGCACCATGGGTATGGCAGATGTTTTGGGTGGTGGCCGTACATCCTTCAGTGGCCGGCCAGGGATTTTCTGGTGGTTCTAGTGATTTGGCATACTTCCTAATGTGCTGCTGGTGGAGTCAGAGATCATGGATTGCAGCCCACAGTGTGGTTTCTAGGTTGGGCTGTCTGCGGCAATTTTATTTAATTAACATTGGTGCTACCAGCACCACCACCCTCACAGTGCAGACTCCTCATGGTGCCTCATCGGGAACCCTATGACATGCCCTATGGGGCGCTCTGTAACATGCCCTATAGGGTGCCCTGGCAGACAGTGCACATTAAACTGTACCCTCTGGTGTGCCTTGTAGGGTACCCTATGTGACACCTTTGGGTTATAGCCCTGTGAGTGTGTGTTTGCCAGCAGCACTTCTTAAATGTACAAAACAAACTGCTTCAGACATCACTGAATTGGTGTAAGGGTATTGTCACAGAACCATCCAAAAATAACCCCCGCCTGGCAGGACCACATTCACTTGATACAGGGCCCAGAGTTGGTCTGAAAAATGCATGTTGTGGTGGCGTTTGCTGGTGGAGTAAGATGGCGAGACAATTGGGTTCTTAACTGCCTTGGTTCCAGCACGTTTTGAGGTTTTATTGCCTTTAGTAAATGATTTGTGGATATATTTGACTTTGTAAATCTCTCTCACCCGGTTCTGGCTGTGGATTCACACTATTTTATTATTGTGAGGGCTGAGGCTCTCTTGAATAAAAGGACCCTCCCAATAAGGGGAGGTGGGCAGTTTCTCCCACCTCTCAGGTTGGTTGTGCCTGACAAAAATAGAAGGATATCTAATGTTTTGCCAGAGTGGTGACTGGTTATACAAATCAATGACTACAGTTTGTGGAGGGTAATGTTGCAGGCAGCTTTGGTCCTTAGACCCACAGGAGAGAGTTGAACTCACAGCCCTTACACCATCTAACCATTGTGCTATGGCTCAAGCTGCCTTAAGGGGTACCTTTTCTAGCTCCTTATGGGACACCCTGTTGGGCTACTGTCTGTTGCTACTCTGTGACAGTGACGCACACAGTCATTTTGCCCTACCGTGCCTGGGGGCTGTGTGGGTACATACCCCTTCTTGTGTTCATCTCTGGACTGCTGATCTGCATGTGCAGTGCACCATGGGTATGGTTGCGTTGACCCAGATCCTGGCCAACACAGCAGGTGGTTTGGGTGGTGGCCTGACACCCTTCAGTAGGCAGCCAGGGGGTTGTTAGCAGTTATGAGGCTGCAGCCCAGGGGTTCCTTCACTACCTGTGGGGCCAGTGGTCATGGGCTCAAATCCACAGTTTGCTTATTTTATAGGGCTGTCTGCAGCATTTTATAATTTTCATGTACATTAGTGCTGCCAGCGACAACCCCTCAGCGTACAGTAACCTTACAGTGCCTCATAAGGCGCCTCATGCGGCACCTTATATGGCGCCCTATAAGGTGCCTTATAGGGTGTTCTATAGGGGACATTATGGGGTGCCTCACCGGACAGTGCACTTTATAATGTAGCCTATGGAGTGCGTTATGGGGTGCCTTCTGCGGCACCTTAGGTTACGCCACTGTGAGGGTGTGTTTGCTGGCAACACTACTGAAAATAAACATAAAATGACTCCTCATTCACTACATAATGTACAGGGTGCTGCCTCAGCCAGCCTTATGTATACTGGGGAATCAAATCCATGATGCCTGTATCAGCAGTCAGTGCAGTAACCATTGTGCTACAGCTCTGTCTCTGTGACTTGTGTCTGTGCGCCTTCTTAAGATTAACGCGCGGTAACGCGCCACGGCGCCCTGTAACGCTCGTTAGTTTTTTGAACGCGCGTTAGCGGTAACGATGTACCGCCCATGTCCTTATTTGGGATTTCTGTTTCTACAGCGGCTCCTAACGCGAATCGCACTAACGCAGTTTAGTAAACATACCCCATTATCTCCCTAGCATGTCCTGCCATGACACTGACCTAGTCAATACCTGGGTTATTGAAATCACCCATTATTATTGCTGTGTTGTAACTGATGTTCCCTGATATCTTTGAGCATTTCATCCTCCATTTGTTCATTCTGGCCATGCGGTCAGTAGTACTCCTCACTGCTATTGCCTTCCCATTTTTACATGGAATTTCAATCCATAGATATTCTACAGTATTTTGTTTCCTGCAAAACTTTAATCCCATATGACTCAGTGCCCTCTCTAACATAGAGTGCAACCCTTCCACCAATTTGATCTACTGTATCATTGCGATATAATTTGTACCCTGGTAACACAGTGTCTCACTGGTTGTCCTCCTTCTACCAGGTCTCTAAGATACCAATCATATCTAACCTCTTATTTAGTACTATATATTCTAACTCTCCCATCTAATTTTTTAGACTTCTAGCATTTGCAGACAAGCATTTTAGAGGTTCTATTTTATTCATATTAATTTGGTTATCGGTAGGCAGGGGTAATTTTGAATCTTTAAGCTCTGTCTGCTCTGTATTTAAGGGCATTTGGGTTCCCTTTGTCTTTATTGGAACCTCTCTGTCAATGTACCCTAACTTAAATCTTTTGCTAGTATCCTTCGCAGATACGTACTTCCGAACAATGTGCACTTAGGTGACTTTCGGCTTTCTGCTACTATCTAGTTTAAAAGCTGCTCTATCTCCTTTTTAAAGGTTGATGCCAGCGGCCTAGTTTCATCCTGGTTATGTTGAAGCCCACCCCTTCAGAAAAGCCCGTCCTTTCCTCAGAATGTTACCTAGTTCCTAACAAATACAAAAGCCTCTTCCTTGCACCATCGTCTCATCCGCGAATTGAGACTCCAGAGCTCTACCTGCCTTTTGGGTTCTGCACATGGAAAGGGAAACATTTCTGAGAATGCCACCCTGGAAGTTCTGGATTTTAACTTCCTACCGACAAGCCTAAATTTGTCATCCAGAACCTCCCTACCACACTTTCCTATGTCATTGATACCAATATGTACCTAGACAGCAGACTCCTCCCCAGCATTATATAAAACCTTGCCTAGGTGGTGTGTGAGGTCTGCTACCTTCACACCAGACAGGCATATTACCAGGCAATCCTCACGTCCACCAGATGTCCTTTCTACATGCCTAATGATCGAATCACCAACTATAATGGCTGTCCTAACCCTTCCTTTATGGGCACATGGCCCTGGATAAATCTCCTCAGTGAGAGAGGGTTTTACATCACTTGGAGGATAGATCTTAGCTATAGGATCACTTCCTGCCACACAAGGGTGATTTTTTTCCTGTCATGGGACCTCTTTCCTCCATGGCAACAGGGAGGCTGCCAGACTGGTGGTGGGACTTCAGTACTATGTCCCTGTAGGTCTCATCTATATACCTCTCTTCCTTATGTCTTCCACGTTTGCTACTCTGGCCTCCAGAGTTTAGACTCATTCCCTGAGAACAAAAAGCTCCTTGCGTCTAGACCCCTTACCAATTGGGAGAAAATCGTATATGTGACACTCAATGCAAAAGACTCAAAATCCCCCATCTCGCTGCTGGACTGCTGGACTGCTGTCTGCATCTTAGTTTTAATTAAGGTTTTGTTTAGGTATTTAAGGTGTTTACTTAATTAAGTTTGCTGGGGATATGTATACTACCGCCACTATACCTAATGGGCCTGATTCCATCCCGAATGTGGATCCCCTCTGTAGGTCCAGTCTGAACTGGATGTACAGAAGGGATCGTGATTCTGATCTCACGGGGCATGCCAGTCCCTGCGGGATCAGAATCACGAACAGTCCTGCAGGTGCAGGCTGGGACTGTGATCCAGTCTGGCCTGTGTCGTGCGACGAGCATCTAGCGGGGTCCCGGTCCAGTCCAGATGATACCTGGTAATGAGAGAACAAAGAAAGCAAGGCAAGAAAGAAAAACAACTTTTTCCAGGCAGATACCGTTTTATTCACTGCTATCGCATGGGCTGGCTCATAGTAAGCTATCAAGGAGTCCAGCCCTCACACAGGATTCAAGCTGGATCTTTATACAGTCAGCATAGCAGTTTGTCACGTGGGTTAAAGCACAATAGCAATTTGGAAGAATTCTCTGGGCCCCTTGTTTTTTTCCTTTCTACAGAATTATCTAGGTGGCATATCTGGAGAGTACCTAATTGCTAAGAGTCTCTGATTGGTTAGTTGAGGGGTGGCTTCCTTATCTCTCCCTGCAGTTTAGAGCATTTGTGGCTAAGCTGTATTGTGGTAGGCGACGGCCTATGATCCATGCTAATTGAACTAAGCAGACAGGCCTGAGCAGCTTGACCTGTAACTGAAGCCTGTAGTTAGGCCCAGAGGAATGAAAACCCCCCCCTGAATGATGACACCATAGAATTGAAACTTAACTCAGTTTAACTGAACATAGCTAAGCAGAAACGAAACTTAGAAAATATAGAAAAACAAGTTTAATTGGTACTGATAAGGTGTGCTATGCTTCTATGGAATTAATTAACTCTGCAAAAAGCAAGGTTACAGTGCCCTGCTTCCCATATGTTTTAACAAGCTAAGCGACCTTGGAGGAGAGATGTAACAAGTTAGAGACACTGACCATTGTAATTGGGACTAGAAGGGGGGCAAACCAGGTGCTGAGCCCAGACCAGAGTCCCGATTGGGTAGCCATATCAGTACCGGGACCAATAGATGGGTGAGAGGGGTACTGGGACCAATGAAAAGTTTGCCTATGCTTAGAATGGACAAGAAAGCTATAAAAGTTGTTGTTTTACTAGAAGCCATTGCTCAGCCATTTTGAAATTGCTTATTGCTTGAGCCATGTGCACATTAAACTGGCTTGGATCTTTGAAAAGACTCCTGGATTTATTTATTGCATGCTTATCTGCTGCTACATTCTTGGTGCGTTGGCCTGGAAGTGCGAGTGGTGGATAGTGTTCAAGTGAATAAATCCACGTAATTCGCCTTGAGGTTTGGTCCAGTTGGAACCATGCCAATCCGACGCAGGGGAATTTCCCTGGGCCCACCGATCCTCTTGTATCGGAGGGAGTTCTGCCTGGCCTCGGCAGGCACTGAGTCCAGCTGGCCAACACTTCCGACCCGGGGGAGTCCAGGATCCAACTCAGAAGCTTGGGAACCAGACCTGGTAAGTATAGTTTTGAAAACCTGTCTAGACAGATGAGTTAGAACTGCAGTTTGAAAACTTTGGTAAGACTTAAGTCTTTGTTTGAAAATCCTTGCATGAGTATTCGCTAGGTACAGCTGTTATAGAGAATCATGATTCCGCCTGGTCAGAGCAGACAGGACTGGGTTTTTGGTATGTCTAGACAGAAATAGAAAGAGCAGTACTGCCAGTGGAACTTGGAATTTGTAATCTCGAGATATTGGGAATTGGTAAGAGAGCTCTCAAGGAAGGGCCGAGTAACCCCGCATGGGAATTCGCCGGGTGAAACCCTCATCCTTTTTGTAATTGGGAAAAAGACTAGTCAGAATAGATAGAAAGGAATGCATTCTGAGATACGTTGCTAGCATGATTGTGTGAATGAAGTGTGAATGAGAGGTCTGGCAGCACGGACCAAGCGAGAGTGGACTCTGGACTAGCGCAGTTCCTAGTCGGGTGACTGCGTCTAGGTCGCGAAACGGATGAAGTGTTTTGGTGTATTGTCCGTCCTGTGTATTTGATTTTTGCTATCTGTTGAAACTGCGAGTTTCCCTTCTGTTATAAGTGTGAGATTATTCTGTTGAGTAATTTGTGACAGTTCACTGATTAAGAAATTGTATTAATAGAGCAGAATGAAGACCCAAAACACCTACAGTCATTTTTAGAAATCAAAAAGCTGGTCTGACCCAGTTAGTTTTTCTACTGCAGTGTGAAAAACTGACAGGGGGCGTGTCTGAAGGAAAGAATGTAAGTGTCGTCTTTCTAATCCTGTGCAGGCTTAAACCTCAATGCTGGTAGTTTGTGCTTATTTCAGGCAAATTGTACCTGTTTTATTTAATATGTTTTTGTTCCTTCTGCTGTGGTTATGTAATATATATCATTTATTTATCATTTAATAAGAATGTTTAGTCAGGATTGTGGGTCCCGATAGTTTTTGGGTTTAGCCTGAAAAGGATTAAGTTTGTATTAATCCCTTATGGGTTGCGGACCAAGTGAGAGGAATTTCTGTCGGCTGTATGTTCAAATTTTCAGTAAGCACTGAAACAGTTTAAATAGGAAATGATAAAGAACTGTTTTTGTTTTTCCTTTGATCTACAAAGTAATTAGATCACGACTTAACATTGATTTAAATTTTTTTTTTCTTGAATACAACTGTCCATGTGAATGAGAAGTCTATTTTTATGAGCACCGTACATTTTTTTCCCCGCCCGCCGTGGGGTGTGGCTTCCACATAGCCGGCATAAAAAAAAAAAAAAAAAAAAGGGTTCTGAAGAGACTGCTGGAGACTGCAGGAGATTTCTCCTAGGAATGAAAAGGGACTCCCGATTTGAAAAGTCTCTTCATTTAATCGAAGCGTGATGAATTTATAATTAGTTTTTTCTCTGGTTTCACTAGCTCTGTTTAACCAAAAGTTTTAAAACCAAAGTTTATCTTTTTATGAATGAGTATAAGTCATTTGAATGCATGCTTCCCCTCTGTGCTGGTTACTAATGAACAAATCAGTTAGCTACACTGACCTTTACAATATTGGCTTTTAAGATAAATTAATCTGTGTTTCTGTATTTAAAAAAAAAAGGAAAGGTGTACTGTATTTTATGAAAAATATCCGGAATGTCTTTTAAATATTTGCTTCCTGAACTAAAAAATAATTTCTTTTGCAGAGACATGCTGACAGATAGCTATAGTTCTCTCTATAAGAAGCATAATGGATGTATGTGCTCAATCTAAGTGTTTCCTGCCTGCCCTATGTTTACAGAAATAATAAGTGTCTTTTCAAGTATGATCAAGAATTTCAGTAAGGGATTTACTGAAGATTATGAAATGTCTCTGTCCCAATCAGGATTTTGCCCCAGAATTTCTAGATATCCTGTCTCGTCTCTCTCTCTCTCTCTCTGTAAGTAGTTCTGTTCAGAGTGCTTAAGGGGGGGATGGAGCCCAGTCCACCGATGATGTCAAACCCCCCCCCCCCCCCCCGGGGGCGGGAACAAATGTGCCCACCGCAGAGAAGTGGATCCTTTAAAAAAAAAAAAAAAATCAACCTCCAGGATAGAGCATTGCTAGGAGAAACAGAATCCAGGAGAGGGGGGGGGGGGGGACTACAGATTCCCAAGTAGTTTGCTAGCCACCTCTGCAACAGGGGAATGTCCACCCCCTCCGGACTAGAAGTGAAAGTCAGCTGACCAGACATGTTTAGAACTGAAAAAAAAAAAACAGCATTATACACTGAGAAGTTTTAGGACTTGATTGAACTAATGAACGGAAATTGCAGAGAATTGGATGAATTTGCGGGCATAATGGTTAAATGAAAGTTAATCAGAGGGTGTGTGAATTGTGAAAATAAATGTAACAGAGAAAGTGAATGATATTTTAGTTGAATGATGTGAGGTTATCCTAATCGAAGGAACAGAGGAAGTGAAAAACTGGGTGTGAGTACGCCCATTATAGAAAAAGAAGGACATTAGAGAAGTGAATGCCCGTATCTTGACTCCTCCCCAGGAGGGAGTACTTGATTGCAAAGTCATAGACAGAATAAAACCAAGCACAGTGTTTCAGCACGAGAGTGGAGCAGCTATAGCGTGAGTGGTAGCCTGAGAGGGCTACAGCATGGATGAAGACTAGGCCAGACCGGACTCTCCAGTTTCCCTGGGTCCCCAGGAGTCAGTCTGCAAAATAGGGGACCAATATATGGACTTTTATGGGGGATACAGGAGCAGAATACTAAAGCCAGTAGCCCCTGTGTTTTTCTCGCAAAGCCTTTTCTGCAGAACCACATGTGTGAACTAGAAAAATAATAATAATAATAATGTACCAGTTCCTGTATATGCCTGAATGCCCTATTCCATTTTTGGAGCCGAGATCTGCTTGCAAAGCTTCAAGCACAGATATCCTCTGTTGAAGGAAGAAAAAAATGAAACTCAAACTGTCCCCAAGAAGAAGAATGGCGGTTCTATTCACCTGCATCCAAAGCAACAAGCTGTACACTTACCAACCTCATAGCCCCACCTGGAGGATGGGCAGAAGATAATCCACCTGGCCTAGCGAAGAACATAGCCCCTGCCATTGTCACCCTCAAGCCAGTCAAGAAGCCTGGGACAGGTGATTACCGCCCAGTGCAGGATCTAAGAAGAATGAATGATGCAGCTGAAACTATACAACCAGTGGTACCAAAATCCTTATATTCTCTTGGAACTGATCTCTGCTGAAGCTATACATTTCATCATTCTGGACTTAAAAAGATGTTTTTTTCTGCATACGCTTAGCCCAAGACCCCACTACAAGGAGGCGGGGCCAACTCATCTGGACAAGATTACCTCAAGAATTCAAGAACTCGCCTCACTCAGCAAAAGATTTGACAAGTTATCCAGAAACTCCAGAAAAAAAAAAAAAAGAAAAAATTCTACTTCAATATGTGGACAACTTGCTCATAACCACCAACTCAGAAAGTGAATGTCCACCAGCCACCAGTGAACTCTTGCACCTTTTTAATGAGGCTGGATACAAAGTCTCAAGAGCCAAAGCATAATTATGTCAAATAAGTTAAATACCTAGGATTCCAGTTGTCCAGCGGAATTCAACGCCTGGAACCCTTACCAGAACGCAAAGCAGCTGTATGCAGTATTCCTACTCCAACCACCAGGAGGCAAGTGAGAGCCTTCTTGGGTGCCACAGGGTACTGTTGTATATGGATCCCCAATTTTGCGCTGCTAGCAAAACCATTGTATCACATTGTATCAAGCTACCAAAGGAATGAAAAAGTCTCCATTGGAATGGGGACTTGAATAGGAATGCAGTCTTTTGATCTTTGAAAACCGCTCTGATGTTATCACCAGTTCTGGGTCTACCCGATGTCCAGAAAACCTTGCAGTCTCTATGTTCATGAGTCGCAAGGAAATGTTCTGGGAGTGTTGACTCAATCTCTTGGACCTTATTTGAGAAGCTGTTACAGCTACAGCCTTCCTAGTAAGCAAAAACTAAAAGAAAAATCACTTTGAGATAGAATCTTCAAGTTACTGTACCACACTCTGTTCTAACCAATATGAAATACAAAGGAAATTACTAGCTAACAAATCTATGAATGTTGAAGTATTAGAGTATGTTGTGTGAAAACCCCAGATACAACTGAAGGGTCAGTCAAGCTTTCAATCCTGCTATGTTGTTATCAGTTGGTCTTGATCCCCTGATCATGACTGTTTAGAAATTATGGACACTGTATTCTCAAGCCACCTGGATTTGACTGATGTCCCTATGGAGAACCCTGAACAGACTTTCTTTGTGGCTGAAGGCAGTTTCATCATCAATGAACATTGTTGTGCTAGATATGCAGTGGTGACCCCTGATTTGGTAGTTGAGTCCTCAGCCCTGGCCCCAGAAACTTCACCACAGAAAGCTGAACTGATAGTCCTCACTAGAGCACTAACAATAGGAAAAGAGCCCTGTCTAAATGTGTACCCAGATTTCAAGTATACCCTTACAACCTTGCATGCATATGGGGCCCTGTACAAAGAATGAGGGTGGATAACCTTAGGAAGCAAGTCCATTAAGTATAGCCCCAAGATATCGATATTAATAGATACATACTGCCTATAGATCTCAGAATTTAGGAAAAGTAGAATGTATGAATAGAACCCTGAAATCTCAGTTGTCTAAACTTTGCCAAGAGGTTTACCTGAAGTGGCCCCAGGTTCTTCCCATAGCCCTTCTTAGGATATACTTAGCCCCTGCTAAGTCTTTAGGAGTTTCCCTTTTTGAGATTCTGTATGGGCAACCCCTGCCTATTGTATAGGAAATAAAAGGAGATATGAGACAGATAGGATCTGAAATTATTAGACATGAACTATTGGTTTTAAGTTCTGTTTTGCAGGAGTCTTCATACCTGAGTACAAAATCGATTACTCATCAATTTGCCTGCACCCCTGCATCCTTTCAAGCCTGGAGTCTCGGTGTGGATCAAAGAGTGGAGAAAGATACTGTTAGCCCTGCATTGGAGAGGACCCTATGTCGTCATCCTGTCAACTCCAACTGCAGTAAAAGTCGCAGAATTTGAACCTTGGACCCATCATAATCAAGTGAAGCCAGCAGCTGCTCTTGAACCTGATCACTGGACTACTGTATAGCATCCTGAGACTCCATTGCACCTCACCCTACAACAACAACCACGGACCTAAGACTTATTGGTCCCTCAGAAACTGCACTATTTCAAGACTGTTTGTTTATCTGAAGGTAAGCCTCGCATCTGAAAAACCTGCAATCATCAGAAAGAGACTGGGTTGTGTTAAGAAATTGAATCTTCTAAGAGACTGTGTTTAAATACTCTGAAAAGACTGTTTTGATCTCCTAAAGAGTGAACTGCTCTAAGGAAGCAATAATAGCCTAAGAGACTATGCTATGATATTTTAAGAAATTGAGACATCCCAGAGGACAGTGATACTTTGGAATCTACAGCCCTACTCCTGCCAAAAAGCTGGTAGGTCTACGTACGGCAGAAGCTTGAGGATCTACAATCAACCCTACATCTGTTATCTGTTGTGGAAGTCGACAGTTCCACCAATTTTCCAGAGACTATGCCCATTATGAATTATTATTATTGCTTTATTTTGGCAGCAGCCTTGGAGTGCTTTGAAATGACTTTTGCCTTATCTCCCTGGGCAGCCTGTATAAGTACAACATGAACTGGACCGAAGGTCACTCAGACCTTGATTTATCAGTCTCCCTATACTTGCATTGGTATACTCTCCAATCCAAAAGTTGTTCTAGATCTTGACTTTCTACAAGGCTATGCAAGCCACCGTTGCAATTCCTCATACCACCACCAGAACTTGTTTCTTGAACTTGCTGGAGCAATAGCATCTAGTCTCCACACTTCTGACTGTTTCTATTGTGGAGGAACTAAGATGGGAGATCAGTGGCCCTGGGAGACGCAAGAACTGAACTATTCTATCCTATACAATCAGACTGATTTACATAATACTACTAGTGAGTGGGTATTGGCCCACCCCATTGTTGACAGTTTGTGTTTTGTTCGGACTGGACCACAATCTACTACGAAGGATGGACAGCTGGTCTGTCTAAATCAGAAGCTTTACGACAGCACAACAAAGATGCAACCGAACCTTCTAATCCTTTAGTTCTTTTTCCCACTCTTGCCAAACTATGGACTTTGACTATCTGCCTGTTGCTCCCTTGTTTCTTGCCATTTTGCTTGCAAATGATAACTTCAGTTATTAATAACACTGTAGAGCATAAGACAGCTACAAAGATGCTAGCTATGTGAACTTACTACCCTATACCACAGAGTGATACCTTTACCTAGTATTATGTGATTTGATTCTCACACCTTATTAACATGCGGGTGAGAATAATCAAAGGGGGGAATGTGGTAGGCGACGGCCTATGATCCATGCTAATTGAACTAAGCAGACAGGCCTGAGCAGCTTGACCTGTAACTGAAGCCTGTAGTTAGGCCCAGAGGAATGAAAACCCCCCTGAATGATGACACCATAGAATTGAAACTTAACTCAGTTTAACTGAACATAGCTAAGCAGAAACGAAACTTAGAAAATATAGAAAAACAAGTTTAATTGGTACTGATAAGGTGTGCTATGCTTCTATGGAATTAATTAACTCTGCAAAAAGCAAGGTTACAGTGCCCTGCTTCCCATATGTTTTAACAAGCTAAGCGACCTTGGAGGAGAGATGTAACAAGTTAGAGACACTGACCATTATAATTGGGACTAGAAGGGGGGCAACCAGGTGCTGAGCCCAGACCAGAGTCACGATTTGGTAGCCATATCAGTACCGGGACCAATAGATGGGTGAGAGGGGTACTGGGACCAATGAAAAGTTTGCCTATGCTTAGAATGGACAAGAAAGCTATAAAAGTTGTTGTTTTACTAGAAGCCATTGCTCAGCCATTTTGAAATTGCTTATTGCTTGAGCCATGTGCACATTAAACTGGCTTGGATCTTTGAAAAGACTCCTGGATTTATTTATTGCATGCTTATCTGCTGCTACAGTATGAGGCCCTGCTTCTTTGTGTGTGTGCATGAGAAGACAACTCTAGCCAAGGCCTCTCTCTACCTCCCCCTCCCATTCTTTTATCAGCTTGATTGTAAAGATAGTTTATCTGTTTTAGCCTGTCGGTGTTCTTGTGCTGTCACTCCTGTCTTTAATGTCTGTTTTTGTTGCCAGATATTTCAGCATGCCATTTTCTTCTAGCATGCTATCTCCTTTCCCATCTCAGCCTGCACATGCAGGACTGTCCCCGGCTAACTCAGTCAAGGCTCTTCTATGGAGCCGCAGCGCCATGGTGTCATGTTGCCATGGCACTGCGGCTTCATTGAAGAGCTGTGATGCCGGCCGCCACAAAATAATGCTAATTCCCCACAGCCCGACCCCCGATCTGGCCTCTTAAGGTCGGGGTCAGGCTACGGGGAATGCCCTCTGGCCCCACCTGCCCCATCCAAACCCCGGCAGTATAATAAGGAAGTGGAATAACTTCCCTGCACATGTCGCTGGCCCTTGATGTACAGGGCCTTTGATCGCCCCGACTCTGCCACTGAGCCGCCCCTTCCAACTTCTCCGTTCAACTGACGGGGAAGGTAGTCACAGCCCAGTGAAGGCACAAATAGCAGGGATGGATGTCCCATTGGGCCGCCCATCCCCTCTATTCGTGGCACAGAATAACTCCCACTATGTTGTATTTATTTAACAGGTTTTATATGCTGCTTTATCATTTCAATCAAAGCAGTTTACATTGAAACTTGAACTTGGCAATGTACATTAAACAGGGACATTGATAACTTGGATTTTTCTGAGGCAATGGAGGGTTAAGTGACTTGCCCCAGGAGTGCTAGTGGGAATTGAACCCTGGTCTATGAATTCCCAAGCTAGAGCTCTAACCAACAGTCTACTCCTCCAAGATTCACCTCAAGGTTCACCTCAAGATTAATGTATTCCTGATGAAGATAACCAGCTGCACCTGAAAGTGAATATGGTCACCTCCTTCCCTTTAATAGCTTTAAGAGCCTATAATGCTAAAATTATCCCAGGGGATGGGGTGGGTGGGAAAGTAGATTTAATAAAAGCTGGCTTGGCTACAAAATGCCCTGATTTGTACTTCTAAGGTAATTTTCAATTTCCTGTGTAATTCATAAAGGCTGATAGAGGGGATCTTTCAAATTGCCCCTTTGATCTGTCACTTGTCTTTAACACCTATTTAAGACAACTTCACAGATCTTTTGCCTCCTAACTGGAAGGCCTCTTTGTAAAGGTCACTAGACACAAGTTTATTTCTTTGTATTCAGAGACTATTCTGCTTATATGCTAAGCTATACTCTGATTTGATTTAAATAAAAAAGCTTTCTAGAAACAAATTTATTTCAGAGACTATTTACTCTTTTACTTTCTATTCTAAGCTATACTTCGATGTTATTTAAATGAAAAGCTCACTGGTGGTACTGACTGACTGAGCAAAAACTGTGAATTCTAAAATACACAGGTTTATCAGCTTTAACCTAAATAATTCCGGTCCCCCCGTCCCAAGATTTGAGTATATTCCAGTAGATAAATACTTACAAGTGCAAATCTATTTTCAGCTGTTGCAGTCCCTTTTGGTAGTCTCCGGGGCTCTAAGGCTGGACGTGGGGGTACCCTTACTGGGCGCTGAGCTTGGGGCTGTCGGGTAATTACTTCTGGGGAATCGGGATCTGTCAGGACAGGTTTCTGTTTGGACTTTTCACCTTTCCCTTTCTTTCTAGACTGTCCTATTTTCTGCACAGGATCTGTTCGTGCTAACATTATTCTGCACTGTTCTTCATAACAGCGCTTCGCCCAAGAAGGCTGATTTTCACAAATACTTAACCAGGAATCTATATAAGGGTACTGATCGGGGTGCGATACTCGCACTCTCTGGTGAATTGACTGAATAATTCCTATTGCAAAGGTTCCCTCTCGGGGCCAGGTGGGGTCGAGATCGGGCCACTCCCTAGTACACAAAATCTGTAACCGGGATGCTGTCATTTTAATACCATAATCTCCTGAATATCCTTCTCTAAAATGTGTGATCATACATTCTAATGGAGTGTTCCTAGTAGACCCCGCCCCTCCCATTTCGATGTGTGCGCGCAACGACAGACAGAAGGGAAAAGGAGAGCGGACCGTGGGTAAGGGGTCCTCACGGCCCTAGAAACATATAAGGGAAACAAATAACAAGACAAGACGACAGTCGCTTCCCCCTTTTTTATGACCTGAACGCGGTCGCCCGGTCAGGAACTGCGTTACTCAGGGGTCCGCCTTCACTTGGTCCGTGCTGCCAGACCTCTCATTCACACTTCATTCACACAATCATGCTAGCAACGTATCCCAAAATGCATTTCAATTATGTCTATTCTGACTAGTCTTTTACAAGTTCCAAATACAAGAAGGCGGGGGTTTCACCCTGCGCTTATGCAGGGGTAGTCGGCCCGTCTTTGAGAGGTGATCAAGCTCTCTTACCAAGTTCCAAGTTCCAAAATTCAAGTGGCAGTACTGCTCTGTCTCATCTGTCTAGACTTTCAAAACCAAAATTCTACTCACCGGATCGGTCCTCAAAGTTCCCAAGCAAGCGCATGAGTTGGACCTCGGACTCCCCTCACTCGGGTTCGAGGCGTTGGCTCCAGCCGGGCTCGGCACCCGCCGAGGTCCGACCAGCTCCCTCCGATACAAGGGACCGGTGGCGCCAGAGAGCAAAGTCCCGTCGGAAGGGCGCGATCCCGGCAGGACCAAACCTGTAGAGGCGGAAAGTCGTGGTATATTGCCCTATATACCCTCTAATACCACACCTTCCCGGCCAACGCACCAAGAATATGTAGCAGCAGAGCGCAGACAGACCAATAATACCAGGAGTCTGTTCAGAAGGTCCAAATCATTTATTTGTGCACAAGTCTCAAGCAAAGTAAAATTCAAAATGGCTGAGCGATGTTCTCTGGCAATACAACAACTTTTATAGATTTTTGCTCTATTCCAGGCATAGGAAAGCATTTCATTGGTCCCGGTAACCTCCCGTACCTCCCGTACCCCTTCTATTGGTCCCGGTACTGATATGGCTATCCAATTATGTTCTTGGAGTGGGCTCAGCACCTCTTACCCCCCTTCTAGTCCCAATTACAATGGCCAGTTCACCAACTTGTTACTTTCCTACTTCCAAGGCCATTCAGCTAGTTAGTACGTGTAGGGAAGCAGGGCTCTATAACCTTTCTGTCAGCAGTTTCAATTAAATCCCTTACAGCTGTACTTTTCTTATCAGTGGCTTTTTAAACATATTTTTCTGTATTTTTCCAGACCTCAATTCTACTTGTCTAATTCTACAATAGCAGCATATTGGGGGATGTGCAATTCCTTTGGGCCTCTCCACAGGCTTCATTTACAGGTCAAGCTAGTTAGGCCTGTCTGCTTATGTCAAACACTGTGGATCACAGCCTTCACCTGCCACAATTTCACTGTTAGTTGAAACTGAAGTAATTACGCAGAAGATCGGGAAAAACTGAAAAGGGAACTTTGGAACCTGCCTTCCCTCCTCCCCCCCCCCCCTCCTCCACCCCACCCCCCTCTACGAATGTGAATATGCTGAAGATCAGATTAAAAAAATGTTAGGAACCAGGAAATAATTACTAAAAGCTAGAAGATTGCCTGGTCATTTCCAAACTGAATCTTTTATGGTTCATAGCCTCTAATTGAACCTTTCCTTTTTTTCAATTTAAGCACTACATCCCATAGCAGGGTGCAAGCGTTTTTATAAAACTCCTCCATCCAATCACCAGAACTGATTCTGCTACAAAAAAAAAAAATACAATGTGTGCCTTTGAGTCAGTCCTGACTCCTGGTGACTCAGAAGCTCCTGGGTTTTCTTGGCAGTGTCACCAGAAGTAGATTGCTAGGCCTTTCTTCAGAGGCAATGGAGGATTAAGTGACTTGCCCAAGGCCACAAGGAGTGTTAGTGGGAATTGAACCCTGGTTCCTTGGTTACCAAGCCAGTGTTCTAACCACTAGGCTACTCCTCTACCCTGATTCTGCTGCAATGTACTCCAATTTCTGGAATCTGTTCAACTCCAGTCCTGCATCCAGCATCTGCACGCGGTTCTACTTCTGTCTGATCTAGTTCTTGGATCCTGCTGTGCACCAGCTCCATTGCCAATTATGGTAACTCACGGTTCCTTATCTTGCCACTGGACAATTGCTCTTGCTTGTTAGGAAAGCAGCCTGAGTGCTGCCTTACCAGAGACTGCATGTCAGTTGTGCCTGCACCCTGTCCTTGCCCAGCACTAGCTCTCACTCATTCCTGTCTCTAGATGGAAACCCGAGAGATGATTACATTACAATTTATTCAGGTTTTGTCTTTATTAGCTTTAGTACAATATAGCAAGCATACTAACATGACTATCGAGCACATATAGTACAGTAGATTTTTATAGCACAAATAGTGCAAAATTAAATAACTAAGGGTGAGAATGTTTAACCTGTAAAAAATCATTAGCATATATACAAGGTCAGATACTAATTCTGATTTTACACTATCAGAACACTCTGTGATTACAACCACAGCTAAATATACTTCAGCGGTGGTGGCTTGTTCATGCAGGATTCGAAACAGCAGCAAGTAGCTTCAGTATCTTTCTTGGATAGATGTAAATCTTCCCTTCTCTATAGATCTTTATTAAGGATGTGCAGCAGAAACATTTTCCATCATTTCTCTTTATTTTTTTTTTCATTATTTCTCCTTAGGGGTATGTTTACTAAAACCCCGGTAATGTGCGCGGCCCGCTAGTGTGCGGGTGCCATATAAGGAGTGGGCGTGTCTGGCTGAAAAAAGCAAAACCGGGATTATTCATGCGCTAATGTGCGCGGCACCCATGTGCGCACCGCACATTAGCACATGAGAAAGCTGTTCAGGAGGCATAAGTGGCGCTGATGTACAAGCAGAGGAGCAGAGCCACAGCACAATGGTTAAGACACTGACCAGTGGTGCAGGGGTCAGGGGTTCAATCCCCCGCAATGCCCAATAAAGACAGCTGCCTGAGGCATTACTTTAGGAGGTGTTTAAATAATGGGCAGCATAAGGTGGTGCGCTAATGTTTTAGGAGGCATTTTAATATTGGGCGACATAAGGCAGCGCGCTGATGCACATGCACAGGAACAGAGCCATAGTACAATGGTTATGACACTGACCAATATTGCAGAGATCATGGGTTCAATCCCCCACTGTGCCCAATGGAGAAGGCTGGCTGAGACATTACCTATTATGGGTAAGTTTGCTTTAGGAGGCATTTTACTTTTTATTTTAATTACTACTACTAGCAAAAGCACTCTCAAAGCGTGTTAACATAAGGCGCCCCATAAGGAACATTTTAAAGTGCACTGTCCACCAAGGCACCCTAGAATGTTGCTTATAGGGCGCTTTATAGGGTGCCGTATGAGGTACCGCAAGGCCACAGCAATGTTTTTGATGGCAGCACTGTGCAGTTTAAGGAATGCACAACATAAGTAGGTGTGCTGACATGCAAGGAGGAGCAGCAGTGTAGCACAATGGTTAAGGCACTGATGGCTGATACAGGGGTCATGAGTTTGCTGCCCAGTGTGCCTAATACATAAGGCTGGCTGTGGCATCAGCTTTGCAATGTATGTATTTTTTCCTGCAGCACTTTAGTTGTATTTTATTAATTGCTGCCAGCAAACAGGTCCTCACGTGCTGTAATTGAAGGTGCCGCATAAGGCACCCTATAAGGCACTCCATAGGGCACATTATAAAGTGCACTGTCCGCCACGGTACCCTAAAATGTCCCCTATAGGGCACCCTATAAGTTGCTCCACAGGATAACGTATAGTGCACCTTATATGGACGGTAACCATAAGGTAACCTATAGGGCACCCTATAAAGCGCCCTCTGAGGCACCTTATGGGTACAGTACGATGAGGGTGTTTTTGCTGGCAGCAATAATGTACATTAAAAAGAATTAATGCTCTGGGCAGCCCCATCAATTACCCCACTGTGGGTTTGAACCCATGACCTCTCACTCCACAAGCAGTGAAATAACCATTGTGCTACAGCCCTAGAGCTGCTAGCAAACCCCTGGCTGGCTGCAGAGGGAGTGCACATCACCACATAGACAGTCTGCTGTGGTCACCAGGATAGGGTTAGCCCACCCGTACCCATGATGCACTGCACATGCAAATCAGCTGTCCACAGATAAACACAAGATGGGGAATGCACCCCCACAGCACCTCGGCCTGGTAGGGGGTACTGACCGTGTGTTTTACTGGCACAGAGTAGCTACACACCGTCACATTGTGCGGGTACTGTGCTCACCCTGATGGTGCGGTGAGGCGCCCAGCACCAGGTCCACAGCACCTTCCATAACTGAAAGAGACCATGCTGGAGGTCCAAAGTAGTGTTAATGTGTGAGTATAGGTAGTTTCTGCAGAAACACCTTGGATATCTCTGTCTGTCTCAGTCAGGTGTAGCCCATATGGACCCCTAGCTAGGCCATGTACCACCACCACTCCTCTCCCCCAGGGCTGAGGGTGGCAAACAGGGTCTCCTATCAACAGATCCACATTCTACCTCCCTGCAATGGTGGCAGTAGAGGGGACCATCAACCCCAGTCCTGCTGGGGAACAGAACCCTACAGGGCAGTCAATGCAGCTCTGTACACATCCATAACACAATAGCAGACAGACATTAGGCCTGGATATGCTATGCTGCACCCTACCACTATCTGATATTCTCCTGCAGCAAGCCTTCAGCCACTGCACCCTGCAAGCCGCTCCATCAAGACACATACCAGCTGCAAACAGTCTGCTAGCTAGTCCATAATGCATGTTTCCAGTGGAAATGCATGCACCCAGAACTGGGATGTCAGCATACACAACAAGCAGATAAATCAGTGACTGAGCCCCAAAACAAAACCCATAAATATCACATGAGAGAAATACTATATAGCACTATGGGGGTACCTAGCCATGCTGTCATCACTGCACAGTCAGGGTGAGAGTGATCCCCCAGCAGGACATACTGAGGTCACCCTGTCTGTGTAGGTGGTGGCCGGGCACCACAATGTCCCAGCCAGTGCCCTATGCCCTTTGCTGATGCATCCTGGCCAGGTCACCCTGTCCGGGCTATACCCATGGTACCTTGCTCCTCATTATGCACATTGGCAGGCCAATACTGGCAACAGTGCTGGCAGTGTGGGCTGTGGAAGGTGTTTGCAGCCACCACACACTGTATAGACAGACACACACTCCCACACCTATGCCAGCATTGTGCTACTATAGAGGAGTTTAGCAGCCCAGCCCACCACACCAGTCCTGGGCACAGTACAGGCATGGATATGCTACGCAATACTGTTGGGGGTCACTCCCCAGGGTGGTAAACACTGTCAGAGACCAGACATGAAGCACACACCGCAGACATCAGAAAGATTGTTATGATGGAGCTCAATGAGCAAACTGTGCTTAACGTAGGACTTGCTATCTGCCAGTAATCATAGGAAACGTTTGATAGGTGTGTACCGTATACCCAGGTGTAGGGTGGCATTGCTAAGGTATGCAAGTGCTAGTATTGGGAGATGCACGCAGGGCCCAATGTCCTGCCTCTCCAGGAGGCATTAGCCAATGGGGCCTGTGGGTGTGGGTGTGTCTGGCCCTGTTGGCTGCTGCTTTATGGCAGAGGTTCCCAACTCCAGTCCTGGTGTGCCAAACACTGTTCGGGTTTTCATGCTGTCCCTCATGAATATGCATGGATACATCTGTATACCATGGGGGTGGTGCATAGATATACAGCACAGGCATCTTTATTAGAGGCAGCATGGAACCTGAATGGTGTTTGGCCCTCCAGGACTGCATTTGGGGGATTCTGCCGTAGGTAATACACATTTCTATGGTGTTTGTGCTGTGTAGGGTAAAATAGAGGTTTTTGACCCATGTTTATGGTCTCAGCAATAATGGTTCAGCCTTTACTACCATGTTTTCTTTATGGGTAAAATAAGGGGACTGGGTTGGCAGGAGCCCCAGCTGGGATTTGAACCTGTGACCTTCTGGTCCTAACAGCACTGGCTGTGTCTGCTGCACCACTGACTTAGCACAAAGACAGTGCATTCCCTGGGGAGTCCATGGCTGTTTGTCAGACAGGGCCTGTCTGTTGGAGGGCACTGCACCCACGTGAAGGGGACTAGGCCACCGTCTGCTGTGGGCAGCAGCCACTGCCCCCTCCACCAACGGTACCCCTCTGCCACCATGCTGACATGGCCTTATATTGCTGACAGCATCACAGCTAAATGATATGTGGCCCTCCAGGACTGCATTGAGGGGACTGTGGTCTAGGGTAATGCACATGTTTCTGGTGTATGTGCTCTGTTGGGTAAAATAGAGGTGTTTGGACCATGCTTATGTTATCTGCAAAAAAGTTTGTTCTTTACTATCATGGTTTAGTGGTGGGTAAAATATGGGGATTGGGTTTGCAGGAGCCCCAGCTGGGACTTGAACTGGTGATCTTTGGCTCCTGAACACACTGTCTGTGTTCACTGCACCACACTGTGGCCACAGAGACAGTGCAGTCCCTGGAGATAGGAAACCTGGCCAAAGGAGTCATAAACCCTGCTCTGCACAATTTCACTGTGGGATCATTCACCTTGTATGGGGACGGAGCGTAAAAAATAATAATTATTATTTTTACGCTCCGTCCCCATACAAGGTGAATGATTGGCCAGGTTTCCTATCTCCTATCTCCTATCTTATGACCCTGCTCTGCACAAGTTCACTGTGGGATCATTCATCTTGTATGGGGACGGAGCGTAGACCCTTCTAAAATTCATATTTCTTTTTTGGGGCTTTCTTGGGAGTGATTTTGATGTTTTCGATGACTATCACTGTTGCCCAGCTGGATTATAATTTATTTGAATTTTGTTGTGGTCATTTTCAATTTTTATTTGCTATTTTGTTCTGTGCACATGTATCACACTGCTCACGTTTTGTAGGTTTCCCTGGTTTTGCTGTACATTGCTGACAGAAATGGTTTCTCTTCCCTTTAAATCGGCTCTACCGCGAGGTTTTCACTCGCGGTATTTTTTTTCATTGAATTTCAGCCACGCTCCTGGGCGGGGAGCCTCTCCCCTCCCACTCTCCACCCATTGACCCCGTCTCTCTGCCCCTGGGGAGCCTTCCTCCGCTCTCCGGGAGCCTTTCCAAGCCTCTATCGCTCATTTGCGCGACGTGCACATGAGTGGGCCCGTTAGTGCAGCGCGCACGTGTGCGGGGCACAAAAATGCAACATTAGCGTGCGCTAAGGTACCTTAGCGCACGCTCAAGTGCGCCCCGCACAGTAGCGCGGTTTAGTAAACATACCCCTTAGTGTCATTACTTTATACATGTGAAGTCATATTTATGTGCCTAGCATTGCTTTTATTTATATAGCACTCTTATATACTACCAATTCTACAAAAACATGCATTATGGCTAACAGTAAAATTAAATAATCAATAATAAAACCCACACCAGTCCTTCCTCCGTCCCAACCCTTCCCATGCCATGGCCACTCAGTCCTCCTTCCCAATCTCTCACGCAGAATATTTCTTCATGCAGAATAAAACAGAATTGGAAAGAATGCACAAGCCTAATATGTATGTTCTCAGCCTCATTCTCAGGATTCAATGTACCTCAAAGTGTTGCACTAGTATTTCAGCAATGAAATTCCCTGTGTCTAGTCACTTCCTGCCTGCCAGTAGCAATTCTGAGAGAAGTCATATATTTAGCAATCTGTCCAAGACCCTTAGCCTGCTCTGAATAACTCTTGAGCCCTAAAATATCCAGTTAATGCTCTTTTCACATATCCCTAGCTCACTAGTTCTCAGCCCTGTCCTTGGGTGCTGCCTGGCCAGTTGAAACAGAATGGAGGCCTAGCCTAATGGTTAGGACAGTGGTCTCAGAAACAGGGAAGTCAAGATTCAAATCCTATTGATGCTCCTCATGCTCTTGGGCAAATTACTTAACCCTCCTTTGCATCTAGTACAAACTTAGATTGTAATCCCTCTAGGAAAAAAAATATCCACTGCATTTGAATGTTACTTTCATTGAGCTACCACTGTAAAAGGCATAAACTAAATTTAAAAAATCTGGATATTCACACTGAATATGCATGAGATATATATGCATGCACTGCTTCTAATCTGTTCAAAGGTATCATGCTTATTTATTGTGGATATCCTGAAAACCTGGATGGCATAAAGACTGGATGGAGCAGCATTGATCTAACTAACCTCTAGACTCTTTCCATTCTTAAAACTGTAGCACCCATAAGGAACCACATTTTCCTTTCACCATAGTTTACTTCCTTTGCTAGAATTTGCTCCTCTTATAGGTTTCTCTGCTATTTCTTTCAGGTTCCACTATGTGGAAGACTTCCTCATTGACATCAGACCTTATTGTTGAAGTCCCTAATGGTTGCTTCTTTACTACAAGAATGTTGCCAGATTGTCTTGGAGGTGATGAATACGAGGTGTGACAAAAAAGAAACGAGACTGTGGCAGCCTTGCCCATGACTCAATGCCAATTGGCTAACCACTTATGTCACTGTGTTGAGCAACATCTCGCCACTATTCTGCTATAATATTTTTAATCTCTCTCACTCTGTTTTTCTTTTTCAGGTTTTTTTTTTCGTATCACACGTTTCCATCGCTTTGTCGCCCAACTGGAGGTGGCAGAAATATGGAGCAAAGAATCAACTTGAAATTTCTGGTTAAGTTGGAGAAGGGCCCAACTGAGTATTTCCAACTTCTCCAAAAAGCTTATGGAGAAGATGCAATGTCAAGGCTGTGAGTCTTTGAGTGATACAAACACTTCAAGACTGGCCACTAGGAGGTGGAGGATGATCCCCAAGTCAGGACAGCCTTCCACGACAAAGTCAGCTCAGAACATTGACAGAGTGAACCAGCTGGTGCAGAGTGATCACAGATTGACGGTGCGGATGATAGCTGAGGGGCTCAGACTGAACAGGGAATCAGTGCGGACCATCTTGGTGCAGGAGCTGGGCATGCAGAAGGTGTGCACCAAGATGGTGCCCAAGCTTTTATCGGATGACCAAAAGGAGCACCGGGTTAATGTTTGTTTAGACTTGCTAGAGAAGATCAGAGAAGATCCAGAGTTTGTTGGCAGAGTCATCACAGGAGATGAGACTTGGGTCTTCCAGTATGACCCTGAAAGCAAGAGACAGAGCCTGCAGTGGAAGACTTGACTGTCACCCAAACCCAAGAAGGCACGCATGTCCAAATCAAGGATCAAGGTCATACTGACCGCATTCTTCAACCAGAAGGGAGTGGTGCATCATGAGTTTGCGCCTGAGAGTCAGACAATCAACCAGCATTTCTACCAGCAGGTCCTCAATCGCCTCCATGACCGTGTTCGGCACAGCAGGTAGGCTCTGTGGAAAGACAAGTCATGGCTGCTCCACTACGATGACACGCCCGCACACACCACGCTCAGTGTGAGGCAGTTCTTGGCCAACAAACAGATCGCAGCTTTCGACCACCCTCCTTATTCCTCAGATCTCACACCATGTGACTTCTGGCTCTTATCCAGGCTGAAGACTGTGCTCAAAGGAACTAATTTTGCCTCTGTAGAAGAGATCAAGGCCACTGTGACGAGGGAGCTGAGGGACCTCAAGGAGGAGGACTTTACTGAGTGCTTCCCTACGTGGCAGAAGCAAATGCAGAAGTGCATTAACTCTGGGGGGATTACCTTGAAGGGGACAATGCATAATTTCTCTGTAGATTTTGTAATAAAATATTTATGGTACAGTCTTGTTTCTTTTTGTCACACCTCGTATGATAGGTGTCTGTATTCTATGGGATAAATTCTTCCTTGGTTGTATTAGGCTAAACTCACCTCATTTTGGGATGCCTTTGTGTCTCTGATGTTAGATCCTTACTGGCCCAGAAGCCCTTGTACCCCTCCCCTGACTGATGACACATACCAAATATTGCTATCCAGTAGGAAGCAGGAATGATCCTCACTTTCTCCTGCCTTACAGCTATTTTGAAAATGTATCAATCCCCTAGTGGCACATCAGACTTGTTGCCACTTCACAAATGCAGTTCTGTTTTGTATTTCTGTGTGTATTGCCATGGCCAAGGACATGCAGGGTTTCCCTTTGTGATAATTCATGGGCAATTTTTAATGAAGTTTGGATACATATGCAGATGAGCCAGGAGTTTCTTTTCATCTGTAGCTAAAGTTCACACTAAAAAGGCTACTAACCCACAAATGTATTCAGATTAGAATCTTAACTTATAAAAGGAACTATTATAACATGTTACCTATGTGTGAAGCCCAAGAAGTCTATGGGGTCTGTTTACTAAGCAGCAATAATGGCTTCTGTGCAACATCAAAGTTGCGGCTCCAATTTCACACAGAAGCCGCTAGCGCCGCTTAGTAAACAGACCCCCATGTGTCTTTATAAAATTTTAGAGGCAAACTGGAAGAAATTATAGCTAGACTGGAGCTGTGGACATTTATGCCTGCTTGGGAACAGTGGTAAATTGTCACCCACAAAGTGCAAATGTAAGCCTGTATTTTATAAAGTATACATATTCGTGATAACTATGCCTGTACTCTGCCCAAATTCTGTCCCAAAACATGCCTACATGCACGTCACAAAAATATGCACCTTCTTGTCACCTTGCATATTTTACATCTGCAGTGCCTCAGTTAATCTTATGAAAATGCTTTTGTGCATGTAAAACAGGATTTTACACATGGGAAAAGTTTATGAGCCCCATATTCAGCGGTGGTGGCTAGCGCTGTATAAACAGCTAGCTGTCTCCACTGAATTTTACACCTGGATATTCAATGCCTTTAAAGTGCCTAACTTTTACCATGTAGTGATAACCAAGCAGTGGCAATATTGAGTTGCTGCCCGGTTATCAACAAGTGCCACCTCCACTCCACCCCCAGCTAGCATCAGGGCATGCAGCGGCTGCACCCACAGATATTCAGCGGCACTAACCATGTTAGTGTCAATATCCTGGTCAGCATGATTAACACGGTTAGCAGGTCTGCTAACCATGATAATCACATTGAATAGCAGGCCCTATAAAATTATCTTCTAAATAAACTAGAAGTTACCATGCCCATATATTAAAATCAGGAAACATGGGTGTGCAGGACCTGGCCCCATCTGAGAAGCACAAAGTAAGATTAATCTCAAGGCACAGTGAAACCAGTCAGTTTCAAATACTCAGACCACTAAAATGACAGGTTTTAGCTATCAGTTGAATGTGTGTGGAGAAGGAGAGAGAAGAGTCAAAGATGACCCTAAGGTTGTGAGCCGAGGAAAAAGGGAGTAGTAGAATATTATCCACAGAGATTGAGAAAGGAGGACGGGGGAGTTGGGTTTAGGGAGAAAAATAAGAAGCTCAGTTTTGGCCATATTCAGTTCAAAAGACAGTGAGACATCCAGGCAGCAATGTCAGATAGGCAGGCAAAGATCCGGACTTGGATTGCTGAAGAGATTTCAGGTGTAGAGAGGTAGATCTGAGAGTCATCAGCATAAAGATGGTACTGAAAACCATGGGAGGATATGAGTGCACCAAGGGACTGGGTATAGAGAGAGAAAAGGAGTGGGCCCAGGACAGACCCCTGGGGTACACCAACTAAGAGAGGGATAGCAATAGAAGAGGATCCACCAGAACAAACTGTCCATAGGCATACTTTGGGGGATGGGAAGTGCCCCCCAAATGTTGCCCTCTCCCCACAAAATATGAGGGCTAACTACACCGATGGTACTGTCACAGCTATTTTTTATAGATTGAGGAATTGGAGGATTTATAGTCTATTTATGTATTAGGCTTTATTAACTGCCTTTATGAAATTACCTGGAATTGCCATCACCATTATCTCACATAAAATCAGTGATAGGTAAGCTCCTCAGTACATGATGGTGGTATGGGGTCTGACAGAAGGCCAGTAGATCCTTCTTCACAGAGCACCTCTGGATCATTGTCAGAATCCCAGGAACACTCTGAATCTGACCCAGAGGTACTCCACGTCTAGGTCCCTTGTCAAGGTTGACTTCCAGTCCTCTTGGGGTGCAACATCTATGTACAGAGTATTTCTGATGTCTCAGTGAAATGTATTCTCCTGATGCACTGGAGATAAACAGCAGCTGGGCAATCACTGTATCCAAGATACTGTATTTCAATGCCTCAATGCTGATTTGTCTCCCCCAAGCAGAGTATGAGTTTTGAGAACTGGCTGGATGTCCAGTAATCAAAGAAGCCTTCCATGCACTCCTCTAGTCCCTTTATAAGACACTTTGAGAGCTGCTATATCCTCCTGAGTCATACCAGGGATATTGGAAGACTGATCTTGGACTCAGAGTCTGTCCATCTCCTCTGGTACTGAGGGGGATGAGTGATCTTCATGTCAGAGACAGGTTCAGGGCACCCAATCTCTTAGTGCCTTGATGTTCATGATATCATGTTCTGATGAGCTTTGAATCTGATGCACTCCAGCCTCTTCCCACTGCTTGATGTCATGAGCCTTGAGGTCAAAGACGAGGTCAAATCCTCTCTCTTCTTCTGGTGAGAACTGTATTGTGCCCATTCTACAGATGTAGCTGGGTTTAAAAGAGGCCTGAAGAAGTTACTGGAGGAAAGGTCCACAAACCACCACCAAAGAGGCCTCGAGAAATCCACTTCCCACCCCAGGACAAGCACCGTAGAACCTGCGCACCTCCCGGGAACCTGCCAGGCACCTGCAACCTGGATCGGCCACTGCCGGAAACAGGACACTGGGCCCGATGGACCCTGGTCTGACCCAGCATGGCATTTCCTATGTTCCTATGTTCAGTGACAAAGGTGACCAATGCCCTCTTTTCTCAATTCAGCTCCTGAGGCCACTGAAATCAATGCCTCCAGTGCTGAAGTTGATGGACTAGATCATAGGTGACAATTTTCTGTATTTCTCTTCATAACCTTTGAGCCCTCTCTGACATCTGTGAACACAAATTACAAGAGGGATCAAGACTGGGGCCCAGAAACTGTACCACCAGATGCAGAGATCTGTGATGGATATAGTCCTGTAACATATTCATAAATGACCTGGAAAAGGGAATAACGAGTGAGGTTATCAAATTTAAGATGACACAAAACTATTTAAAGTTATTAAAACCCAAGAGGATTGTGGAAAATTGCAAGAGGATCTTTTTTTTTTTTTAATTCTTTATTTTCGTTTTGCAACAACAAAGGAAAGGAAGACATACAACTAAGAGACAAATACATACATGGAATGTGATACATACACCAAAGTAAACCCCCACCACCCCCCTCCCCCCTGCTTCTTCTCTAGAAAACTAAAACATTCTCGAAGCGGGCGTGTACTGACATTATTGTGTTACAAAACCTTACAGCGATCTGAAACATTATTGTGTTACAAAACCTTACAGCGATCTGAAACATGATGAGTGTACATTAAACAGACATGTCGAAGCAATGAGCAGATTGTACATGATCATTGAGCATCTGCCATTTAGACAAGCAAGAATGAAATTGGGTATGGAAAATAGCTCTCCGAGATATCTGCTCATATTTACTATATAAGCAGACAAGGTTCCACTATTCATTGACAGCAAGTCGAGAGCTATCCCTCCAAGTCCCCGTAATCAAACATATGGCTATACCCAGCATGAAATCAGGAGAAAGCGACCCTTCTTAGGAAGAGAGGGGACCCCCGCCACTGAGCGGAGTCCCACAGTCGTCCAAAAAAGAGGCTCGTGAAGGTGCAAGATAAATGAAATACGACCCCAGACCCGCCCCCAGTAAACCTGTAGTTAAGGACATTCACAAAGAACATGAACGAGGGTTCCCACATCAGTATGGCAAGACCTACACTGGCCCCTGGCAGTTGTGTTCCATTTGGCTATTTTCCTGGAATATAAGAACATCTATGTGCAAAAAGATGAGAGTTGAGTTTGGGTAGCTGAAGCAGATCGGGAAACCCGCATTGTTTTGCTCCAGAAAACGCTCCAATGCACAGGGGTTAAAGTGGTTTGCGGTTAGCGATCCCAGGCTTGTTGGACTCTACAAGTGGCAGTATCTGTACCCTGACATAATAGTTTATAAAAGTTAGAGGTTACCCCATGTGTACTACTAATAGAGTGAATTAGTTCTAATAGCCCATCCTTAGTAGGGACAGAGGGCGGCATGATTGGAGCACTTTTGAGGCAGCATGTAAGCTGCATCAATTGAAAATAATGTTTCGCTAGTAACGCAAATCCCCTGTATAAATCAGAAAAGGTTTTCCAACGAGCTGCAGAGAAGAGCTGTTGGGGTGTCCTGATCCCCCTGGAGTACCAGGGTCTGGAAGTAATCATGCATGGCTGCTCGAATTTCAAACCGGAACTCTGGCTGAGTTAATAGGGCTCTATCAAAGAACCAGGCCCCCGGATTCCCTTGAAGTGCAGTAGTATGGTAGTGAAAAGAAATAGCAGCATGATCTGAAATATGCTGGGAGTGAATCTTTGCAGCGTCCACCTGGGGAACTAACAGTGTTGATATTAGAAAGAAATCTATGCGAAACTGGGATTTGTGAGGGGAAGAGAAGAAGGTAAAGTCTAGCTCATTGGGGTGTAGTAGCCTCCGTAGATCGACTAGAACAATATCTTTGATCATAGAGGTAAGCGCGATATGACTCTTGGGGGGACCACTTGTCCTGGGCGACTATTTGTCAATCAGGGGATCAAGAACTGAATTGAAATCCCCCCCAATATCAATGAAGAATTAGCAGAGGCCTGCGCAGCCTGAGCAGTAATAGCAAAAGGGCAGGGTCATCCAGATTAGGAGCATGAAGGCATATACATGTAATTTTAAAGTTACCCATCTTGAGGTGAACTCTGGACCATCTACCCGCTGTGTCTAAGCAAGTCGCAACAATAGTAGCATGCAGAGATTTCCTATCCAATATAGCAACCCCACATTTCCTAGAAACAGCTGGGGAATAGGCGGCCACCATGTAAGGTTTAATATTGAGGTTGAAAGTTTCCTTCGAATTGAAATGTGTTTCTTGGAGGAAAATCAGGTCCGCAGCCTCATGACTTAGATAGCTTAGGAGTTTCCTCCGTTTTATCGGATTATTGATTCCTTGTACGTTCAATGAGAAAATCTTACATGGTGCCATCAGTCGATAATAGACATTTTAGGTAAGAGCGCGTGAAAACTTACAACATAATCAGAATCTGTACAATAATGACATAAGCACCAAGTATGCTGGCCAATACACCCATATTGAAAAGTATGTACCAAAGTAACTTAGAGAAGAAGCAAACCCCCAATGAATATGGCGACCAGATGTCTGCGGGAGGAGGCCCTAGAGAGGAAGATGGAGACATAATAAAAGAAAAGAAACACCAGAGTCCATAAGAAACACTGTCTCTAATACTCGTCGAGGCTACTATGGGTAGATGGAGTCGGGTCCCAGATATCTTCAAAATAAGGCAACAAACCGCCCTCGACAGACTCTTCGCTGAGCCGCGGTAAATCCAATATGGCAGGCACAGCGGATATGAGAGTACTGGCAGGAATATTCTGGAAGTCAGCGCATCAAGTCGGCTTCTTTAGAGTCCAAAAACTCCGCTAGTAGATCAGGGTCCTCAAATGTTCTTGTCTGATTGTGAAGCGTGACTCGGAGCTTGGCCGGGTACATCAGGCCATAGCGTGCTTGTAGTTGTTGAAGCCTCGGCCGAAATTCCAGAAAGCGCTTTCGGCGGTCGACCGTGGGTTTAGCCAAGTCAGGATAGAAGGAGACCTTGTGGCTCTCAAACTCCATATGGCCCTTTGCCCGGGAGGCACTGAGAATTTGTTCCACATGTTGATATCTCAAAAGTCGAAAGATGATAGGCCGCGGGGTCTTCCTGTTGAGCGTTATGTTTGTGGGTACACGATGAGCGCGATCGATCTCCAATTCTTTGGTAAAGGTGATTTGGAGCAGGGAAGGGAGGATTTTACTTAAAAACTCCTTCATGTCTCCCAATTCCGCTCCCTCCGGTATGCCCACGAGTCGTAGGTTGTTGCGGCGCGCTCTGTTATTGCCATCTTCCACTTCTTTCTGCAAGGCCCGCACCTGACGTTCAACTTTGTCAAGTTTGGACAGCCGGACCGCATGGGAGTCTAACATACTCTCCATTTTGTCCTGACGCGAAGAGAGCCCCTCTAGCCTGCCTTGCAGTACACCAAGATCTTCCCTCAGCGCTCGAAGTGCTTCACCGTTTGACTGCACGAGGTCCTTAACCCCTCTAATTTCTGCGAGGATTTCCTGCTGCATTTCGGGGCCCTCGCGCAAAGCCAGCCCCTTCTGCGGGGACGGGGGTTCAGTTTTGGAGCGTTTACCGTGAGAAGCCGCTGGAGAGCCAAATTCCAGGCGCGTGGGTTTGGTCCCCGCCATCTCACCAATGTGCCCCGGCAAGATCAGAGCAGAAATTCAAGTTTGTCCGGTGTTAATTCAGGATTCTGAGTAGGCCTCTCGGGAGCCTCAGCGTTATGCGACCATCCCGCTGGACATCGGGCTCCGCCCCCCCATTGCAAGAGGATCTTGATAAATTGGAAGAGTGGGCATCAAAATGGCAGATGAAATTTAATGTGGACAAGTGCAAAGTTATGCACCTAGGGAAGAACAACCCAAACTATGGTTACATGATGCAAGGTTCCACATTAGGAACCACCACCCAGGAAAAAGATTTAGGCGTCATTGTGAATAACATGTTAAAACCCTCGGCCCAGTGTGCAGCGGCAGCCAAGAGAGCAAATAGAATGCTAGGTATCATAAGGAAAAGAATGGAAAATAAAACAAAAGATATTATAATGCCTCTATATCGTTCCATGGTGCGACCGCACCTTGAATATTGTGTGCAATTCTGGTCGCCGTACCTTAAAAAGGATATAGAGTTATTAGAAAAGGTTCAGAGAAGAGCCACCAAAATGGTAAAGGGGATGGAAGGATACTCCTATGAAGAAAGGCTAAAAAGGTTAGGGCTCTTTAACCTGGAAAAGAGACGGCTGAGGGGAAATATGATAGAAGTCTATAAATTAATGAACGGAGTGGAACGGGTAAACGTAGATCGATTGTTTACGTTATCAGAATATAGAAAGACTAGGGGACATGCAATGAAGCTACAGGGTAAACTATTTAAGACTAATAAAAAAAATATTTTTTCACTCAACGTATAATCAAACTCATGAATTTGTTACTGGAGGATGTAGTAAAGGCTGTTAGTGTAGCTGGGTTTAAAAAAGGTTTGGACAAGTTTCTGGAGGAAAGGTCCATAAACCATTATTAAGAAGGGACCCAGGATATCAATGCTTAACCCAGTTCAAGCATTGCGGAACCTGTGTCTTTTGGGGAAACTGCTAGGTATGTATGACTTAGATTGGCCACTATTGGAAACAGGATACTGGGCTTGATGGACCTTGGTCTGACCCAGTATGGCATATCTTATATTCTTATGTAACATCTGGTGAATCTTATATGCCCACTGGAGAGTTTACCTTGGGACATATTGTTGAAAAAGAATAGCCACAGTAAAATCAAATGACTCATCTGTGGAAAGGTACTCCTAACTGTGATGCTTGAGGTATCTGTTTAGGCCTATTAAGACAAGAAAGAAAACCTAAAAATGGCTGAAAAATCAAAGACTTAATAGGAATCAGCCTTGCATAACAGTGATAGCGAACATAAAGGAAATTGAAAAAGTGTGAAGAAAATATCGGTAGAAATACCTTAAAACATGGCAGAAGTGAGAAGAGCAATTGGTCAATTAACTCTTACAGCAAAAACAAAGCAAAAATCAATTACATTCTTAAAACCCTTATATTCAATTTTTCAGCAGAGTAAAAACTCACTTTTAAGGAATCAAAATTGAGTTTTGCACAGGCAGACTAGATTCAAAAAGGTAGCACCTGACCACAACTGAGCATATAATAGAATCACACAACAGACTGAACTCTTGAAAGGAGTGTATCTTTCAATTTCATAGGAAAAATTACTATTGCAATTAGAAGGGCATTAAAGGAAAGGTTATAGCAGAGTCTCAAATATATAAATGAACACTAAAAGTGATAGTCTCATTCCATTTTCATACATTGCATTGCTGTTTTTTTACCTACAGAAGGATATATTAGGGAGCAATACTTAACATGGGCACACTGAACCTCTGGCTTCAGGACTCATATTAACCCTTTATATGCTTCACTGCCCCCATCCATAGTTCCCTTCCTCTCCAGCACCCCTTCTCCCCCATGGCATCTGATCATATCTGCATTACCCCAGATGATAAATGCCAGACAAGGACATTAATGTGCAACGAACAGGCCAAAACTTTATTAATTTTACATGTTTTATGTATCGGGTGATAATATCATCTTTGTAACAATAACAACAGCAGCAACAACAGTACTAACAAACTTTTTTATCTTTATCTCACCTTTAAGGAATACTGTATGTCTATTCCAGACCCACAAGATTTTTTAACTGGAACATACACCCTACCTGTCCCACTCCATGGCTTGAATATATTTCTTCCTGCTGACAGCTGCTCAGTGAAGTCAGCTTGTTCATATGCCTATCCAAAACTAACCTGTGGCTGAGATATGTATCCTCCAACTGAATACTGGTCCATGTAGTAATCTTGTTCCATTATAAACCATTCTTGAGCCCAGGAGCCCCCACGTATAGCACCTGAACCCCCATTTGCTTCAGACTGAGGCTCTTCCCATCAGCACCAGAGCCTGCTTGCTTTCTCAGTCTGAATCCAGGCAAGTCATGCCTTGTATCTGGATCACCTTTTTGGTGACCGTACCTCCTCATTTATTGGCAAGCTCTAACCATCAGGTGGGACCTTGGGTGGGTTTGGAGGCCCCGAATAATCCCATCTTGCTAATACCAAACTGATTGACCAGTGAAGGGCTATATTACAAATATCCAGGCCAATATCTGTCAAATGCAACCTGTCATCCTTGTATATCATCTAGATACTCAATACTAATCCTTCGTACCTAATGTTTGCACCCTGTAAGCAGAATACAAAATTGCTTATTTACGTGCTAAGCTTTCTCCAGCTTTTCTCTGTGCCCTCTGGGTTTCGAGCACTGTGCCATTTGAGGCATGTGATGGTCTGAGACCAGATGATGCTTGTCCAATTATGTTTTAGCCATGCCAGGTCCTTTTTTCATCCTGATAAATAAGTCAGTATTCTACGTACTTGCTAAATCATAATCCCTGAGGTGCAGTAACATGTAGTTCAGGGACTGTTTCTTCTGTGCTCAGTTCATTATTGCCGGCAGGAGCTGGTAACAGTATTTACTCCTTTTCCCTAGCAATTGTATTTCAGTCTAGCCTGGGGAGAAACCCAGTTGTTTCACATAATGCTAGTTAATGTCTTCTTCCTCACTCAGTAGATGAATGAGTGGCCAGCTATTCAAATCCTTGTGTAGGTACAGCCTGTAATGATATGAAATGACATCTACCCTATTTCCCAATGTGATGTAGGGTATATCTATCTGATTTCTACCTGCCTATACCTTTTGTCAACCTGTAATCACATTGTATTTGGCTAGTGTAGCCACCCCTATTTTAAAATAGTGTGATGATAAGCATTTTGTTTCTAACTGAACGACTTTCAATCCAATTATCCACGCCTTATTAAACTGGTATTGAAACAAACTTGTCCTGTCCCTGTGAGCATGAGGCTGGTTGTTAGGGGCCAGGCTATCAAGTATTCCTCAAGGGCTGCATCCAGGCAAAGGGCTGCAGACAGCTCTCTATAACCATACCCTCTTCACCTTTCCCTTCTTATCCGTCTTTGACTTATTTGTTCTCAGATTTATGCTGTCCTCCGCTTGGCAAGTCCCTTTCACTTTTATTGCCAGGTCATTCTAGTCCCTCTTTGATTTCTCCTTTCCTTTCCTCCCCACCCCCCAAAAAATAGCTTAATCTGAAACTCATCATGAAGGAGATTACTAATTGATAATAACACTGTGTTAAACATTGATATTGTGACAAGTCTTCTTTTTATGCATTGTAAGTTCACCTTTTCTGGACATCCTTCTAACACTTTTTTACAATTATTCTTTTCCATCATTTTGAAGTAAAAAAGATATACCTTCTATGAATGATTTGACTTGGTTATGGGAAACCTCTTTGCTTCTACAGTAAGTCAAATTACACAGGTACACTAAAAAAAAAATTTTTTAAACTGCCTCTAATGTTTTGATTGATATTTACGTTTTTTGGTGTGCTGAATCCAAATCTGGTAACCAATTTGCTCCATCACATACAGATTTTTTGCTACATTGGGTTAGCAGTTTGAGGTGAACGTTTCAGATTGAGTGCGATCGAGATAAAAGTTTCTTGGATGAATTCTTTATACTAATTGTTTAGTAGTTATTCAAATAAGAATAAAGAAAATTGTAACAAGGCAGCACATAAGAATAGAGTAATGTCAACAAAACACACTGTGATGGTAGCAAAATTGTCTGCACTTAAAACAGCCACATACATGTGCACAAACATTGAGCATATAAGAGCGAGGTTAGACACAAAGCAAAGCAAAGAAATGTGCAAAAAATGTTGTACAGGTATGTATGTAAGAATAGAAAACGCAAACTGCACCATTGCAATACATGAAGACAAATACCCGATGGTGTGAAAATAAAATTCTAATAAATGAGATCCGACACTGTGGTAATAACTAGCACATTTTTATTTCAAAGTTTAGTAAAAACACGATATTTGTCAACACAGTTTAGATTTTAAAGTCATTCTTGGGTCAATCAATCTCCTGGTGGGCCCGTTTCTTCTTCCCCCGAATGCTTCTCTTGGTGCGCTGCTTGGCGTATTTTTCATCTGGGGTTTCCCGCAGCAGCAACCAGCAGAAATCAGCCATCATAGTGGTGTTCCATCTTCCTTGGTACCTTCTCTCTGCGTCCTTGATGTCCTGGTGAAACCTTTCACCTTGTTCTTCACTGTACGCCCCCACGTTTTCGGGAAAGTAGTTCACATGGGAGTGCAAGAAATGGACTTTCAGGCTCATGTTACAGCCTTGTTCTTTGAAGGCATTGAGCATCCTGGCAACAATATCCTTATAGTTCTCATCCCGCCTGTTCCCCAAGAATTTGAGAACAACATCCTTGAAGGAATCCCAGGCTTCTTTTTCCTTCTCAGACATCGTTTCAGCGAATGCTCCATCTGAAATGAGTTTCCTTATATCAGGGACAACAAACACTCCTTCCTTTAGCTTTGCTTCAGAAAGTCGGAGGAACTTTGACCAAAGGTACCGAAAGCACTCACCATCTTTTGGAAGGGACTTGATGAATTGCTTAATGAGACCCAACTTAATGTGGAGAGGTGGTAATAGAATTTTATCACGAGGTACCAAGCTCTCATGAAGAACATTTTTCTCACCGGGTCTCAAATACTCCCGAATTGGCCAGTCTTTTTTCCCCCAGTGTAGGTCGCGGGCCCGGCTATCCCACAAGCAAAGGAAGCAGGGATATTTGGTGAAACCGGATTGCTGCCCTAATAGCATGGATATAATTTTAAAGTCTCCACAAATCATCCACTTATGCTCAGCATAACGAATCTTCTGAAGAATCAGGGCCAAATTCTCGTATTTTTCTTGGAGAATAACAGAGTGAGCAATAGGAACTGAAGCAAATGTGTTGCCATTATGAAGAAGAACACCTTTTATGCTGTCTTTTGACGAATCAATGAACAGCCGCCATTCAGCAGGATCATACTTGAGTTTAAACTTTTCCATCACTCCGTATATATCGTTGCAAAATACCAAATCTTCCTCTTTGCTGAAATACTTCAAAAATTGTGTCTCGCGGTTGCGGTACCAATAAAAAGTTGTTCCTGGTGACAATAGATTTTTCTGTTTAAGCCGAGAACCTAGCAGTTGGGCAGCATCTTTTGGGAGTCCTAAATCCCGGAATAAATCATTCAATTCAGCTTGAGAGAAAAGTTCAGGTTTCGGATCTGGTTCAGTTTCAAACTCGGAAGTACTGGACTCATCGGGAAAAGCCATCTGATGAGTCTCATCATGATCAGAACCGTCCACACAAATATGATCCAAAGATTTTGGTGGTTCAGGCACAGGTACTTCGTTGCTATGAGGCATAGGCCTAATTGCTGAGGGAAGGTTGGGGTAACTTATTACGTTCTTATTTTTTAAGTTGTATCCCTTCACAATGCAAGAGCAAAAATAGCAGTCACTGCTGTGGTCTCTTTGTTCACGCCACATCATAGGTATTCCGAAACAAAATGCTTGTTTTTTACCTTTCATCCATAAGCGTAGATCTTCCTCACATGTCTTGCACACTTTGTGAGGAGCCCACGGTTTGTCTTGATCGCCTAACTTCAAACCGAAATAGGCGAAATATACTTTTTTAATAAATGCAGAAATGTTCCTCTGCCGCTTTTTCATGGTATATTCCCCACAAATAAAACAAAAACTGTCCGGAGAGTTGACGCAACCTCTGGCTCTGTGAGCCATCACAAATACACAGCACTGCAAACTACAACTGTAGTGAACCACTTCGGAATAAAGCTGGATTACGACTGAGCAAACAAAAGGTAATAATGAACTTGCAAGAAACTGAAATTTGACAGGAACGTTCATGTCGCAACCACCGTGTTTGAGCGAGCGAACGAGGCGAGGCGAACAGGAAAGAACATGCGCCAGCACGAGTACTGGATTTAGCCCCCCGCCTCCCAATTGTCCTGTTAATGTATAAAATGAATACAAAACACTCTAAAATATCATGAGGGAGTGTTTCTAGTTAGTTAACCATTACAACCTCTATTTTGGGCCAAGAAAATAAACTGCAGTCGGCTAAAAAGAAATTATGTGAGCATTCCTTATATGGGTAAGAAATCTAATTTTGCAAGAAAACGTGATGTGATGGAACATTTTGGCTATTTTTCCTGGATTCAGCACCCCAAAATCTATAGGAATCAGTTGCAAAACTGGAGGCAGTTTTTTGGTAGTGTACCTGTGTTATGAATTGTATTATTAGGGCACTAGATATATGCTGGGTTATGTCCAGCTCATACTCTCTCATACATTCCAACACTTACATAGTAACATAATAACATAGTAAATGACGGCAGATAAAGACCAGTATGGTCCATCTAGTCTGCCCAGCAATATGGCAGGAGTAGGAGCACCCCTTCCCATGTCTTTAGGGAGTAGGTGCACCCATTCCCATGCCTTTGTTTAGGATTGCTGGGAGTAGGTGCACCCATTCTCATGTCTTTGTTTAGGGGTGCACCCACCAGGAGCAGGTGTACCCCTCTCCATGTCTTCACCCCTCCCCATATCTTTGTTTAGGGGTGAACCCACCGCTCCTCCCCCCATCGCTCCATGTAGGACACCCCTATTTGTTGAGAAATTAGATGGTTCAGTTTATTTTGATTTAGACTTGTTGATGTAAAGTGATCCACTGTGTCTGTCCCAGGCCACTTTGAATTCCGCCACTGTGTTTGCCCACACCACCTCCATCGGGAGGGCATTCCAAGCATCCACCACCCTTTCAGTGAAAAAGTGTTTCCTGACATTGCCTTTCAATTTTCCACCTTGCAGCTTCATGTCATGCCCTCTAGTTTTACAGCTTCCCCGTCTCTGGAAGAGATTTGTTTGTTCATTATTTCTCTTTAAGTATTTAAAGGTCTGAATTATATCTCCCCTATCCCTCCTCTCCTCCAAAGTGTCCATATTTAGGTCTTCAAGTCTCTTGTCATAAGGCTTCTGAAGCAGGCTCCAAATCATTTTGGTTACCTTCCTCTGAACAGCTTCCATTCATTTTATATCCTTTGCAAGATAGTGTCTCCAAAACTTGAACACAGTATTCCAAGTGAGGCCTTACCAGTGACTTATATAGTGGCACTAGTACCCCTTCCTTTCTGCTGGTAATTCCTCTTTGAATGCAGCCCAACATCCTCCTGGCTTTTGCCACCGCCTTGTCACGCTGTTTTGCCACCTTGAGATCTACAGAAATAATCACACCGAGGTCTTTCTCCTGCTCCATCCACACCAACCTCTCGCCCCCTATTGTGTACATTTCCCTTTGATTTCTGCTACCCAAGTGCATGATACTGCACTTCTTCGCATTAAATCTTAATTGCCAAGTATCAGACCATTCTTCCAGCTTTTGCAGATCCCTCCTCATGTTCAGCACTCCCTCGGGGGAGTCCACTCTGTTGCAAATTTTCGTGTCATCTGCAAAAAGACAGATCTTTCCATTCAGTCCTTCAGCAATATCACTCACAAATACATTGAACAGTGCCGGGCCCAGGACCGAACTCAGAGGTACCCCGCTAATCACCTTCCTTTCATCCGAGTGAGCTTCATTTATCATCACCTTCTGTTGTCTGTCAGTCAACCAATTTCTAATCCAGTTTACCACCTTGGGACCCATCCCCAAACTACTGAGTTTATTGATAAGCCTCCTATGAGGGACAGTATCAAAGGCTTTGCTGAAATCCAGGTAGATGACATCCATCGCATGTCCTTGATCCAGTTCTCTGGTCACCCAGTCAAAGAACTCAATCAGATTTGTTTGGCAAGATCGTCCCTCGGTAAAACCATGTTGCCTTGGATCTTGTAACCTGCTAGTTCTGAGAAAGTTCACTATTCGCTCTTTCAGGAGCACCTCCATTACTTTTCCCAACACCGAGGTAAGGCTCACGGGCCTGTAGTTTGACACTTCTTCCCTGTCACCACTTTTGTGTAGAGGTACAACATCAGCCATTCTCCAGTCCTGAGGAACCTCTCCTGTTTCCAAGGATCTGTTAAAAACATCCTTTAACAGCCCTGTGTAGCCCTGTCTAGCTCTCTGAGCTCTTTCAGTATCCTGGGATGTATCCCATCCGGTCCCATGGCCTTGTCCACTTTCAGTTTTGCAAGTTGTTCTAACACCTCATCTTCTCTGAATGGTGTGGTATCTACTTCATTCCCATTTTATTTATAGTCTCTTATATACCGCACTATTCAGCATCAGCGCGGTTTACAATAAACAAGGAGTTACACAATTCAACGGTACTTTGTGTTTACAGAAAAAACAGGAAATACAACTCGGATAACAGGGTAATTAATTAATATAACAGACATGATCTCATCCTGGCTTCAGTATTGTGTATGGGAGGTCTGTGGGGTGTCTGTATTGAATTTGTATGTTTGGAAGGTCTGTGGGTAGGTTGTGTTATCTGGATTGTTTAATGGATAAGACAAGAGGAAGAGGTAGTGTTTCAAAGCTTTTCGAAACTGCAAAAGGTCTGGTATTGATCAGATGTTTTGAGGAAGGCTGTTCCAACACCTTGGTGCACAGAAAAAGAAAGCCCTGTCAGTAGTAGTTTTGGTGTATTGTGTTATTGATTTAGGGACTAACAGAGAATTGAGTGATACTGACCTTCTATCCCTATTGAGGGGTGTTGTTTGGATCATATCTGATAATGATGCAGATGAGAGCTCTTTGATGGCTTTGAATGTAATTAGTAAAGTTTTGAAAGTGAGTCTATTTCGTATCGGGAGCCAATGAAGATGTTTTAGAATAGGTGAAATATGTTCTTTCCGGGATGCTCCATGAAGGACTCTTGCTGCGGCATTCATTGCCAATTGAAGTGGATGTAATGTGGCTTGAGGGAGACCTTGTAATATTGAGTTCGCATAATCAAAATGAGGTATGATTAGCGCCTGATAGATGGTTCTAAAATCGTCTGGCTCTAACAAGGATCGTAGATGTCTAAGGGAACGTATTTTGTGGTATACTGCTCTTACAATATTTCCTATGTGTGCTTTCATATCCAAGTTCTGGTCTAAAGTGACACCAAGGTATCTGATGGTGGTCTTGGTCTGGAGGTGAGCATCCTTTACTTTCAAAAAGGATGGAGCAATGAAATTTCGGTTCCGTGTAATGAATAACACCTCTGTTTTTTTGTGTTGGATCCTTAGATTTTGAGATTGTAGCCAGTTGGATACTTCATTTATGCAGTTTGTTATATTTGGGAGTCACAGGTGGTCCTTCTCCAGGATTTTCTTTAGTAAAAACAGAGCAGAAGTATTTGTTTAGTAATTTCGCTTTTTCAATGTCATTTTCCACGAGTCTATTCCCAGCACTTCTGAGTCCTGCAATTCTACCTCTGATCTTCCTTTCCCGAATATACCTAAGAAGTTTTGTCACCGCACTTAACATCTTTAGCCATCTTTTCCTCTGCCTGTAATTTTGCTATCCTTATTTCTCTTTTTGTCTCCTTGAGTTTGATCCTGTATTCATTTCTGTGTTCCTCTGTTTGCAAGCTTTTGAATTTTGTGAAAGCTGTGTTTTTTGCCCTTATTTGAGCAGCCACTTCTTTGGAAAACCAAATAGGTTTCCTTCTCCTCTTGTTTTTATTTACTTTTCTTACATATTTATCTGTTGCCCCTTTTATTGCCCCTTTTAGTTTAGCCCATTGCAATTCCACTTCCCTTATCCCCTTCCACCCTGTCAGCTCCTCCTTTAGGTACTTGGCCATTTTATTGAAGTCAGTGTTTTTGAAGTTTAGGACTGTGAGCTTGCTATGATTGGACTGCACCTTGGCTTTTATCTCAAACCACACCGTGTGATGATCACTGTTGCTGACAGGGGCACTCACCCAGACATTCGACACGCTATCACCATTGGTGAGCACGAAATCCAGCGTTGAGCTTTCCTTGGTTGGTTCCATCACCATTTGTCTAAGTAACACATCTTGGATAGCGTCCACAATTTTTTTGCTTCTTTCCAGATTTGCAGAAGGAGTAATCCAATCCACATCAGGTAGATTAAAGTCACCCAATATGATTGCTTCCCCCTTTGTTGCTATCTTGGCAATATCTATAACCAATTCGTTATCTATCTCTTCAATTTGAGTCAAAGGTCTGTAGACTACAGCAGTATGGATGAAAGTGCCATCTCCTCTTTCCAACACGATCCAGAGCGCTTCTTCTTTTCCCCATGCCCTCTGCATTGCAGTAGCTTTAATATTGCTTTTGACATACATGGCTACTCCACCCCCTTTTCCATTTTCTCTGTCTCTTCTGAATAGATTATAGCCAGGTATGGCTATATCCCAATCATGTGATTCATGAAACCATGTTTCTGTAATGGCCACAATGTCCAAGTCCTTTTCCACCATTAGGGCTTCCAGGTCCGGAACTTTGTTGGCTAAGCTTTGAACATTTGTGCTCATTGCTTTCCAGCATTTAACTGGCTTGTGTGTATTTTGCATTGATTTTGTTCTACCCACTTCTTCCCAGTTGCTTTTGATGTGTTATTTTACAGAGAATCCTGTAACATGTTGGATGCCCCTTATATCCAATGCCCCAAATCCATCAGGGTACTTTCATTGTGTTGATCTCTGTCCCAGATCAAATCACTTGAAGCAAGCCCAATGAAAATGAAAGAGCATAAGCAATCTCATTCTTTCCCAGGACATATTCTGCTGTTATATACGTATGCATTAAATTGCAACTTAATATCATCAACTTTCAAATAATGTTCATTAGCCTTTCTGACTTAGCTGTTTGTCTATCAGTAATGTTAATCACTACAATGTTGTCCACTCTGAAAATAGCCCTCTTATTTTTGATCTTTGGGCTCCATAGAACTAGAGCTACTATAATGGAGAATCTTTCAAGGAATGTGATACTTTTTTATTAAGTCTTTTTGATACAACTGGACCGGCCACTACTACTCATCATTTGTATAGCACTATAAGGCATACACAGCTCTGTGCACACACATGTAACACACAATCCATGTTCAATAGAGATCACAATCTATGCAAGACAGACAACTACATAGGATTAGGGTGGAAACTAGGGGAAATGCTTATAACACACATGAGTGGTAAATAGAGTATGGTGGATCCCTGCACCATTTGTCTTGAATCTAGATCCCAAAACCTCTACTTTCTGTGGCATCAGAAAATAGCTCCATAACCCTATTGCAGACTGGAAGATCTGCCAGATATTCCTCCCTTTGTATTATTTAAGAAAATCACTCCATATGTGCAAGTCCTCTTTCTCGTTTCTGATTACTCTTCCTGGAACTCGCAATTGCAGCCCCTCATCTTCTAATAAATGCCTTCTCCATTGCCATTACCCTACATGCAAAATCAAAGCGGCTAATCAATGTCTGAGTGTTTAAGGGTAGCTTTCTTAGCTCAGGTCATTTCTTTTGCCAAACCTTTTAAAGTCACTAGTTTATTAAGCGGTAGCCACATAACCATCCCAACTTTGTCAATTACAATACCTATAAATGCTCATTTTTGACTTGGGCCCTCTGTCTTATTCCATGACAGTGAAACACACAATTCAGCTGCTTTTTTATGGAATATAACCAGGTCATTTTGTGCATTCTTGTGTCTCACCGTTAAACTATTAGAAAGCCATCTACATAATGTATTAATTTGTCTTTTCCTATCTGGAGTTCTACTACCCAGTGTAAGAAAGTACTAGGGGCTTGATATTCAACAGGATTTGTCTGGTTAGCAGGACCTCATAACTGGATAAACTCCACTGAGGCCAATATTCGGCAACACTATCCCTATTGAATATTCACCAACACTATCCATATTGAAAATTGTCTTGGACTGCCGTGGCACTGTCTAGAGAATGCCAGAATGGTCTAAGGATGAGGTAAGGATGGGATGAGGATGGTCTCCGGCTTTATCTGGTTAGAACTGATTTTCAGTCCACTGACCAGATAACAAACCGCATATAGTTAGACCTCCCAAATGGAAGGACTTTCTTTATGTGGCTGGCTATCTGGATAACAGTTGAATATTGCTTCTGTCCTGATAGCCTGCAGCAGTCACCGCTGCACCCCTCTGCCACCTCTGATTAGCCCCTTCCAGAGAATATTTGGTTTCATTTTTCCCATAGGAGCTGACATTTAAAAAAAAAATCAGCTGCCATGTGCTCACTATAGAGCCCATAAATTTTTAGAAATATGCACAAGACATGGAACATCCCATCGGAAAGCAATTATCAAAACCCAATAAGTAGTCTGAAAGCCAACCAAGACCCTTGTCCATCCTTATGTTTCAGGTCCTTATTGCCCCTTTTGTGCTTCTTCTTTCATACTACTGTACATCCGTTGTTTTAGATTGTAAGCTTGACAATCAGTTACTCTGTTATCTGTGTCTGTACAGTGCTGCATACACCTGGTAGCACTTTCTAAATGTGTAATAATAATAATAATAATAATAATAATGTGCACTAATGTTATCTATAGGCTGGTGTAATGATGCATGCAGGGTGCCTGGTCCAAGGAATTTGTTGACTGACCTTGATTCAGGATTGCAAGTGATAAATTAATTGGAATTCACCTGGCTATTTTATGGGAACCATCTCCAAAGGAAAGGATTATAGAACACTTAGCAGTTTTTTGCCAAATGGACCAGTTACTCTACCCAAAAGTACCCCCTTTTTGTTATGGCAGATTTAAGATTACTTGACGATTTAGGGCATATTGGCCCTTGGTATGGGGTAATGCTGCTGTTTGTGGCTTCTTATGCATTATGACCTTCTGACAGGGCTTAATTTGTAGATAAAAATGAAGTGGAACTGTGGAAGCAGGGCTGTGGGTGAGGATGTGGGCAGGGCCAGTCCAGAAGTGACATCACACCCAAACACACAAACACAATGGGGTATGTTTACTAAACTGCGTTAGTGCGATTCGCGCTAGGAGCAACGGTAGAGACAGAAATCCCAAATAAGGACATGGGAGGTACATCATTACCGAGAACGTGCGTTACAAGGCGCCATAAATGAACGAGCACAACAGGGCACGTTACCGCGCGTTAACCTTAAGAAGGCGCGCAGGCATACAAGCACAGCAACAGAGCTGTAGCACAATGGTTACAACGGTGACTGATGGTACAGAGGTCATGGGTTCGATTCCCCAGTGGGCCTAATGTATAAGGCTGGCTGAGGCAGCACCCTTTACATTCAAGTAGTGATTGTTGAGGCATTTGACATGTATTTTAATTAGTGCTGCCAGCAAACACACCCTCACGGTGGCATAACCTAAGGTGCCGCATAAGGCACTCCATAGGGCACATTATAAAGTGTACTGTCCGCCAAGGCACCCTATAATGTCCCCTATAGGACACCTTATAAGGCTGTGAACAAAGCCCTGGCTGGCTGCAGAAGAACTGCACGGCACCACACAAACTGTCTGCTGTGGTTACCAGGATAGGGTTAACCCACCCGTACCCATGATGCACTGCACATGCAAATCAGCAGATGAGAGATGGGCACAAGATTGGGTATGCACCCCCACAGCACCTCGGCCTGGTAGGGGCAACAGACCGTGTGTGGCACTGCCACAGAGTAGCCACAGACAGTCACATTGTGCGGGTACTGTGCCCACCCTGACGTTGAGGTGGGGCGCCCAGCACCAGTTCCACAGCACCTTTCATGGCTGAAATACACCATGCTGCAGGTCCTCATCAGTGTGTGATAGGTAGTTTCATTAGACACACCTAGGATACATCTGTGTCCTGCTGTATGTCTCGGTCATGTCTAGTCCTTATGGGCGATGATGCACCCAGAATAGTGCATATCCTGTGTTGGTGCCATGGTTACCTGCTGCAGGTGAAGGGGGGTGGTGTATGGACCCATAGGCAGATTACGTACCACCACACAACCCACCCGCTGGGGCTCAGGGTGGGAAACAGGATCACCCACCAATAGATCCACAGTCTATCTCCCTGCAATGGTAGCAGTAGAGGGGACCATCAACCCGAGTTCTGCTAGGGAACAGACAGAGCAGTACAAATCCATAACGCAATAGCAGACAGACAGCAGGCCTGGAAATGCTCAGCTGTCCCCCACTGTTATCTGACATTCTCCAGCAGCAAGCCTCCAGCCGCTGCACCCTGCAAGGTGTTCCAGCAGGACACATACTATCTGCAGACAGTCCGCCAGCTAGTCCATAGTGCACGGTCCTGGAAGAAATGCATGTACCCAGAACAGGGATGTCAGCATACACACCAAGCAGATAAGTCTGTGATTGGGCCCCAAAAGAAAACGCATAAATATCACATGAGAAAAATGCTGTATAGCACTATGGGGGAACCTAGCCATGCCATGGTCACTGCTCAGTCAGGGTGAGAGTGACCTCCCAGCAGGACATGCTATGGCCACCCTGTCCGTGCAGGTGGTACCGGGCACTACAATGTCCGAGTCATTGCCCTATGCCCTGTGCAGATGCGGCCAGGCCAGGCCCCCCCTTTCCTGGCTATTCCCACAGTAACTTGCTCCTCATTATGCACAATGGCAGGCCAATACTGGCAACAGTGCTAGCAGTGTGGGCTGTGGAGGGTGTTGGCAGCCACCACACACTGGATAGACAGACACACGCTCCCCACACCTATGCCAGCATTGTGCAACTATAGAGGTGTTGGGCAGCCCAGGCCACCACACCAGTCCTGGGCACAGTGCAGGCATGGCTATGGCATGCAATACTGTAGGAGTCAATCCCCAGGTTGGTAAACACTGTCAGACACAAGACCTGTAGCACACTCCACAGACATCAGAAAGGTTGCTATGATGCAGCTCACTCAGAAAATTGTACTTAACCTAGGAATTGCTATCTGCCAGTAATCATAGCAACCTTTTGATAGATGTGTACCATATTCCCAGGTTTAGGGTGGCATTACTAAGGTATGCAAGTGCTAGTATTGGGAGATGCACGTAGAGCCCAAAGTCCTTCCTTTCCAGGAGGCTTTGGATAATGGGACCTGTGGGTGCGGGTATGTCTGCCCCTGTTGGCTGCTGCTTTACGGCAGAGGTTCCCAACTCCAGTCCTGCGGTGCCAAACACTGTTCGGGTTTTCATGCTGTCCCTCATGAATATGCATGAGATACATCTGCATACCATGGGGGTGGTGCATAGAAATGCAGCACAGGCATCTTTATCAGAGGCAGCATGCAACCTGAATGGTGTTTGGCCCTCCAGGACTGCATTTGGGAGACTCTGCTCTAGGTAATGTGCATATTTATGGTGTCCGTGCTCTGTAGGGTAAAATGTAGGTGTCTTGGGCATGTTTACGTCATCTGCAATAAAGGTGCTGTCTGTATTAGCACATTGTAGTAGTGGGTAAAAATTGGGGACTGGGTTGGCAGGAACCACAGCTGGGACTTGAACCTGTGACCCTCTGCTTCTGAATACACTGGTTTTGTGCACTGCACCACCTTGTTGTCACAGAGTCAGTACATTCCTTGGTGATGCCATGACTGTTCATCAGACAGGGCCTGTCTGTTGCAGTACATGGCACCCACCTACACAGGGCTAGGCCACGGTCTGCTCTGGGCAGCTGCCACTGCCCCCTCCACCACCAGTATCCCTCAGCCACCATACTGACATGCCCTTCTGCTGGTGGTGCTGGTGGTGCGCAGTCTCAGGCCATCCAGTGTGCAGGTAGGTGGCTGCCTATGGTGCGGGTTATGGGGTAGGGGTGCCTGCATAGACGTCCACGCTCCCCCCCAGCCTCACCTGCCAATGTTCTGTGCCCTTGGGGGTAGCTGTTGGGTACTATCCCCTGTGACACTGTGGGAAACACAGTCGTGCCCATGTTGGGCCTTCAGCAGTTGCTGTCTGGCTGCTCTGCTGTTTCAGCATTCGTATGGGCCAGCTAGGCATCACCCTAGTCCGCACTGTGGCCCAGCTGCACCACAGCATGTGCTGCCTGCGGCCCTCTGTATCCCCTTTTCCGGCATCTGTCCAGTTGCCATTCCGACATGCCCGCCCTGATGTTGCGGGACATGTGCACACCATAGGAACCCTGTCCGATGGAGTGGAAAACCCTGAGCAGTGCTATTTCACTGTGGGCTCGTTCACCTTGTATGGGGACGGAGTGTAGACCCTTCCATGATTTATATCTTTTCTATGGAGCTTTCTCAGGGGGGGGGGGTTGATTTTTCTCATTAATACCACTATTGGCCAGCTTGGTTATGTTTTTTTTCCAGTTTGTTGAGGTCATTTTCAGTGTTTATGTGCCCTTTTGTTCTGTGCACATGTATCACACTTATCACTTTTTTTGGGTTTCCCTGCCTAGGCTGTACATTGCTGACACTAAAATTGTTTCTCTCCCCTGTAATGTGCATTTAACGGCAGGTTTTCATTCGTGTTGGGATTTAGCTCTTCAGATCAGCGCGTTAGTGTGAAGGGAGCCTCTCCCCGCCCACTCTCTGCCCACTGACCCCTTCTCTCCGCCCTCTCTCCACCTTCTGCGGTGTTTTACCGCACCGCGGAGCTTTACGATTGTTAACACATCATAACACGCGTTATGTAACGTTAACGATCGTTAGCGCATCATAACGCGTGTTATGATGCGCTAACAATTATTAATGTTACATTACGCGCGTTATTTACCGTTACCGCAGTTTAGTAAACATACCCCAATGTTTCCCCTCTCCCTGCCCCACTTTCCCCTGCACGATCATTTGTTTTGACAAGATGATGGTGGGGAATGAAGAGGCATTCAAATATTTCAAAAGTATAAATAATGCACAAGAAACAATCCTTTTCATAAGAAACTGTTTTCTAGAGCAAGAGGTCACACTATGAGGCTTCATGATGTAGATTCAGAAGCAAAGTCAGAAGATATTAAACAAAACAACTGAGCCAAGAATAATTACAAAACAATCAATCTTGTAAATTTAAAAAAAACCATTTTAATAGAACATCAGGATAATAATAAAATACTAGCCATCTTTGAAAATAATGCACCATGTAGCCCCTGAAACTGTTGAGCAAAACAATGATTTTCTCTCTATGGCTCTTTCATCCCCCAGCATAATAATTTTCTTAGGGACGCGTTTACTAAGCTGGGCTAATGGTTAGCATGTGCCGTTTTGTAACTGGGGGGTATGTTTACTTAATAGGGGGTCGCGGCTCCGATATCACACGGAAGCCGCTACCGTTGTTTAGTAAACATACCCCTAGGTCCCATGTTAGCCAATGGACAAAATGGAATATAATGTGTGCCTCTGAGTCAGTACTGACTTCTGGCAACTCAGCAGCTCCTGGATTTTCTTGACAGTGTGATCAGAAGTAGATTGTCTGTCAAGCTTTTTTTCTGAGACAATGAAGGATTAAGTGACTAGCCCAAGGCTACAAAGAATACTAGTGGGAATTGTATCCTCATTGCTTGGTTGTCAACACAATGCTCTAACCAATAGGCTAACCTAATTACAAATAGCATGCACTAACTCTTAGCCTAGCTTACTAAATATGCACCTCAGTTCCCTTTCCTCCTCAGGGCCAGTTCTACCTTTTTTGCTGCCCTGTGCGAGTAATTACTGTGCTGCCCCCCTTCCCCCCCCCCCCACCCTGTAATTCCAAAGGAGCCCTTCACAAGTCTATTTTTTTGTCCCACCAATGCAGTTGTGGTCAACATTATTGGCACCCTTGCATTTTAGGTATGTTGTGGTGTGTTCAAAGGTATACAACAAAAAAAGACATAGGGGTATGTTTACTAAACTGCGGTAACGGTAAATAACGCGCGTTATGTAACGTTAACGATCGTAAAGCTCCGCGGCGCTGTAAAACATCGCAGAAGGTGGAGAGAGGGCGGAGAGAAGGGGTCAGTGGGCGGAGAGTGGGCGGGGAGAGGCTCCTTTCACACTAACGCGCTGATCGGAAGAGCTAAATCCCAACGTGAATGAAAACCTGCCGTTAAATGCACATTACAGGGGAAAGAAACCATTTCAGTGTCAGCAATGTACAGCCTAGGCAGGGAAACCCAAAAAAAGTGATAAGTGTGATACATGTGCATAGAACGGAAGGGCAAATAAACACTGAAAATGACCTCAACAAACTGGAAAAAAAACATAACCAAGCTGGCCAATAGTGGTATTAATGAGAAACATCAAACCCCCCCACCCCCCGAGAAAGCTCCATAGAAAAGATATAAATCGTGGAAGGGTCTACACTCCGTCCCCATACAAGGTGAATGAGCCCACAGTGAAATAGCGCTGCTCAGGGTTTTCCACTCCATCGGACAGGGTTCCTATGGCGTGCACATGTTCCGCAACATCAGGGCGGGCATGTCGGAACAGCAACTGGACAGATGCCGGAAAAGGGGATACAGAGGGCTGCAGGCGGCACATGCTGTGGGGCAGCTGGGCCACAGTGCGGACTAGGGTGATGCCTAGCTGGCCCATACGAATGCTGAAACAGCAGAGCAGCCAGACAGCAACTGCTGAAGGCCCAACATGGGCACGACTGTGTTTCTCACAGTGTCACAGGGGATAGTACCCAACAGCTGCCCCCAAGGGCACAGAACATTGGCAGGCTGGGCTGGGGGGGGAACGTGGACGTCTATGCAGGCACCCCGACCCCAGAACCCGCACCATAGGCAGCCGCCTACCTGCACACTGGACGGCCTGAGACTGCGCACCACCAGCACCACCAGCAGAAGGGCATGTCAGCATGGTGGCTGAGGGATACTGGTGGTGGAGGGGGCAGTGGCAGCTGCCCAGAGCAGACCGTAGTCTAGCCCTGTGTAGGTGGGTGCCATGTACTGCAACAGACAGGCCCTGTCTGACGAACAGTCATGGTATCACCAAGGAATGCATTGACTCTGTGACAACAAGGTGGTGCAGTGCACAAAACCAGTATATTCAGAAGCAGAGGGGTCACAGGTTCGAGTCCCAGCTGTGGTTCCTGCCACCCCAGTCCCCATATTTTACCCACTACTACAACGTGCTAATACAGACAGCACCTTTATTGCAGATGACGTAAACATGCCCAAGACACCTACATTTTACCCTACAGAGCACAGACACCATAAACATGCACATTACCTAGAGAAGAGTCTCCCAAATGCAGTCCTGGAGGGCCAAACACCATTCCGGTTCCATGCTGCCTCTGATAAAGATGCCTGTGCTGCATTTCTATGCGCCACCCCCATGGTATGCAGATGTATCTCATGCATATTCATGAGAGACAGCATGAAAACCCGAACAGTGTTTGGCACTGCAGGACTGGAGTTGGGAACCTCTGCCATAAAGCAGCAGCCAACAGGGGCAGACACACCCGCACCCACAGGCCCCATTATCCAAAGCCTCCTGGAGAGGCAGGACTTTGGGCTCTGCATGCATCTCCCAATATGACCTGTTCGGAATTAATGGCACCCTTCACTAATATTTGGTTGCACAACCCTTGGTAGTGGTGACAGCCTACAAATGTTTCATGTAGCCATCTATAAGTTTCATACATCTGTCTACTAATAGTTTCTCCCACTCTTCAGCTGCAATTTGTTCCAGCTCATGAATGTTTCCAGGATTCATTTTATGAATGGCAGATTTCTACTCTTTCCAGAGGTTCTCAAATAGATTGAGATGAGGACTCTGCTGGCTAGTTTAAAACAGTCCATTTGTTCATTTTTAACCATTCTTTTGTACTTTTGGATGTATGTTTTGGGTCATTGTCCTGCTGGAGGATACTGACCCAGACCTAGCTTTCTGATTCTAGGTAGTACATTTCACTCCAAAATACCTTGGTAGTCCTCTGACTTCATGATTCCTTTAATACATTCCAGGCCTCCAGTTCCTGAGGCAGCAAAACAGCCCCACAACATTATGGAACCTCCACCATATTTAACTGTTGGAAGGGAGGTTTTTTTTTTCCTTATATGCTTCATTTCTTCAACTGTAAATGTATCACTGGTCTGCATTGCCAAGGAGCTCAAGTTTGGTTTCATCTGTCCACAGAACATTTTCCCAGAGAGATTGTGATTTCTCAAGATGAATTTGGGCAAAGATAGGAGGTGCCTTTTATGTCTGTCTTTGAGCAGTGGGGTCCTCTTTGGCCTTTGCCCATGAAGTCCTTCTTTGTTTAGTTTGCAGCATATGGTGCGGGTTGAAACCATCATTCCAGGTGAGCCTTAAGCTCTTTGGATGTTGTATGTGGTATTTTTCCAGCAGTTCACACTAACCTTAGAAGACTTCATGGATTAATTTTCCTCTTCCCTCCATGTCCTGGGAGATTCAAGACAGTTCCATGAGCAGAAAAGTTCTTAATAATATTGCTAACTGTAGACACAGGAATCTCAAGGTCTTTGGAGATGGCCCTTGGTGCCTGATGGTCTCAAATAGCTCTCTTCTCTTATCCATTGTGAAAATGGAACAGGGAATGAATATGGCCATTTTAAACATTAGAGCCATCATTCAATGGTTTATTCAAGTCATGTGAATACTGACAATTTTACTGCAATGGGAATGTGGTTCTTCTGTTCAAATTGATTTGAATTGTTTATAAGGGTGCCAATAATCATGTACTATGTATGAAAGTTTCACCTCATGTACTAGCAATGTCCCAGTTTTTATACTACTTTCTTTTTAAATTAGTCTTGTTTTATTTGATTCTTTTATGTGTCAAACGTGTACATATAGCCCAAAGCCATTTCACTGGCCACTTTTTTTTTAGGAGATATTGGACATTAAGGAGTTGAACTATAAGGGTGCCAATAATGTTAACTACAAGTGTAACTTAGGGGCATGTTTACTAAACATTACTTTAAGTGCCACTATGCTCATGGAAATAAATGAGTGCTGCTGCACTTAATATACATTATTATTTATTTTTTAATGTGTGTTAACCTTTAGTACACATGCCCCTTAATAAGTGTTTGATAAGTAGTAGTAGATGCCATGATCGTTCCATCTCGGGGGCTGGTGCTGCGCAATGCTACAATCTTTCTGCCACTGGGGCCAGGGGCAGCTCATCTGCTGCCTGAGGCAAGAGATGAACTTCCCTCCCCCTCCCCTTCCGATGGCAGCCAAAATGGAGTGGCCTCCTCAGAGTTCTAGTCAGGGAACAAGGGGTCCCATCACTCAGAACACAGATCAGGTGGTTGCCCCAAGAATAAGAAAAGCAACATATTCTCAGACTAATATAATTTAAAAAAATCCTCTTTGCAATGATGTTCATATGCAGCAAGCACTGAAGCAGTTTAATTATGTAGATTGAGACTCTAATATAAGACATTTATGCCCGATGTTGGTCCCCAGCAAATAGCCCCAAATCTCAAGCCAAGCCAGAGTCTGAGCCTGAGACCCCAGCATACAGCAGTGGGCTGGGCACGACTGACCACAGGCAGTGAGCAAGCTATTCTACATTCCTTCTCTGGCCTGACCTGGCCTCCAACAGCTGCAGCTGCTCCCCTCCATCCCATCTTGCTACCAGAGACGCTAGACTGACATGGAATTTAATGTAAATATGTATTCTGCAAAAGACAAAAAGAGATGCATGGTGATCACATTCCAAGGAGCAAAAACAAAAAGCGCAGTTTATAACACCAAAATAACTAATTCTATTTTGGTGTTTTAAACTGTGCTGTGGTTTTTGCTTTTTCTTTTTGAACATATATTTTGCAGTCAAAGAAATGCCTCTCCCTACACTGGCTGCAGAGCAGAACTAGGATATTTCTCACAGAACTCAACAAACAAAAAATATTTTTTAATTTTGGGGATACCTCTGCAACAGCAATATACACCCTTAGAAAAATTACTCGTGATCTATAAAAAAATCCTACTATACCATAACAGCAACAACTTCCAAAACTCAAGAGGCCAGCCCAGAAAAGATCAGCACCATAAATATTGCAGTGGGCTCTAGAACATCCCTACACCTATTCAGAAAACCAAACAAGCTGGATTACTCCAATCCCTACATGATCCCAGAAAAGCTCTGGGATCATGACCTTAAGAGAATTACAGAGAATGAGGAGGTTATGATCACCTGGGATACTCCTATTCTGACCAATAAAAAACTGGATGCGAGGAAACTGGATATACTGGTTAGGGAGAAAAAAACAGAACCACATTGATAATAGAGGTGTCAGTTCCAAGCTACTACTCCGTGAATCACATGGAAAGGCAGAAGATCCTGAAATATCAAGAAATGCAGTCAGAGACCAAGAAAATGTGACAGAAAGATACAGAAATATTTCCCATCGGTTGGGTGCCACAGGCTTGATAAATAATAATTTCCAAGTGCATTTTGACAAACTAACCATACATGTTACACCTTACAAACTCCAGCAGGAGGCTCTCTTTGGCACGATGCAAGTACTAAGCTGAGCATTAGCAGTAAATTTGAGAAACTGAGATAGCATAGTTACTCACCTGTAACAGGTGATCTTTGGGAACAGCAGGAATTTAATCTTCACATATGAGTATCGTCGGTACCGACGGAGCCCATGTGGGAACACTCCCCAGCGTCCAATAGGAATGCTTTTTGGAGCATCCCACAGCACCTGCGTGCTGCCTTCCCGCCTTTCCCACGGTCCCTCTTCAGTTGAGTTTATAGCTGAGACAAAGGAGAGAGGGAGAGAGAGAAAGAGAGAGAGAGACAACTCCTAGGGGAGGTGGGTGGGTTGTAAAGACTAAACTCCTGCTGTTCCCGGAGATCACCTGTTACAAGGTGAGTAACTACGCTATCTCCAGGAACAAGCAGGAATGTAGTCTTCACATATGGGGACTCCCTAGCTGAAGATGCCAGGGAGATGGCTCCAGGAAGCTGCAACCCATTGTGAGATGGGCCATGATTCCTCCCATGGATCTCTGGCATCCCACCAGGGATGGTGGGTAGGAGTTGAATTAAGTCTGAAAGAGATGTTGAAGAACAGCCTGGCCAAACAAGGCATCCCAGCGGGAGTCCTTGCCTAAGCAGTAGTGGGCTGTAAAGATATATACCAAAGCCCAAGTGGCTGCTCGACAGATGTAGTCGATAGATACAGAGTGAAGGTTAGCCATAGAGGCTGCCATGGCTCTCACATTGTGAGCTGTGACATGGCCTTCAAGAAGAAGACCCTTACTCTCATAGGCAAAGGATATGCATTGTGCAATAAAGTTAGACAGAGTTCTTTTGGAAACTGGAAGTCCCAAATGACCAGAATCAAAAGCAATGAAGAGTTGAGAAGACTTTCTATGTTGCTGTGTTCTTTGTAGGTAAAAAGCTAAAGCTCTTTTACAGTCCAAGGTATGAAGGTTTCTTTCTGTATTGGAGGCATGAGGCCTCGGAAAGAATACAGGAAGGTAAACCACTTGGTTTAAATGGAAAGGGGAAACCACCTTTGGCATAAAGTGTGGATGAGTCCTAAGAACGACCTTATCATGGTGAAATCTTGTATAAGGAGGATCAGCCACTACAGCCTGCAATTCACTAATGCAGCATGTGGAGGTGATTGCAATTAGGAAGATGACTTTCCAGGAAAGGAATTTCAGAGATGTAGTGGCTAAAGGCTCAAAGGGTGGTTTCATGAGCTGCCCGAGAACAAGATTCAAATCCCATGCCACCGGTGGTGGTCTAATGGGGGGGGGGGGTTTGTTAATAGAAGACCTCTCATAAATCTTGTTATAATTGGATGAAAGGAAATAAGTTGTCCATTTAGAGGCTTGTAGGAAGCTGCAATAGCACTAAGATGGACTCTTACTGAATTGGTCTTAAGACCAGCATTTGATAAATGAAGGAAGTACTCCAGTACCAATTCCAGAGGTATTGCAAGAGGATTAAGTCCCTTTTGAGAACACTATATGGTAAACCGTTTCCACTTAAAGATGTATGATCATCTTGTGGAAGGTTTTCTAGAAGCCTGTAGGATATCTTTTACCTGTTGAGAAAGGTTGCGATCCTGAAGGTCTAGTGTTGGGAAATTTGGCTCAGATCTGCTTTATATGTTGGCTTTATATGACTACACCCTTGCCTGGTGAAACTACACAGCATATGGAAGGCACAAAAGACAAGCATGTGGGCTATAAAAGAGTATATGCGGTATATGCGGCCTGCTATGGAGGAGTCTGGGTAACCATATTTTGTATAGGAGTGTGCAAAATATTGGGCCTAGCAATATTGGAGCCTAGCAAGAAAACACAGGCCCAGCTAGGAATTCAAAGAATTCAAACTAATGAGCACAAATACTCTTGCCCTGAAGGTTTCAATTAGTGTCAGGAGATGAAAAATACAGGAAGGGGCAGAGGTCACAGGCCATGCATAGATAAGCAGACCTTGATAAGCAGATCCAGATGTATAAACATAGGAGGGTCCTGGGGAAGAGCGTTACAGGAAGCCTGCAAACACCTAAGAATTTATGCTGAATTCGCTGAAACTATCTGAAATTTGAAGCAGACATTTGAGGCAGAGAGGTATATATAAGACAGCAATTTTAAAGGGTCTTGGGCAGTACTTTCTCCCCTTGCAGAGAGAGAGAGTGCTGTCCGCCATCTCTTAGACAGGCATTTGCTATTCTGCATTTACAATTATTTTTGCTATGCTAAATAAAAAGTCTTTGTAGCCAAGCAACTGTCGTCTAAGCAATTCATTGGTAATTGGTGATATTTGGGGAACTTTTTGTGGGAAACCAGGCCCACAATTGGTGCCAAAACCCACCCCTAAATTGAGTTTAGATACTCCTAAATTTTTCTAAATTGCCCAAGGATTCCTCTGACTGCAGTTTTGACTTGCCTGCATTTTAAAAGACAAAAAACAGGGGATGAGAATACCTTCTCATTAGGAGAAGAGGATTCCTTCTGCTGGTCCAGAAGATGGGAATACCGTCCTGAGTGACGTTGAGAGAGATTTGGATACCCTAGGAAGACTCCAGTTGTGAGTATTGTGTTTTCCTGTCTACAAACAAAGACGGAAGATTTACCAGGGTTCAATTGGTGGGTGAGTACCAAATTTACAGATATGCATATGTATTTTATGTGCTTAATGTTCTGTTATGTAGAAAAATTGTTAGTGTCTTTGTATTTAGTTGCAATGTTAGGGAAAGAAAATTTGAAAGTTTTGCCCAGACATTAGGTCTTTATATTTCCAGGATTGATTGGTGTATGCATGAGACTGTACGCACCATTGGTGTGAAGTGACTGTGTGTCCCTATCCACATTTCCATACACCCGCGAGGGGATTGGCTGGGTTTGGACGAAGCGTAAGGATTGTGTGTTTGTGTGAGTCCTGGATTCGTAGCTTCACACCTCTGTAGATCAAGAGGTTTGGATTGCCACCTGTAAAAGCGAAGTTACGTGCACCTCTGTAAATAAAGAGGTTCAAGTTGCTATTGGTAAAAGGCGAAGTTAATTGCCCCTGTCCCTGAACAGTGAAAACACCAGGTCTACACAGGCTATAGAAAGAGGGACAGTTTAGAAAATGTTTAAAAATAAATTCAAAAAGGGGGTGGGTAATAAAAGGATTGAGTCCAGTCCTAACCCCATAGATAGCCTTGTTAAACAGAACCCCCTACTGGAAGCCTCGATAAAAAATTGTTCTAAACAATGGAAAAAATGGACGAAGAAAACACCCTCCCTTGCCTGGCCAGCAGGGGGGTCATTTGATCCGCTCATTTTGACCAAAATTAGGGATCATATTTTATTTAACAAATGTGGCAAAGCCCAATTGGAACATTTGCAACATATTTCCCTGTGGATGCAGGCCGGTCCAGAGCCTTTGCCATCTGCCCCTGTACCCCCACCTTCTTATTGGGCAGCCAAAAGTAAAGCTATGGAAGCCATAGGCTATTCCGACCCTATCTTACAGCCCAAATCAGAACCAACCCTTCACCCAGCCTCTCCACCCCCAGAACAGGTCCTGCATAAACTCTTGGACACCGAGGGAGCTTGGGCAACGATTGAGGGTCATGTTACCTTAAAAGCCACCCCTGCCCCAGATCCCAATGCATATGCTGAAGCACAGGCAAGGTTAGACGATTTAAAACAGCAGTTAGCAGAAGAACATGCAGAATTAGAAACTCAGGCTCAAGCTTTAAAACAATCACAGGAAGATGCTACCAAGAATCTCAGAGAATGGGAGTTAGAACTGGAAAAGAGAGAAAAATGTCTTAAGATGGTTATAGAAGAGGAAGAAGAGGAGAAGGTAGATGAGGAAGTAGATGACGAAGAGGAAAAAAGTGAACCTGCAGAGGTTTGTGGAGTTGTGCAAGGTGGTAAAACTCCTCGAGCTCCACAACCATGTATCCTTACTTTTATTACAGAGCAGGAGGATGGAAATGGTTACTATGTTTACCGATGGTCCTCCAACATGTATGGTTGAACAAAAGCCAACCAGCCCCAGATGTTACAGTGGCCCCCTAATGGATCACTGGAAACTGTACACCTTAACACCGTCCGACTCTGCATTCGCGGAGGAGCAGGAGACCCTAGCTGGGATTCTGCCTACATGGAGGCAGGTCTTAGGGTTTGGGAGAAGTATGAGAATCAGGACGCTAATAAACAGCTTCTGTTTCCAGTAATCTACACAAATGAAGGAAGATCTAAATATATACCATGGAGTTTTACTGATATGGCTAACATAGCTAGTAGTCTACCTCCTCTCAGTAGAGGGGGAGGAACATGGATTAAAAAATTTGAAAGAATTACGGCCGGATATAATTTGGCTTTGGGAGATATCAAAGCTTTATTGGCCAAAATTCTGGGAAGCAGTGCGACAAATCAAGTGTTCACCACTGCCGACTTAGATCAGGTGAAGGTCACAGTTAACACTTATGATGGTGCTTCCTTCAATGAGTATCGTCCTCGTATTTGGGACGCCCTTAGGGAGATGTACCCTACTCAGCGCAGTTTGGCTCCTCTCACTACTATGAGATTCCAAATAGGTGAGGATATCAGTGCATATCTTGCACGATTTCAAGACTTATGGGAAGCACAAATGGGGGTACCATACGATGATATTTGTATGAGACCCGTGTTTTTACAGACCCTGTGTAACACATTACCCCCACTTGTGACTGCAAAATTAAAGTCTGTAGTAGCCTTAGAGTCCGAGAAGTGGCCTAAACAACAGGCCCATATTTTGCATTATATTCGGTCTCTAGAGGAAGATACCATGAAACCTGAGAAGGATTTGAAGCAGGCCCAAGCACGCTTGTTAAACCTTCAACTTAAAGGATTACAAGAAATTAAAGATTCCCAATCTGCCGTCAAAACACATCCTGACAAATCTAATGATGAACTTATCAGACAACTAAAACAGAAAATTAGGGAACAGCAGAAGAAAATTGATGACATGGAATATCTGGATCCTTATGAGGATGATGTTCCAGACCCCTCGTGATGAGGTATGGGATAGAGATAAGGAGCGCATTTACTATAACGGAGCCCAATGACCCCGTTATCCTCAGCCACAGCGTCGAGGTCCCTCTTACCAGCAAAATAATCGTACTCCTGCCCCACAGTGTTGGAACTGTGGTGGTTACGGTCATTTTCAGCGCTCATGCCGTGCCCGGCGCAGAAATGAGAACTTTGACAGGAGGCGTTTTCCCTTGTGGACACCTCCCCGGGATTCTGTATCCCCACCTAAACAATGACTGGGAATCTATATCTTGCAGGCGAGGCTCACATATCAGGAACCTCTGATCACGGTATACCTTAATGATGAGCCCACAGAAATGTTACTTGATACAGGAGCCACTTCCTCTGTATTAACTGCTTTACCACAGAGATGCCAGCTTAGTAAAAAGAAAATGACTACCACTGGTTTTGATGGTAGACCCCTTACATCTTACTTAACTACACCTATTTGTTTAAGAATAAGAGATCAGCAGATTTCTCATTCTTTTCTGTTTGCCCCACATTGCCCAGTGAATTTGATGGGTAGGGACTTATTGGTGAAATTACAGGTTGATTTCACCTATGGTCCGCTGGGAGAAAAAGGCCCTGAGCGGTCACTGCTCCTCAGCCCCTATGGCCGAGTTAAATCACATCTGCCTGTTACCATTCATATCAAACCTGGCTGTAAACCACCAAAGATTCCGCAGTATCCTCTCCAACCAGAGGCCCTGCAGGGATCTCGCCTCGGCCTGGTGTCAACGCCGGCTGGGGAGGGCGGAGTTTGGCAGGAAAGGAGTGCATGGAAATATGGACAATATGATTAGTGGGGGCTAGGACGACACCTTCTAGCCTGACTCTGTAGTACAGACTGATGTCACTTGTTTTTTTTTTTTGTTTTTTTAAATTGTTTATGTATGCAATTTTAAATTTTACACAAGAAATATCTTGTTACAGTAAAGAATACAAATACAAGAAACAAAAAGTTGCAAAGAAAGGGAGAAAAAACCCTTATCTTTACAATGAATACAAATTTTAAGTATAGATTCACTAGCCCACAATTAATGAGAGAGCAAGACACAATTCAACAAGAAAAAGTCAAAAGAAACAGACACAACTCTGGCGTGGTATAAACTAATGCACAGACCAACAACCACCCCCTCCCCCCCTAATCCAAGGGAGGGGATAGAAACAGCTCAACTGCTAGACAGAGGAACATTCTTACTAGCAACAAATTGAGTTAAATGCGCTGGCTCAAAAAAGGTGTAACTAACTCCCTAATATTTAATTAAACATCTACACGGATAGTGTAGGAAAAACAAACCATCGAGCTGTAGAACCTGAAGTCTTAACAAAAGAAACTGCTGCCTACGTTTCTGAGAGGGTTTAGAGACATCCGGAAACATCCTTATTGTCCCCCCCCATAAAGGTCTCATTTCTTGCCTTGAAGTAAAGTCTCAAAAGTAAATCCCAATCTGGCTCCAAAGCCACAGTAAGGAGAAGAGTGGACCATGTAATAAACTCAGGATCTGTGGTTTCCAAGAACCCAGTTAGGTCCAAAGAGTCCATCGGCAGTGAATGAACAGGTGAAGAGGCACCATGGGTCTTGCGCTTGGCAGTAGGCAGATAATAAATTCTTGCCAAAGGAGGAACAGAGTCAACAGAAAGCTTCAATATAGAAGTAGCATATGAATTAAACAACTCCTTTGAGGACACAGAAGGCACACAAGGAAAATTCAACAGACGCAAATTCCTTTTACGAATAGAGTTCTCCAGCATCTCAATCTTCCCATGGATGTCTATGAAATCATGAGAAACAGTACCTGACATGGTTGATACGCCCTCCACTTTTTCCTCCAACTGTGCCACCTTGGTTGAAATAGTGGCTACCTCCTTCCTCTGATGGTCAACGGACTGAAGCACAAGAGCAGAAGCATTTTGAAGAACTCCAAATTGAGACAGAAAGGAACATTCCAAAACCTGAAGACCTTCCCAGAGGGAATCCAGGGTAACTGCTGCTGGACTTTGAAGAACAGACTGTGCAGGCAACACAGCAATAGTCTCGGTGGATGTGGGAGAGGAAATACCAGGGCAAGCATCAGCTTCAATATACAAACTTCCTCCACTCCCAGTAGGGCTGCCCAGAACAGCCGCAAGCTCCGCAGCCCCAGACACGGCAGCTGCGGAGTTACTCAGTGATGACTCAGAGAGCGCGATTCTCCTGAGATCTCGGTGCTCCGTTCCCTCTGTTCCAGATGCGAGTATTGCAGGCTGAATCGGAGGTGTCTGCACCTCCGGGCTAAGTGATACCTGCAGTTCGGAGGGGCGCGGCAAGCCTCCTTCTGCTCCCAATGTCCCCAATGAGCCTGATAACTCCGGAGCATTGACCACACCAGCGGGCCTCATGAACGTGACTAGAGGACCCCTAGAGACTGCTGGCGTTGCCACAGGTAGTATCCAGCTTTTGGCTTTCCTCTTATGTGGCATTGTAGAAAGAAAAGGAAATAAAACACCAACCCAGCCAGCAGCGTCTAGCGAGTGTCAGCCATCTTGCCCAAAAGCTGATGTCACTTGTTTGATGTTACTGCTATATAATTGCATGTGGAATTAAAGGGAGTGTCATTTCGGTGTAAGCAGGGCTTGTGGTGGGCGAATGAATGGTGAGTGTGAATGCCTGTGTTATATGTCTGACATTAATCTTTTCCTTTTAGATATCTTGCATGTATTTTTCTCTTTCTCTATCAACTCAGATTTTACCCTTCCTCCTTACCATCCAATCCTTGTAATTGCATCTAACATTTTTCAACCCTTAACACAGTCCTCTCATTCCCCATCTCTTTCTCCTTCCCCAGACTCTTATTCCCCCATCTTTAATTACTGTCACCTTTTTTTCTCACTGCCCATCTGGCATCTCTCACCTTTTCTCCTCCCTTGTCCAGTATCTCAGCCCTTTCTTTCCTCCATCCAGCCCCTTGCCTTCTTTATCTCACCCCTTCCCACCATGTACACCCCCCTCCCTATTCCTCCCCCATGTCTAATACATCCCTCTCTCTCTTCCTGTTTGTTCAGCATCTCCCCTCTGCTTCTCCCCACATCCCATTGTCCAGCATTTCACATCTTCCTCCTATTCTCCCTCCCCCTCCATCTAGTTTTTCCTCCTAGCTCTCCACCCCATGCTCAGCATATCTTTCTCTCTCCCTCTCCATGTCAACCACCTATCCTCTCTCTACCCCATCTCTCCCCTTGCCCACCATTTCTGTTCTCTCTCTCTCTTGCCTCCTATGCCCAACATCTTTCCTCTCTCTCTCCCCATGTGCAAAATCTCTCTCATTCTCCACCCTCCAATGGCCAGCATCTCTCCTCTTTCTCTTTTACCTCTTTCCAGCATATGTCCTTTCTCCCCATCTCCTCCCAGGCCCAGCAACTGCCTTTTCTTCCCTAGCCCCCCCCCCCCAGCATCTACCCTTTCTTCCCTATTCCTCCTCCATGCCTAGCAACTGCCTTGTCTTCCCTAGTCCCCTCCCCATGCCCAGCATCTGCCCTCTGCTTCCTCACCTTAAGACCAGCATATGCACTCTACCTCCCTGTGGCTTCCATCTGCCCTCATTCCCCTATGGTCAGCATTTGCCCTACATCTCCCTGTTGCCATCAACTACCATCTTTCTTCTATCTCTCCTTATGTCTAACATTTGCTCTCTGCCTCTCTGTGGCCACCATCTTCTTTCTGACCCCCTCATCCCACGGCCAGCATCTGTCCCTGAGCTCGATGACTTTGTCTTTTATGTCCCTTGTCCAGCATCTGACATCTCCCGCTCACATGCCCCTCTCCTAATATCCAGGATAACACTCTCCTCCCTGCTTCCCTCCCTGCAGCTGTTACCTTTACAATGTATGCAGAAGTTTAAAAAAAGACAAACAACAGCGTGAGTCTTCACAGCTCCAAAGCGCTTGAAAGGTCTTGCCGTCTCGCTGTCCCTGTGATGCGAGCATACATCAGAAGGGGGTGGAACCGGCAGGACCTTGCAAGTGCAAAGACCCCATGCTTCTATGTTTCTTTTTTTTTTTAAGCTGATGCCCACTGCCACAGCAGTTTCTCGCCGGGTCTGGGTAAGCAGCAATGGTGGTGGAAGGGGGGTTAAACAGCTGCTGCCACAGACCCGTGAGGAGTGGCCATGGCAACAGCAGCACAGTAGCCAATCCTGTTATCTTAGATTAAGATCTCAAAAGAGGAGTTAGGCACAACTCTTCTGAAAATCACCCATTCTCACTCTCACAGGGCTACCTACTAACTATCCTGAAATAAGCATGCATCGGGCCAATCCTAAAATACCCTGAACTCGACCCACTAGACCCCGCATCATACCAGCTGATATCCAGACTACCATTTCTCACCAAGATGATTGAGAAAGCTGTTCAACTACAACTACAAGATTACATCGACCATGCTGCCCCTCTAGACATCCACCGACATGACTTCAGACCCAACTACAGTGCGGAAACACTACTTACATCTCTACTAAATAATATAACCACAGGTATTGACACTATCAAACAGGGATTCATATTAATCTTTATCGATATAAAAGCTGCTTTTGACAGTCAGTCATTGTCAGTTACTTCAAAGACTAAGGGGGATGTTTACTAAAAGCCGCAAATGTGCGCGCCGCAAAATAGCGCACGGAAACGCGGCACTGAAACGCGAATAAACGCGTTTAAACGCCCCGCACACGTGCGTGTCACCCCCGCACAGGTACGCGGCTCACTAACGGGCCCCGTACAAGTGCGGGTCCGCAAATGTGCGATAGAGGCGTGGAACGGCGAAAGGAGGGCAGAGGAAGGCTCCGGAGGGGCGGAGGGACGGGGTCAATGGGTGGAGAGTGGGAGGGGAGAGGCTCCCCGCACAGTAGCGGGCCCGAATTTGCATGTAAAAACTACCGCGAGTGAAACACTCGCGGTAGAAAGCATTTAAAGGGAAGAGAAACCATTTCCGTCAGCAATGTACAGGAAAACCGGGGAAACCAGCAAAACGTGAGCAGTGTGATACATGTGCACAGCACAAAAGTGAACATAAAAATAGAAAATGACCACAACAGAACTATTACAAATAGTAATTCAGCTGGGGAACAGTTATAGTGATGGGCAAATACAGAAATCACACCCAGCAAAGCTCCAGAAAAAAGGAATGAAGTTTGGAAGGGTCTACTGAGAGGAGACTCTTCCAAAACCCATTTCCACGTTATGGAGCTTTCCTGGGAGTGTTTGCTATGGTTGCCCATTAATATCACTGTTGCCCAGCGTGGTGATATTTTGTCCCACAGTTCCCGTGGTCATTTCCGGGGTTTATGTGCACGTTTGTCACCAGACAGGGTGCATATGCCCACAGTAGAATTGCGTAGAGCAGGGTTTGTGACTCCATCCTGCCAGGCTTACTGCCTCCAGGGGCTGCACTGTCTCTGTGGCCAAAGTGTGGTACAGCGGACAGAGTTGTTACCTCTAGGACCAGAGGGCAGAGGTTCAAAACCCAGCTGGGGCACCTGCCAGCCCAGTCCCTATATTTTACCCACCACTAAATAAAGATAGCGCAGACACCCCTGTATGCATGGGGAAAACACCCATATTTTACCCAACACCGCACACACCCCACAACAATGGGCATTACCTACAGCCAAGTCCCCCAAATGCAGTCCCATACTGCCACATTGCAATCAGGTCAACTGCTTTTCCTGAGAGAAGTTCATGCCAGCATGTTGGCGGACATGTACATGTGGTGCAGGGGGCAGTGGCTGCTAACCACAGAAGACAGAGGCCTAGCCATGTGCAGGCTGGCACAGTCCACTGCAACAGACAGGTCCTGCCGGATCCACAGTCATGGACAGTCCAGGGAATCCAACCAATCTGTGGCTACACAGTGGTGCAGTGCACACAGACAGTGCATACAAGAACAGAAGGTCACAGGTTCAAAGCCCAGCTGGGGCTACTGCCAATCCTGCCCACATATTTTTCCCACAACTAAACAGTGATAGTAAGGATACACCTTTCATGGCGGGGACATATGCAATGGTAAGACATCTATCTTTTACCCCACTGAGCACAGACACCATGAACAGGGGCAGTACCTAGAGCAGAATCACCCAAATGCAGTCCTGGTGGGCCACACACCAGTCAGGTTCCATGCTGACACTCATACAAATGCCTGTGCTGTATATCTATGCACCACCCCCATGGCATGTAGATGTAGCCCATGCATATTCATGAGGGATAGCAGGAAAACCCGAACAGTGTGATGCAAACCTGGACTGGAGTTGGGAATCTGTGCCGTAAAGCAGCAGCCATCAAGGGCAGACACACCCACACCCACAGGCCCCATTGGCCAATGTCTCCTGGAAAGGCAGAACATTGGACCGTGCATGCAGCACCCACAACGAGCACTTGCATAACCTACCAATGTCACCCTACACCTGAGGTATACGGTACACAGCTCGGAGACGTTTGCTAGGAGCACAGGCAGGCAGTTATCCATACGTTACGTACATACTGCTAGTTGACCCCATCCAAACAATCTGTTAGGTGTTTGCGGGGCATGCTCCAGCCCTGGCCTCTGACGGTGCTTACCACCCTGGGGAGTGACCACCAGCTGTAATGCGTACCATATCCATGCCTTGCCGTGCTCAGGACCGGTTTGGTGGGCAAGGCTACTTACCCCCTCAATCGTAGCACCATGATGGCAGAGGTGTGGAAGTGTGTGTCTGTCTATACAGTGGGTGTTGGCTGCAAGCCCCTTCAACAGCCCGCACTGCCAGCACTGTTGCCAGTATTGGCCAGTCAATGTGCATAATGAGGTGCAAGGTACCATGGGTATAGCCAGGGCAGGGTGACGTGGCCAGGATGCATCTGCACTGGGCATAGGGCCCTGGCAGGGACATTGGCTGGGATATTGTAGTGTCCGGCCACCACCTACACAGACAGGGTGGCCAAAGCATGTCCTTCTGGGGGATCACGCTCACCCTGACTGTGCAGTGACCACAGCATGGCTAGGCCCCCCCATAGTGCTGTATAGTAGTTCTCTCATGTGATAGATATGGGTTTTCTTTGGGGCCCAGTCACTGATCTATCTGCCTGCTGTGTATGCAGACAGCCCAGTTCTGGGTGCATGCATCTCCATTGGGAACATGCACTATGGACTAACCAGCAGACTGTTTGTAGCTGGTAAATGTCTTGCTATAATGGCGTGCAGTGGCTGTTGGCTTGCTGCAGGGGAATAACTGGTGGTGGAGTGCAGCTTACCATACCCTGGGCTTATGTCTGTCTGCTATTGTGTTATGGCTGTGTATGGAGCTGCCTGCCTGGGGGGGTGGTGGTGTTCCTCAGCAGGACTGGGGTTGATGTTGCCCTCTACCACCACCTTTGCTGGGAGGTAGAGTGTGGATTCCTTGATGGAGACCATGTTTGCTGCGGGGGGGGGTGCCTGATGGCGGCAGACAGGGATATCCATGGTGTTTGTGCAGAAACTAGCTATCTTACACATTAACACTGCTTTGGAACGCCCGCTTGGCCTCCATCAGCCATGGCAGGTGTTGTTGACCTGGTCCTGGCCACCTCATTGCACACTCAGGGTGAGCACAGTACCCGCACGATGTAACGGTGTGTGGCTACTCTGTGCCAGTAAAACACCCGGTCAGTGCCCCCTACTAGGCCAAGGTGCTGTGTGGGTGCACCCGGTCACTTCCCCCAACAGGGCCGAGGTGCTGTGGGGGTGCATTCCCCATCTTGTGTCCATCTGCGGACAGCTAATTTGCATGTGCAGTGCATCATGGGTACGGGTGGCCTAACCCTATCCTGTTGACACCAGCAGACTGTCTGTGCGGTGACGTGTAGGCTATCTGCAGCCAGCCAGGGGCCTGCTTACAGCTATGGAGCTGTAGCGCAATGGTTACATCACTGCCTGTGCAGCCAGAGGTCATGGGTTCAAACCCACAGTGGGGCCCTTTGGTAGGGCTGTCCACAGCTTTATTTTTATTTACTGTACATATGTCTATGCCGGCAAGACCACCCTCAGCTTACTATACCCATTAGGTGCCTCTGAGGGTGCTTCATAGGGCGCCCTGTAGGCCACCTTATGGTTGCCATCCCTATAGGGTGCACTATACATTATCCTGTGTCGCAACATACATGCTGCCCTATAGGGGTCATTCAAGGGTGCCTTGGCGAACAGTGCACTGTAACATGTGCCTTATGGGCCGCCGTATGGTAACATGCTGGGAGAGTGCGTTTGCGAGTAGTGATAACAAAATATAATTATACAGCCTCCTACAGCACTCCTCAACATAATACATACTGCCTCGGCAGGCATTTTTCACTGGGCATTGTGAGGAGTTGAACCCCTGATCCCTGCACCATTGGTCAGTGTTTTCACCATTGTGCTGTGGCTCTGTTCCTGTGCTTGTGCATCAGCGCGCCGCCTTGTGCCTATCAGCGCGCCGCCTTCTGCCGCCCAAGGGGACCAGTGCGCCGCCTTCTGCTGCCCAGAAATAACTGTGCGCCGCCTTATGCCGCCCAAAAATAACTGTGCGCCGCCTTCTGCCGCCCAAAAATAACTGTGCGCCGCCTTATGCCGTTCCAAATTAATTTGCCTCCTAAAACAATGTTAATCATTACAGTTACTGCCTCAGCTGACCTTTGTCGTTGCGCACACTGGGGGATTGCACCCATGGCCCCTGCACCATTGGTCAGTGTCTTAACCGTTGTACCACGGCTCTGTTGTTTTGTATACTCAGCAGCGCGCCACTTTGCCTTTCCACGCGGTAATGTCGACCCCCGCACATTAGCGCGACGCACACACGTCCGGTTGCTTACTACCGTTTTTTTTCTATTTTCTGCCTGAACCGCCCACTCCTTATATGGCACACGCTCACTAGCGCGGCCCCGCACGTTAGGAATGTTTAGTAAACATGCCCCTAAGTGAAATAGGCCTTCACAGCTTCACACTCATGTGGTTTCAATCATACTTAAATCACAAACCGCAACAAATACAATCAGGCCCACATACATCAAAACCTTTTACACAGCAACAAGGGATACCCGAAGGCTCATCGCTATCCGCCCTGTTATTCAACATATACTCGCAACCTCTATGTTCAATAATAAGAAATCACAATATACTTTTTCAAATATGCGCTGTCAACATAATAATATACGCGCCATTCAATATAGATAAACCAGACTACACAAAAATAAACTGTTTGGAAACAATGACAAATTGGCTCAATCAAAGCAATCTGAACATCAATTACAACAAAATGGAAGCTCTTCACATTACAAGGAACAAATCATTCATACTACCATCATTCATACAGATAGCACACAATGTCATAACAGTCAAGCAAGAAATAAAATACCTTGAAGTCACCCTGGACCAAAACCTAAATTTCCAGTCACAGATAAAGAAAACAACAAAAGCAGCTTACTACAAAATGAAACTAATGCAACATCTCAAACCACTACTCAATTACGACAACTTTGGGACTGTCTGTCAAACTTCAATAACACCAATCCTGACTACTGAAATCTTATATAACAGGGCCTATCTAAACACATCCTACATTCACTCCAGTTAGCCCAGAACACAGCACCCTGCATTATAGCAGGCACCTCAAAACATGAACACATAACCCCCATTCCGAAACAACTTCAATGACTCCCAATACATGCTTGAATCAAATATAAGATCATTCTCATTGCATTCAAAATCATACACTATACAACTGCAGACACACTTCAATCCCTCATAGTAAGAGACCCTGAAATTGGACCAAGGAGAGCCAATAGCAAAAAACACCTATTAGTCCCCAAAAGCAAAACAAGAAGCAGACAACATGCACCAGGGCATTTTCTATAGCAGCACCAACAATATGGAAGTCTACTGGAAGACCTCAAGATGACTGCAGACATAAAAGACTTTGGTAAGAACTTCAAACCTACCTATTTACAGGCTCTGATATCTCTCCATCACTCCACTTAAACTGTGGTGTCCCCCAGGGCTCTATCCTTGCCCCCCTCATCTTCAATATTTTCCTTGCACCCCTCGCTTTGCTCATCCAGCAGACCGGTATATCTGCCTATTTTTATGCCGACGATATTCTCCTCATCCATCACACTAGTTCCTCGGCCCCTGACCTCACTGCCCTTAATACTTGTCTCACCCTTGTTGCCGGCTGGTTCTCCGATAACTTACTATGCATAAACCCGTCTAAGTCTTCCGCCATTTGGTTCTCTTTCAGCGCCACCCCTCCCACCCTGGCTCCCACTATGTCCTCCCTCCCCATCCCACTCATCCCTACTCTCCGTTACCTCGGTGTTACCCTCGATTCTTCGCTGTCTTTCCACCAGCATATTTCCACCCTTGTGCATAGCTGTTTCTTTCACCTTCGGAGGATTTGGGCTCTTCGGCTACTTCTCTCTGTTCCCTCCCTCACTACCCTGGTTCTCTCTCTTGTGATTTCCCGCTTGGACTATTGTAATTCTGTTTTTGCCGGTCTCCCCAACTATCAGCTTCAACGTCTCCAACTTGTTCAAAATACAGCCGCTCGTCTTATCACTCATTCTTCCCCTTTCGTCCACATCACTCCCTGTCTTCTCTCTCTCCATTGGCTCCACATCAAATTCAGATTCATTTATAAGTTCCTCATCACCACGCACAAGGCTCTCCACACCGGTATCCCCCAGTATCTGTCTGACTTCATCCATCTCCAGTCTGCTCCTCATTTGCTTCGCTCTGCCCATGGCTACCGTCTTTTTCTTCCCTCACCATCTCAAGCACACCTCAAACTCACCCGTCACTCAGCGTTTTTCTTTCTAAGTCCCGCTCTGTGGAATTCACTCCCACACTCTCTCTGTCCTGAACTTTCATTTCCCCGCTTTAAAGCCATACTCAAAACCCATCTTTACTGCCGAGCCTTCGACCTCCCTTCCCCTGAAACCGTGACATGATGGTCGCAGTGCTATGCATTACCCTTCCTTCCCCCCCCCCTTACCTTCCCACCCCACCTGCAGTCAGCTCTGCCTCTGCGTCCAGCTCTGTACCTTTCCTATACTCTTCCTACTGCCTCACTATTACTTTCCTATTAACCAATGACGTTCTTTTTCCTCATGGACCACAATCACTGTTCCCTCCTGATTCTGTTGAACTCCAAACTTAACCCCTTGTTAAAACTCTAAGTTTGAAATCAATGTCGTAATGTTAAAAATTCTCCGTTTGAAATCCATGTTGTAATCTAACCAAAAGTTAAGTTGTAAGGATAAAGCGGTATAAAACCTTTTAAATAAATAAAAATAAAATAAATCATTCCTTAAGCAGATTAAGGCAGCTATGGCCAGGTCTGCATAGCAAAGTAAGCACTTTCCGTTCCCTCAGAGCCGCAACCCTATGCAAGTGTTCTAGCTCTGATACTGGAGCAGCAATGGTGGAGGAGACTGTGGCACTGAGTGGTGGTAGCCTGATTGGGAACTGAGTGAGACAGATGTTGCGAGCAGGGAAATCAGACTGCCAACCGGCTCAGCTCTGCTGTACATTTTGAGGGCAGAACCTGATATTACATCTCTTTGAAGGCTCAAGAAGTGCTGGAACTCCATTCTGTTCCATGTCCTGCCTTCTGAATCCTTTCTTTAAAGCTGGGATCTTTATAGGGAAGTTAACCAATGCCATTAACTCCTCCCTATGTGTGTTAGAATCCCAGATGGGTGACTCTTGCTCTCTTATTGTACTTGTTCTGAGGGTGTCCATCCCCCTATATTATCCAGGGATGTTTATATGTGCAGTTATTTTTAACCTGGAAAGCCTGCTTTTAATTTTATAAACTTACAGATGCCTCTTTGAACACCTGCTTGTACTTGTCCAGCATAATTGCACTCACTATACGAGTTATATGTCTAATTTTTGAAAGGGTTGATTAGACTTAAGATCAGTTATTATTTTTGGAAATTTGACCAACATGTTATTGCCCCTTAATTCTGCCTATATATCTATGTAAAAGGTCTTCACAAATGTACATCCTTCTGCTCCCAGTTTAAGTCATTATTCTTTGACATGTTCTTGCAAAACTTCTCATCATATTCCAACCATAAATTCCGCATGCTTTGCATATCATGTCTTGATATTTAAATAGCTCCCTACTTGTTTCTTTTTTTTGTCTCCCACAGTAATTGCTAGTATTCTGCTCAACAATTAACTGTATTCTTAGGTACTACTTCAGGTTTTTTTTTTCCAGCTGCCTTTTATTTGCATGGCAGTTTATCAAGTTTTATTGAAGAACTGCTATGGCATATATCACCTTCATTTTCTGAATATTTCGAAGTGAGATTACATCTCTATAGTCATTCTTTCATATACCTTTTTAATTATATATTTGCTTGGAATTTAGCTCACACCTTTCCAGTAATTAGTCAAAGTGAGTTACAATCATGTATAGTAGATATTTCACTGTTCCTGGAGGGCTTACAAACTGAGGGGCATGTCTATTAAACAGCAGTAGGGTTTGACAGCTATAGCAGTGTGTTAGCCGCCAAAACTGCATGGTAAACCAAAAACTGGTATTTGCAGGGGGCATTTCAGGGTTATCCCCTGCAGATACCATGGTGGTTCTGGATTTCCCATGGAGACCTGCATTATCTGTCTCAGCAGATATCGCGGGAAAAGTCCCATAGTGCTTGCCGATGAAGATACAGCGGGTCCCCACGGTAAATCCAAGGGGAGGGATGGTAGCAATTGGGTTCTTTATCCTGCCTTATTAAGGTTAGTATACCTTCCCTGACTTTGCTCCCTAACTTTCATGAAGCCCCTTCTTTTTTAACTATTTTATTATATGTTCTCCATTCTCCTCTCTTCTCTCCCTTTGCTGGTAGAATTTTACTTTCACATATGTATCATTTTTTTCTTTTTAGCTTAGAGTCCTTAACTGCATAAGGTCTTTTTCATGACCACAATTTTCAATTTGCATATGGTGCAACATGTAAGTACCCTCTCTACAGTACTGATGTTTCTCCAGGGCCATGTGCCCATGAGGGAAGGGTTAGGACAGCTGTTATAGTTGGTGATTCGATCACTGGGCATGTAGATAGCTGGGTGCCTGGTGGACGTGAGGATCGCCTGGTAACATGCCTGCCTGGTGCGAAGGTAGTGGACCTCACGCGCCACCTAGATAACGTCTTAGATAGTGCTAGGGAGGAGTCTGCTGTTTTGGTACATATTGGTACCAATGACATAGAAAAATGTGGTAGGGAGGTTCTGGAGGCTAAATTTAGGCTTTTAGGTAGGAAGTTGAAATCCAGAACTTCCAGGGTAGCGTTCTCCGAAATGCTTCCTGTTCCACGCACAGGACCCAAAAGGCAGGCAGAGCTCCGGAGTCTCAATGCGTGGATGAAACAATGGTGCAAAGATGAGGGTTTTGGATTTGTTAGGAACTGGGGAACATTCTGGGGAAAGGAGGGGCTCTTCCGAAGGGATGGGCTTCACCTTAACTGGGATGGAACCAGGCTGCTGGCATTAACCTTTAAAAAGGAGATAGAGCAGCTTTTAAACTAGATAATAGGGGAAAGCCGACAGTCGCACAAGAGCGCATGATTTGTAAGAATGTATCCTTGAAGGATACTACCAAAAGCAGAGAGGTTCCAAAAAAGAGTAAAGTAGCCCAAATGCCCTCGAACATGGAGCAGACAGAGCTTAAAGATCACAAATTACCCATGCCTACCAATAGCCAAATTAATATGAATAAAATACAGTCTCTAAAGTGCTTGTATGCAAATGCTAGAAGACTAAAAAATAAGATGGGAGAGTTAGAATATATAGCACTAAATGAGAGGTTGGATATGATTCGAATCTCAGAGAAATGGTGGAAGGAGGACAACCAGTGGGACACTGTGATACCTGGGTACAAACTATATTGTAATGATAGAGCTGACCAAATTGGTAGAGGAGTTGCACTCTATGTTAGAGAGGGCATTGAGTCAGAAAGGATTAAAGTTTTTCAGGAAACAAAATTTGCTGTAGAATCTCTATGGATTGAAATTCCATGTAAAAAGGGGAAGGCGATGGGAGTGGGGGTCAATGTTCCCTCTAATTTTCTGTAGGCTGTGTGCGCATAAAATATCAGCTGTGTGCAGCTTTTGAAGGAAGGTTAAATTTTTATGCGCCACATAACAACACTCGGAGTTATATACTTTAAAATTTGACTACACATCAGAATACAGTATGTACACCACATTGATTTTAATCAAATTAAATGAAAATAGATGATTACTAAATTAAGCGGGAAATTTCTAGTAATTACAATCATAACTTTTAAATTTTAAGACATCTGTTTTGTTTTCTATCAGAATCAGAGCCGTAATTTTTGTGCGCTCTGTTGTAAAGTATGTGTGCTCGCTCGGCGAGGTGTGTGCGCGCGCACATGCGCACAGCTTAGAGGGAAGAGTGGTTGGGGTGTACTCTCGACCCCCTGGCCAGAATGAACAAATGGATGATGAAATGCTCAAAGAAATCAAGGAAGCTAACAAAAGTTACAGCACAGTAATAATAATGGGTGATTTCAATTACCCCAGTATCGACTGGGTCAGTGTCATGGCAGGACATGCTAGGAAGCTAAAGTTCATAGATGAAATAAATGACTGTTTCTTGGAGCAGCTGGTTCATGAACCGACCAGAGGGGAAGTCAGATTGGACCTAGTCCTTAGTGGAACACCAGATCTGGTGCAAGAGATAAGGGTGTTGGGGCCACTTGGCAATAGTGATCATAGCATGATCGCCTTTGATTTAATTAGTGGAGGAGGGATGGTAAGGAAATCCACAGTACTACCTTTTAACTTTCGAAAGGGAGGCTATGATAAAATGAGGAAAATAGTTAAGAAAAAACTAAAAGGAACAGTTGCAAAGGTTAAACACTTACATCAAGCATGGGTGTTGCTGAAAAATACTATCTTGGAAGCCCAGACAAGTTGTATTCCACGCTTTAAGAAAAGTAGAAGGAAGTCCAAAAACCTGCCAGCATGGTTTAAAGGTGAGGTCAGAGAGGCTGTTGTTGCCATAAAAAGCATCTTTCATGAAATGGAAAAAAGAGCCAAACGACAAAACCTGGAAACAGCACAAGCCCTGGCAAGTTAAATGCAAGGCATTGATAAGGCAGGCAAAGGGAGAATTTGAGAAGACGCTTGCTGCAGAAGCAAAAACGCATAATAAAGACTTTTTCAAGTACATTCGTAGCAAAAAACCTGTGAGAGAGTCAGTTGGTCCATTAGATGATAGAGGGGTTAAAGGGGCAGTAAGAGGCAACAAGGCGATAGCGGAGAGACTGAATGAATTCTTTGCTTCGGTCTTTACTAAGGAAGATGTAGGGATGTTACCCATGCCTGAAGTGGTATTTAAAGCTGCGGAAGAATTGAAGGAAATATTGATATATCAGGAAGATATATTACAACTATTATATAAACTGAAGAGTAGCAAATCACCTGGGCCGGATGATATACATCCAAGGGTGTTGAACGAACTGAAATGTGAGATTGCAGACCTGCTATTAGTAATCTGTGAACTATCATTAAAATCATCTGTAATACCTGAAGATTGGAAGATGACAAACGTAACACCAGTTTTTAAAAAGGGTTCCAGGGGTGATCCGGAAAACTACAGACCAGTGAGCCTGACGTCAGTATCGGGAAAAATGGTAGAAACCATCATAAAGAACAAAATTGCTGAACATGTAGATAGTCATGTCTTAATGGGAGATAGCCAACATGGCTTTAGACAAGGAAGATCTTGTCTTACTAATCTGTTATGTTTTTTTGAAGGTGTGAATAAACAGGTAGATAAAGGTGAGTCAGTTGATATAGTGCAGTGATGGCTAACCTTTTTGAGCCCGAGTGCCCAAACTGCCGCACAAAACCAAAGAATTTCCTCAAAGTGCCAGCACGTCAATTAAAGCTCCATTTGCATAAGGTGCTTCATTTGCATAAATATTTGCATAATGTTACCATACACTAACTTTTAGTAAACATGCCTCTTAATGAGTATATGGATAAAGAAAGACTAAAAGGTTTCTACATTACTATAATCCAGTACCAACCGCCAGGCACATTAGGAACTACTACAAACGCTGCCCATTTAGAACCCATAGCAAACCCGCCGTATCCTAACAGCACTACCAGGACTCACAAAGCACCATACTCTACCTATCAAAAGGCAACACTGCAAATATTAAACCAATACATCTCAGAGAACAACAATACATGACCTACTGGGGAAAGAACAAGTGGCAATGTCAAATAGGAATTATATAAACAGAATACCTCAGCTCAGTTACACATGCAGAACAGACCATTACCAAACAAGGAATCACAATTTAGAAACAGGAAGACAATAATTAAACTGGGAACCCCAAAAGCCAAACTTGGAATATACAACAACACTGTAGAAATAAAACTATATATTAATTTCCTCTTGTACTAAACAAAGCGCAAAAATTAATGATGCACATTTCCCAGAGCTGACATATTCCAATTAATAAATTCAAAATAAAGAGATATTTTTCTACCTTTTGTGCATTTTTTTTCAGTTGCAATTGTTCCAGCCACTTTCTTCTGGTTTCTTCGTGTCTTCTGCTAACTCTCCATCTGCTGTCCATTTGTCCTTTCTTCTGTCTTCTTGGTTTTTTTTTCCATTCTCTCTCTACATCTGCTTTAACATACTAATCTTTCTCCTTTTGCTCTTTCCTCATTCCTATTTCATCTACTCAAAATTTACCCCTCCATCCTCAATCCCCACTTACTCTCCCAATACCCGGCCAATTGTAGATTTTTTATCCCTCCCACACAAAATATTTTTCCCCTCTCCATTTTACTCTCCCAGCCCCATCCCATTCTAATCCTCCCCCAACACCAGCTCCCTTCTAGTTCCAGCCTCACCCAGCATCCATTCCCTTCTAGTCCCTGCATCAGCCCATTTCCAGTCCTAGCAGCCCCCCAACCCATTTCCAGTCCTAGCAACCCCCCAACCCAATACCAGTCCTATCCCCCCCTCATCAACCCACTTCCAGTCCTAACCCCCCATCACCCCATTTTCAGTTTAAGCCCCCCTATAACCCATTACCAGTCCTAACCCCCCATCAGCCCACTTCCAGTCCTAACCCCCCATCAGCCCACTTCCAGTCAGCCCCCCATAGCCCATTGCCAGTCCTAACCCCCCCCATCAGCCCACAGTCCATTACCAGTCCTAACCCCATCAGCCCACCTCAAGTCCTAACCCCTCCCCATCAGCCCATTTCTTGTCCCAGCCCCCCATAGCCCATTATCAGTCCTAAACCCCCCCATAGCCCATTACCAGTCCTAACCCCATCAGACCACCTCCAGTGTTAACCCCCCATCAGCCTCTTTCCACTCATAACCCCACCCATCAGCCCACCTGATGTCCTAACCCCTCCCCATCAGCTGTCCTAACCCCCCCTAGCCCATTAGCAGTCCTAACCCCCCTCTCTAGCCCATTAGCAGCCCTAACCCCCCCCCATAGCCCATTACCAGTCCTAACCCCCCATCCCCCCTTTTCCAGACAGACCTCATCAGCCCACAGCCCATTAGCATTCCTACACCCCCAGCCCATTAGCAGTACTAACCCCCCCTAGCCCATTAGCAGTCCTAACCCCCCATCACCCCATTTCCAGACAGCCCCTATCAGCCCACAGCCCATTAGCAGTCCTACCCCCCCCAGACATTTAGCAGTCCTTACACCCCCTAGCCCATTATCAGTCCTAACCCCCCCCCTAGCCCATTAGCAGTCCTAACCCCCCCTAGCCCATTAGCAGTCCTAACCCACCCCCAATGGCAAATTTAAAAAAAAAAAAAAAGCAGCTGGCTCTGGCTTCTGCCGCGGCAGCGGCAGAATGCAATGTCCCGTGGGGCCCCCTCCGCCCGCTAAGCCCCTCTGCAAGGGCTTTCAGATTCGCGAGGGAGAGCGTCTCCCTCGCGTCTCTGTTAAGCCCGCAGGGGCTAATGGGAAATTTCCCATCAGTCCCTCGTGTCTAAAGGGGCTGATGGGAAATTTCCCATTAGCCCCTGCGGGCTTAACAGAGACGCGAGGGAGACGCTGTCTCCCTTGCGAATCTGAAAGCCCTTGCAGAGGGGCTTAGCGGGCGGAGGGGGCCCCGCGGGACACTGCATGCTGCCGCGTCCGCGTCCGCGGCAGCAGCCAGAGCCCGCTTTTTCTTTTTCTGCGGACCTTCACGCGTGCCAGCTGCAAGGCCTTCGCGTGCCACAGCTGGCACGCGTGCCATAGGTTCGCCATCGCTGATATAGTGTATTTGGACTTTCAGAAAGCCTTTGACAAGGTCCCTCATCAGAGACTTTTGGCAAAACTAAAGAGTCATACGATAGGAGGCAGTGTACTATTGTGGATAAGGAACTGGTTAAAAGATAGAAAGCAGAGGGTAGGGCTAAATGGCCAATTTTCCCAATGGAGAAAGGTAAATAGTGGTGTACCCCAGGAATCTATGCTGGGTCTGCTGCTTTTTGACATATTCATAAATGACATGGAAAAGGGAATAACGAGTGAGGTTATCAAATTTGCAGATGACACAAAACTATTTAAATTTGTTAAAACCCAGATGATTTTGGAAAATTGCAAGAGGATCTTGATAAATTGGAAGACTGGGCATCAAAATGGCAGATTAAATTTAATGTGGACAAGTGCAAAGTTATGCACCTAGGGAAGAACAACCCAAACTATGGTTACACGATGCAAGGTTCCACATTAGGAACCACCACCCAGGAAAAAGATTTAGGTGTCATTGTGGATAACATGTTAAAAACCTCGGCCCAGTGTGCAGCGGCAGCCAAGAGAGCAAATAGAATGCTAGTTAACATAAGGCAAGGAATGGAAAATAAAACAAAGAATATTATAATGCCTCTATATGGTGAGACCGCACCCTGAATATTATGTGCAATTTTAGTCGCCGTTTCTTAAAAAGGATATAGCATTATTAGAAAAGGTTCAGAGAAGAGCCACCAAAATGGTAAAGGGGATGGAAGGATACCCCTATGAAGAAAGGCTAAAAATGTTAGGGCTCTTTAAGCTGGAAAAGATACGGCTGAGGGGAGATATGATTGAAGTCTATAAATTAATGAATGGAGTGGAACGGGTAAACGTAGATAGATTGTTTACGTTATCAGAATATAGAAAGACCTGGGGACATGCAATGAAGCTACAGGGTAAACTATTTAAGACTAATAAAATAAAATATTTTTTCACTCAACGTGTAATCAAACTCTGGAATTTGTTACCGGAATATGTAGTAAAGGCTCTTAGTGTAGCTGGGTTTAAAAAAGGTTTGGACAAGTTCCTGGAGGAAAGGTCCATAAACCATTATTAAGAAGGAACCCAGGATATTAATGCTTGACCCAATACAAGCACTGTGGAACCTGTGTCTTTTGGGGAAACTGCTAGGTACGTATGACCTAGATTGGCTACTGTTGGAAACAGGATACTAGGCTTGATGGACCTTGGTCTGACCCAGTATGGCATATCTTATGTTCTTGACAGTATTGATTGTTTTATTCTTTTAATTATTTATTTGGCTGTTCTTTATTGTTTTTTATAGTTTTTTAATATTGATGTTCTGATCCATTTTAGTTCCTTATTGTTTGTAATGGTTTACATTTTATGATATACACTGTTTTTATGTTTCTATATTTTAAATATGTTTCTTAGTGTTATTTATCATTGATTTATTGTTATTTTTAGATGCGTACCCCCTGATGAAGGCTTGATGCCAAAACATATTGGGGTTCTTAATAATAAAGTTAGCACCTGTGACCTTTATTAGCCTTCGCCTGTCTGGCTTGGATGTATAACCCCAGAACAAGCCCGGAACTACATTCTGCCTTTCCTGCTCTCCGCACATACAGGGTCATTGTGCCAGGAGTGCTGGACGGGAGTGGGAGGGTCAAGGACAGAGGTGGAGTGAGGGAATGGCAATGTGGCTGGATGTACAGGGCCTATTTAGGTCAGGCGCCACAGCGATTTCTGTCCTCAGCCCCCAGTACCCCAATGCACCACTGTGTGGATGATCCCAAAGCCTGATCATGGGCTTGGGGGACCCCCCCTCCCCGAGGGCCGGGCAATGGGGAAAAGGGTCGTTACTGCTGTACTCTTCACAGACTAAAGCTGACACAAGAGCTTGTGTCAGCTACTCTCACTTTATCTTCTATAGACACTGAAAATAAGAAGTATACAACAGGAAGGGGAAGCAAGAAGGAAAAAGTAAATGATCACTAGTAAAGCACAGTTACTTACCTGTAACAGGTGATCTCTGGGAACAGCAGGAATTAGTCCTCACATATGGGTACGTCGGTACCGACGGAGCCCGTGCGGGAAAGCTCCCCAGCTTCTTAGAATAGAAGCTTTTGGGACCTCCCACTGCACATGCGCACTGCCTTCCCGCCTTCCTGAACAGCTCTCCTCAGTTTCGAGTTTATAGCTGAGTCAACAGAGAGAGGACAGGAAGATAGATAGATAAAAGATACAACTCCTAGGGGAGGTGGGTGGGTTGTGAGGACTAATTCCTGCTGTTCCCAGAGATCACCTGTTACAGGTAAGTAACTGTGCTATCTCCAGGAACAAGCAGGAATAAGTCCTCACATATGGGGACTCCCTAGCTTAGATGCATGGGATCCCCTGTAAAGGTTCGCCATCTTCGTATGGATCTCAGGCATCCATTCTGGGAAGGTGGGCAGGAGTTGTTTAGGAATGGAACAGGTGCTTGAGGACAGCCTGGCCAAACAAGGCATCCCGGCGGGAGTCCTTGTCCAAACAGTAATGGGCTGTGAAGGTATGAACCGAGGCCCAGGTAGCGGCTCGACAGATCTGATCTATGGAAACAGAGTGCAGATGAGCCATAGAAGTTGCCATGGCCCTCACATTGTGAGCAGTGACATGGCCTTCCAGAGAAATGTTTTTGCTCTGGTAAGCAAAAGAAATACACTGAGCAATCCAATTGGAAAGTGTACGCTTGGGGACTGGAAGTCCCAAATGGGAAGGATCAAAGGCCACAAAAAGTTGAGAAGACTTTCGATGTGGCTGAGTCCTATTAAGGTAAAAAGCGAGAGCTCTTTTACAATCCAGAGTATGAAGGTTCCTCTCTGCATTGGATGCATGAGGAGCTGGAAAAAAAGACAGGTAGATATACCTCTTGATTAAGATGAAAAGGCGAGACCACTTTAGGCATAAAGTGGGGATTCGTCCTAAGGACCACCTTATCATGATGAAATCTTGTGTAAGGTGGATTAGCCACTAAAGCCTGCAGCTCACTGATGCGGCGAGCCGAAGTGACTGCAATGAGGAAGATGACCTTCCAGGAAAGAAATTTCAAGGAGGTGGAAAACATTGGCTCAAAAGGTGGCTTCATAAGTTGACCGAGCACTAGATTCAAATCCCATGCGACCGGGGGTGGTCTGATGGGAGGTTTAGTGAGAGTCAGGCCTCTCATGAATCTTGCAACAAGAGGATGAGAGGAGATAGGTTGTCCATTTATATGTTTCAAGGATGCTGCAATAGCACTTAAATGGACTCTTACCGAATTCGTCTTGAGGCCTGCATTGGATAGATGCAGGAGATAATCAAGAAGAGAATTCAAAGGAAGTGCCAGAGGGTCAAGACCCTGCTGAGCACACCAAATGGAAAAACGTTTCCATTTGAAAGCATAGGAACGCCTGGTAGAGGGTTTCCTAGAGGCAGAAAGGATATCTTTCACTGGTTGGGAAAGATGAAAGTCTTGAAGGCTTAAGCCTTCAGTAACCAAGCACTGAGGTGAAGGGATTTGGGGTTTGGGTGCCACAAAGTCCCCTCCTCCTGAGACAGGAGGTCTGGCGCAGCTCCCAGATCCAAGTAGGATCCCTGGGAGAGCTGTAGAAGTAGAGGGAACCACACTTGGCGTGGCCAGCGTGGAGCTATGAGGATCATAGTTCCATGATCCCTCTGGAGTTTGAACAGAGTCTTGGGAATCAAAGGAATGGGTGGAAAGGCATATAGGAATGCCTGATTCCAATTCAGGAGAAAGGCGTCCGTAGCCTGAGCTCCCTGACACGGAGTTCTGGAACAGAACCGGGGAAGTTTGGCATTCCACGGACTTGCAAAGAGGTCTATGTCCGGGGTCCCCCATTCCTGAAAGATTCGGTTTATTTGGTCCAAATGTAGGGACCATTCGTGTGGCAGCAGAACTCGACTGAGCCTGTCTGCCCGAGAGTTTTGAACTCCTGGGAGATACACTGCTAGCAGGTGAATCTGATGCTCTCTGGCGAAGGCCCATAGTCTTAGAGCTTCGTTGCAAAGCGACAGAGAGCCCGTCCCTCCTTGTTTGTTTATGTAAAACATGGCCACCTGATTGTCCGTCTGAACTAGGACAGTGAGGTTGGCTAGGAGGGAGTGGAAGACCTTGAGGGCAAGGTAAATTGCTCGCAGTTCCAGAAGATTGATATGAAGGGTGGTCTCCTGTAGAGACCAAGTGCCCTGAGTGGAGAGAGTTTGCAGATGGGCTCCCCACCCTGTTTGGGAGGCATCTGTTGTGAGGGTTGCTTGGGGTAGCAATGGTTGAAATGGAGCCCCCAACAACAGATTCTTGGTGGAAGTCCACCAGTGGAGGGACCAAAACAGACGATCGGAGGTTTGTATTTGGTCTGAGAGCGCTCCTGACGCCTGAGTCCACTGAGTGGCCAGGGTCCATTGAGCTGCTCTCATATGAAGACGAGCATAAGGCACCACATGCACTGTGGAGGCCATATGACCCAGTAGGCGTAGCATTTCCCTGGCTGTCAAGTGAGTGCTGGACTGAGCTTGGGAGGCCAAACTCAGGAGGCGCTGGCCTCGAACATGTGGAAGGTAGGCCCTTGCAGTGATGGTGTCCAACTGGGCCCCTATGAATTCTAGAGATTGAGTAGGGATGAGTTGGGACTTGGGAAGGTTTACTACCAGTCCCAGATACTGCAAAAGGCTCCTTGTGTGGTCCAGGGAAATCTGGGCCTGTGACTGAGTTGGAGCTCGGATGAGCCAGTCGTCCAGATATGGGAAGACAAAGATTCCCATGCCTCTTAGAAATGCGGCTACGACTGCCATGCATTTTGTGAATACTCTTGGAGCAGAGGCTAGACCGAAGGGGAGTACTCTGTATTGGAAATGTTTTCCCTGAAACAGAAAGCGAAGATACTTTCTGTGGGATGGATGGATGAGTATATGTGTATACGCATCCTGTAGGTCTAGAGAACAAAGCCAGTCCTGACCCTGGAGGTAAGGAAGGAGAATGCCGAGAGACAGCATTTTGAATTTCTCCTTGAAGAGAAATTTGTTCAATTCTCTCAGATCTAGGATTGGTCTGAATCCCCCTGTCTTCTTTGGAATGAGAAAATAAGGGGAGTAGAAACCGGACCCTTGTTGAGGAAGAGGAACCTCTTCTATGGCCCCTTGGGCAAGAAGAGAGGAAACCTCTTGACCCAACAGGGTTAGGAGAGATGGGGGAGAATTGAATGGTCTCACCATATGATGGGGAGGAAGGCTGGAGAAATGAAGTTTGTAACCCTCTCGAATGATAGAGAGGGTCCATTGTTCTGTTGTGATTTGTTCCCATCTGGGAGCAAAGTGAACCAACCTTCCGGGTATGGTGAGAGGTTCTGGTTGTGTTAGAACCAGAAGTGGCAAGTTCCCTAGGAGCAAGTCAAAACCCCTGAGGGGTTGGAGCCTGCTGAGCTACAGTAGCTGCTGCAGGCTTAGCTCGTGCTTGTTTGGATTGCTGACGCTTAGCAGTATAGCGAGGTTGAGAAGACTGCTGGCCAGTATTTGAAGCAACTCTGGCCTTCTTATAGTAAGGCCTTTTAAAAGACTTTTTCTTAGTAGGAATTGAAGTGGACTTTGAAAGTCTTTCCAAGGTGGCATTTTCAGCATCCATCTGGGTGGCTTTGATTTGCCACTCTTCCCCAAATAAGTTCTCACCTGTACAGGGCAGATTCCGTAAGCCATCTAGAACCCAAGGTTCCAGATCAGAGGCCTGGAGCCAAGCAAGACGTCGGGCTGCAATAGCAATGCCCGAAGCCCTACTGGCTCCCTCAAAGGAATCATATGCTGCCCTATTAGAGAACTTAGAAACCTCTAAGAGTTGTTTTCACTAGGGAAAGGAATCCCTGCTTTTTATCCTCAGGGATAAAGGGGGCAAAATGCCGCACCTTTTTGGCAAGTTCCTCCAGGAACATGCCCATATAGAGACTGTAGGAATTAATCCTGGCTATAAGCATACTAGCCTGGAAAATTTTCCTACCAAAAGAGTCCAAAGTCTTACATTCCCGTCCTGGAGGGGTGGAAGAGTGCCTTTTGGTACTCCTAATCTTCTTCATTGCAGACTTCACCACAATAGAGTGGTGGGGCAATTGAGTCTTTTGGAAACCAGGAGAAGGAGGGACCCTATACATGGTGTCCAACCTACGGGAATAAGGAGACAAAGTCAAAGGATTTTCCCAGAAATCCATCAGTTGTTCTTGAAGGATTTCATGGATAGGCAGGGTAACTGCCTCCTTAGGGGCCTTTGAGTATCCCAAAATATCCAGTTTTTTGGATCTGGGTTCCTTTTCAGAGGATGTGGTAATAGAAAGGGCTGTAGCCATATCTAAAACAAAGTCCTGGAAGGACAAATCCTCTGGAGGGGACATTCTCCTTTTAGGAGAAGAGGGCTCCTCAGGTAAGTTGAGTGAAAACTCAGCAGAATCATCAGAGGAGTGAAAATCCTCAGAGGAATCGGTGCTTTCCTCTAACGCACGATACGCGTACCGATCGGTATCGATATCGGGCGTATCGGGTATGGAACCGGTATGGAGCGAAAGCCCATACGGTACCGACTTGCGTTTAGAGGTGGACGGCCTCGATACCGGCATGGCGGACGATACCGGTATCGGGCCCGGAACCGCTGAAAGCGGAACCGATGGCGTTGCAGCTTTAATGAAAGCCATGACGGCCTGCTGCATGGACTGTACAGTATCGCCCATGGACGCCATAGCTGCCTGGATGTCGGTACCGGAGTGACCCGGTACCCCAGAGCAGGCTAACAGGTGATCTGTCGAGGCCGTAGCATCGATATCAACCTGAGACCCCTGAATTGGCGTTTTTGGAAGTTGGACTTCCCGCCGGGTTGTTTGGCTGGGGCAGGGTCCTCAAGTTCTAAGCTAAGAGCCTCTCGATGCTTTGAAGGAGATTTGCTCTTTGAGGACTTGCCCACAGAAGGTTTGGTTACCTGAGATCCATCCGGAGAAGAAGACCTGGATGACTGTGATGCTGTATTCTCTGAAGCAAACAGCACATGGAATTTGTTGGCCCGGTTCTGCAGCCCACGTTTAGACATGTGGGAGCAAGATGGGCAGTCCGGTATGGAATGGTCAGGCCCCAAACATTTCAGACACCAGTCATGGGTGTCTGTGACTGAAATAACAGCATTACATTTGGTACACTTCTTAAATCCAGGGGCTGGCTTCTCCATGAGGAGAAATTGAGTAGGCCGAGAGGCCTCTCTGAAGTGACCAAAAAGCTAAAAAATAAGAAAAAAGAATTATAATTTTTTAAAGAAAGAAAGAAAAGACCGGCGATACCGGTATCGGTATGGGGAAGGCAGGTACGCGGTCTAAAGAAACAAATAAAATAACAATTTCTTCAGCGGTGACAGGAACACGACCTGCTGGCTCCGCGGAAAAAGAGAAACTGAGGAGAGCTGTTCAGGAAGGCGGGAAGGCAGTGCGCATGTGCAGTGGGAGGTCCCAAAAGCTTCTATTCTAAGAAGCTGGGGAGCTTTCCCGCACGGGCTCCGTCGGTACCGACGTACCCATATGTGAGGACTTATTCCTGCTTGTTCCTGGAGATCACAATTACCCAACAGTCTAATCATTTAATCTCTAGATACAGTGGTGTCACTCTCCTTGTAGGACAGTGCGAAAGTGATTGTGTAATGCGATAAGGAGAGCCAAGATGCTTAATATTTGGCAACTTTTATCTGGGCCTGGCCCCAGTTTTGGTTTACGGTGTTAGCATACCAGGCACCCCCCTCTGCCCTGCTTGTTGCCGCCCCCCCTCACAAGAAGTTGCTGCCCTAGTCGACAGCCTAATTTTCCTAATGGTTGGGCCGGCCCTGCTTTATATCAACATTTTATATAGCTACACCAAAATAGGATAAAAACCTTTAATGCCTCTCTTATGATAAAGGCTGAATAGAAAACTATTTCCCAAAACATAAAATAGCAAAGAACTGTGAAAATTACATAGTTGGTCTGACATTTACCCTCTCTTCCACACATATACACTCCCATACACACATACTATATTAATTACACTGCACCCCTTTCCCAGGTCTGCTGCCACCAATTTCAACCTTCCCATATGTTCAGTTGCAGCTGCAGCTCTGCTTCGAGAATACCGAGCAAAGCAGGAGTTTACGAATGACAAGAAGAAAATAGTAATTTTTCAAAATTATTCAGTACGATTATCAAACATACATCCAGAGTTGTCTGGCAAATGTAATGAGTTGTTATGCTAAAGGCAGGTATGCAGCAGGGCTGCATATTTTCTTCAATGGCGCAGCTACTATCTGTGAGTCTCCTACCAAGGCCAAGGCCTTCTAGGCAGCATGTGAGAAGACCTCAGATGTGGCCACTTGAAATCATTAAAACTTTTGACTCTCAGAACTTCTCACAGAAAACCAGTCTGAAACTGGGAAAGCCTTTTAAGATAGGTACACAAGGCAGAACAACCCCTCACAGAAGCAAAAATAAGACAAAAAGGAGCAAGGAATAGAGACCAAAGTCCTTTATTGAAAAAATACCCCAACACTGCCGTGTTTTGCCATGACTCTGTTCCTCAGAAGGGAACCTCAAGAAAATAAAGATAAAAAATAAAAACAAATATCAATAAGACATCAGTGTCAATATAAATGGAAATCATAAATAAACACAATGTAAATGCAGCAAATATAAAAATCAAGATATACAAACAAGGAAATGCTCATTGGACCATATATGGAAAACTATAATAACAGCCTAAAAAGTACATAAAAATGAAAATCAAAACATTCAAATCAAAATATATATTCAAATTAAACAACAAACAAAAGGGAAAGACTAAAAACATACATAATCAGCCTTTCCTTCTGCCCCTCTTCTTCCTTCCCCTCCCCTTTACATAATCAGCCCTTCCTTCTGCCCCTCTTCTTCCTACCTCTCCCCTTCCCCCATTCCCCCCTGTCCACTGTGTACAAAGTGTTCCTTCTGTATAGCATGTTTATTTATATTTATTTAAAACTTGATATACAGCTCCAGAACCAGGAAGTAGGGTGTTTTACAGCAATAAAAACAATAAATTAAAATTAGAAAATTAAAAGGAACGCCATTTGTATAGGAAAGTCATACACACACACAGATGAGAAATCTATCGAGTACATCAGGAGGAAAAGGAAAAGAATTGCAAGGTTGGAGGAGGGAGATGGAAAGCCTGCTGAGAGAGATGTGTCTTAAGTTTAGCCTTAAACTGTAGGAAAGAGGACTCTAGATGTAGGGTGGAGGTAGGGAATTCCAAAGGGTGGGGCATAGGAAGTAGAGAGCAGAGGAATGAGTGGATTCAAGCCATGCCTGGGATGCAGATGGTAAATAGAGATGATTGAGGTGTATATCATGAAGAACATGATGAGGGGTATGGAAATGTAGAACATCGGAGAGGTAGGTGGGTGCATTGGTGTACTACGCTTTTCTCTCCCCCCCTGGTTGAAATTTATTTTTGATTTAAGGGCTGATTATGTATGTTTTCAGTCCTTCCCTTATGTTATTCCGATTATAGTGATATGCGCTGAAAGTTAGGCTAGAGTTACTGTGCCTGGCTTTTGCCGCATGTCGCTAACCAGGCGGTGGCTCAGTATCACTGCTGATTGGTTACCGATCGGCGCTGCCTCTGCTCCAGCCCTAAAGACTCTGACACACCCCAATGCTAAGCAGTTAGTATTGGGGTTTGTAGAACCAGCAGTCGCGGATATTCACGAATCATATTAGTGCCGCAGAATATTCCATTCACTATGATTAATATGGTTAGCAGCTCTGCTAACCACATTAATCACTTTGAAGGACTACAAAAGGGGACTGCTACTTCTGGAGAGTGATCTGCAATTGTAAGCATTACTTCTGGGAATTTTTCTAAATCTTGGGGATTAATCAAGAGATGAAAGCTGATTAATCTGGAACCCAGTGTATTTGTTAAATCAGTCAGGGCCTAGTAGCAGCAAAAAGTTTTCATTTAAATTTAAAACATAGAAGAGAGCTTTATGATTAGATTTAGAACCCAGCAGAGAGCTTCCAGTTTAAATTTAATACTCAGTCAGGTCCTAGTTTAAATCTAAAACACAGAGGAGAGCTTTCTGGTTAGATTTAGAACCCAAGACTCCCTCTATCCAAGCAAGGGCTGTGGGACTTCCCCTGGAGATTGGTCACAGATTACCTTGGTCACAGATTACCTCCCTCCCTCCCAACACTCACCCACTCCTGGGATAATTGTTGCTATCTAGGTGCTTAAACCTCTTAAAGGAAAGGAGGTGCCATATTCACTCTCAGTTGCAGCTGTTTATTTTCATCAGCATACATTAATGACCTGAGATAAATTAAATTTCAGGTGAACAAAGTACATTAAACGTATCAGGTATAGTTTTATTAGTATAAGTATCCCCAACAACCTTTAGTAAAGTAAAGAACTTAAATATCTAAACAAAACCTTAAAACAAAGATGTAGACAGCAGTCCAGCAGCAAGATGGGGGCTTTCCAGTCTTTTGCAATGAGTGTCTCATGTATGATTTTCTCCCAGTTGGTGAGGGGTCTTACATGTGCACAAGGTGCAAGAAGCTCTTTGCTCTCAGGGAAAGAGTCCGATCTCTGGAGGCAAGAGTAGCAGACTTAGAAGACATAAGGAAGACAGAGAGGTACATAGATGAGATGTACAGGGATATAGTCCTGAAGTCACACCTCCAGTCTGGCAGCATCCCTGTTGCCAAGGAGAAGAGAGGTCAAGTGACAGGAAAGCATCACCTTGGTGTGGCAGGAAGTGATCCTATAGCTAGGACCTGTCCTCCAGGTGATGTAAAACCCTCTCGCACTGAGGAAGTTTCTCAAGGGCCAAGTGCTCATGAGGGAAGGGTTAGTACAGCTGTTATACTTGGTGATTCAATCATTAGGCATGTAGATAGCTGGGTGGCTGGTGGACGTGAGGATCGCTTGGTAACACACCTGCCTGGTGCGAAGGTAGCGGACCTCACGTGCCACTTAGATAAGGTCTTAGATAGTGCTGGGGAGGAGTCTGCTGTCTTGGTAAATGTGGGTACCAATGACATAGGAAAATGTGGTAGGGAGGTTCTGAGGCTAAATATGGCTTTTAGGTAGGAAGTTGAAATCCAGAACTTCCAGGGTAGCCTTCTCCGAAATTCTTCCCGTTCCACGCGCAGGACCCAAAAGGCAGGCAGAGCTCTGGAGTCTCAATACATGGCTGAGACAATGGTGCAAGGATAAGGGTTTTGGATTTGTTAGGAACTGGGGAACATTCTGGGGAAAGGAGGGGCTCTTCTGAAGGGATGGGCTTCACTTTAACCGGGATGGAACCAGGCTGCTGGCATTAACTTTTAAAAAGGAGATAGAACAGCTTTTAAACTAGATAATAGGGGAGAGCCGACAGTCGCCCAAGAGTGCATGGTTTGGAACAATGTATCCTTGAAGGATACTACCAAAAAAATGAAGTTAGGGCACATCAGCAGAGAGGTTCCAATAAAGACAAAGGTAGCCCAAATGCCCTTGAGTACAGAGCAGACAGAGCTTAAAGATTCCAAATTACCCCTGTCTACCGATAACCAGATTAATATGAATACAAAACAGTCTCTAAAATGCTTGTATACAAATGCTAGAAGTCTAAAAAATAAGATGGTAGAGTTAGAATATATAGCACTAAATGAGAAGTTAGATATGATTGGTATCTCAGAGACATGGTGGAAGGAGGACAACCATTGAGACACTGTGATACCTGGGTACAAATTATATCATAATGATAGAGCTGATCAAATTGGTAGAGTGGTTGTGCTCTTTGTTAGAGAGGGCATTGAGTCACAAAGGATTAATCTTCTACAGGAAACAAAATTTGCTGTAGAATCTCTATGGATTGAAATTCCAAGTAAAAAGGGGAAGACGATGGCAGTGGGGGTGTAATTATCGACCGCCTGGCCAGAATGAATAAATGGATGATGAAATGCCCAAAGAAATCAGGGAAGCTGACAAAAGTTACAGAACAGTGATTTCAATTACCCCGGTATTGACTGGGTAGGTGTCAAGGCAGGACATGCTAGGGAGATAAAGTTTCTATATGAAATAAATGACTGCTTCTTGGAGCAGCTGGTTCATGAACTGACCAGAGGGGAAGCCATTTTGGACTTAGGGGGATGTTTACTAAACATTCGTATCGTGCGGGTCCGCGGTAGTGTGCCTGTGCCATAAAAGGAGTGGGCGGGTCAGGCAGAAAAAGGAAAAAAGCCGACCGTACGTGTGCGCGGCGCGCACATTTGCGGGCCCGACATTAGCGCGTGGGAAGGCTAAGTGGGGCGCTGCTGGGCACATATAGGAATAGAGCCATAGCACAATGCTGAAGACACTGACCAGTGGTGCAAGGATCAGGGGCTCAATCCCCCATCGTGCGCCAGGAAAAAGGCTGGCTGAGGCATGAAGTTTCATGGTTAAAACTGCTTTAGGAGGCATAATAATTTTGGGCGTCATTGGGCGGCGTACTGTTAATTATGGGCGTTTTGTGCGGCATAAGGGGTCTCGCTGATATCCACGCACAGGAACAGAGCCACAGCACAATGTTTGAAACAGTGACCACTGGTGCAGGGATCAGCGGTTCAATACCTCACAGTGCCCAGTGAACACGGCTGGCTAAAACAGTATGTATTATGTTGTGTTGTGTTGTGGTGTAGGTGGCTTTTTTTCTTTTTGTATCACTACTAGCAAACGCACTCTCACAGCATGTTAACATAAGGCGGCCCATAGGGCACATGTTACAGTGCACTGTCCGCCAACGCACCCTAGAATGTCCCCTATAGGGCACCATATATGTTGCCACACAGGATAATGTATAGTGCACACTATATGGATGGCAACCATAAGGTGGCCTATAGGGCGCCTTATAAAGCACCCTCAGACACACCTTATGGGTACAGTATGCCGCGGGTGTTTTATCATGCATAAAAATAGGTGGATTTGAGATGGATAATGCTGTGGACAACCCTATCACATTACCACACTGTGGTTTTGAACCCATATCCTCTGGCTACACAGGCAGTGACATAACCTTTGGACTACAGCACTATAGCTGTATGCAAAAGCCATGGCTGGCTGCAGAAAGCCTGCACGTCACCTCACAGACAGTCTGCTGTTGTGAGGTGGATAGGGTTTGGCCACCCGTGCCCATGATGCACTGCACATGCAAATCACCAGTCCACAGATGCACACAGGATGGGGACTGCAACCCGACAGCTTCAGGCCTGGTATGGGGATGTGCCCGTGTGCACCCACACATCAACTCGGCCTGGTAGGGTGTACTGAGTGGGTGTTGTACTGGCACAGAGTAGCTACACACCGTCACATTGTGCGGGTACTGTGCTCACCCTAAGGGTGCGATGAGGCACCCAGGACCAGGTCCACAACACCCTCCACGGCAAATTTAGGCCATGGCAGAGCTCCAATGCACTATTACCCTGTGAGATAGGTTCTTTCTGCAGAAACAACTTGGATATCTCTGTCGGTCTGAGTCTGGGGAACCCCTTATGGATACCTAGGTGGGTTAGGTACCACCATTTGTCCCCCTCTTCCCCCCGTTTGCAACACAGGGTCTTCTCTCTAAATGCTACCTCCCTGCAATGGTGGCAGCAGAGTAGACCATCAACCCCAGTCCTACTGTGAAAGAGACACCCTACAGGCCAGTCATGGCAGCTGTATACACATCCATAACACAATATCTGACAGACATTAGGCCTGTATGTGCTCGGTTGCACCCCACCACTATCTGATATTGTCCTGCAGCAAGCCATCAGCCACTGCACCCTGCAAGGCGCTCCATCAGGACACAGACCAGCTGCGGACAATCTGCTAGTTAGTCCTGTTAGACATGCACATCCCTGACATAATATCTGACAGACAGTATGCCTTGATATGCTACGTTGGGCCCCACCACTATCTGATATTCTCCCGCAGCAAGCCATCACCCGCTGCACAGCACTCCATCAGGACACAAACCAACTGAGGACAGTCTGCTAGTTGGTCCTGTTGGAAATGCATGCACCCAGAACTAGGATGGCCGTGCACACCAGCAGATAGGTCAGTGACTGGGCCCCAAAACACAACCCATATATATCACATGACAGAGATACTATCACTATGGGGGTGCCTAGCCATGCTGTCGTCACTGCACAGTCAGGGTGTTGTACAACCCCAGCAGCACATACAGAGGCCACCCTGTCTGTGTGGGTGGTGGCCAGCCACTACAGTGTCCCAGCCAGTGCCCTCTGCCCTGTGCAGATGCATCCTGGCCATCCCACCCTGTCTGATCTATACCCATGGTACCTTGCTGCTCATTATGCACATTGGCAGGCCAATACTGGCAACAGTGCTGGCAGTGTGGGCTGTGGAAGGTGTTTGCAGCCAACACACACTGTATAGACAGACACACACTCACACACGTATGCCAGCATTGTGCTACTATAGAGGCGTTTGTCAACATTGGCCACCACACCAGTCCTGGGCACAGTACAGGCATGGGTATGGTACGCAATACCGTTGGGTGTCACTCCCCAGGGTGGTAAACACTGTCTGAGACCAGACCTGATGCACCCACTGCAGACAACAGAATGATTGTCATGATGGAGCTCACAGAGCATAATTTGCGTAACGTAGGGTTATCTATCTGCCAGTACTCATAGCAAGCATTTGACAGCTGTGTACCGTATACCCTGGTGTAGGGTGACATTGCTAAGGAATGCACATGCTAGTATTGTGAGATGCACGCAGGGCCCAATGTCCTGCCTCTCCAGGATCTCTATTAAAAAATGATACGTCCAAAACTCTTCATATATGTAAGAAATATATTTTATTAATCCTTTTCACTTATTTTCATTTTTCTCTGTTTTTCAAAGTTTTCACATGCTGTATATATCATCCACAATAGTCAGGCACTTATTGAATTTCTCTTCAGTAACTTTCAACATTCAATGTATTTACTCTGTATTTACTGAGACCTAGGAGAGAAAATGTTCTGATGGTTTTAAATGGTGGCACATAGTTTCCCTAAGAATTTTTACAAGAGTAAATACATTGAACATTGAAAGTTACCGAAGAGTAAATACATTGAACGTTGAAAGTTACTGAAGAGAAATTCAATAAGTGCCTGACTATTGTGGATGATATATACAGCATGTGAAAACTTTGAAAAACAGAGAAAAATGAAAATAAGTGAAAAGGATTAATAAAATATATTTCTTACATATATGAAGAGTTTTGGACGTATCATTTTTTAATAGAGATCTATTCACGCCCTACTAAAGTGGACCATAATTTATAATAGGAGCTGCCTCTCCAGGAGGCATTGGCCAATGTGGCCTGTGGGTGTGGGTGTGGGTGTGTCTGCCCCTGTTGGTTGCTGCTTTACAGCAGGGGTTCCCAACTCCAGTCCTGGTATGCCACACACTATTCGTATTTTAGTGCTGTCCCTCATGAATATGTATGAGCTACATCTACATGCCATGGGGGTGTTTCATAGATATGCAGCACTGGCATTTGTATTAGGGGCAGCATGGAACCAGAATGGTGTGTGGCCCTCCAGGACTGCATTTGGGAGACTCTGCTCTGGGTAATGCACCAGTTCATGGTGTCTGTGCTCAGGGGGGTAAAATAGAGGGGTATTACCAATGCGTAGCATATGTCCTCACTACCCCGGTGTGGGTGTGTGATAAATATGTGGAGAGGATTGTCGGTTACTCCAGCTGGGCATTGAACCGGTGACGTTCTGTTCTTGCATACACTGTCTGTGTGCACTGCACCACCGTGTTGCCATGGATAGGCTGTATTCCCTGGGCAGACCATGACTGTACATCCCACAGGGCCTGTTTGTTGCAGTGGACAGTGTCAGCCTGCACATGGCTAGGCCACTGTCTTCTGTGGCTAGCACCCACTACCCCCTCCACCACCTGTCCTCGTCCGCCAACATGCTGGCATGTCCTTCTCTCAGGGACAGCATATGACCTGCTTGCGTTGTGGCACTCCGGGACTGCATTTGTGGGACTGGGCTGTAGGTACGGCTCATTGTTATGGGGGGTGTGCAGTGTAGGGCAAAATGTGGGTGTTTGCACTATGCTTATGTTCCCTGCAATACAGGAGTGTCTGTGCTATCTCTGCTTGGTGGTGGGTAAAATATAGGGACTGGGCTGGCAGGTGCCCCAGCTGGGATTTGAACCTCTGCCCTCTGGTCCTAGAGGTACTGGCTCTGTCTGCTGCACCACACTGTGGCCACGGAGACTGTGCAGTCCCTGGAGATAGTTAACCTTGCAGGATGGAGTCTCAACCCCTGCTCTGCACATTTTGACTGTGGGCTCATTCACCCTGTCTGGTGACACACGTGCAAATAAACCCCGGAATTGACCACAAGAGAGGGGGATGACATATAACCATGCTGGGCAACAGTGATATTAATGGCCAACCATATAAAACACTCCCAGGACAACTCCAAACAACGGACATGTTTTTTGGAAAGGTCTCCGCTCCGTTGACCCTTCCGACATTCATTTCCTGTTTATGGAACCTTCCTGGGTGTATTTGTTATATTTGCCCATGGCTATCACTGTTCCCCAGCTGACTTACTGTTTTTAATATTTTTGTGCTGGTCATTTTCTATTTTTAATAGCACTTTTGTGCTGTGCACATGTATCACACTGCTCACGTTTTACAGGTTTCCCCGGTTTTGCTCTACATTGCTGACGGAAATGGTTTCTCTTCCCTTTAAATGCCCTCTACCGCGAGTGTTTCACTCGCGCTATTTTTTACTTGTAAATTCGGCCCCGCAACTGTGCGAGGGGCCTCTCCCCTCCCCTTCCCCGCCCATTAACCCCGTCTCTCCGCCCCTCGGGGGCCTTCCTCCGCCCTCAGTTAGCCTTTCCACGCCTCTATCGGACATTTGCGGGCCCGTACTTGTGCGGGGCCCGTTAGTGTGTCGCGCACATGCACGGGGCTTCATCACACATGTCCGGGGCGTTTAAGAGCGTTTAGGTGCCGCGTTTCCGTGCGCTATTGTGCGGCGCGCACCTTTGCGGTTTTTAGTAAACATCCCCCTTAGTCCTTAGTGGAACACTAGATCTGGTACAAGAGATAAGAGTGTTAGGGCCACTTGGCAATAGTGATCATAGCATGATCGCGTTTGATTTAATTAATGGAGGAGGGATGGTAAGGAAATTCACATTGCTACCTTTTAACTTTTGAAAGGGAGACTATGATAAAATGAGGAAAATAGTTAAGAAAAAACTAAAAGGAGCAGTTGCAAAGGTTAAGGACCTACATCAAGCTTGGGTTTTGATTAAAAATACTATCTTGGAAGCCCAGACCAGCTGTATTCCACGCTTTAAAAAAAGTGGAAGGAAGTCCAAAAAACTGCCAGCATGGTTTTAAGGTGAGGTTAGAGAGGCTGTTGTTGCCAAAAAAGCATCTTTCAGGAAATGGAAAAAAGAGCCAAATGACAAAAACTGGAAACAGCATAAGCACTGGCAAGTTAAATGCAAGGCATTGATAAGGCAGGCAAAGAGAGAATTTGAGAAGAACTTGGAGTGGAAGTAAAAATGCATAATAAATACTTTTTAAAGTACATTCGGAGCAAAAAACCTGTGTGAGAGTCATTTGGACCATTAGATGATAGAGGGGTAAAAGGGGCTGTAAGAGAGGACAAGGCTATAGTGGAGAGACTGAATGAATTCTTTGCTTCGGTCTTTATTAAGGAAGATGTAGGGATATTAACCATGACTGAAGTGTTATTTAAAGGTGATACCGCGAAAGAATTGAAAGGAATATCAATACGCCGGGAAGATGTATTACAACTATTTGATAAACTGAAGAGTAGTAAATCACCTGGACCGGATGGTATACATCCAAGGGTGTTGAAAGAACTGAAATTTGAGATTGCAGACCTGCTATTAGTAATCTGTGAAATATCATTAAAAGCATCTTTAATACCTGAAGATTGGAGGATCGCCAATGTAACACCAATTTTTAAAAAGCGTTCCAAGGGTGATTCGGGAAACTACAGACCAGTGAGCCTGATGTCAATACTGAGGAAAATGGTAGAAGCCATCATAAAGAGCAAAATTACTCAGCATGTAGATAGTCATGGCTTCATGGGAGACCGCCAACATGGCTTTAGACAAGAAAGATCTTGTCTTACTAATCTTTTATGTTTTTTTGAAGGTGTGAATAAATAGATAGATAAAGGTGAGTCAGTTGATATAGTGTATCTGGACTTTCAGAAAGCCTTTGACAAGGTCCCTCATCAGAGACTTTTGGCAAAACTAAAAAGTCATGCGATAGGAGGTGATGTACTATTGTGGATCAGGAACTGGTTAAAAGGTAGATAGCAGAGGATAGGGCTAAATGGCCAATTTTCCCCATGGAAAAAGGTGAATAGTGGAGTACCCCAGGGATATGTGCTGGGACTGCTGCTTTTTGACATATTCATAAATGGAAAAGGGAATAACGAGTGACATTATCAAATTTTCAGATAACACAAAACTATTTAAAGTTGTTAAAACCCAGGAGGATTGTGAAAAATTGCAAGAGGATCTTGATAAATTGGAAGACTGGGCATCCAAATGGCAGATGAATTTTAATGAGGACAAGTGCAAAGTTATGCACCTAAGGAAGAACAACCTAAGCTATGTTTTGGATAGCTATGTTTTGGAACCACCACCCAGGAAAAATATTTAGGTGTCATCGTGGATAACATGTTAAAACCCTCTGCCTAGTATGCAGCGGCAGCCAAGAGAGCAAATAGAATGCCAGTTATCATATGGAAAGGAATGGAAAATAAAATAAAGGATATTATAATGCCTCTGTATTGTTCCATGGTGCGACCACACATTGAATATTGTGTGCAATTCTGGTTGCTGTTTCTTATAGCATTTTTAGAAAGGTACAGAGAAGAGTCATCAAAATGGTAAAGGTGCTAGAAGGATACTCCTATGAAGAGAGGCTAAAAAGGTTAGGGCTCTTTAATCTGGAAAAGAGACGGCTGAGAGGAGATATGATAGAGGTCTATAAATTAATGAATGGAGCGGAACGGGTAAACGTAGATCGATTGTCTACGTCATCAGAATATAAAAAGACTAGGGGACATGCAATGAATCTACTGGGTAACCTATTTAAGACTAATAAGAGAAAATATTTTTTCACTCAACATGTAATCAAACTCTGGAATTTGTTGCCGGAGTATGTAGTAAAAGCTGTAAGTGTAGCTGGGTTTAAAAAAGGTTTGGACAAGATCCTGGAGGAAAGGTCCATAAACCATTATTAAAAGGTACCCGGGATATCACTGCTTGACCCAATTCAAGCATTGAGGAACCTGTGTCTTTTGGGGAAACTGCTAGGTACTTATGACCTAGATTGGCCACTGTTGGAAACAGGATACTGGGCTTGATGGACCTTGGTCTAACCCAGTATGGCATATCTTATGCTCTTATGTAATATCAGGCCTATATGGCCTATCCTACAATCCCTTCCTTTCTTTCCCGGAGATCCTCTGTACTTGTCCCATACTTTCTTGAATTCAGATTCAGTTCTTGTCTTTATACAAATATCATCAATTTAAATTTATATTCATCAGCAACACATACACATGTGGGAAGCAATGTTATAAAGGCTTTTTCACATGCGTAAATAAACTATTATAAAATTATTCCTGGGCTTATGGCACAAAAATATGCAAGGATGAGCAAAGCACCAACAACCAAGATGTATGTATGCATTTTATAATATATGCACTATTTACATGCTAACATTTACTTCTGCCCCAAGCAAGTGTAAATATCTAATTTCAATCTAGCTGTTTTTGCCCTTTTACCCCATGGCTCAATATTGAACAGCAGTAGTCAGCATCCAACAGTGTAAAGAGCACTAAGACATACCCAGAAGCAAGAAATTTCTCATGAGATCAATTAATAAGCCAAAAGGCTTAGGGGCTTGTTTACAAAGCCGCGGTAGCGACTTCCGCTCGATATTGAATGGGGCTGTGGCTCCGATATCGAGCGGAAGCTGCTACCGCGGCTTTGTAAACAAGCCCCTTTATTCATCCTAGCAAAATCCCTCACAACCCAGCCAAAACCCCGCTCTATCTTCCCTGATATATCCTCTCAAACACTCGCAGACTTTTATATGTCCAAAATAAACGTCTCAACAACTCCCACCAATACATTTGTGAATAGTTTTTTACCACCAGCAGAGACCTGGAATAAGTTCCATCCAATATACCTTGAATCCATTAAAAGGACAATTTCCATTATGAATACTACAACATCTTTAGCAGATCCCTGCCCAGATAAATGGATTAAGGATACAATTAACGAAACTGCCCCTGTTGGGGTTTTTCTGGACTTCCCCTAAGATTATTTGGGGAATTTTCAATTTTTGTTTGGCTGTTTGTATTCAACCCCAACATACATAGAGGACTGGCTTTAAACAAATTGCTCATGCCACCATAAAAGCATGGAAACTTTTTTTATTTAATATTGTCAGGTCTGTAACATCACAAGCTTTACTTTTGATTTATAAGGTACAAATGTCAATATCAATCCATAGCATCAATACATCTTTAACAAGCAAAGCACCTGACTTAAGTATAAAAAGGTCCTGGAGACAGAGACAGCCTCACTCCAATGAGATCAGCTAATGTCTGTCTGCTTATTAGAATTTATTCTCTTTATTTATATTCATTTTTAGGCTCAAATTGCTGATAAATAGATTTCCCTTCTTTTCTCATTCTCTATTATTTCAAGCAAATCTGCTTTCCATTCTCTACCCTTTGTTTTCTCTGTGGCATCCTGTCTCTCCATTCTCATTCGCCTTGTGCTAGTCATGTTTCCTGCAGGTAAACTGTAGATACTGATGTTCGTCTTCCTTTTTTATGTTCCCCTTTGTTCATTCAAGAGGCCCAGTTGACAGCTTTTCACTAGCTGTGTAGTTTTCAGAGCCTCTCATTGTGTCAGCTCTCTGGGACAGGATATTAGCTCATTTCATTGCTCAATCTTGCTGATTTTGCAGTTTCAGTGTGAAAAAGTCAGAGCAGGCTGTTTCTTAGGCCTGAGCTATAGAAGTTAGCACAAGATGGATTCAACGTGGAATAAAGGTACCTGAAGGGGGATTCATTTTTCCCCTTCATTCCCCTCTTGAATCCCACTTCAGGTCCCTTATGTTGTCCCCATAGTGTGCCCTTCTACACTCAGCCATCCGGAACCTCCAGTGACACTCACTGAAGAGATGGAGACATGATGAGACCAAGTTGCCACAAGAGATCTGAATTCCATTAATTCCATACATAACGAAAAGAGAGGAAATCCATTTAGAGTTACTTGTTACCTGAATATTGGACCGCTACTAAGTGGAACCCCTCTGGAATAAGAGGATGGGCATCAGACAGGTTACCATTTATATTAGTAACTCTAGGTCTACAGGCTAGGGAAATATATTCATTGGCTTGATTTTAGGAAGTAAGAATTAGAGTTGTGGTAGACACCTTAGTCAAATACCTTCTACAGAAAGCTAGAATAAATGAAAAAACACAGCAGCTAACTGATAAAACAATGAGCAGACCAAACAAGGCTACAAGTAAGCCACCTAGGCCAGAGCTTAGGCCTGTAAACCAAGAAGCAACATCATTCCACCACGCTCCAACCTGAATCCCACCCTTGAAATCATCCAGATGTAATTCTGACAAGTGTCTAATTCTGTCCATTGCATTAGGTACAAAAGTTGTATAGTTTGCTATAACTGTGCAACAATTTGTTTCATTAATGAATTTACATGCCCCTCCCTCAGCTGCTAACAATAGATCTAAAGCTCATCTATTTTGCAGAGTCATTTGATTGTTTTGCTCAAGGGATTTGGCTAGGAGAGTAATGGATTCAGTGACAGAATGCATTTATACATGAAGCAAACATTGCAGCCTACGTACAGCCATACCTAGTTCAGCAGTAATTGCAGGGGTCTGAAATATAGGAATCCTAGAGGTATACCTCAGGGCATCAAGCCGTGTTTTTGTCAGCGGATATGTGGAATTAATATATTCATAAGAGGCCATGAGAGCAGCATCTTCGGATTTATCATACCAGGGGGAGGTGTCTCTTTTGTGTCTGTGGGTGCTTGTGTGATAGAGACTGACATTGAGAGGGATTAACACTGAATAGGTCTCAGCCCTAACCAGAGCACAAGGAAGATGATTCAGGCCTATAGCCAGATACAGGAAACCCTGACAGTACCAATAGTGGCCTGCAAGGTCCAAGAATCAGGTATTTTTGGTCCAGGTCCAGTTCATTTTGTGTCCCCATGCAATTGAAGAATGCCTTATGATTGATTGATCATTACGGGGAAAATAACAGGAGGAATAAGGGGTACCAGTTCTGAGTCCAGGTGTCTGGACTGCTGAACCATTTTTATAAATAGGACAATAGGACCTACTGTGTATGTGTTGTACCAATAAGCAGGGGTAACATTCAAAGAAGCATTAGTGATAACAAACCAATTGTCCAGGCTATAAGGAGCCAAAACGTTATAAGGAATTATGGACCTGGGGGAAACAGTAAATCGCTGTTGTGCAGGATAGTAGGTGATATTACACTTCAGTGAAGGGCGTGAGTCAGAATGGACTAGCCCCCCATTACCAATACAATATGGATATATCAAATGAGAAGGGGCATAGACTTGGACTGGGACCGGGTCAGATAAATTGAAATGCTCCGAAGTATGGGAGCAGTTAGAGGGGGCCCAGCATGGAGTAGTGTAGTATTCAGTAGGGTCCTGGCAAGCCAAATTCCCCAAGCAGTCCACTGGTTGTACTGGTACTGTATTGACTGGTGCATACCCAACTCCCTTTGGCATGGAGTGCATATAATACAGTCCGAGATATTTATTAATTGGACAACCTCAAGAACTGTGGATTTCCATAGATTAGGTCCTGGCGTGGACCTTCAGGAACGTAAGGGACTACCCTGGGAAATAGTAAAGGAACTATTGAAAGAACTATTCAGTTTCTGTTTAGAGCGATTCAGAGGAGCAGGTTGAGGAATATATAAGTATGGAAGGAAAAGAACTAAAAGTGATCCTACCAATGCTCCACAAAAAATTGCCCATACCATGAAGGAGGAGGGATCCGATTGGGATTGGCGGGCCTTATGCATTAAAAAAGAAATCTAAAAAGCAGCAATTCTAAGCAAAGTACAACAAATATGATTACTAACAGAATGAAAATTACAAGAGGCGGATCTAACAAAGAGGGACTGACAGGAGATAAATAGGTTTCAGATAGTATACACATTAATCAGTTATACTAATATCTTAAACAGGCACTAGGTAAGTGTCTTTATAGTGGGTCCAAGTGGAGCTTCTCTTTTTCCAGATCTCTTGCAGAAGTGCCTGTCACGAATGATATCACTGTTCTGTACCCACAGTTTGTTGAACACTACTGATGGTAGGGGCTGGAAAAATATCTTTGCTGTGTATCCACGAAGTGCCGTTATCAAGCTGAACAGCGGTTGGAGTTACAGTTATACCAGTATGTGGTCCAGAGTAGATAGGATGGTGCCACTTGTTCCTCACTTGGATCCAGAGGTAGACAAGATCACACAATTCAAAAGCATATGGGACTTACGCTGTTGGTGGTATGCGGGAAGCCAACTTCTGTTGAATAAAGGATACACTGGTCCGAAGTCCTGTAAGATAAGCAGAAAACAAGTTGGGCAAATTTTGGGTACCTGAGTTCATAACTGGGCACATGGTCCTTCTTCCAGTTATGATTTCATGAGGAGTTAGACCTAACCACTTGATAGGATTGTTTCTCAATAGATACAAAGAGGTAATGCTTGCAGCCAGGTCTGGCCACTCCCAATCATTAGCTTTCTTAACTGTGTTTTAATAAGACCATTGCACCTTTCTACAAGGCCATTTGAGGTTGGAGAATAGACAGCAACATAGTTCCATCTAATGGGCAATGTTTCAGAAAATTCTTTGACTAATTGATTTTTAAAATGGGACCCATTATCTGATAAGATTTGGGCAGGGATCCCATACCGGGGAATTATATGTTCCATTAATACTTTTAGGACTTCAGCAGTGGTCTCTTTCTTACATGGAAATGTTTCAACCCATTGTGAGTAAGGACAAACCAGAACCATTAGGTATCGTCTGCCCTGACATTTCACCTGCATATCAGTGAAATCAATGTGCCAATGCAGAAAAGGTCCTTGTGGTCTTGGTATTGCACCCCCACTTGGTTTAAGACGTGCATGGAGAGTGCTAGTGATACAGGTGTGACAGCCACTAACTACTGCCTGAACCAACTTACGCATATCAGGACACCACAATGTATCCAAGATGAGAGACCAGGGCTGTCACACTGCAATGATCTGCATAGTGCAGCATAGTTGACAAATTTATCAAAGCAGCAGAGGAAACACACATCTTCCCCAAAGGGTGCATCCATACTTTGTGGTTCTTATTACATCCAGCATTCACCCATCGCTGTAATTCATTCTGTAACACATTTTCCTGTAAATCCTCCAGTTTGCAAAAGTCATGCTGACGGGTTACTACCATAGTCTTGGGGACTTCAGGACAGGTGGTTTCTTGTGCTAGGCTGTCAGCTATTGAATTTCTGTACTGCTCCCATATCTTATTTATATTCTCTTATATACCATGCTATTCTGCACCAGTGTGGTTTACATTGAACAACTGAAATTACATTGAACAGGGCATTATAACTTGGAGATAACTATTTTACAGGGAACATGGGCTATGGAGGGTTAAGTGGCTTGCCCAAGACCACAAGTAGCACCTGTGGGACTAGAAACCCCAGTCCTTCCAGCCCAAGGTTGCTGTTCTCTAGTGGGATTTGAACCCCCGACCTTCAGCACCTTGCCCCAACCACTAGGCCACTCCTCCAAGCCATCTTAACTTCCTGATGTGCTGCAACCTACTCACATGCTGTCAAATAGCTCTGCTCTGCTCTTTCTCTGAGCATTTCAAAAACTTCCATTAGGATCTCAGCTTGTTGGAGAGGCTGGTCTTTAGCTGACAAATATCACCTCTTGGCCCAAATGGTACTATATATGTGTACTGAGCTACTTACATACTGAGAATCGGTGCAAATTACTAGATGTTTATTTTCATTTTCTCTCAGGACTTGTGCTAGTGCTGCAATTTCTGCACTCTGTGCGCTGTATCCTAGGGGCATCTCATACTGTGCTGTGGAAGTAACTACTCCCTGTGGGGTTACTCTACAGATAGCAAAACCTGCTCTACCTTCTCTCTGGGATCCATCTATGAACCAACATTCAGCCTCTTGAGGCACATCTGAATGTGGCACTATTCCTAACGTGGGTCTGACATCTTCTCCTGCTTGCTGCAGACAGTCATGTGTATTAGTAGATACCTGGAGGAGATTCTGTAAATCCCTAAAAGGATTCTGCTTTGGTACCAATTGATGTCTAATATGGCTGCGTAGCAGCGTAGCTACACATTTACCTAACCTTGCGGGTAAGAAATGTATGGTATTGGACTTTAAAAGCACATGCAGTGTGTGGTCAGTATATAATTTTACCTGTAAGGGAGTCATATAACCATACAATTTTTCAATTGTGGCACTGGCGGCCACTAATCCCTGCTCACAATTTGTGAATCCTTGCTCTACTAGAGAGAAAGATCCTGACAAATGTCCCACTACTTTACCATCTCCCTGCGTGGCAACTGCTACCCAGGCAGTGGGGCTGTGAAACACATAGACATCCACTGGGAAGGCTGTGATCAGGTAAATAGAGTGATGGCAAATCGCTCAGATCCTTCAATAATGTTTGCAAACATAACCATTCTTCCTCACTGAGAGTTATAGGCTGGGACCCTTTCGGGTTCCCTTTCAAATGTCTCCTGAGTGTCTGAGTCCTCACACTATATCCTGACACCCAGAGACGGCTATAGTTTAACAGTCCCAAAAGTGCCCGTAACTCTTTTACAGTGCGAGGTTCAGTGACCTTGAGAACAGCTTCCTGAAATATGGGTCCTAATAGTTTTTCCTTTTCACTGAGTGTCATTCAAAGGAATGCCACCTGCAATTGACAGTACTGAAGTTTCTCCCTGTTCACTCTGTAACCACCCTTAGCCAATAACAGTAGCAATTCTCGGGTATATTGTTTACACAGTTCCTCAGTGTCTGCTGTCAAAAGTAAATCATCTACATACTGGACAAGTGAAACTGAGCCAGGCAACTGGCGTTTGAAAGGAGCTAGATCTTTTCTAAACATAAGCTAAACATCAAGTGAAAATTGATGGACTATCTGTGTATCCCTGAGGTAATCTAGTCCACTGAAAATGTTGTCCATTATATTGAAATGCCAGCAATGGCCTACTATCGGGATAGACCTGGATCTCAAAAAATTCATTTGATAAATCTAAGACAGTACTATATTTCCTTGGTGGGTTTTGCTGTAGCAATGTATCTGGGTTAGCTACAAGAGGGAACTCTGCCTCCACCACCGAATTAAGACCCTTCAAATCATGGACAACTCTCCACTTACCACTGGGCTTTTTAATAGGAAACAGGGGTGTATTAAATTGAGATGTGCTGGGTTCTATAATACCATTTTGCAATAACATATCAATCTTCTCACTTGCTCCTACTACAGCTTCTGGCTGTAGTGGATATTGAGCCACATTTGGACCCTGACAACTTTCTTTTAATGTAATTCGGACAGGTGATGCAGACCTTATTAGGCCAAAAGGGTTTTCTGGGGTAGCCCAAACTTCAGGTGGGATATTAGCAAAATTTGGCTGACTCTGTCTGCAGGAGCAAAACAGATGGTGTGCTGATAAAGGTCATCTGTACCTCAAAGACGGATAGTAGATCCCATCCCATACCATCAAATTAACTGGACAGTGTGGGGCATACAATAGGGGTTTACAGATATGTTGCCCCATGAGTTCTACCTCAATGGGTACTGTCATTTTGGTAGTAATTGGGTCTCCATTAAACCCTGTTGTCACAGTAGTTTGATGAGAGAGGTTTACGCCTGGGGGTAGGGAATTCAGTACTGATGTTGTGGCTCCGGAATCCAACAACATCTGCACTTTATACCCATTTAGACGGACTTCAATTATCGGCTCACGCTCATTGAGCATGGCCCGCATCACCATAGAGAGTCATTGTGGTCCCCCTTGAGGAGGCTGTCACTGGGGAAACCTACTCTGAGGACCCTGGTAGGCATTGGGTGGCCCTTGTGGTTTTGCTGATCCTCGGGCTGGGGAGCTTCAGCATTCATGCTGAAGATGTCCCCTTCTGCCACAGTTCCAGCAACTAAGGGTGCTTCTCTGAAAATGCTGTGACTGAGGTGGTCCTGCCCATCCCCCTTTCCAAGTACCCCCAATGTTTGGTCCTGTCTGGTTCCAAGCCTGAGCATATAAACCAAAATTCTCCCAGGGGTCTTCTTCAATGTCATACTGTTCCAAATCTCTAATAATTTTGTTCTTCTGTTTTATAATGGCCCTAAGTTTTTGCTTTTCTGCCTCATGCTGCTTTTCTGTTTTATTTGAACCTTCTCTTTCTTTTTCCTTCTCATCATCCTTTTCCTTGTCCTTCTCTTTAACCTTACTTTTATCAAGATCCTCCTGCAACTCTCTCATTTGTAATGCCATTAATTTTGTCTGCAAATGTTTCATATCCTTCTCAGGTTTTATCTGTTCTTCTTCAGCTAATTTGACAAAATGGTTTATATGTGACTGCTGTCTTGCCCAGGATTCATCTTCTAACCTCACAATCGTGTCAAGTCTTGATTGAACTGATTTAGGAAAAGTATTGCTAAGTGTTTGGAAAAATAGGGGCAGGAAACCTGGGTCAAAATAAGCCATCCTAGTCTGGGTTTCCCACAAATCTTGAAATCGGGCAATATATGCACTAATATCTTCTCCTATCTTAAAACACATTTTCAGTAGTGAACCTAAATTCTTCTGGGTGGGGTATAATTCTTTTTATAGAATTCCAGACTCTGTGTCAGTGCTCATTAAACTCAGACCCATCATATCGTGTTTATGCTACAGTAACTTGGGGTAAATTAGCTCTGGCAAAAACTTGATTTGTTGCATGAGTTCCCAGGAGTTTTGCTAACAGTGCTTTAACATCTCCTAGCCCTAAAGTATACCCTGCCGTAACCCGCTCAAACTTTTGAATCCAGGAAGCCCCCCCCCCCCACTAAGAGGAAGTAAGGCACTAGCTATATTATCCATATCAGTAAAATTCCAAGGGACATATCAAATAGTTCCTCCTCTTGAATGGAAGAGGGGCAAGCACAGTTTTTCTTCATATTTTTCCCATATTTCTAATCCTGTCTTCATGTAATCCTAATCCCATTGTGGGTCTCCCGCTCCCCCATGAATGCAAAGTCTAGCAGTATTCAAATGTGCAGTGTCAAGTGCTCCCTTGGGAGGCCATTGCAACATTTGCGGCTGATTCTCTAACGTCCAGCAATACATATTGTCATTCCATCGGTCGATGAAGTAACGATTTCCCTCACCCTCAGCTACTGTTTCCTTAGGCATTAGTGAGGCTCCAGCCTGACTGTTATTTCTTGCAGTCCCCAAGTGTTTTTTATTACTTTCCTTGTTTTCATAGCTGGATCTCAAAGAGCCCAGTCTTTCTTGAGCTGTTTTTAATTTGTCCCACTCCTCTTTCATCCTGTCTCCTTTTTGTTATGCTGTTCCCACTTCTCCAGTGCTGACTTCCGCTCCTCCCAATCTTTAATTCGTGACTCTTCTAATTGCTTTTGTTCTTGTTCTTTATATTTATCCTGTTCTTCCTTCTCCTTAACCTTCTCTTCCCATTCAGCCTGCTGATTTTCTAGGCTTATTCTAAATTGTTCCTCTTGTTCTTGACAAGCCCTTTTCTATTCCTCAGTACTGGCTTCTAACTCTGCTTTCCATTGTGCTAATTCGTTCTCACAAATTGGCTGCTTACAATATTCTAATTTAACTGTCCCTGATATTTCTGCCCACTCTTCTTTCTCTCTCCCTATATCATCACACGCTGCCCTCATCTTAGGATATTCTATCGGGCCTGGAAGCATTTGGTCATAACATCTCCTTTCGGGTGAGGTCTCCTTTTTGTTACTGTGGAGGGTCCTCTTAGATTGTTTAGGTTCCTGATCTATAGGAATAGGGTCTTGGTATCCTATAGCTGCAGCTGAAGTTAAGGTAGGATATAGTCCTGTTTCTCCCAGATTATGTGTGGGGTTATAAGGAGGGGGCTCCTCACCACATTCTCTCGCTACCTCCATCCATAATGTGACATGTTGTAAATGTTCCACTAATTTATGTCCTGTTCTGTCCTTCTCTATCTTAGTTTGCAAGTCATGTAGCGAATGTGGGTCTAGGGTACCGCTTGCTGGCAGGCAAAAGCAGAGTCCTGTAGTGCCCAGTTACACCACTTCTTGCAGAACTGTTCTAAAATTTTAGCAGCAAGTGAATATCTCTTAATAACTTTCTGTAATGCAGCCTGCTCTTGTACATCCACTTTTCTAGTGTCAGAATCAGTTTCTTTTGACTTTTTCTTAAACATCCTAACTAATCTATAATATCCTACTTATGCAAAATTTCCTACTAATTACTATACCTATGCAAAGTAAAAAACAACAATATATATATAAGAAAAACGTCTCTTACCCTCTCAACGTTTCTTCTGCAGGAATTCAAAATCACACTTACCTCCTTCTCGACCTGTGCTTCGTCTGGCAAACATGGGAGAACACGTCCCGGTGATGTCACTGCGCTTGTGAGTCACCAAGATCACGTCGGGGTTACCAAGATGTTGGGATTTTTCTGGACTTCCCCTAAGATTATTTCGGGAATTTTTTATTTTTGTTTGGCTGTTTGTGTTCAACCCCAACATACATACAGGACTGTCTTTAAACAAATTGCTCATGCCACCATAAAAGCATGGAAACTTTTTTTATTTTATCTTGTCAGATCTGTAACATCACAAGCTTTACTTTTGATTTATAAGGTACAAATTTCAATATCAATCCATAGCATCAATACATCTATAACAAGCAAAGCACCTGACTTAAGTGTAAAAAGGTCCTGGAGACAGAGACAGCCTCACTCCAATGAGATCAGCTAATGTCTGTTTTCTTATTAGAATTTATTCTCTATATTTATATTCATTTTTAGGCTCAAATTGCTGATGAATAGATTTCCCTTCTTTTCTCATTCTCTATTATTTCAAGCAAATCTGCTTCCCAATCTCTACCCTTTGTTTTCTCTGTGGCATCCTGTCTCTCCATTCTCATTCGCCTTGTGCTAGTCAAGGGGGGCGTTTGTCTCTATGTGTGACCCATCACATAGAGACAAACGCCCCCTTGACGCTTGCCAGCATGGATTCAGAGAGTCACACGGAGTTGAAACATTGCTGACAACCTTATTTAACACACTAACCATTGGGCTTGACAACATTAAGCAAGGCTTTGTGCTCATCTTTCTCAATATTGCGGCTGCTTTTGACTCGGTCAGCCACAAGATACTCTTATCTCGCCTTGCAGATAAGGGTGTCCACGGGAATGCCCTCGCCTGGTGCGCCTCATATCTCAACAACAGAATGCAATATGTACACTCTGGTTCATCTACATCAGCTCCTTTCCCACAAGAGAAAGGGGTTCCACAAGGATCACTTTCAGCTCTACTGTTCAATGTCTATATGCAACCGATTTGCAACCTTATCCGATCATTTAATATCGACTGTCTAGTATATGCTGATGATGTCCTAATGTTCACCCCAATATCCACACTCCAACCTGACCTCTCCCAACTCTCAGCATGTTTCGACGCTGTCACAGACTGGTTACAGACTCAAGAACTCAAAATAAATTTCAAAAAAATGGAGGTTCTCTTTATCAGCAGAGACCAGATGTTCTCCCCACCCTCATCACTCAAGGTTCGCAATGCTGAACTCATCTCCAAAATGAAGATTCGATACCTGGGTATAATACTTGACCAACGCCTTGACATGCATGCCCAGATAAGTAATACCATTAAGGCAATCTACCACAAAGTTCGTGTCCTACAACAGTTGAAACGGATTCTGAAACCAAACGACTTCAGAACTGTCTTTCAAGCTCTCATACTGCCTCATTTTGATTATGCCAACTCCACCCTTTATGGCCTCCCCAAGAGCTCGCTTAAACCCCTCCAACTTGTGATGAACACCACAGCCAGAACCCTCTACGGAGCATCAAGAGCAGACCATATTACCCCCATCTTAAAGGATTTGCACTGGCTCCCTGTCCACCTCAGAATCACCTTCAAGGCACTAACAATTACATTCAAAGCAGTTAACAGATGCACATCCACCTCACTCTCAGACCTCTTACACCCCCCCCCCCCAACAGAGCGAGAAGATCAATAGCCTGCGACACTTTACTTCTACCAAAGACCATCACCAAATGCTCAAAGACAACGAGTAACCGTGCTTTTTCTCTTTACGCACCTTCCTGTTGGAACTCCCTCCCTGCAGATATAGCACAGTTACTTACCTGTAACAGGTGATCTCTGGGAACAGCAGGAATAAGTCTTCACATATGGGTACGTCGGTACTGATGGAGCCTGTGCGGGAACGCTCCCCAGCTTCCCAAAAAGGAAAGCTTTTGGGAGCATCCCACAGCGCCTGCGCGCTGCCTTCCCGCCTTTCCTAACCACCTCTCCCCAGTTCGAGTTTTAAAGCTGAGACAAAGAGAGAGAGGAAAGGAAGATAGATAGAGAGATACAACTCCTAGGGGAGGTGGGTGGGTTGTGAAGACTTATTCCTGCTGTTCCCAGAGATCACCTGTTACAGGTAACTAACTGTGCTATCTCCAGGAACAAGCAGGAATGAGTCTTCACATATGGGGACTCCCTAGCTAGAGATGCCTGGGAGATCCCCAAGGTTATGAGGCCATGAGAAGGGCTCTACCTCCTCCTATGGATCTCAGGCATCCATCCAGGGAAGGAGGGCAGGAGTTGATTAAGCATGGAACAGGTGTTTGAGAACAGCCTGACCAAACAAGTCATACCGGCGGGAATCCTTGTCCAAACAGTAATGGGCTGTGAAGGTATGAACCGAGGCCCAGGTGGCTGCTTGACAGATCTGGTCGATAGACACAGAATTTAGATGAGCCATAGAGGTGGCCATGGCCCTCACATTATGAGCTGTGACATGGCCCTCCAGAGAAAGGTTCTTACTCTGGTAGGCAAAAGAAATACACTGAGCAATCCAATTGGACAGTGTCTTCTTAGAGACTGGAAGTCCCAAATGAGAGGGATCAAAAGCAACAAAGAGTTGAGAAGACTTTTTATGTTGCTGTGTCCTTTGTAAGTAAAAGGCAAGAGCTCTCTTCCAATCCAGGGTATGAAGATTCCTCTCTGCACTTGATGCATGAGGACCTGGAAAAAAGACAGGTAAATACACCTCTTGATTAAGATGAAAAGGTGAGACTACTTTAGGCATAAAGTGTGGATTGGTCCTAAGGACTACCTTATCATGATGGAACCTTGTATAAGGTGGATTAGCCACTAAGGCCTGCAGTTCACTGATGTGGCGAGCTGAGGTGACTGCAATGAGGAAAATAACCTTCCAGGAAAGAAATTTCAAGGAGGTGGTGGCTAAGGGTTCAAAAGGTGGCTTCATAAGCTGACCAAGAACCAGATTTAAGTCCCATGCCACCGGAGGAGGCCTAATGGGAGGTTTAGTTAAAGTTAGGCCTCTCATGAATCTTGCAATAAAAGGATGAGAGGAAATAGGCTGTCCATTGAGAGGCTTAAGGGATGCTGCAATAGCACTCAAATGGACCCTTACTGAATTCGTCTTGAGGCCTGCATTGGAGAGATGCAGGAGATATTCCAATAGAGAATTCAAAGGTAGTGCTAGAGGGTCAAGACCCTTCTCAGTACACCAAATGGAAAACTTTTTCCATTTAAAAGCATAGGAACGTCTAGTAGAAGGTTTTCTGGAAGCATGGAGGATATCCTTCACCTGCTGAGAAAGATTCCAACCTTGAAGGTCTAAGCCTTCAGCAACCAAGCCCTGAGGTGAAGGGACTTGGGGTTTGGGTGCCACAAAGTCCCCTCCTCCTGGGACAGAAGGTCTGGAGCAGCTCCCAAGTCTAGGGAGGGAGCTTGAGAGAGATGCAGAAGTAGAGGGTACCACACTTGGCATGGCCAGCGTGGAGCTATGAGGATCATAGATCCTTGATCCCTCTGGAGCTTGAACAGAGTCTTGGGAATTAAAGGAATGGGTGGAAAGGCATACAGGAAGTCTTGACCCCAGTGAAGGAGGAAGGCATCCTTGGCCTGAACTCCCTGACACGGAATTCTGGAACAGAACCGGGGAAGTTTGGCATTCCACGGACTTGCAAAGAGGTCTATGTCTGGGGTTCCCCACTCTTGAAAGATTCTGAGTACCTGGTCCATGTGCAGGGACCATTCGTGTGGAAGCAGAACTCGACTGAGTTTGTCTGCCCAAGAGTTTTGGATTCCTGGAAGGTATACGGCCAGGAGATGGATTTGATGCTCTCTGGTGAAGGCCCACAATTTTAGAGCTTCATTGCAAAGCGACAGAGAGCCAGTTCCTCCTTGCTTGTTTATGTAAAACATGGCTACCTGATTGTCCGTATGAATGAGGACTGTCTTGTAGCTGAGCAGGGTATGGAAGACCTTGAGAGCTAGAAAAACTGCTCGGAGCTCCAAGTGGTTGATATGTAGAGAGGTCTCCTGTGGAGACCAAGTGCCCTGAGTGGAGAGGTCTTGTAGATGAGCTCCCCAACCTGTTTGGGAGGCATCTGTTGTGAGGGTTGCCTGGGGCAACAACTGTTGGAAGGGGGACCCCAGCAACAGATTTTGGGTGGACTTCCACCACTGGAGAGACCAAAAGAGGCGCCTGGAGGTTGCTATTTTGTCTAACAGAGCCCCTGATGCTTGAGTCCACTGGGTGGACAAAGTCCATTGAGCTGCTCTCATGTGAAGGCGAGCATAGGGGACCACATGCACTGTGGATGCCATGTGGCCTAGCAGTTGTAGCATCTCCCGGGCAGTTAAATGGCTCTTTGAATGAATCTGTGAGGCTAACTGCACTAGGCGTAGGCAACGGGCCTGAGGAAGATAGGCCCTTGCAGTGGTAGTATCTAGCCAGGCCCCTATGAACTCTAGGGACTGAGTAGGGGTGAGCTGGGACTTTGGGAGGTTTACCACAAGTCCCAGATACTGCAGAATGCGCCTTGTGCAGTCCAGGGAAGTCTGGGCCTCTGACTGAGATGGAGCTCGGATGAGCCAGTCGTCCAGGTATGGGAATACAAATATTCCCAGAGTGCGTAGAAATGCAGCTACTACTGCCATGCATTTGGTGAACACTCTTGGAGCAGAGGCCAGACCGAAAGGAAGCACCCTGTATTGGTAATGCTTTCCTTGGAAAAGAAAATGGAGGAACCTTCTGTGAGATGGATGGATGAGGACATGTGTGTACGCATCCTTGAGATCCAGAGAACAAAGCCAATCCTGACTCTGAAGGTATGGAAGGAGAGTGCCCAGAGAAAGCATCTTGAATTTCTCCTTGCATAGAAATTTGTTCAATTCTCTGAGATCTAATATGGGTCTGTAGCCCCCTGTTTTCTTTGGGATCAGAAAGTAGGGGGAGTAAAACCCTGACCCTTGTTGAAGAAGAGGTACTTCTTCTATTGCCCCTTGGGCAAGAAGGGCAGACACCTCCTGACCTAGAAGGTCAAGGAGAGATGTTGGAGAATTGAAATGTCTCACCATGGTGTGAGGAGGAAGGTTTAAGAAATGAAGTTTGTAGCCCTCCCTTATGATGGAGAGGGTCCACTGCTCTGCTGTAATTTGCTCCCATCTGGGAGCAAAATGAGCTAACCTTCCTGGAATGGTGAGGGGCTCTGGCTGTTCCAGAGCCAGAAAGGCTACGTTCTCTAGCATCAAGTCAAAAGCCCTGAGGAGGCTGGGTCTGCTGAGTTGCAGCAGCCCCTGTAGGCTTAGGCCTGGCCTGTTTAGGTTGCTGACGCTTAGCAGCAAAACGACCTGTAGATGATTGTTGGCCAGAAGCAGGATGGAATCTGCCTTTCTTGAAAAAAGACTTCTTGAAAGGTTTTTTCTTGGCAGGAATGGAGGTTGACTTTGAAAGTCTATCCAAAGCAGAATTTTCTGCATCCATTTGAGTGGCTTTTATTTGACAATCTTTGCCAAACAGGTTTTCTCCTGTACAGGGAAGATTTCCCAAGCCATCCTGGACCCAAGATTCTAGATCAGAAGCTTGGAGCCAAGCAATTCTGCGTGCAGCTATGGCAATGGCCGAAGCTCTGCTGGCACCCTCAAAGGAGTCAAAAGCTGCACGGTTGGAAAACTTTGAAATATCTTGAGTATGCTTAAGCCAAATAAGAAATTCTTCCCTTTTATCCTCTGGAAGAAAAGGGAGGAAAGTGTGCAGCTTATCTGCAACTTCTTTCAGAAACATTCCCATATAAAGACTATAGGAGTTGATTCTGGCAATGAGCATACTGGCTTGGAAGATTTTTCTACCAAAAGCATCCAAGGTCCTGCATTCTCTTCCTGGAGGAGCAGAAGAGTGTCTTTTTGCACTCTTTATCTTTTTCATAGCTGACTCCACCACAATAGAATGGTGAGGAAGCTGTGTTTTATGAAAACCAGGACAAGGAGGGACATGGTACATAGTGCCTAACCTACGAGAATGAGGAGAGATAGTGAGAGGAGTCACCCATAAGTCAATCATGTGATCATAAAGAATCTCATGAATTGGCAAGGTGACTGCCTCCTTAGGAGCCTTAGAATAACCTAAAATATCTAATCTTTTAGCTCTAGGCTCTGATTCAGAGGTTACTGAAATAGAGAGCCCTTTAGCCACTTCTCTTATGAAGTCTTGAAAGGACAAGTCTTCTGGAGGAGAAATTCTTCTTTTTGGAGAAGAAGGCTCTTCAGGAAGGGCTATGGATACTTCAGCAGATGCCTCCGATGAATCAGAATCTTCGGAGGAATCAAGTATCGACTATCAGGGTGCTCTTTCAAAGCTCGATACGCATACCGAGCCGTATCGACATCGGGCGTTATCGGTACCGGTTCAGTACCGATGGGCATCCCTAGGCAGGGAACCGCTGCAGACGACACCATGGCTGACGCCGATGCAGTAGGTACCGGTACCGGCATTGGAGCCGGTACCTGGGTCGATACCGACAACGGAGTTTGTTGTGGTATCAGGGGTGTCGCAGGTGATAGCCTGCTGCATGGATAGAACATTCTGATCCATCGACGCCATGAATGCCTGGAATTCGGTACCGGAAGGTTGTGCCGGTACCCCAGAGCATTCTAACAGGTGATCGGTCGAGGCCGTGCCATCGATGTCAACCTGTAACCCCATAGGTGGAGCTTTGGAAGCCGGAGCTTCCCGCCGGGGTTGTTTTACCGGTGCAGGATCCTCGAGGGCAAGCCCGGAGGCATCTCGATGCTTGGAAGGAGATCTACCCTTCGAGGACCGGCTGGATTTATGTTTGGTTACCTGAGATCCATGGGAGGAAGAAGAAGCCCTGGAAGACGTTGATGCCACTGAAGCTGCATCAGAGGGAAACAGAACATGGAGCTTGGCTGCTCGGTTCTGTAAACCTCGTTTGGACATCAAGGAGCAGGACGGACAATCCAAAATGGAGTGGTCAGGACCCAAACATTTGAGACACTATTCATGGGTGTCGGTAACAAAAATAGTACCGCTGCACTTAGTGCATTTTTTAAACCCGGAGGCTGGTTTTTCCATAAAGAAAATTTTTCGTGAGGCCTAAGGCCCAAAGAGGAAAAACACACTAAACGAGGGGAAAATATGTTCTTTTTTTTTTTTTTTTTTTTAAGAAAAGAAAGAAAGACCGGCGGTACTGGTCCGACGTCGGAGAAGGCAGACGCGCGACTAAAGAAATAAAATAAAACAAAGAACTTCTTCAGCGGTGACAGGAACACGACCTGCTGGCTCCGCGGAAAAGAACTGGGGAGAGGCGGTTAGGAAAGGCGGGAAGGCAGCGTGCAGGCACTGTGGGATGCTCCCAAAAGCTTTCCTTTTTGGGAAGCTGGGGAGCGTTCCCGCGCAGGCTCCGTCGGTACCGTCGTACCCATATGTGAAGACTCATTCCTGCTTGTTCCTGGAGATCCGTGCCATAACCAACCTCCCCCAATTCAGGAAGGCAATCAAACACCATCTCTTCTTACAACACTTCTCCACTCTTGACAATATCACCTAACCCTTTTATCCTGAGCCATTGCGACTCCCACAAAGGAATGTACCCTATGCCCTAATCACTGTATTTAAATTTCCCCCACGTCAATCTTCCCCTAAAGACAAACATGCCAATCTTTATTCTAATTTGTACATATTGTAGATAGTTCTCCCCGTTCTCCATGTTTTATTTCCCTGTTCTCTGTAAATGTCAATGTTAGACTGTTACACATTGTACATCTTTGGTTATATGTAAACCGCACTGATGATAAATAGTGCGGTATAGAAGAAATTGCAAATAAATAAATACTTTATTCTAGAATGATAGCATATTAACCGAGAAGACCCAGACTTAACTACTCATTTGGGCCTAACCCCTAACTTGTAAATAGTTACTCAGCTACTGCCTTATGCTGAATTGTACATAGTTCATCCAGTTACAGCTCCAAGTTTCTGATCCTGTTCTATGTAAGCACTAGGCAATAATCACAGACCTAGTGCAAGAAGCGTTAATTGTAAACCACACTGATTCCAAAGAGCACGGTATATAAAAGCTGTTAAATAAATAAATAAATGAGGAGTGGCCTAGTGGTTGGGGCAAGGTACTTCAGGCCGGAAGGTCGGGGGTTCAAATCCCACTAGAGGATAGCAACCTTGGGCCGGAAGGACTGGGGTTTCTAGTCCCACAGGTGCTCCTTGTGGTCTTGGGCAAGCCACTTAACCCTCCATAGCCCATGTTCCCTGTAAAATAGTTATCTCCAAGTTATAATGCCCTGTTCAATGTAATTTCAGTTTGTTCATTGTAAACCGCACTGATGCAGAATAGCGCGGTATATAAGAGAATGTAAATAAATAAAATAAATAAGCTTTAAAAAGCTATAATTTGTCCAATATTAAAAAATAAAACCCTTTACAAAACTTCCCCTGCCTCCTACAGACCCATCTCGTGTGTCCCTTTCCTTGCCAAAATAATAGAAAAAAATGTGTACTTACAACTGCAAGACCACTTCGATCTATATGCTCCTCTCGATAACAACCAATTTGGGTTCAGACCTTATCATACTGTCGAAACATTGATGCTGACCCTATCCAATAAAATCATTAAGGGAATAGATAACAATAACCAGGCATACAGTTTATTTTTCCTTGTGTGATAAGGAAGCTTATCAGGGTCCGGGAAACAAGGATAAAGAGGGGGAATTTACCCTTATCAAAGGACCTGTATTGCCAGGTCAGAGATACGAAACCTCAGTTGTGCCTAGAAACCAGATTGTACCAGGCTGCAATAGGTTGCAGAGTGTCCCTAGTGGTGAGAAGGAGGGGGAAAGCAAGCTCAGAGTAAGGAACCCTTACGTCACTGACTTTCCCCATTACTCAGCTGCCAAGAGGCAGACTGATTTGCAACAGCTGAGAGGAGAAAGGGCAGGGTTAGAGCCTGGGAGGTTTAAAGCTAGGATAGAATATTCAGGAGGAGAGAAGAGAAGGAGTAGGAATGTCTACTGGAGGAGAAATGGAGCTGAAGCCCTGAGAACCAAGAACCCATGCTGGAGGACAAGACAGGGAAGCTCAGATACGTGCTGGCCAGAATATGAGGGAGGAACCACTGAACCAAGCCTTGACCCGGGTATGAGTTTTGGAAGCCTGTCTGATGGGGAGCATTACAGATTTGCTGGAGACAGCGCTTGTCCTGATGGGAGGCCGTCAGCTAAGCCCTCTGAGCCAGAAGTAGAACCCATGCAGCTAGGAGAACAGGAATTAGTTCTGGAAGAGGATGATTCTTACATGGACTGTTCTTTATGCCAAACTGCCAAGCACAAAGAAGTCCTGAGAGGGAATACATCATAATGGAATCTTCCAGAGTCCAGTACCCTAGAGAGCCTGTGTGTGAAAAGAAAACGTTCATTGAAAAGGAAAATACTTGTGCTGAGAATGTCTGCAGCTGCTTAATTGTTTGCTCATTGACCAGCTGAAGTCAGTGCAGTGCAGAGCTTATGCCGTACTCACGGTGGATTTAAGAAGTTTCTTTTGGAACAGAAAAGAGAGCTGTTTATGTGAAGCTGATATTTTTGGTTTTGTTTTAAACAGCACTGCTAGGCACATTTGCTAGCAGTGGCTGTGGCAAGGACTATCTGCTTTGCATTGAAAGACATTACAAGCTGTTTGTGCTTAAGTTCAGTTATATCCTGTTGTACTAAATATAATCCTGGAGAAGAAATCCAATAGGTGACAATTTGTGAACCTTATTTGTGTTTACCTCATAAATAAATTATGTCAATGCCTTAACTCTCGACCAACTACAAAAGAGTGTTTTTCTGCCTAAAAGTCAAGTGTAACCTGACTGGACTACCTTTCCCATTGTGCACTTCAAAGTCAGTCAGTCAACACATTGCTGAAGTGGTGGAATCTGCTATAACAAGCACACCCCTCCACGCTGCTGTAAGGGGCTATGGGCGTGACAGATGACATAGCAGCGGTGTTTGATTCTGTCATTCATTTCCTCCTAATTCAAAGACTGAATCAAATTGGCCTAGTTAATACAACCCTTAAATGGTTTGTGTCCTATCTCTCTGAAAGATTTCAACAAGTCGCTATTGATTACATATCCTCTAACTCATACCCACTAACCACAGGCTTCCCTCAAGGATCCACGCTCTCAGCACTTTTATTTATGATATATTTTCAACCCATTTGTCAAATCATAAAACAATTCAAGATCGATTATGTCATCTACACAGATGACATAATGCTGTTTATGCCTTTTAATATAACATCACCCAACTTCAACCCTTTAATATCCTGCTTCAAGGAAATTGCTTACTGGCTTAAGAACTTTGGCCTAAACATCAATTTCAAAAAAACTGAGGTCTTAATAATCACCAGGAATCAAACTTATAATCCCCTTCAAAACATATCATTCAATGACATTGAACTCGAAGTTAAAGAAGAGGTTAAATATCTAGGCATAACACTAGACAAACACTTTTCTTTCCAGGCCCACATCAAAAACATAACGAAAACAATACACAATAAGATCCGTCTCCTGTGACACTTAAAACCTCTACTACAGCTCTCTGACTTTAGAAGCATAATGCAAACATTAATAACCTCAACTGTTACTGATTCTACTCAATAACCACTTATTTTATTCACTAATCAAACCGTCAGTGCTTCCCTACCCTCCCATCCCCCTAAACCTACCTCCTAGGTTTAATGACGATATTCATCATTAAAATTTGTAAATAAGTTATTTTAGTAGAATTATGTAAACTTGTAATTCCTTGTTTCAGCACGTTACATTGTTAATTTGTTTTATGTATCTGTTGTTCATTTGTAAACCGCTATGATTACTCGAAATAGCGGTATAAAAACCACACAAATAAATAAATCATTGATTTCTAAAAATGTGTTCATTTGTACAGAGCAATGATGGTGCCTTTGGGCATGTATTAGTGCTGTTTGCACAGTTGAATGCTCCCATTCTGAGGATCCCTTATTAGTGACAGGGATATAGAAACATAGAAATAAGATGACAGAAAAAGACCACATGGCCTATCTAGTCTGTCCTTCCATATCAACAACTACAACAGTCCCCTTGTTACCTTTAGAGATCCTCTGTGTTTGTCCAATGCTTTTTTGAATTCAGTTACTATCCTCATCTCTACCATCTCCACTTGGAGACTATTCCATGGATCCACTACTCTTTCCGTAAAGAAATATTTCCACATATCACTCCTGAATCTATCTCCCTTCACCCCCATCCCATGTCCCCTCATAGCAGAACTTGCTTTCAATTGAAAGAGGCTCTCTCCCTGAACATTTATGCCACGGAGGTATTTAAACATCTCAATCATATCACCTCTGTCCTGCCTTTCCTCTAAGGTAACATATTAAGATCTTTCAGTCTGTCCTCATATGCTTTATAATGAAGACCACTAATCATTTTAATAGCCAACCTCTGCACCGACTCCATCCTGTTCACATCCTTTTGAAGGTGTGGTCTCCAGAATTGCACACAATACTCCAAATGAGGTCGACCAAATACTTATACAGAGGCATTATCACCTCCTTTTTTCTGCTAGCCATTCCTCTCCGTATGCACCCAAGCATCCTTCTAGCTTTTGCCGTCACCTTTTCTACCTGTTTAGCTACTTTAAGATCATCAGACACAACCACGCCTAGGTCCCGCTCTTCTTTAGTGGACAAAAGTACTTCACCCCCTATACTATATTGCTCCCTTGGATTGCTGTAGCCCAAATGCATGACCTTACATTTTTTAACATTAAATCCCAGCTGCCAAATTCTAGACCATTCTTCAAGCTTAGCTAGATCCCTCCTCATGTTATCTACACCTTCCTGGGTGTCTACTCTATTGCAGATTTTGGTATCATCCACAAAGAGGCAAACTTTACCCAACAGCCCTTCTGCTATATCACTAACAAAGATGTTAAAAAGAATCGGACCAAGGGCAGATCCCTGGGGCACACCACTGGTAACATCCTTCTCCTCAGAGTGAGCTCCATTTACTTGTACTCTTTGTCGCCTCCCACCCAACCAATTTTTAACCCAAGCAGAAATTTTAGGGTCCATCCCTAGGGTGCTCAGTTTGTTTATAAGTCGCCTATGAGGAACAGTGTCAAAGGCTTTACTGAGCTCTAAATACACCCCATCTAGGACTCTCCCTCGGTCCAACTCCCTGGTCACCCAGTCAAAGAAATCAATCAGATTTGTCTGACAAGACCTGCCTCTGGTGAATCCATGCTGCCTTGGATCCTGTAATCCGCTGGACTCCAGAAACCTCACTATTTTCTCTTTCAGCAGCGTTTCCAATAATTTACTCACCACCAAAGTTAAACTAAGTGGCCTGTAGTTTTCAACCACATCCTTACTTACGCTTTTGTGTAAAGGCACCACATGAGCCTCTCTCCAGTCCTTTGGCACCACTCCCCACTCCAACTAGGCATTGAAAAGGTCAGTCAGTTTTGCTGCTAGAACATCCCCAAGTTCCCTCAGTATTCTAGGGTGTATCCCATCTGGTCCCATCACTTTGTCTACTTTAAGTTGAGCTAGTTTCTCATGAACACAGTCTTCTGAAAATTGTTCAAGATGTCCCTCGCTTCTGTTCATATTTGTGGGTGTTTTCTGAGGTCCTGCTCCTGGTTCTTCATCTGTGAACACAGAACAAAAATATTTGTTAAGCAATTCCGCTTTATCCTTATCAGCTTCTACATATTCCTCCCCTGCACCCTTGAGTCTGACAATACCACTTTTGCCCTTCCTCTTCTCACTAATAATATCTGAAAAATGTCTTATCCCCCCATTTTATTGCATTGGCTATTTCCTCCTCCTTTTGAATCTTTGCCTTCTTGACTACTTTGCTAGCTTCTCTAAGTTTTCCCAAATACAGATGCCTGTCTTCCTCTCTCTGTGATCTCTTGTATTTCATGAAGGCCTCCCTCTTTTTCTTCACTTTTTCAGCTACTTCTTTCGAAAACCATAGCGGTCTCCTTTTCCTTTTACCTTTATTTACCATTTTAACAAAAAGGTTGGTTGCCCTTAAAATATCCCCTTTCAGTTTTGCCCACTGTTTTTCTACATCCCCCAGCTGTTCCCATCCCACTAATGACTCCCTGAGGTATTGGCCCATCTTCGCAAAGTTAGTCTTCCTAAAGTCAAAGATCCTCACCTTTGAATGGATTCTAACAGCAAAATGATCTCCCACTACAACATCAGAAACACTTTCACCATTGGTAAGCACCAAATCCATTATGACGCTTCACGTGTGGGCTCTGTTACCAATTGCCTGAATAGTTCTCCCTGTAGAGAATCCAGGATCTCCTTACTTCTAGATGATACTGCAGCAGGAATGTGCTAATCAACATCTGGCATATTGAAATCTACTATCAGTAGCACTTCCCCTTTCCTAACAATGCTGCACATGTCTTCAATTAACTCTCTGTCCACCTCTTCCTCTTGTGAGGGAGGTCTGTATATCACAACAATGCAAATAGATTTCTCTTTCCCTCTTTCTGGTTTAACCCACAATGCTTCCTCTCTCCCTTTTAAGCTCTGTAATTCCAAAGCTTTAATAGTAGCTTTTACATATAGTGCCACTCCTCCTCCCCTTCTTCCTACCCTGTCCTTTCTGAATAAAGTATATCCAGGTATAGTTACATCCCAATCATGGTTTTCTGTGAACCATGTTTCTGTAACTGCCACTAAATCCAAGTCAGCCACTCCCACCAAAGCTTCAACATCAGGGATCTTATTTCCCATGCTACTGGCATTTATACACACTGCTTTCCATATGTTACCCCTGTTACCCATTTCCATAAATGTATTTAATGTATCATCTACCTGGGGGCTTTCACCTACCTGGGGGCTTTCTTCACCCATCCCCAACCAAGCTAGTTTAAAGCCCTCTTCAGTAGTTAGCCAGTCTACTACCGAAGACGCGTTGACCTTTCTTGGACAGATGAATGCCATCTCTGCTCTGCAACCCTTGGAACAGCATCCCATGGTCTAGGAAACCAAAACGCTCTCGATGACACCATCCACACAGCCATGCATTCATCTCCAGGATGCGAGCCTCTCTGCCTTGGCCTTTGCCCTCCACAGGGAGGATTGAAGAGAACACCACCTGTGCACCTAACTGCTTCACCCTCTGTCACAGAGCCATGAAGTCACTTTTGATACTTTCTGAGGTATACCTGGCAGTATCATTTGTTCCAACATGGATTAACAACATTGGGTAATAGTCAGTGGGCTTGATGAGTCTCGGCAAACTCTCCATAACATCTTGGGTTTTGGTACCAGGCAGACAGCATACCTCTCTGGACATCAAGTCTGGTCGGCAGATGGACACCTCAGTACCCCTCAGAAGAGAGTCTCCAACCACCACTACCCTTCGTTTCCTTCTGGTCACTGATTCTGCAACTTTGGGGTACTTGAGCTCTGGTTCTTCCATTTCCAGGGATGCTTTCACCTCCTCCACTTCCAGGGCTGCATAATGGTTCTTCAATTCAAGGGCTGGAGAAGTTGGATTGGTGATTTTGCAGGCCCTGGTGACTTGTGTCCAACCATCAACATTCTGTTGGCACCCATCTTCTCCTCTGCTGGAGAGCTTGGTTGCTGCAAGAAGCATCTCATCAATGTATTTCTGACTGTCTTGAATGCTCCTCAGCCTTGCCATCTCCTCTCTGAGTTCCTCCACTTGTTTCCTCAGAGCTTCAGCAGGCAGGCACCCTGCAGATGGAACCAGTCCTTCAACTGGCATTAGGACCTCTGTCTGGATGGAGGCAGAAGCTGTAACGGGGGCAACAGCTTTAGCAATATGATTTTTCCAAGCCATTGTTCTGTTCGTGGAGCTTAGGCATCTGTTAAAGCAAAAGAGAGAGATCTACCAAGTACCAGCCGGTTTCCCAGCTGTCCTTTCAGAGAAAAAGCAGTTAAATCTCTTTAATTATATTCAAAATGTGCTGGTCTAATTCTCTGTGCTTTGTTAAATGGGGAGGTGCCCTATAAAGCAAGACTGTTCACTAGGGGTGGGTGGAAGTCGGGGTGGGTAGGGAGGGAACTAACATCTGATTAGGTGTTAGCAGTTCCCAAAGCTGAGGAGGTTACTAGAGTTCAGCAACCTACTGTGCTCAAGGAAAGTTCCACTAAAGCACCAAAAAGAAAGTAACCTTGCTTTAAAAATATACAAAAAACCCTTTTAAGAGCTCCCAGTCAGAGAGCTAGCAATTTATTATAATAAAATAAACCCTCAAATCCTTACTGTTGGTTGATCTGTTGAGCCCCTGTTTAGTAAAGCCTCAACAGGGCAGGGCACTGGAGCCTTTTATGCAGGCCTCAGCTGCTCTCAGGTAATCAGGCCCACTAACTCCTGATTAGGTGTTAGCAGTTCCCAAAGCTGAGGAGGTTACTAGAGTTCAGCAACCTACTGTGCTCAAGGAAAGTTACACTAAAGTACCAAAAAGAAAGTAACCTTGCTTTCATTATAGAATACCTCTTCTGATTTTTTCTGGTCCATACTTAGCATTGTACAGACTGTTTTCAGAGATGACCAATGCAAGCATAACTAAAGATGTCTTCTACTGCCATGTAAGATGTGATGCAAGGTATTTAATGACAAATATATCACTTTCTGCATGTTTTATACTATCTTAGAGTGCACTGAGATTACTTTGCAGTGTTCTGGACATGCAATAGACTGGTATATATACTCAACATTTATGTATCAGTATTCTTGTGTAGTTTGCATCAGCACAACAATGTCAGTGAGAGGAGTATCTTAGAAGATGCACGTTTTACAGGGGGTGTGGCCATTCAGAGGTATATGGATGGGATCAAAAAGTGGAGATGGATGGGATCAAAAAGTCTGTCTTTTCAGAATATGTTGAGTGCGGGGATGTACAAAGCCATTTGCTGGATATAGCCATGTCTCGTACTCCATAGTGCTTTGCTTGTGCCACGCCGAAAATGTCTATATCCCCAATTCTGAAACCACGGGTATGTCTATCCCCGCGACTGCAGAATCACATTTAAATTGGGCTCGTTTTTTATTTGGACGTGCCTGTGGACTGGAAGTGCATGTTCTGGAATGGGCTCCACGTGATCAGATATGCCTATAGTGGTACAGAATATCATCACAACTCAAATAACACAGGTACACTAAAAAAATTTGTTTTTAAACTGCCTCTAATGTTTCGATTGATTTTTACGTTTTTTGGTGCGCTGAATCCAAATCTGGTAACCAATTTGCTCCATCACGTACAGATTTTTTGCTACATTGGGTTAGCAGTTTGAGGTGAACGTTTCAGATTGAGTGCGATCGAGATAAAAGTTTCTTGGATGAATTCTTTATACTAATTGTTTAGTAGTTATTCAAATAAGAATAAAGAAAATTGTAACAAGGCAGCACATAAGAATAGAGTAATGTCAACAAAACACACTGAGATGGTAGCAAAAGTGTCTGCAATTAAAACAGCCACATACATGTGCACAAACATTGAGCATATAAGAGCGAGGTTAGACACAAAGCAAAGCAAAGAAATGTGCAAAAAATGTTGTACAGGTATGTATGTAAGAATAGAAAATGCAAACCGCACCATTGCAATACATGAAGACAAATACCCGATGGTGTGAAAATAAAATTCTAATAAATGAGATCCGACACTGTGGTAATAACTAGCAAATTTTTATTTCAAAGTTTAGTAAAAACACAATATTTGTTAACACAGTTTAGATTTTAAAGTCATTCTTGGGTCAATCAATCTCCTGGTGGGCCCATTTCTTCTTCCCCCGAATGCTTCTCTTGGTGCGCTGCTTGGTGTATTTTTCATCTGGGGTTTCCCGCAGCAGCAACCAGCAGAAATCAGCCATCATAGTGGTGTTCCATCTTCCTTGGTACCTTCTCTCTGCGTCCTTGATGTCCTGGTGAAACCTTTCACCTTGTTCTTCACTGTACGCCCCCATGTTTTCGGGAAAGTAGTTCACATGGGAGTGCAAGAAATGGACTTTCAGGCTCATGTTACAGCCTTGTTCTTTGAAGGCATTGAGCATCCTGGCAACAATATCCTTATAGTTCTCATCCCGCCTGTTCCCCAAGAATTTGAGAACAACATCCTTGAAGGAATCCCAGGCTTTTTTTTCCTTCTCAGACATCGTTTCAGCGAATGCTCCATCTGAAATGAGTTTCCTTATATCAGGGCCAACAAACACTCCTTCCTTTAGCTTTGCTTCAGAAAGTCGGGGGAACTTTGAGCAAAGGTACCGAAAGCATTCACCATCTTTTGGAAGGGACTTGATGAATTGCTTAATGAGACCCAACTTAATGTGGAGAGGTGGTAATAGAATTTTATCACGAAGTACCAAGCTCTCATGAAGAACATTTTTCTCACCGGGTCTCAAATACTCCCGAATTGGCCAGTCTTTTTTCCCCCAGTGTAGGTCGCGGGCCCGGCTATCCCACAAGCAAAGGAAGCAAGGATATTTGGTGAAACCGGATTGCTGCCCTAATAGCATGGATAGAATTTTAAAGTCTCCACAAATCATCCACTTATGCTCATCATAACGAATCTTCTGAAGAATCAGGGCCAAATTCTCGTATTTTTCTTGGAGAATAACAGAGTGAGCAATAGGAACTGAAGCGAATGTGTTGCCATTATGAAGAACACCTTTTATGCTGTCTTTTGACGAATCAATGAACAGCCGCCATTCAGCAGGATCATACTTGAGTTTAAACTTTTCCATCACTCCGTATATATCGTTGCAAAATACCAAATCTTCCTCTTTGCTGAAATACTTCAAAAATTGTGTCTCGCGGTTCCGGTACCAATAAAAAGTTGTTCCTGGTGACAATAGATTTTTCTGTTTAAGCCGAGAACCTAGCAGTTGGGCAGCATCTTTTGGGAGTCCTAAATCCCGGACTAAGGGGTCTGTTTACTAAAGGCCGGTGTTGTGCGGTCCGCGGTACCGAGCGGGTGCCGTATAAGGAGTGGGCGTTCCGTCGTGAAGAACAGAAGCTGTGATTGACAGATGCGCTAAGGTGCGCGGCGCCCGTGTGGTTAGTGCCCTGTGACATTACGGCGTTTGATCTGTGCACATAGATCACACTGCTCACGGTTTTTGGGCTTCCACTATTGTGCTGCACATTGCTGACGGAAACGGTTTCTTTTCCCTGCACAGCACCTCTAACGCGAGTGTTTCACTGGCGGTAAATTTCTTTGCAGATTCGGGCACGCTCCTGTGCGGCGAGTCTCTCCCCTCCCACATTCCGCCCACTGACCCCGTCTCTCCGCCCCTAGGGGGCCTTCCTCCGCCCTCATTTCGCCTTGGCACGCCTCTTTCGCACATTACCGCCCCGCAAATGTGCGCGTTGTCGGCGCACGCTTGCGGGACCCGTTAATGTGCCGCGCACTCGTACGGGGCGCTTAAGAGCACTTAAATACATCTTTTAGAGCGCTCATGTGCGCCCCGTACATGTGCGCCGTTTAGTAAACAGACCCCTAAATCATTCAATTCAGCTTGAGAGAAAAGTTCAGGTTTCGGATCTGGTTCAGTTTCAAACTCGGAAGTACTGGACTCATCGGGAAAAGCCATCTGATGAGTCTCATCATGATCAGAACCGTCCACACAAATATGATCCAAAGATTTTGGTGGTTCAGGCACAGGTACTTCGTTGCTATGAGGCATAGGCCTAATTGCTGAGGGAAGGTTGGGGTAACTTATTACGTTCTTATTTTTTAAGTTGTATCCCTCCACAATGCAAGAGCAAAAATAGCAGTCACTGCTGTGGTCTCTTTGTTCACGCCACATCATAGGTATTCCGAAACAAAATGCTTGATTTTTTACCTTTCATCCATAAGTGTAGATCTTCCTCACATGTCTTGCACACTTTGTGAGGAGCCCACGGTTTGTCTTGATCGCCTAACTTCAAACCGAAATAGGCGAAATATACTTTTTTAATAAATGCAGAAATGTTCCTCTGCTGCTTTTTCACGGTATATTCCCCACAAATAAAACAAAAACATTCCGGAGAGTTGACGCAACCTCTGGCTCTGTGAGCCATCACAAATACACAGCACTGCAAACTACAACTGTAGTGAACCACTTCGGAATAAAGCTGGATTACGACTGAGCAAACAAAAGGTAATAATGAACTTGCAAGAAACTGAAATTTGACAGGAACGTTCATGTCGCAACCACCGTGTTTGAGCGAGCGAGCGAACGAGGCGAGGCGAACAGGAAAGAACATGCGCCAGCGCGAGTACTGGATTTAGCCCCCCGCCTCCCAATTGTCCTGTTAATGTATAAAATGAATACAAAACACTCTAAAATATCATGAGGGAGTGTTTCTAGTTAGTTAACCATTACAACCTCTATTTTGTGCCAAGAAAATAAACTGCAGTCGGCTAAAAAGAAATTATGTGAACATTCCTTATATGGGTAAGAAATCTAATTTTGCAAGAAAACGTGACGTGATGGAACATTTTGGCTATTTTTCCTGGATTCAGCACCCCAAAATCTATAGGAATCAGTTGCAAAACTGGAGGCAGTTTTTTGGTAGTGTACCTGTGTAATCTGTGACCCTCCCAAGAACTCTCCAGATAGTGCCAAGGCAGCGTATAAAGATAATCAGCTGTACTATCTGTATAGTGCCACCAAATATCCCAGTCAGCAGCTTTTATCCACTTAATAGGTGCTATTAACAAGATAAATGTCACCTATGATGACATTGCCTATGATGGAATATTAACCACTGCCTATGATGGAACAACTCTCCAAGAGGAAAGACAGAAGAGGTTAGGACTTTTCAGCTTGGAGAAGGCTGAATAGAAATCTATAAAATCCAGAGTGGAGTGGAAAGGGTAAACATGAATTATTGATATTTATTTATTGATGCAAATTTCTGTTCCACATACTCTGCATATATTACAATCTCAGTGGATTGCATTAATCAGAAACTTAAAAAGTTAACTAAAATAAAAAGAAATAAAAGCATAAACAAAAATAAAATCATCTCCCATTAAATATGAATAATCCTCATTAAAAACATGACAGAAAAAGTAAACTTTCAATATTTTTCTAAAAGTTAAATAACTTTGTTCTGTACGTAAAACAACTGGTGATTTATTTCACATTGGTGCTGCAATAACTGAAAAAGCTAAATGACATGTAAGAGATAATTAGCTTTAGCAGTAGAGGGGGCTTTTAACATTCTAGTTCACAAAGATCTGTATCCTCATATGCTGATAATAACTAGACAATTCTTTAAATCACTGGTCAACAAATTTTTACAAAAGTCATGTTACTGAAATAAAAATAGTCATTTCTTATCAATTTTTATATGCTGAACACGAATATGACAGTGAAATTGCAAAGTTGGTTCTAGTTTTTTTGTAATCTACAATAATTAATGTTTACATCACGAAATGCATGTCAATAGTAAATATAATAGGCCTTCGGTTAATACCTGTAAAAAAACAAGCCATAGACTACTTCTTAGATTTTTTTGCCTGTCTCTTGTTCAGAAGCTTCTCTGGGGAGTGTCCAGCAGTAGTCAGCCACCATTGTAGTGGACCATTTTCCCTGGTATCTTTGCTCCATCGTTGCAATATCCTGGTGAAAATGTTTGCCCTGTTCATCATTAACCATGCCACAGTTGTCAGGAAAGAAATTGAGATGGGAATCAAGGAAATGGATCTTTAGAGACATTTTTTTGAAAGTGCCATCAAGTCAGTGTTGACTCATAGCAACCCAGCTACCTCTGGGTTGTCTTGGCAATGTATCATGGGAAGTAGATTGCCAGCCTTTTCTTCTGAGGCAATGGAGGGTAAAGTGACTAGCCCAAGGTCACAAGGGGTGCTAGTGGGAATTGAACCCTTGATCGTCTGGATACAAGGCAGTTGCTCTAACCACTAGCCCACTCTTCACACATATTGCAGCTAATTTTCTGATACTGCATCAGCATGTCTTCTACTAGTTCCTTGCAGTTTTCTGCCCTAACATTCCTGAGAAAGTTTGTTGACACTAGGCAAAAAGCATTCCATGCTTGTTTCGCATCACCCTCAGCAAGTTGTTGAACCGGTCATCTTTGAAGAGCTCTCAAATCTGAAGACCCACAAAATCTCCCTCTTTAATCTTTGCTTCGCTGAGTCAAGGGAATTTTTCATGCAGGTATCGGAAAGCTGGTGAAGTGCGGTCCATGGCTTTCACAAAGTTTGTCATCAAACCTAGTTTGATGTGAAGAGGTGGTAGCAGGATTTTGTGAGCCTCAACCAGAGCTGGGTGCTGGATATTCTTCTCTCCAACTGTTACATTTTGTCTGTGATTCCATTCCTTCCGCAAGTAGTACCAATCCCTTGCTCGGCTATCCCACTCACATAAGAAACACATGTATTTTATATATCCCTGCTGCAGTCCCTTTAAAAGGGCAACTACCTTCAAGTCACCACAGAGGTGCCAGTTGTACTTGTTATAGTTAATGGAAGTCAGTAGATGCTTTAAGTTATCGTATGTCGCTTTCATGTGGACGGCATGCGCTACTGGAATAGATGGAAGACAGTTTCCATTGTTCAAAAGCACAGCCTTCAGACTCAGTTTCGAAGAGTCTATAAATAGTCTCCAGTCTTGTGGTCATGAGTGATTTTTAAGGCATTCATGAGGCTTTCAGTATCGGAACAGAATACCAGATTACTTTCCTTTCCAGCTGCATATAGTACACTGCTGACGTCAGATGGCTTCAGCAGCCGTCTGGCAGTAGTATTGCATTGCATCAGAAAATGATGCAATCAACTCTGGATGATGTGTGCATGCTGGTATTATGGAATGTGATGCAATATTACATCATTCAAGGCTTATTTGGGATGTTGTTGATGTCCTACTGGATAAATTTACACGGTGAAACGTCAAAAATGAACTACATGCAATATCTTCAAAACAAGAACTAATAATTTTTTTTTTATGTTATATTCGTGTTCAGCTCACCAAGATACTACAGAATAGGGCCTTTTAAAGTCAGTAATGATTTCAATGTTGACCAGTGTTCAGGCCTTCCCCAGTCAAAACTTTAAATACCAAAAGGCAGACTCTAAAATCAATATGATATTTAACTGGAATCCAATGAAAACAAATAAGAGAAAACATTTTTTCACTCAACGCATAGAACTCATTGCTGGAGGATGTGGTTAAAACAGGTAATATAAATGGGTTTAAAAAAAGGTTTGGACAAGTTCTCAAGGAGGGTTGAGGAAAGCCACTGCTTTTCTTTGAGGGGTAAGTAATAGGGAATCTAGCCAGGTAGTTAAGAACTAGATTGTCACTGTTGAAAATTAGGTTATTGGGTTTGATGGATTTTTGGTTTGACACAGTATTGCAATTTTTAGGCACCCAGTCCAAATACGTGGTTTAGAGGAAGAAATTTTATTCAATATCAGTGGTTCTTTTCATTAAAGGCCTGAAACAACCCGACACAGGCCGTGTTTCGAGTTCACTTCATCAGGGAATTTCAGGCATACTCTATTGTAACGCAAAACTCTCCGCAACACAATTAAGAGGAGAGACCTCCAGGTTAAAGAGCTGAATATATAATCTTCGTGAAAGTATTAGCACAAGAACAACTACATTGAGTTTTGCGTTACAATAGAGTATGCCTGAAATCCCCTGATGAAGTGAACTCGAAACAGGGCCTGTGTCGGGCTGTTTCAGGCCTTTAATGAAAAGAACCATTGATATTGAATAAAATTCCTTCCTCTAAACCACGTATTTGGACTGGGTGTCTTCAAGCAACGTGGCATAGTGCTTTCTCTGGTGGAACCAAACCATGGCAATTTTAGGGGCATGTTTACTAACATGAGCTACCAGAGTAGTGCAGAGTTAGTGGGAAGTATTGGTGATGTCCTAAAAAAATAGCACGGGTCCCCACACTAAAAACTAGGCGCCATCCTTGTAGCATGGGTCTGAGAGGCAACCAGGCAGGATGGGGTGTTCCCAGCGTGGAACAGGTATCACAGCCATTTGGAGCCATTTGAGCTTGGTACAGGTAGCATGGGTGCAACTAACAATGCATCAATGGCCGATTTACCATGGTGATGCGTGGTAACTTCAGGGGGATGTACCTGCCCTCCTGAAGTTTGCTCACAGCCCTGCACTAGTAACATGGCACATACATACATTATTGACATGGGGCTTCATAAACATTTTATTTATTTATTTATTTACTGTTTCATCTATACCGCGCTGTCATCAGTGCGGTTTACATAGAACAGATTTGTGCAGTGTAGTAACGATCTACACTGGACTTATAAAGAACAGGGTATTTAAACAGGGATAACAGGTAAAATATGTACACATTGGTGGCCAAGGTCCTTCATGCATCTTGGTAATATTTACACATCATAACAACATTACTACGTACATCATAGCTGTATGTCAAAATGGTAGTGGACAGGTCACATGGATTCAGAGGGACGGGCTCACTTGGGTGACCTGAAAGGTATGTGAGGGGGGTGCTCTAAGGGTGCTGGGTTGGGGTAGGGGTGTGGGTGGCTGTGGGATGTCGTCTGAGTTGGAAAAGTATTGCATAAACAGATGGTGTTTCAGTGCCATTCTAAACTGGGAGAGGTTGTTAATAGCCCTAATGTCTGGTGGTAGTGCGTTCTAGTAGGAAGGAGCATAGAGTGTGAAGGCTCGGTTCCTTGTAGCCTTAGAGCACTTGGTGATTGCTCTAGGAAGCAGTAGAGTGTTGGTGGCGGCTGATCTCCTCAACCTGTTGAGGGGGATGGTCTGGACAAGGTCTGTGAGGGAGGTGGACATGCACTTGTTGATAGCCTTGAAGGTCAACGTTAAAATCTTGAAGGAAATCCTGCAGTGCACCGGGAGCCAGTGCAGATGTTTCAGAACTGGGGTGATGTGGTCCGTCCTTGATGCTCCATGCAGGATTCTGGCTGCTGAATTCATTGCAAGCTGTAGAGGGTTCAACGAACTCTTTGGAAGGCCCTGCAGTATTGAGTTAGCATAGTCAAAGTGTGGCATTACTAGTGCTTGATAGACTGTGAGGAAGTCTTTCGGCTCTAGCAGCTGTCTCATGTGGCGCATCATCCGAATTTTGTGGTATATCGCTTTTACCATATTGCTTATCTGGGCATTCATGTTAAGATGTTGGTCGAGTGTGACACCAAGGTATCGTATTGCGGGCTTACTTAGGATCTCGGCGTCGCGTACCTTCAGTGATGTGGGCGGGGTGAACGTCTGATCTCTGCTGATGAATAGGACCTCCGTCTTTCTGAAATTTATTTTGAGTTTTTGCATGTGTAGCCAATCCGTAACAGCATCGAAGCAAGTAGACAGCTGAGAGAGGTCTGGATGCTCCGTGGATATTGGCGTGTACATTAGAACATCATCAGCGTATATTAGGCAATTAATGTTGAAGGATCGGATGAGGGTACAGATGGGCTGCATGTAAACGTTGAGCAATAAGGCAGAGAGTGATGATCCCTGTGGCATGCCTATCTCCTGCGGGAAGGGTGTGGAGGTGAAGGAGCCAGAACGGACATGCTGCCATCTGTCATTCAGGTATGATGCACACCAAGCAAGTGCTGTACCATGCCCCTTATGACCCACTAGTATATCATAAAGAGCATACAGTAGGTGCCTATGTGCCTTTATAAAATAGGTTAGAAATAGGTGACCATCAAGGCCTTTGCTCTCACTGAATATGCATAAGATTTCAATACAAAATTACATGGTTGCAAGTCCTACTGAAAATGTTCCTCAATTCATTTTAACCATATAAGATTAGCAGTGAGAGCTTTAAAGGCACAACGATACATAGGGTATGATATTAATATAAACAACACATGATTACTACTACTGTAATTAGATCAATAGTGGAGAAAGCTATATTTGTCTTCTGTCTCAGAATAACATGTGGGCTGGCAAATGTGAGATGCTTAATAATAAGCTACCATTGATTATTTAATTCAACTTCATAATTTACAAATCCTATGTATTATAAAAAACTAGGCAGGAAAAGAAATTACGAAATTATTATCATTATGATTTTAAAGCTTCAAAAAGGAGTGTGGGTTATCAATGGTGTTCCATGACTCACTAGCTGTAGAGATTAGATGCACTAAAGATCTGATATAATTAAGTGCTTATTGGTGAAGCGGGATATTTTGGAATCACAGCCATGTCCCAAGAGCAGTTTTAGAAAACCCCAAATTTATACGTGTTCAGCATGATCACGTCTATGTTGCATGGGCGCATGGCAGAGTTGTGTCTTTTGTGTTTGGAAAAAGATACATCTGTGCCCCCAATTTTAGAATCCAATAAAGACAAAATCAAACCCAAAAGCTTTAGGGTTTGGTTTTGTCTTTATTGGATTTTAATTTTACCAAACCAAGGATTAAGTTCCTTTCCCAATTTTAGAATGGCACTGCACATCTAAACCTGCTGGGGGACATGCTCATGTGTATACCTGTTCCTAGGAACAAATAGCCATCTGAAAAGTGCTTGTTTTGGCAACCTAACAACTGTACAGAGAGAAGAAGAACGACCTTCCATCCCTCTAAAAAAAGGCCAATAAATAGAGGTGAATTTTTCCTGGCTGCTGCATGTCTCTATTTGTAAAATGGCAGGGAGGGACATATATGTGGCAAGAGAAGAATGTGCCCATTCCAGCATATCATCACTGACACATTTAAATTGCCTGGCCTGTGACCATCCATATCAGAAATGTGCAAGCAAGGCCAGCTCAAAGGATTGTAGCACCCTGAGTCAACTTTTGCTTTTGCACTCCCTCCCCCCCACCACACACACACTTGGGTCCGATCTTACAGTGCAAGCTGCATAAACAGGGGTACATTTTCAGCCCACTGGTTTGTTAAATGCCACCCTCCCATTTAGCTTAATCTATGCATTCTGTATCACTATCTCTATAGATAGCTGCACTGAATATACAGAGAGTGATGGTGTGGCAGTTGTATTATATATTTAGGCTAGGTCCGATATTCTGCAGACCTAAACTAAATGTGTAACTTACCTGAATAGTGGCTGAATATTGTCACTATCTGGATAATTTTCTAGCCTACCCTTGCCCTTTCCCTAACACACCCAACAAGTATACAGATACTATCTGTCCATTCTGCAATCTAAACAACATGATATTATCTGTATATTTTTTTGAAAATACATGGTTAGGCTGATTATGCATTTGCTAGTGAATGCCTAATTGCCTTTGAATATCAGTCTGATAGAACATAATTATTCATTCATATGGAACACTCCCAGACTCACCAATAAAACTCTCCCAGCAACAGATACAGGGCAGAAGTAAGGTGTTTCACTTTACAACTCAACATACAACAAATTCTAGTCTCCTATCAGTGACAACATCACTAACTCCTTCCACAGCTGGATATTGTGCATCATAACACAAAACTCTGCAAATGGTTATTCAGCACCAGCATCAAGAACTCAAATAGCACCAACTCTACCTATGGAAAATCAGCACTACAAATATTCTAGAATACCAGTAACCCCTGGTTGGAAAAGAGAAGAAGCTGAACTACTACAGATTCCTAGAGAGAACCTATTTGCTAAAAGAATCCCTTTATCTCGGCTGCACATAGAAAACCCAGACCATCACTAATTAAAGATTAAGGAACTACAAAAGGCAAAACTTGAAATGGAAACCCCCCAAGTCAGATACCAAGCTGTGAAACATGGAAGAAAGAGAAACAGAAATGCATTTCTTGCTTAATGAACTATAAGAAATGTATATTTTCAAAGCTGACATATGGTATTCTCTAAAAACTGACACTCTTTTGTACCTTTGTTGTCTCATCATGTTATTTTTCCAGTTGGGTTGGTCCCAGTCTTTCTTTTCTATTTCCTTTTATTAATTTTCTTCTAAGTCCTTTACCAAGATCCCATTTCCATTTTCTGTTTCTTCACATTCCCTTTCTTCTTTGTTCTTTCCTTCACTACATCTCTCTCTGACATTGATCCTTCTATTTCTCTCATTTATCTAACTATACCTTCATTCCATTCTTCTTTCTCCTGCCTACAGTCTTCCTCTTTTCACTGTTCACCTACTTACCCAGCTTTCCATTTCCTAATCTTACTTCTCTAGTCCTTCCATTCCACATCTGTCTCATTCATTTGCCAGCATCCTTATCCCTCCCCCATCTTTCATCCACTTTCTAGTCTGCCATTTCTACTCTCTGTACTCATTTCCTTCCCACTCTCATTTAGCACCTTCTGCTTCTCATTCTTTTGCCAATATCATCTCATTCCCTAACACTCCACCTCCAGGCCCTTTTTATATCTTACCCCCATCCAAGCTTCCATTTCCCTTTCACATCTCCTAGTTCTACCATTTTTTCCCCTGCTTCAGGGAAGACCTGCCCCTTTTTGTGGCTCTCATCTATTCCATTGCATTATGTCCCTTTCAACTGCCCCCAGCCCCTCAAGATCCTTAATTTATTTATTTATTTACATTTTCTTATATACCATGCTATTCTGCATCAGTGCAGTTTACATTGAACAAACTGAAATTACATTGAACAGGGCATTATAACTTGGAGATAACTATTTTACAGGGAACATGGGCAATGGAGGGTTAAGTGGCTTGCCCAAGACCACAAGGAGCACTTGTGGGACTAGAAACCCCAGTCCTTCTGGCCCAAGGTTGCTGTCCTCTAGTGGGATTTGAACCCCCGACCTTCTGGCCAGAAGTACCTTGCCCCAACCACTAGGCCACTCCTCCACTCTTAAGACCTTCTCCCCTTCCCATATTTCTGCATTTGGTCTCTCAGCCCAACTCATACCCCTCACCTTGTCCCCACTGTCCTCTTAATCTCTGGTCATTTTCTTAGTCCCTACTATTCCCCCCAAGTAACTCCAAGTTCCCACTTACAATCATGCCCAAGCCCCAAGTCCCCACTTAAAATCCTAATATCCAGCCTTTCTTAGAGCCTTTCTTCTGTTTTCTCACCAAATCGTAGAATTTCCATCTGTCAAACTCCCTGCTTTCACACCCCTAGTACCTGCCCTCTACTCCCTTCCCAAGTACCCACCCATTTACTTCCTTCTCTAATATTCATTGACCTTGTATTTCTCCAGGACCAAGCAGGAAGTCAGTCCTCACATATGGGTGATGTCACTGATGGAGTCCATGTGAGAACACTCCCCAGCTTCTACAGGAAGCTTTTGGGAGGTCAACCATGCTTACATGCCCATCTGCCTGCCCTAAGGAGCCATCTTACCTCAGTCTTCTTTTTTCCACAGAGCCTCTCAGATGCTTGTCCTTCTCCTGAAAATCATCAATACCTACTGGTACATTTTTTTGGGGAGGTTTTCTAGCGATTTTTTGATCATGTGCTCATCGCCGTCCTCGTGCCCATTCCTGGGAGTGTTGATGCCTCTGTGCTGCGTTTTTTCTCGGGTTCTTTTTTCTTTTTCTTTTTGGCATGTAGGTTTTTTTCTCTCATGCCTTCCTGGCCGGCTAGGATGTTAGAGTCCTTTGATTTGGCAAAAGCCATCTTCCCCAACATGTCAAAGCTGGCCAGTGGCTTTAAGAAGTGTTTCCAGTGTGACTGGATCCTCTCTATGATGGACTGCCATAACTGTGCCTCCAATGCCTTGGGCCCAACCATGAGACCTCCACCTATGCTCTCTGCTTGCAGATGATGTACAAGGGGCTTATGAACCAATACAGCCAGTGTGAATCACTGTTTGGGTCCTCCGAGTCTTCGGCATTGGCACTGGCATCAATATTGGCGTGGATGCTTTTGAAGGTCTCTTCCAAGCCTTCGGATTCATGCAGGAGCCAGGCTCACTCAAAGCCGAAGGGCCATGGTACATTGGACCAACAGCCATCCTTCGATGAAGGTCAGCCCCAGAGGGACCAGACTTCCACCCCATGAAAGTCGAGGGGGTATGTCAAGACCCAGGATAAGTCCCATGATCACTGGCATCACAGTCCCCCTTGGTGAGAGTCCTAGCTGCCCCAGTGGGAGGAGTTGCCTCCCAAGGCCCAGGAGGGCCTTGGATGACTCCCAATACTGTCACCATTGTGGAGTCCCCGGCAAGGGCACCGGCACTGGAGACTGTGGCTGCTGCCCCATTTCCCATACCTTCAGACACTGTGCTCCTAGCCGAGTGCATGCAGGTCCTCGAGCACAGATTGACTGCATACCTGGCCTCACAGGCTGCCCAGGACTCAATGCCCTCAGGCTCCTCAGTCCTGAAGACAGACCAAGACCGATACCATTTCCAGTACCAGTCCCAGTATTAGTCTTTTTCCAATACCAGCTCCCAGCCACTGTTTCAGCCCATTTCCATTCCCAGCCACCCATTACCTGTATCAGCTCATTGCTAGTATCAGTAAGCCCCCAACCCCTATATCAGCCCATTTTCAGTTCCCCCAGCCCCAATATAAGCCTATTTCCATTACCCCTTCCCAAGCCCCTGTATTAGCCAGTCTTCCACCCAGTATAAGCCCATTCCCATTCCCAGCTCCCCATTCCCAGAATCATCCCTTTGCCATTATCAGTCAGCCTTCCCAGCCCTCCCCAGCCCCTTTATGAACCCATTTCCAGTCCCTCCAGCACCCTCCCCCTAGGCCCAGTCCCCCCAGTTCATCAACCCATTTTCCGCCCACAGTCCAGTTGTTGGTCCTCCCCTCACAGCCCCAGTGTCAGCCATCCCTACCTACTTCCTTCAGCAACACATCCATGGAAGCAAAAGCCAATGATCCCCCGGTTATACTGAACATTAGTACATCTGCAGGAGCATTTGCTTTTGCTCCCACAGTTGTGCTAAGCATTAATAGAGCTGCGTAAGCAAAAGCAAATGAATATCCCCCGCGGGATCAGAATGGGGTTTAGCGCCTGGATGTGCAGGCCTGGACCTGATTCTATCCGGCCATACATCCCAGCAACTACCCAGCTAACTCAGCCGATCCCATAAATGGAGTCGCAGTGCCATGGCTTTCCATCACCATGCCACTGTGGATCCATTCACAAGATGCAATCCTGGCCCACCAAACCCAGATGCCTGTTCTCTGCAGCCTGACCCCCTAGGGAATCCCTGTGCCCACTCACCTCTGTCCCCGGTCCCGTGCCATGATCCCCCTCCATCCAGGGGGACTCATTCCACCTTCAAGGTGGAATAAGTCCCCCATCTAGATTCGAGGCCCCAGAGGTACAGGGCTGACTTCTGAATTGGCCTTGTACGTCCGGGGTCACGGCCCATCCATGCTCCATCCTCACTCTGCCTCCAGAACACCCCCTCCCGCCCCCATCTAAGCCTCCCCATACAAATCTGCTTTACGTATGGGGAAGGTATTGATGGGGCCAGCAGGGGGACGAATAGTGTGGTTGGACGTCCCAATGGGACGTCCATCCCTGCTATTCATGGGATAAAATGACCCCCTTTTGAGGGTAATTTTATAACCAGGCACCTAGTTTTAGACACTCAGGATGTGCCTATCCTGAGTATATGTAATAAAGAAAAACAGGCACCTACTTTATAAAATTGGGGCATAAGTGGAATAAAATTCTAGGCACAGACACTTTGCCTCAGCACCCTCAGAAGGGGCCAGTCTGGAGGATAGGGCAGCAGTTCCCAAGGTGGTGGGGGGTATAGGAGATGAGGAGCCAGGATCATACTGATGCTCATGTTTAGTGTGAAACCACCATTGCTCTAGGGCAGGTGTAAATGTCTGTGCTTAGATTTTTCAAGAATACGCATAGGTCATAGTCTTTTATAACTTTTATGCATAAATTTAGCTGCACTCCTCTGTATGACAAAACACTGAAAGTACACATGATTGAACATACCTGGGTATTTATGGAATAGCAACAGCCTAAAATGCGCACATAAGTTCCCATTTATTCACCTAAGTCCTTCAAAATAGGGACTTTCATGCATGAATGGTGCATATGTTTAGGAGGCTGCCTTATAAAACCATTTCCATAATGTCCATCTCCTGGGTAGAGAGGGGGAACTTAACATGGCTGAACCCAGCCAGAGATCACTATGGGGAAAGGAAAGAGTAGAGGAGGGAGGGATAGGGATGAGGAGGGTTTAGGTTGGGCTAGCTAGAAATTAGGGAAGAGGAAGCAAAGGCAAGAAAGGGAAGAGATGGGTGGTTAAGGAGTTTATCCCTGGTTGGTCAGCAGGCTTGAGTGGAAGGCTGCTGTGGATGAAACTTCTCTCCCCCCCCCCCCCCAGAGGGGACCAGTCCAGAGATTAGGGCATCCATTCCCAATGTGGTGGGGGAGTAGGAGTTGAAGAGCAAGGATCAATGAGAGTTTATGTTTAGCTTGACTCCACTGTTGGCTAGTCATGTCTCATGCACACTGTATATGAAGGTCCTGCTAGAAAAGTATATTCCTTCTTTTCCTTCTTGACAACAGATCAAGAATGGGGATGAGGAAAAGAAGAGGGCAGCAGGCAGGTAGGCAAAAAAGGAAGGCACAAAATTCCTCAAATTATCAACAAGTCAATATTGTCACCATGTCTTTTCTAGTATCTTAGGAAGAGCTAGGCTGATATTATATCTATTATAGGCCTATTGAGATATTCAGACAAGAAATGGCAGACCCCCAGAACTTACATTGGGTGGGTTTGTTAAATTATGCCAATTAGGAAGAGTTTTGCAAGGTACAATTCATCAGCCTTGGAGTACCAATATTGAACTACTAGAGATGGCCATGGGGCATTTACAGTCATGTCAGAGTAGTTGGTCCATGGATGGCACATCTGACTTCAGGTAGGCAGAGCCTCTAGGCAATAGGCAGGTAGACTAGAGGAGGATTTGGGAATAGATGTTCCCCAGAGAATTTGGGTCCTGGTGGCCCTTCTGGTCCTGGCTGGGCAGGGTGTCAAATGCACCTTTTCAATTTAACACGGACAGGCGTGCTCTTATGGCCATTTTCAGCACAAATGTTCCTTATGGGTAGGAGGACATCTGGAATTTTGATGCATAGCCTTGAATGAGGTCCCAGTGGGGAGCCTTTTCAGACTGTTTTATTGGCTGCAGCCATACACTGAGTAGAATATTTTCCTATATTATCCATACCAATGCTTAGATACTCTTCCTGGACTGTCATTCCTTATGTAGCACTTAGTGGGTTATTCTTCCCTATGTTCATCACTTGGGCTTGTCCACATTAAATTTCATCTGCTATTTGAATGCCAATCTTTCAGTATCACAATGCATTCCTGCAGATCTCCCATGGCTAAGATATCCCACATAAATTCATTTACAGAAGCAAGGGTGATTAAGCAAGAAAATTCTTCAGTCGCTGTCGTTCCTTCCCGCAGTCACATTTTGAACCTTTTGCTTTCCACTGCAACTGTTCTTGCATTCTTAAAACATGCTGTTGACACACCTTTCCTCAAAAATCCTTCACTAGACCCTAGTTGCCCTTCCAGCTGTCGGATCATATCCCTCCTCTTTATCACATCCAAACTATTCAAATGTGCGGTTCACCTCCAGTGTGTTAACTTTATTTCCTCTCAAGACATTCTAGATCCATCTCAATCTGTCTTTTGCCTTCTACATTCTACAGGTCCAAGCCAAAGTCTCAAGTGACCTGTTCCTGACCAAATCCAAGGGCCTTTATTCGATACACATCCTCCTGACCAATCTGCTGCTTTCCGACATTGTTTATCACTACTTGCTCTTTGATAACTATTCTCTCTTGGGATTAGAGGCTCTGCTCTTTCCCACTTTTCTTCTTATCTATCCCATCACATGTATCTTCTGATGTATCATCCTCCACAACTATTCTACTTTCAGTCGGTGTACCTCAGAGTTCTGTCTTGGGATCTCTTTATACTCACTCCTTTGGTGCCCTGATTTTCTCCATAGTTTTCAGCACCATTTTTACACTGATGACTCTCCAGAAATGTCTCCAGGAATCCAGGTCCATATCTCAGCCTGCTTGTCTGACATTACTGCCTGGATGTCCCACCATCATCTGTAACTGAACTGTAAGACGGAACTTCTTATTTTCCCCTCTAAACCCATCTCTCCCTTTCCTGCTGTCTCTGTTTCTGTGGATAATACTGTCATCCTCCGTGTTTCCTCAGTTTGCAACCTTGGAGTCATCCTCTCTCTTTATCTGCACACATCTAACAGATAGATAAAACCTATAATTTCTTTCTCTGTATTTTCTGTGACCAAGCAGGATGTCAGTCCTCACATATGGGTGACATCTCAGAACTTCTCAGATGCTTGTCTGTTCCTGGACACTCGTTGATACTCTTGTAGTATTTTATTTTTCATTTTAATCATTGTTTTTTGGTTGCATGCATGTTACCAACTTCTTGCCTGTCCCCGGCAGCGTTGGTGCCTCGGCACTGCATTTTTTTCTTGGATTCTTTTATCACATCTCTCCGGTTGGCTGGGATGTTGGTGTCCTTTGATTTAGCAGAAGTCATCTTCCTCCAACATGTCTAAGCTGGCCAGTGGCTTCAAGAAATGCGCCCAGTATGGCTGGACCATCTCAATAATGGACTGCAACAACCGGTGCCTTCAGTGTCTCGGGCCTGAACATGAGCACTCCAACTGCACTCTCTGTCTGCAGATGATGTCTTCAGAATCAGGAAAAACAGTAGGAATCACTATTTGGTTCCTCCAAGTTGGCATTGGCACTGGCATCAATGTCAATGTTGATGCCATCGAAGGCCTCCACCAAGGTTTTGGCTTTGCATGATGGTTGGACTCACTCAGAGCTGAGGGGCCACAGTGCCTGCATTGGAGGCTTTTCTCCAATGAGGGTCACCTCCAAAAGGATCAGACTTCAGCCCCATTAACACTGAAAGATGATACCAAGAGCCGGGTGAAAACCTATGGGCACTGGCATCAAAGACCTTGATGAGACTCTGACAGCAATGGCTGGGAGCAGCCGCCTAAGATGCCCCAGTGGAAGGAGTTGCTTCTCAAAGCCCAGCAGGGCCATCAGGTGATTCCCGATTCCTTGACCATTGTGGAGTCCCACCAAGGGACCCAGTACCAGTGACTGTGGTTGCTGCACCAGTTCCTTCCACCTCAGACAACACGCTCCTTGCAAAACATATGCAGGCCTCCTGAAAGCAGCCTGACTATGTTCCTAGCCTACCAGGCTGCTCAAGATCTGATGACCTTGGGTTCCTCAGTACTGGTGACAGCTCCATCCACAGCGGTGCCCTCACCATTGGAGGTTTAGCCCATTCTCGAGGCCCATGCCATCCCCGGTGGGGGAAACAGGTTGGACATGCATCCGAGGTCCCTCTCGGCACCCAGGGCCCCCCCCCAAGCACCATGGGATCAGACTATTGGAAGTCATGGACTCCTGAATGCCGAAGGTGCCATGAGGATGTACGTCGATACTTCGACTTCCTCATGGACTTTGACTCTGATGGCGAAGAGGAGTCCCCAGTGATCGAGCACCAAAGGGACATACCCTTGGATCCCTTATCCCCATATGAATGACAGAAGTCCCCCCCCCCCACCAGAGGACGTGTCCTTCTGCAGTTTCATGCAGGACATGGGCAAGGCCTTGCCTATTACCATTGAAGTGGAGGAGGAGCCCAGGGCAGAAACGTTTGAGATCCTCCAATTTCCTTCTTCTTCCAAAGAGGCCATCATGATGCCTGTGCATTGCTCTTCCTCATGGGGCCCCCAGTGAGCTGACTCCTCAACTCCATGTATCGAGACCACAAGAGCCTCTATTTTGAGAAGCCACAGCTCCTGCACAGCTCCATGGTTATGGAGTTGGCCATGCAGAGGATTAAGAGTCCAAAATTCACTCCTTGGTGCTTCCTGGCTGGGATGCTCAGATACTGGATGGCTTCGGGAGGAAATGTTATCAGGATTCAATGCTGGTGGCATGCATCCAGGCCTATCAGCTCTATATGGGCATGTACCTTCGGGATATTGCATGGGATTTGGGGATTTCTCTGCTGCCCTTTCAACAGAACAACTCGAGTGCTTCCATGGTCTCATCTCCAAGGACAGGGAATGCTCAAAATATATTACCAGGGCTGTCTACGATGTGTTCGCATTGGTGGCCTGGGTGGCCACTGTGAGCATCGGGGTTAACCGCCTGGTTTGGCTGCTGGCCTCTGATTTAGTAACAATACTATTGGTCAGCATTTTGAGCAATGCTATCTATGTCAGTCTACACATGTAGTGTACGCGGTTTGTTGTCCGTGCACACTGTTGTACATTGGAAAAACTAATCGATCGTTGAAGGTCCGAATGGGTGAACATCGCAGTAGAGTAAATAATAAAGTAATGGAAGCCCCGCTAGTACATCATTGTATCAGCAAGAGTCATACTTTTGAGCAATTACGTTGTTTTGCCGTAGATCGAATTGACTTCCCTAAGGGCGGCAGATCTAAAGAGCAGACTTTACTTAGAGAAGAACAACGCTGGATTTTTCAACTAAATACAGTGAAACCCCATGGTCTAAATGCCTCGATTGACTGGTCAGCGTGTATGTAGTAAGTTTGCATACTATTACATCACAAAGAGGAGGGGTTTTAGTGAGTGGTGCTTATAAGGACATATGAATGCCTTTAGACCGCATGTGCGGCATTTTTTGATCAAAGCAACGGCAGAAGGGACAATGATTTAAGTTTTCTTCTGTTCGTATTGAACTCACAGTCATTATAATAGAGGTAGGAGTATTCTTATTATACGTTTTTCTGGCAAATAGAGTTATTGTAAGAGCTTGAATGAAACAAAGAAACAATGACAAAAAAGTTTTTTTGTTTTGTTTTTATTTAATTTTTAACGCTAGAAGTCCATCCCCTGATGAGGGATTTCATAAAGATTCTCTAAAACAAAAGACAACTGCCTATGAGAGACACACGATTTTCAAAGCTAAGTACTGGCTATTCGTTTTTTTGAGAATGATGGATTAGATTCCAACAACTAGCATTAGCTGTACTAAGCAGTTTTAAATATAAAATACTATAAACAAAAAAACTTGGTATGTGTACTTGAAGACAAGGTCATTGATGTTAACAACAGCGAATGGTCAGGGTGATAAAGAATAATCCTGTACAAACAGCTCTATGTTTTTGACTGAGACCTTGGTACACTTGGATTGGGTGAATTTCACAATTTGTTCTTCGTTTCAAGTGGTAAAGGCCTCTGATTTAGAGCAGTGGGTGCAGGACAAGCTCACAGATGTCCCCTGCTGGGGCAAAATCCCTTTGGCAAGTACATGGAAGGCTGAGTGGGTAGCTCTTGTGGATCTCTGTCTGCTGGAGGCAATGGAGAATGTGCTCCTCGCATCACACAAGGACTCTACACGATGCTCCTAAGCATTCAAATGGTGCAGGTTCTCCATCTGATGTACAGGCAAGACATGCGATCCTTTTTCCTGTTCAATAGAGGTGGTGCTAACTTATCTCTTCCATTTCTCTGACTTTGTTCTCAATTAAACTCTGTCAGAGTGCATCTGAGTGCAGTAGCGGCCCACCATCACAGTTCATCTGGTAAACCCATCTCCGATCAGCCTCTCATTGGCCGCTTCGTAAGGTGTGGAACCTTAACGTCTGTTTCGGGGCAGCTTCTCACTTCCCCCTCAGCCACTAAACTCCTGCTCACTTATGTTTCTCACCTGAAAGGTCATTTTCCTAGTGACAATCACCTCTGCGTGCAGAGTCAGTGAGTTACAGGCACTAGTGGCACACCTGCCTTATACCAGGTTCCATCATAACAGAGTGGTCTTTTGGACACATCCTAAGTTCCTACCTAAAGTGGTCTCTGCTTTTCATCTCAATAAGTCAGTGGTACTACTCACCTTTTTTCCCAGATCTCACGCTAACAGGGCTGAGGCCACTCTACACACATTGGATTGTAAGAGAGCGCTGGCATTATACCTCAAACATACGAAAGCTCACAACTGTTCCTCCCATCTTTTTTGTCTCTTTTGACCCCAATAGGCTGGGTGTGGCAGTTTCAAAGCATACCCTTTCACTTTGGGTTGCGGGCTGCATCTCTTTCAATTATGCTGAAGCTGTTCTCGGTTTGGAATGCCATGTCACAGCTCACAATGTCCAAGCTATAGCTGCCTCAGTAGCAAACGTGCGTTCTGTCTCCACGGTGGACATCTGTAGGGTTGCTACATGGATTTCAGTCCATACCTTCACATACTGGATGGAGATTCCTGATATGAAAGCAACTTCGGCCAAGCCATACTCCGGCACCTGTTTGGGGTTTAAGGCAACTCCTTCCCACCAGCCCTTCTGTCTGTCAGGCTACCGTACAGTCGACCTGCTGTTGATGTCTATGTTGGATGCTGATCTCTGAACCTTTCAGCAATTACTTATGCTGTTATTCTCAGTTCTTTTTTATGGTTGCCTATAGCTTCAGAGTTCCATATGTGAGGGCTGACTTCCTGCTTGGTCCTGAAGAAAGCGTAGTTACTCACCTGTAGCAGGTGTTCTCCAGGAACAGCAAGAATCAGTCTTCACTACCCTCCCTCCTCCTCATGGAGCTGCTTTCCTTTTTGACTTCATTAAGCTATATCATCATATTGAAGTAAGATGGCTCCTTCGGGCAGGAAGATGAGTAAGCATGCATGGTTGGCCACACAAAAGCTTCCTATGGAAGCTGGGGAACATTCCCATGTGGGCTCCAATGCTAATGTCATCTATATGTGAGGACTGTTTCCTGCTGTTCCCGGAGAACACCTGCTACAGGTGAGTAACTATACCATATCAGAAAAAAAATCATCCCTTTCTTTCAGAACACACTACAAAGACCATTATCCACTATCTAGTCACTTCCTACTTAGACTATTGCAACCTGCTCCTTGCTGGTTTCCCACTGAATTATCTCTCTCCCCTTCAATCCATTCAAAACTCAGCCACACAGCTAATTTTCAGTCATTGTCAATATACCCACATAGCCCCTCTTCTAAAGTATCTTCATTGGTTCCCTATCCATTTCCACATCCAATTCAAACTTCTCTTTCTGACCTACACATGTGTTCGCTCTACAGCTCCTCATTATCTCTTGTCTTTCATCTCTCCTTATGTCCCATCTTGGAAACTCCATTCATTGGGTACATCACTTTTATTTATGCCCTTCTCTTCCACTGCCAACTCCATACTCCATTCATTTCATCTTGCTGCACCATATATCTGGAATGGACTACCCGAGTCAGTACAACAGGCTCCATCCCTGATCCTATTGAAATCCAAACTAAAAACCCTCCCTCAGGCTAGAATCCTCATTTACAAAGTTCAAAGACCTGCTCAAAAGACATTTTTGTTGGCACTGCTTTTGTCCTGCCCTCTGACTCGTTCTGAATGTTGATGTTCATTGTGTCTTTCTTACCCTTCCTGTTGTTTTTCATGACCCACTCATTAAATATTGTTCTGTCTTATGTACTCACTCCTATCAATTTGATGGCATTGCTTTCTATTTCTGTTTTACGATTGTTTTTATTGTTAACTGCTCTGCTGTCGCCACTAAGGGCAGCATATCATTTTAATAAATGAAATGAAAATGGAAACCCACCTCCTTGAGGCTATCTTTTGATCCTGACCCTGACACCCCTCCCCCAATTCTCCTGTTTACTTATTTATTTATTTACAGACTTTTTTATACCACGCTATTCGACATCAGTGCGGTTTACATGAAACAGAAACTTATACGGTGCAGTGGACTGTTCCGTATTTACAATAAACAGGTGCTTAAAACTTGGATAAACTGGGGTAACTATTTACATATAGGCTTCATATCAGCCTATATGTTTACCACCCTTGTGTGATCCAACCATTTCCCCTTAGTTTTACAATGGGCCCCTTTTTTTAGTTTTTATCTTGAATAGGTTGTAAGCACTATAGAGCAGGGACTGTCTCTTTTGTGTTTATGTACAGCACTGCTTATGCCTTGTAGAAGGCAGCTCTGGGGATGTCCCCAGTGTGAGGATATCCAAGTCTAAATGGGGGAGTGGTGGAAGCATGGCCAAGGTGTTCCCAGGAACCTGGACATCTCTGCCTGATCTCTGAAATGTGTGGCTCCACGTTGAAATTTAGACCTGGTCCAGGCATCTGAAAAGTGCTTGTTATAGCTGAAAAACATCCAGAGAGTATAGAGAAAAAAGCACTCACCAACCCCAGTACTCAGCACAATGTCAATGATAACAGCAGTGGGATTAGAACCCTGGCTCTGGAGACATCTCAATGCCCATTTTGGATGTCCAAAGCAGGAATGGGGCTTTCAAAATGGCTTCCAATGATAATGGATATCTCCAACTTCTTGAAACTTATAATCTGATAAGAGCCAGACAGGAAACATCAATAGGCGTTTCAATTAAATTGTGGAGCCAATTGTAAGCAGTGAGCTTGAAGAAAGCCCCTGCTGGGGAGCAGTTTGTGAGGAAGGAAATTAAGCCATATAGAGCATGAAATATGTTTTACATTTTAAAAATGGTCTCAAATATGTGTGTTTTCAGGATGGATTTGATTCTATCAAAGGATCAGGCATGGCGTATGTGCTCAGGGAATCTATTCCAGCCATTGGACTCAGCAAGCTGGAAGGCACAGGATCAAGATTTAGCAGTGGAGAAGGGCATGGATAACAGCAGCATTCATGCTGAGTAAAATTTGGAAAAAGGATGTATGGGATAATGAGATGAGTCATAATGAAACACTGCAGAGTGAATATATTTGTAAGCAAGGATAAGTGTTTGAATTGTTATACAGAATCACATGGGACCAGTATATAGTTTCAAAAAGAGGGATAGAATTTATGAAAGATAAGTAACACCATTGAATTCTAAACAGACAGCAAAGGAGAGAGACTCCTTCAGTAGAAGATCCATGAAGACTATATCACAGTAGTAAAGGTGGGAAGTGATGAGGAAGAGAATAAGGATTCTGATATTCTTACAGGAAGTAGTGAACTTTGGATAGGTTGTAAAGAACTGGGACTTTTTGGTCTTGTGGATTTGTATAGAGAAGGAAAAGGAAGGCTGAAACAAAATACCAAGGTTCTGTAAGGTTGGTTAGTATAGACAGGGTTTCTGTGGCATTAACAAGATTCCGCTCACATATTGTATTTCTTGTTATACTATTTTAATTCTCTACAGACTCTCCTGGATGTGGGCTAAAAATTATCTATTTTCTTTTGTTTTCTATATAGTTTTCTATATAGTTGCCATAACTAGTATTTCTTGCATTGATTATTTGACTGTATAATTTGCAAAATCTTATAAAGAAAACAATAAATCCCAAGGTTGTGGGCCATGGGAACCAGTCAGATGAATATGTTATTCATAGTGATAGAGAAGGAGGGAAATGGATTAATCAGGTTGGAGGGGGAAGTAAGAAAGTCTGTTTTGACTATGATGAGCTTAGACAGCAATGGAACATCTAGGTAGCAATGTTGGAAAGCAGGCATAGATTTTCAACTTCTCTTGTTGAGAGTTCTGGCATAGAAAAGTAGATCTGGGAATCATCTGCTTAGATATGGTACTCAAAGCCATGGGATGATATCAGATTACCAAGGGAGAGGGTATACAGGGAGAAGGGGTATGACAACCAATAACGGGATAACACTAGAAGAATATCCTATGAGAAAGAAAGAGTCTTGGGAGAGGTAGGAAGAGATAAAAATGAATTTTGGAGTTTGAGTGAGGATAGGATGCTAAGGAGCAGATGGTGGTCTAATGTGTCAAAAGTTACAGATAGGTCAAAGAGAATAAGTGTAAACTCCTTAGGCCTTTGCATGAGAAGCTCACTAGAGATCTTGGTGATGTCTGTCTCTGTGAAGTAAGAGTCAAAATTCACATTGCAGGGGGGTTGAGTCATGGCAGCAGAGGTAAACGGCTCATTCAAGTATTTTGGACACAAAGAGGATAATTTTATAATTGGACACCTGGGTTTGGAGGTGGAGAAAGCACCTATTTTTAGCCTACTTTATAGAAGACATGGAGGGCCTATGTGTCGTTATAAAATAATAACATAGATCCTGCAGAAAAAGCACCGAGATTGTGGGCACTGACATTTATACCTGCTCAAGATCAGGCATAAATGTTCACACATAAAGAATGTGTGTATGAATGTACTTTATAAAATATGACTCCATCTGTGCTCTATCCAAACTCCTCATGCCTGTCCTACAAATATGCACCTGTTTACACCACACACATTTTTAGGAAGGAGCTAATTTCTTAAGAGGCCTTTTACTCATGGCAAGACTTTATAAAATTACCATGGAAGAGGAAAAGGGAAATGGGGCAATAGCTGGCAAGAAGTAAAGAGTCTGATGAAGAGTTTTTGAGGAGCAGAGTGATCATAGTATGGTTGAAGGAAGTGTGTAAGTTTGCTGCAGAAAGCAATAGATGTGACAAATGAAGGGATGGCAGCATTAAGGGTAGTACTGAGGATGAGGTCAAAGGTGAAAATGATTGAATAATGAAAGAAAATGAACAGTTTTCCAACTCTGTAACTTCCCTTAAGGAGGAAAAATTGACAGGTTTTGAGACAGATGGAGAGATATCGTGTAGGTGTGATAAGAGACAAATAAAGCTATTTTGTGAATCTAGTTGTGAAAGAAATCAGTTTTGATCTGGACAATGACAGGAAGAGGTTGGGAGGAAGTGGCTGTTTCAAGAGGAAGTTGAGAATGGTTAAGAGATGACAGGGTTTGGGGACCAGACTGTTGGCCATATATTATTATTTTGCTTCATGAATGCAATCCTCTACCTTCTTCTCCCCCCACTTCCTGCCCTAGCTTCTTTTCGCCACACACACTATGAACATTTCTACTTATCCTCATGTCACTCGCCATCCTCTTTCTTTTCATATAAAGGTGCTTCTTTCTGTCATGGTACTTCGGGCTGGAAGGTCGGGGGTTCAAATCCCACTAGAGGACAGCAACCTTGGGCCTGAAGGACTGGGGTTTCTAGTCCCACAGATGCTCCTTGTGGTCTTGGGCAAGCCACTTAACCCTCCATTGCCCATGTTCCCTGTAAGTATTAGTGTATGTGTCTCATATCCCTGCATGTTAAATGTATCCCCCAATTGTGTTGTGACCGCTTTGATTGAAGGATAAGGCGGTATACAAAAACTGTCTAAATAAATAAATGTTATAAAGAAGGGAACCACAACAAAAAGAGACAAAACAGAAAACACAAACAGTTGCACTTTGTGTGATCCCTAACCACAGAACCCAACCAAGAAAAACATGACAAAACTCCCCATCCACAAACACTGGCAGACTTCTTCCAAAGTAGAATGGGATCTACTGACAACATACCATATATCACACGCTACTAGATAATAAATCCACTAAGAATCATTTGATCACCTTTGACTCCATGGCTGACAAGAACATAGAACACAATAGCAGCAGCCTCAACACCACTACCTCACCACTGGATTCATGCCCTGTCAACTGGAGTAAGATAGTTCAGATTTGGCTATCTCCAATCATCTTGATGGCACAAATCTCACTTGAACAAGATTTCCATAACCTAAAAATGGCTTCAGTATTTATTTACATTCTCTTATATACCATGCTATTCTGCATCAGTGTGGTTTACATTGAACAAACTGAAATTACACTGAACAAGGCATTATAACTTGGAGATAACTATTTTACAGGGAAGATGGGCTATGGAGGGTTAAGTGGCTTGCCCAAGACCACAAGGAGCACCTGTGGGACTAGAAACCCCAGTCCTTCCTGCCCAAGGTTGCTGTCCTCTAGTGGGATTTGAGCCCCTGACCTTCTGGCCTGAAGTACCTTGCCCCAACCACTAGGCCACTCCTCCACTCCACATGTATGACCCATTCTAAAAAAATACCACAGCTGACAAAGGAGACCCTGCTTCTTACAGGCCCATCATCAGCCTCCCCTTAATCTCAAAAAATAATTGAACAGATAGTACTGCAGCAATTTCAGAACCATGTCAACAAGCACGCTCCACTAAATCAACACCATCATGGATTTAGACCTCCCCATGGAGTAGAAATACTTCTGACATCACTACTAGATACAATAGTAAGAGGCATAGAGAAGCTTAACCATGCCTACATCCTAATCTTCCTAGACATAAGCATGGCATTTGACTCCATTCCACACAAACACCTATTTGCAAGCCTACAAGCCATTGGAATTGATGGCACATCACTCAAATGGATCCAGTAATACTTGTAAGACCATCACCAAGAAGTGCACATTGGACCAAACAAATCAGCCCCATACAGACAACACAAAGGAGTTCCACAGGGCTCTGCCTCACTACTCTTCAAAATATCCATGCAACCCATATGCACCATATTCCACAGATACAACATTCAATACAGGATCTATGCAGATGATATCATGATGTTTACACCTTATGACACTCTTAGGCCAAACCTAAGCAAAATAACTATCTGCTTCCAAGAAATCTCACAATGACTACTTGAACACGGGCTTCAGATCAACTACAAAAAACAGAAGTGCTCCATATCTCCAGAAACAAGGTATTCTCCCTCCCCCCACCAAAAAAACCCCCACTCAAAATCCACAACATGGAACTAGAAACCAAGCAGGAGGTGAAATACCTGGGCATAATAATTGATTGGTAGCTTGACTTCTCCTCCCATATCATCAGAACCACAAGAGCTATATACCACAAGATAAAAATACTCATCAATCTTCAACCTCGACTAGCAATGTACTACAGGCACTCATCTTCCCCCTCCTGGACTTCAGCAACAACATATACCAGGGATACTCCAAACATGCACTTCATCAGCTACAAATGTCCCAACACATCACAGCATGCACCATAGTAAAGGCAAGGAAGAGCAACCGCCTTACTCCAATTTTAAAAGATCTACACTGGCGAAGATGGCAGCTGTAACAGACGCTTGCTGACACTGCTACGGTGAGCCTCCCATTTCATCAGTTCCCTCATTACCTTTTCCTTTGCTTTTGCTGGCAAGCCCTCCTGATGCCACGTGCAGGCAGAAAGAGGAAAGCGAAGCTGGTGGCAATGTCGACGGGGGAGATTCCGGTTGCAGAGAAGTCGGCAGTACGCGGGCCCATGGACTTGTTCATGTGGCCTGCTGGGAGGAGTGAGTCAGTTCTGGGGAGCCCGCTGTGCGCTGTTGGGGTGGAAGGAAGGCCTCCCAGCATCGAAGGGCTAGAGGTCTCCCGAAGCCCAGAGCTCCAAATGCCGCTGGTCCAGCCGGAAGGAGAGTTCTTGCCCGGGACGCTGATTGCTGGCGTGAGTGAGGTGGTAAGCCCGTTTCAGAAGTCTCTGATGTAACCATCCAGCCCCAGAGGAAGTTATCCTGTGCTGTGTTTTCTGTCATGGAGGAAGAGAAACCAGACGGGTCGATTTCAACTCTGCATTCTTTGGTGGAGCTGCCCCCGATATCCTTGGATGAATTGTCTCAGGTTTGTGGGAATGATCCAGGTCACAATTTGGTGAGACCTGATGTAGTTACTTCCGATAGTCTATGGGGCGCCTTCTTGTCCATGCACCTCAACATATCATCACAGCTTCAGTCTATATTGCAGCAATTTCAAGTGTTTGGGCAGCAGTTGAAGTTATATGAATTGGGTCAAAATGAGCTAACTGCCAAAGTGGCCCCTTTTGAGGGTCGGCTGGGGCAGATACAGGAGGTTTCCCAAGCCTTTGTTAAGGACTCTGTGGTTATGCATAGGAGGATGTGATTTCTGAAAAATGCAGTAAGGAGCTGTAACCTAAGAATATTGAGCTTTCCTAAGGTTCCATCAGTGTCTGCCCTGGAACTTTTTAAGAAGTTTCTTGTATCTACCCTAAAGGTTTCGGCTGATTCTGTTCCAAATATATCTAAGGCCTTTTATTTACCAACTGCGAAGACTAGACCTGTGGGTAAAGATGAGCATCTTTTATTGTCTTAGGACAGTTTGGATCTATCCACTTTCTTGGAATGGTCCCTTTCTGATGTCGGGATGACTGCCACATTGTTGGTCACCTTTGCCCTTGAGATGGACAGAGATTGGCTGTTGAGATTGTTTTTTAGGTCCCCATGTAAAGTGTTCCTGGAGTCCCACCAAAGAATATTTCCCATTGTTTCTAGGGCTACCCAAAAGAGAAGGAGGCAGTTCCTTCTATATCGTCCTTAGGTGCTTCAGCTGGGAGGGCTGTTTTTCCTTCAATTTCCATGTAAGTGCCTGGTGAAGTTAGCTGGGCCTAGTTACTTGTTCTTCGAACCCTCTCAGTTGGCTGCCTTTATTGCCTCTAAATTACCTGATGTGCAGGGCTCCTCTTCTACTCTCCCTCAAAGTAGTTCTCCTAGTAAGTAGGGCTAATTCGGAATATATTGTTTGCACTCCTTCCATGTCTGTTTAATTTCTTGAATATGCATTGTAACCAATTTATCCTATATATTGTGACCTATCTTGCCAATATATTGTGGACTTGTGGGCTATCTTTAATTGATTTTGTTTTTGATGGGCAGATTTTCCTATTATGTTATCGTTTTGCCCTTTCTGTACAAGTTTTTCTCTTGGAATTATTGTAAAATTGCATAAAAAAAATAAAATAAAAAAGATCTATAATGGCTACCTGTACACAGCCAAATTAAATATAAATCAATAATGAGCACATTCAAAATGTTACACGACCAGTCGTCACCATACCTAAAGTCCCTCATACAGACGCCAACAACCACCAGAAAAAGGCACAAATGCAATCAAAACTTACTTGACTTGCCAGTGGAAATAACACAAATGAACTAAAATGCTTGCGACAGGGTTTTCTCCGCTTGCACACCGGATCTATGGAATGCACTCCCCAATTAACTCAGAGAAATGCATGAACTAACAAAATTCCACAAAGATCTCAAGACATTCCTATTCAAGGAACACTTTAAGGACTAAATGGTGTATCCCCATGGGACAGCAAGAATTATGGACACTTACTTCCCTGTCATAAAATACCACCCTCCTACACCCTCTAAATGTCTTCCTCCTCTCCCTACCCCCCTTCCAACGTTACACAACCCTGATTTTACTGTACATAATCTCTGTATTTTAAATATGTTATGGACTATAGACTCTAGTTACCAATTGTAATTGTACTGTTTGTTGTTATTAAGTTTTTAAAGGTTCTATGTAAAACAGTTAGGGCTTGATTTTCAAAGGCTTTTACATGGGTAACTTCTCTAGCTACCCGTGTAAAGGCCTTATCCGGGATTTTAAAAGGGCGGCTACATGGGAGTGCCCTTCAAAAATCCCATATATGTCTCTAATGCGTCCAGATGCTACCTGTGTGGCACTGGTTTTTTGTGTTACACGGTTAGCACTCTGCGCCTTAAAGATAGGTGTGGGGAAGCCTCACCTTTCTTTAAGATGCTGGGGCTAACTGTGCAGCATCGAAAATTGGTGCTACACAGGTAGCTCCTGCGGCTACCTGGCTGTGTGGCAACACCCAGATTTTCGATGCTGGTGCCATATATGATCCCGGCTTGGAAAATCTGGCTTAAGCGGGAGGTGGGCAGGCTATACGCAGATGCAGCGCATAGCACTGCCCAGCTGAAATTTGGGCCCTTAAGTTTTTGTTCCTTGTAAACTGCTTTGATTCCCAGATAAGGTAGTATGAAAAAATGGATAGATATATAAATACATAAGTAAAAGCTTTAACTCCATAGGACCTACACAAAACAATCAGAAGGGAAGCAAAGCCAGGTAAATAAGTAAAATTAGGACACCATTTAATTCAATTATCAATTTGGAGCAAATCTCATCCTTTCTTCTGTCCAATAAACTTCTAGTGCCATATTTATTCTAGAGTTCAGTACTTACTTCATAGCAGCAACAAGAGGAGGCAATACAGGGAGCCTTTTTTGTCTCAGACAAGGAAACGATAAACCCCATGGCACTTGAAATTCCTTAAGGAAAGCATGCTAAATATACCCTCGTCTGTGCATCAAACCTGAGTATTTAAAGGAACCTGCACATTGAGCAGGTGCATTAGAGTGCTAATGAAGATCCATCTTAGGGGTCTATTTATTAATTTGCACTAGGGGTGTGCACTGTGCACAGCCATAAACATATTTGATTTGTGCTATTTTAAAATGAAATTTTACAGTTGCTGAACATTTTTTCATGTTTGTTTGACCTTTTTTTTTTTTTTTTAGGAGAGTACTTAATTGATTGTACACATTACTTCATAGGTGTACATATGTACAAGGAATTTGCATGCACTTTAAATTTTTTGGCACCCAAATGAACCAAATTTGTGCTCATAAATGCACACTCTTGATTTGTGCTATGGTTTTACACCTAATACACCTGAACAGTTAAAGTTAAGGTGCATCTCTGTGTTAACTGGAGTGCATTCCCATTACTTTTGGTATGGCAGTCATGCAGCTAACACTGAGCAACGTTAACTAGTGCACATTAATACATGGCAATAAAGTAGAATGCAGTTAGCTATACCTCTTGACATAGCATTAGGTACTGTATATTATCTTCTGGGTTAAAAGGTAATACGTAGTAATGACCCCTGTGTTAATTGCATGGGGCCATTCCTGCTCCTTTCATGTCCAGTCCAGACTCCCCTCCATGTTAGCTCTGGAATGCCATAGTTAGTGCACACAGATAGTTAATCAACTGTGTTAATATTAATGTGGTGCTGCTCTGTTACTGTGCATTAATTCCCATGTTGCATACTGTATCTAATGCAACTTAATAATTATGCTTCTTAGGGGTTCTTTTACTAAAGTACACTGTAGTTTTGCATGTAACACTCCAGTGGCATGCAAAATCACAGCACATTAAGGGGCTTGTTTACAAAGCCGCGGTAGCGGTTTCCGATCGTTATCGGAGCCACGGCCCCATTGATTTCAATGGGGCCGCGGCTTCGATAGCGATCGGAAACCACTACCGCGGCTTTGTACACAAGCCCCTAAGTGTAAAACCACTATGTTTCCTGTCAAGGGCATGGATGGCATTTCCCTAATGGCCAACATGCAGCGCCATTCAGTAACGTGGGTCTGCAATACTGAGGGGGCAGTTAACTTCACCTATTAAGGCAGAGGTAATTGCACCCATGCTAATTACAAGATACACTGTTAGCATGCAGCACATACAGTACCTACGCATTGAAGGCATGACACTTATTACGCCCACACTCTTCCCTTAATCTGCTCATTTTCCACTCTAATGTGTGAGGCACAGTTAGAATGGGAATCCTCCACCAATCACAATCTCAGTTTAATGGCCTCCTAAGGCAAAATTTAACCCTCCTGCCCCTCCTCTTGATACCAGATCAAATACTCCCAATGACACATCTGACCCCTTGACTGTAGATCAATAGAGCCAAGTAGCCCAAATGTTCCAGTAGTTCTGTCTCCATCCCACTCATGTACTTCTTTCAGTCCCTTTCTTTTTTTTATTTTTAATTTAAATTTTTTATTAAATTTTAACATTCATGCATAACAAGAATGAAAGGGAAACAAAAGATGATATCCATACAAAAACACTCAGAAATACCAACTATATCTAAATCAGATCATATTATATATCATCCCAAATTTAGTCCACAAGTATTAAGTAAAATAATTAGGGAGGCCCCAGGAAAAAAACCCCCAAAGGATAATAATACTTATTCAGGAGCAGAGACTAAAACGTCAGCCGAAATGGTCACAATTTCCACTCTATTTCCCTCCCTAGCTACCAGAAAATTCAATAACTATTGAATTTTCTGGTAGCTTTCAGTCCCTTTCTGTCAAGGGTCAGAAGGAGATGGGAGTTGAAGAGAGAGTGGCTTCCTCCTTCCCCATTATTTTTTATTTTATTATTTATTTAAACATACATTTATACCGTCTTTCTGGTATTCAAAGTGGTTTACAGTTGAACAACAATTAACATGACCATATGGTACAATGTTTTACATGAAACTGCAACAGATAAACAGTAAAACGTTAACTATGAACACTGGGTATACTAACTATGAACTATTTACAGTGTAGTGTTTGTGAGTATCTTGTTGAGTCTTTGTTGAATTGTTAATGTTTGCATAACTGGATTTAGGATTCTTCAAAAGGGATTTATGGTGGATGGGTTTTTAGGTTTGCGGGTAGTTTGTACTCTTTCCTAAAGATTTGCGTCTTAAGGTTCTTCCTGAACTCTGAAAGGTCTGATAGTCCCCTTAGTATTGATGATAGATTATTCCATAAGGATGAAACAAATAGTGTGAATAGGTTGACTGATTGCTTTTTTCTTTTGTTGTGGAATGGCAAGTAGGTTGATGGTCGAGTTTCTTCGCAGTCATTTTTTGTGTTCGAGATTAGAAGTTGGAGGCAAATGGTTGCTGACTTTTATAATGATTCTAGCTGGCTACTTTGCACCATGCACATGTGGATGGTAATTTCATAAACCATCTCATACATTCTCTAATGACATTAGATCATGAATAAAAGTATGCCTAGTGCAAATTGGCATGTACTTGCACTGCAGTCATGTGGCAGGGTGGTGTTTGGGCAGTGTGGGCAGAGTGGCACTTTACGGATCTATTAAACATGAATATATATGTGTATATTTATACACTAACATTTAGACGTGCCCTCGAGCAAGCATAAAGTCCATACCTTGAATTCAGGCGCTATTGCTATGGATATGCATTAGTATTTTCTAAGGTCACATAGGTGCCTATGTGTCTATACAAAATAGCACCAAAACAGGCACCTTCCTGCTCACTTAAACTAGGTGCCCTCTTCTAAAATTACCCACACGGTGTGCACAATAGTTTTTGGTTTAACATGCATGCCTCTTTGTGCACACCTATAGCACCTATATTTAGGAAAATAGTGCATGGCTTGTTTGTAGCATTTTAGCATATTTTAGTATGAGGCAATAATGGGTGAGTTTTAGTGCACTAAAGCAGATTATTTGCCCTATTACTAAAATCCTTGTCTTGTGGGGTAATTTTATAACTCCTGTGTGAGAAGGCCAAGAAGAATCTATTTTGAGGCTATTTTATAAAGACATCTAGGTGCCTATATGCCTTTATAGGATACTAAGGGCAGAGTGGCAGAAATCATAAATAGATTGAAGCAGTGGCCATTTATGCCTACTGGGAAGCAGGTGCAAATGTACATGACTGAAGTACATGCAAACACACATTTTATAAAGAATGTGCATACATTTGAACTCTACATACTATACATACAGTCCGCTCAAACACGCCTATACACAGGTCACATTAAAATACAAGCCTTCCCGCATACCTTTCACACTCGAGCCTTGGGGCAATTTTATAAAGTTCTTTTACATGCATAAAAATCATTTTGAAATTGCCCCCTTAAAGTACATTTATCCCAATGTGCACTATGCATTATCTTCTATAAATAAAGGACTATTTATTCAAATACAAAGGTTCTATAAAAGTCGAAGTCCAAATATTTTAAAACGCCACATATTACAATATTTCTTTCTAGACCTTCCATAACAGTTTGAAATTTATTGTCTCCTTTCGTACAATCACTGTCATCTTAATTCTTGTTCTTTTATTAGATAATCTGTAATTTTGTATTCACCATAATTCTTTGGGTGCAAAAAAAAAAAAGAAACAACCTCTGCCATTCCATTGTAGAGTATTACAGCAGACTGAAATGAGCTGCCAGTATACTCGCTCCTTTTGATAAATCATCTTATCTCTAGTCCTTCACAAAGTTTTATTCAAGTGATCCCTCCAATGTTAAAGGCAGAAAAGCTGATAGTTTTTCTCTTCCAAATCTTTCATTCTTCACCTCAATCTTCTGTGCATCAGGAACACAATAAATTCTCCAGAGACTTATGTTCTTTCAAGCATCCGGATGACTCAAATGCCTCACTGATTCACCACAGAAGTACAATCTAATCATGTCTGAGATCCCGAGCTTTTGTATTTGAGGTGAAACTATTGACACATTTTAGAGTGGACTGAAAAATATATAGAGAAGAAAGGGCAAAATGTCGCTTTAAACAAGTAAGAAAGCAGGACCTACTGGAAGCTAAGTATTTATGAGAGATTTAACGTCAGGGCAGGGTGGCTGCCTGCTTTGTATTTTGTTTTAAATAATGCAACTAAGTGTCTTGATCTTCCATATGGCTGTGGTTTTGACCGCTTGCAGTTAAAGATAAAAGAGGGCTTGGTTTAAAGTTTGTGCTTGATCTTCTTGTGCATTTGATGCTATCATCTCCAGACTTATAACATTGTATTTGTAAAGAGATAATGTACTGCACATTATAAACAGACAAGCATAGTGCAGGATGAAGGTATAGCTAAGGGGGTCCCTTAATGAAGTGTGGGAAGTGTGCAAAATGTAAGGTGCAGGAAGTGCAAAGCCTGTGTGGTATATGCGGGGGAGGAGGGTATGGCAAGCATATATCCTGCATTTACTACGCAGACACTTGCCACATGGTCCCATGTTACATCCATTGGCAGACTGACACCTAGCTGTTGCACTGCGAGGTTACTGCCAGGGACCAGATCTATCATTCTGAACACACACAGCAATGTGGCAGGAGCAAAATGGGATGGACCCCTTCTGCCCAGCACACTAAACCCCACGGATAAGAACATAAGAACATAAGATATGCCATACTGGGTCAGACCAAGGTCCTTCAAGCCCAGTATCCTGTTTCCAACAGCGGCCAATCTAGGTCATAAGTACCTAGCAGTTTCCCCAGAAGACACAGGTTCCACAATGCCTGTATTGGGTCAAGCAGTGATATCCTGGGTCAATTTTTAATAATGGTTTATGGACCTTTCCTCCAGAAACTTGTCCAAACCTTTTTTAAACCCAGCTACACTAACAGCTTTTACTACATCCTCTGGTAACAAATTCCAGAGTTTGATTACACTTTGAGTGAAAAAATATTTTCTCTTATTTGTCTTGAATAGTTTACCCTGTAGCTTCATTGCATGTCCCCTAGTCTTTCTATATTCTGATGACGTAAACAATCGATCTACATTTACTCGTTCCACTCCATTCATTAATTTATACATTTCTATCATATCTCCCCTCAGCCGTCTCCTTTCCAGGTTAAAGAACCCTAACCTTTTTAGCCTTTCTTCATAGGAGTATCTTTCTATCCCCTTTACCATTTTGGTGGCTCTTCTCTGAACCTTTTCTAATAATGCTATATCCTTTTTAAGATACGGCACCCAGAATTGCATACAATATTGAAGGTGTGGTCGCAACATGGAATGATACAGAGGCATTATAATATCCTTTGTTTTATTTTCCATTCCTTTCCTTATGAAACCTAGCATTCTATTTGCTTTCTTGGCTGCCACTGCACACTGGGCCAAGGGTTTTAACATGTTATCCACAATGACGCCTAAATCTTTTTCCTGGATGGTGGCTCCTAATGTGGAACCTTGCATCGTGTAACCATAGTTTGGGTTCTTCTTCCCTAGGTGCATAACTTTGCACTTCTCCACATTAAATTTCTTCTGCCATTTTGATGCCCAGTCTTCCAATTTATCAAGATCCTCTTGCAATTTTCCACAATCCTCATGGGTTTTAACAACTTTAAATAGTTTTGTGTCATCTGTAATTTTGATACACTCACTCGTTATTCCCTTTTCCAGGTCATTTATGAATATGTTAAAAAGCAGCGGACCCAGCACAGATCCCTGGGGTACACCACTGTTCACCTTTCTCCATTGGGAAAATTGGCCATTTAGCCCTACCCTCTGCTTTCTATCTTTTAACCAGTTCCTGATCCACAATAGTACACTGCCTCCTATCTCATGACTCTTTAGTTTTGCCAAAAGTCTCTGATGAGGGACCTTGTCAAAGGCTTTCTGAAAGTCCAAATACACAATATCAACCGACTCACCTTTGTCCACCTGTTTACTCACACCTTAAAAAAAAAAAAACATACATACTTCCGGTGAGTTCCATGGAATGTGGAGCTGGCATGGGAAGGGCTGGGGCTTGAACTTGGGGGAGGGCTATGATTGGGGGGATTAGATCTAGAGGGGAGTTTTTATGGGGAAAGGTTTCAGATCGGAAGGCTAGGAGGGTATGGATGCTGATTGGGATTGGGATCGGTGGAGTAAGAGAGTCTTTGGCATGTGCAGGTCCAAAATATTTGTTCTTTTTGTTCATTTTTAAATTTTCATTATAATTGGACACCTATTACATGTGCCTGTAAGACAACTTGCTGCAAGGGGTCAGTACTGCAAGAGAGGCACTATTTTGACAGCCTCTGGAGACAGGGCAGGAGCTGAGGGGAATCGCTCATGTCCCAATCTCCACTAGGTCACTTCTGGTAAGGTCCATATGGGGGCTGGGGAGATAACTTGTTGCCCTTGGTCTTCAGGGGAGGTGTCGGGAGGGTAGGTTACTGAGAATATGAGTTTTGTCACTGTCTGGAGAGGGTCTGAAGGTTGATGGGGATCAGTGACATGAGGGGAGCAGCGGGTGAATGCTTTGTGGGGAGCTTTTTGTATCAACCATACTGCTGGAAGATTGGCCTGGTTTGGGGGGGGGGACTGGGAAGGGGTCTGATTGGGTGCAGATGCAGAGGATATAGAAGCTGCTGCCACTTGTCCTTTCCTTGCTATTTCACTCTGGGCCCATGTTCCCTGCATCAGCAGATAGCTTAGGTGCTCCCTTGCTGCCTGTCATTGCAGGTTACAGAGGCTTATGCGGTATTTGTCAGCTCTGTGTGGTAAATGCAGGGAAGATGCTGGGCACACCACATGTATTTACCGCACAGGATTTGCACCTACTGTGCTGCATTTTGACAGGTGCTGCTCAGTAGATGCAAAACAATTACTACAGCTTAGTAAACGTACCACTGAGATTTGATGCAAAGCTATGCTGGTATACAATAGAAATTCATTAAATAAGGTGTCACAATGGCTGCAGTCAGACAAAAGGTGGGAAGCTGCATTTTAAATTAACTACAGCAAATGGACATATTTTGCTCAAAGACCATCTTGCGGACTATTGTAGTAATCAGCCCCTGTGAGAATTAAAGCCTCCACAGCCATCAGTAACTTCTGTGCTGGAAGAAAATACTTCAGCCACCAAACAGCCTAAGCCCTGAAAAAGCAGTTCACAATATTGACATCAGTTGTCGTTGCCAAAGCAATGGTCCTCCAAAAGAACTCCCAAGTTCCTAGCCTCATGTTGGACCTCCAGGTCCTGATTCTTCAGTTACAGGGCTATGGCAGATTTAATAGATTTATTAGAAATTATTTGAAAAAATTACTTAAATTGGTATATGGCAATAGTCACACATAAAGTGACATATAAAATTATGAGAGGTGTAAAAGTTCATATGATGGCATGAGCATATGTATCATTACTGTAGGCGCTGTTAGGGCTATGTTACGGGCAGAACATGGATGAAGTCCCAAAGTATGTGTGCTGATTATAAAATACATCACTCTGTGTGCACTTATGTGGAGCCCGATTCCCTTAGGGGCACATCCAGGCTGTCTGGATGCCCGTTGCAGGATGGGCCCATTAGGACCCAATTCTACACTGTGGGAGCTAGATGTTCCCCCAGGTGCAGGATTGGGCCCTGAGTCAGCCCAATGTGCCCCTGCATACACTTGGGTACGTCCTTCCCCTCATGCCCCTCTGGCCCCTGCATTGCCATCCCCCTATTACCTCCCTGCTTGACCCTGTGCTAGGCAGCCAGGGCCCAGATCAGGCAGTGGGGTTCTACCTGACTCCCTTCTCGGCCCTCTATGTCATTCTCGGGCCTGATCTCCATCCTCTTCACCACTTATTCCAACTCTGTGGTGGAATGAGTGGCATGTACAGTCTGTCCCCGCAGGACATACAGGGCCGTGACCTGAATCAACCCTGTATGTCTTTCCGCCTCGGCCTGCCCCAATCCACCCACTCTCTGCCCCTGCCACCCGTCAGCTCTGCTTGTACTGCGGCTCTGGCCATGCAGGGAGGGGGAGATGTGGAATTGGGGCAGCCCCACTAAGCGCCTTGCAGAAACGGGCCCATACTCTACACTACACTTGCACATTTACACTGGCTCTTGAGCTAGCATATCATCCATGCCATCAAGCTACGCATGATTGCTGTAGTACTACTACTACTATTAATCATTTATATAACATTACAAGGCATACGCAGCACTGTACAGATAGATATTCAAGACTTTCCCTGCTCATCAGAACTTGCTATCTAATCAAGACAGACAGTACAATAGATAAGAAAAAGGGTACAAGGGTACAATAGGGAAGGGTAAGGAGACAAAAGGAGAACAAAGGATTAAGATCCAAAAGTGGCCTGAAAGAGGTGAGCCTTTAGCATGGATTAGAAAAGGGGGAGATATGAATTAGGGTTGCCAACTTTTTCACCGAGAAAAACCCGACACCTTGGCTTGCCATGCTCCACCCATTCTCCGCCCCTAGACCCACCCCTGCCCCACCCCCAGCCCCACCCACAAAACTTACCGAGGATACGTGTAGGCTAATTTCCTTGGTCAGATAATAATTAAACTGGGAACCCCAAAATCCAAACATGAAATGTACAACACTGGAGAAATAAAACTATAAAGTAATTTCCTCTTGCACTAAACAAAAACGCAAAGATGTTAGCAATACACACTTCCCAGACCAGACATATTCCAGTTAATAAATTCAAAATAAAAAGTATTTTTCTACCTTCTGTTTGGGCGTTTTATTTTTCAGTTGCAATTGCTCCAGTCACTTTCTTCTGGTTTCTTCGTGTCTTCTGCGAGCTATCCATTTGTCCTTTCTTCTCTTTTAGATGTTTTCCATTCTCTCTCTATTTCTGCTTTAACATACTGATTGTTTCCCTTTTGCTCTTTCCCCCAATTCTTTCCTTATTCCTTTATCATCCGTTTAAATTTCACCCTTCCATTCTCAAGCCCCTCTTACTCTCCCAATACCGGCCCATCATAGACTTTTCTTCCACACAAAATATTTTTTCCCCTCTCCATTCTCATTCCCCATCCATTCTAGTCCTCCCCCCAAATCAATTCCCTTATAGTTCTAGGCCCACCCAGCATCCACTCCCTTCTAGTCCCATTCTCCCATGCCCCACATCAGCCCATTTCCAGTCCTATTCCAGCTCTTCATCAGCCCATTTCCAGTGCTAGCCCTCACATCACAGGCCATTTCCAGTCCTAGCTCCCCCCCCCCCAATCACAGCCCATTTCCAGTCCAAGTCCCCCATCACAGCCTATTTCCAGTCCTAGGCCCCCCCCCCACCATCACAGCCCATTTGCAGTCCGAGTCCCCCCGCACCATCACAGCCCATTTGCAGTCCGAGTCCCCCCGCACCATCACAGCCCATTTGCAGTCCTAGCCCCCCTAATCACAGCCTATTTCCAGTCCAAGATCCCCCTTCCTCCACCATAGCCCATTTCCAGTCCAGGTCCCCTCCACCCCCATCACAACCCATTTCCAGTCCATGTCCCCCCCCCCCATAACCCTTTTACAGTCCAGGTCCCCCCCCCCATCACAGCCTATTTCCAGTCCAAGTTCCCCCCCCCCCCCCATAGCCCTTTTCTGGACCAGGTCCCCTCCACCCCCATCACAACCCATTTCCAGTCCACGTCTCCCCCCATAACCCTTTTACAGTCCAGGTCCCCCCCCCATCACAGCCTATTTCCAGTCCAAGTCCCCCCCCCCTTAGCCCTTTTCCAGTCCAAGTCCCCCCCTTAGCCCTTTTACAGTCCAAGTCCCCCCCTCTTTAGCCCTTTTCCAGTCCAAGTCCCACCCCCTTAGCCCTTTTCCAGTCCGTCCCCCCCCTTAGCCCTTTTCCAGTCCAAGTCCCCCCCTTAGCCCTTTTCCAGTCCAAGTCCCCCCCTTAGCCCTTTTCCAGTCCAAGTCCCCCCCCTTTAGCCCTTTTCCAGTCCGTCCCCCCCTTAGCCCTTTTCCCGTCCAAGTCCCCCCATTATCCCATTTCCCGTCCAAGTCCCCCCCCTTAGCCCTTTTCCAGTCCCCGTCCCCCCCCTTAGCCCTTTTCCAGTCCAAGTCCCCCCCTTAGCCCTTTTCCAGTCCAAGGCCCCCCCTTTAGCCCTTTTCCAGTCCATGTCCCCCCCTTAGCCCTTTTCCAGTCCAAGTCCCCCCCCCTTAGCCCTTTTCCAGTCCAAGTCCCCCTTAGCCCTTTTCCAGTCCAAGTCCCCCCACCCCCTTAGCCATTTTCCAGTCCAAGTCCCCCCCCCCCTTTTCCCAGTCCAGGTCCCCCCCCCCTTAGCCCTTATCCCAGTCCAAGTCCCCCCCCCCCCTTAGCCCTTTTTCCAGTCCAGGTCCCCCCCAACACAGCCAATGCAGTCCTTGCCCCCCCCCCCCGACCAGCATCGCGGCTGTCTGAGGCTTCAGAGGGAGCCGGGGAAGCCCGCGCGAGGCCCCGGCTCCCTCTGTACAGCCACCAGCGTGAAGAGCCTTTTCCTTCACGCTGGCGGCTGTTCCTGTGAAGCCGCGAATGCTGGGAAAGGTTAAAAGGCAACCTTTAACCTTTCCCAGCATTCGCGGCTTCACAGGAACAGCCGCCAGCGTGAAGGTAAAGGCTCTTCACGCTGGTGGCTGTTCAGAGGGAGCCGGGGCCTCGCGCGGGCTTCCCCGGCTCCCTCTGAAGCGGAGAAATGCCGGTTTTTTTTGCTCTGGCCGCTCCCGATCTTGCGGCCAGAGCAAAAAAACCGGCTTTTAAAGGGCCAGTTTTGCCTCTGCGCCGGCAGCCGGCCTGGCCGTGGAAAAACCGGCCAGGCCGGCTGAAAACCGGCCAGTTGGCAACCCTAATATGAATCCTGCTGTAGAGATACAGGCAGTTTGTTCCAGGCATAAGGAGCAACAAGGTGCTGTACGATTTGTACTAGTATTTTATAGGCGCCTATGTGTCTTTATAAAATGAACTAAAATTAGATTCATTCTTACCCTCTTAACCTAGGTGCCCTGTCATAAAACTACGACCCTTATTTTGTCCCACCAACAAGGGCTAAGTTTTTGCTAGATTCAAGATCAATCCATTGAATAGGCTTTCACTTGATCAAGAGCTTGCTTTACTGTGCTCTCCAAATAGTCTTTCAGTTGATAATTAGGGAGTCAAATAGTGAGATGAATATCATCCGCATTAAGTTTATCACCACTGACACCTGGACTCTTCACAAAATCAAGGAGGGCTGCCTCCTCTGCCTCAAATAGGCCCCTCCACCCTTTTTTCCCAGGAAGTCCCCTCAGTCTCCCCTGTATCTGACCTTGCTGAGGCAAGAACTCACAGCCCTCCTCAAGGACAGGACTGTGGAGCCCATCCCCATCACACAAGAGGCAAAGGATTTCACTCGATACTTCCTGGTTCCAAAAAGGACAGGGGGCCTAAGGTCCATCCTGCACCTGAAAAACCTCAACAAGTTTCTGGTGTGGAAGAAGTTCAAGATGCTCTCCTTTGAAACACTGCTGTCATACCTCCAGCAGGGAGATTGGCTTTGCTCCTTGGACCTAAAGGATGCCTATACCCACATCATTATTCATCCAAGTCACAGACAGTACCTCAGGTTCATGGTCGGAGATGAACACTACCAGTACAGTGTACTCCCATTCAGCCTCGCCTCCATCCTCAGAATCTTCACCAAGTGCCTCGCAGTGGTGGCGGCCTATCTCCACCTCCACGGAGTCTTCATCTTCCCCTACCTTGACAACTGACTAGTCAAGGAGGACACGGCCTGTGAATGTTTACCTAGTCAGTTTCCTAACAGTATGATGTAAGATTTTGTTAAAGGCCTTCAACAGAGGTTAGTATTTATATGCATACATTTATACATTTTTATACATTCACATGCTTCGTATATACATTTTTATATGTGTATCAGGTCCTGAGCACACTAGTTTTATTTGATTAGATATGATATTATTATTGGTTTACGTATTTATTGTTTTAGGTATCTTATTTTGTTGATTTTATTGTATTTATCCAATGATTTGCTGTCTGGTCTTTTACAATAATTTTAAGTGTTTCTATATTTATGGTTTTAGTTTTTTGCCTGGCTAGCCCCTAACGAAGGGTGACGAAACACGGCCTGTGTCGTGTGGTCAAAGGCTTAATAAAGGACTCTGTCTTTCCATTCCATCACGCCTTTGACTGGTTGTTCTTTGCTCTGCATGATTGGTTGCTTCCTTAGTGTTGTACTCCATCCAGGCCAGGACTTTCCTTCCCCTCAACAGGGCGGACCTCCTCATGGCCCTAGCAGCTGAGCTTCAGCAGCACTGCATTGTGTCAACTCGAGCACTACTTCGCCTCTTGGGCCACATGGCCTCCATGTTCCATGTGATCCCCAATGCACGCTTCCATATGTGGGCAGCTCAGTGGTGCCTCCAGTCCCAGTGGGCCCAGGCCATGGGCCGAATTCAGTGCCAAATCACAGTCTCTCGCCAGCTCACAGAGTCCCTCACCTGGTGGCAGATGCCCAACACCTGCAGGTGGGCATGCCCTTTCAACTCCCAAATCCCCAAAGGGTTCTCATGATGGACACCTCCCTGATGGATTGGGGCATCCATTTCTAGGAGCTTCCCACCAAAGGGGCTTGGTCTCTTGAGGGAGCCATCATCAGATCCACCTGCTTGAGCTCAGAGCCATCTTCCTCGCCTTGAAGGCCTTCAGGCGCTGCCTACAGCACCAGTCGGTGCTCGTCCAGATGGACAATCAGGTCCGATGTTCTATGTGAACAAGCAGGATGGCATTGGCTTCTACCGTCTCTGCCAGGAGACCATGACCCTCTGCTGACTAGCCAGGAGATGTTCCTCAGAACGGTCTACCTCCCGGGCAAGGACAACACCTTAGCAGACAGGCTGAGCAGGGTCCTTTAACCACATGAGTGGCATCTGGACCCTGAAGTCATACTCAAGCTCTTTCAGCTATGGGGAACCCCCAGCCTGGACCTCTTTGCCAAACCGACCAGCGCTCAGCTGCCTCAGTTCTGCGGCTCTCAGCCCCACCCCTCCCGGGTGGCAGTTGATGCCTTCCTTCTCTCATGGTCGAGGGTCTCCTGTATGCCTTTCCCCCCAAACCATTAATTGTTCGGACTCTGTTCAAGGTCCAGCATGACAAGGCATTGGTGATCATTGTAGCCCCATGGTGGCCCAGGCAACCTTGGTTTCCCCTGCTACTACACCTCTCAGTGGAGCCCCCGTTCTCCCTTGGGAGCTCTCTGGAACTCCTGACACAGGAGGAGGCGGCTCGATCCTCCATCCCAATCTGGTGGCTGAGAAGGTCACCCTAGCCCCACTGAACCTCCCCAGGGAGGTAGAAGAAATCATCCTGGCCTCTCGCAAGGATTCCATGAAACGGGCTTATGCCTTCAAGTGGAGGTAGTTTGCCATGTAGTGCACAGAGTACCAGATCGACCTGTTTTCCTGTCCGGTGCATTAGTTCTTCAGTACCTCCTCCATCTGTCTCAGTGAATCATCTATGTCAAGGTGAATCTGAGTGCTCTCTCAGTGAATCATCACCCTATTGAGGGCAAACCCCTCTTCGTGCCGCCTCTCATCACCAGGCATGGGATCTCAATGTGGTTCTGGTGCAGCTCATCAAGCTTCCATTCGAGCCCTAGGCTACCTGCTCCCTGCGCCACCTGTACTGGAAGGTTGCCTTCCTCGTGGCACTCACCTCTGCTCACAGAGTCAGTGAGCTCCAGGCACTGGTGGCCTAGACCCCCTACACTAGGTTCTACAGGAACAGAGTGGTGCTCCACACTCATCCCAAATTTCTCCCAAAGGTAGGCTCCGACTTCCACCTCAATCAGGAGGTGGTTCTTCCTAGCTTCTTCCTGTGGCCTCACGCCAACATGGTGTTGACCGTTCTCCATACCTTGGACTGCAAATGAGCCCTGACCTTCTACCTACAGCAGACCCAGGGCCACCACAAAGCCTCACAACCTTTTGTCTCCTTTGACCCCAGCCACCTGGGGCAGGCTGTCACTAAGCAGATCATATCCATTTGGGTGGCAGATTGTATTACCTTTGCACACAGCTGAGCTGACATTCCCCTTGAGTGCCGAGTCATGGCGCACAATGTCAAGGTGATTGTGACCTTGTTCACGAGCCTCTGGTTGGTGCCTATGGCCGACATCTGCCAGGCCGCCACCTGGTCTTCTGTTCACACTTTTGCATCCTATTAGTGCCTGGAGAGGGAGTCCTGATGGGACAAGGCCTTTGGCCAGACTATTCTCCATAACCTCTTTGAGGTTTAGGCAACTCCTGCCCTCCGACCATTCTTGTTCAGGTTACTGGAGCCATGGTTCTCCCTGGACACTAGGTTCCTCAGAGTCTGTCCTCAGATTTGCTTGCGGCTGCTCACAGCTGTGCTGTGTTTTTTCTACTGGTCCTCAGGAGCTAGGGAGTCCCATATGTGAGGACTGACTTCCTGCTTGTTCCTGGAGAAAGCATAGTTACTCACCTGTAACAGGTGTTCTCCAGGGGCAGCGGGAATCAGTCCTCACAACCCTCCCCCTTCCCTTGGAGTTGCTCTTTATTTTTGGCTGGGCTTTAGCTATGGCACCTGACTGACCAAGATGGCACCCTTGGGTGGGAAGGGGACCAGGAATGCATGGTGACATTTCCCAAAGGCTTTCTCCAAAAGCTGGGGAGATGCTTCTATGATGGCTCTGTCTGCGCCAACATCACCCATATGTGAGAACTGATTCCTGCTGTCCCCAGAAAATGCCTGTTACAGGTGAGTAACTACACTATTTGGAGAGACAGTTGTGTATTTACCTACAAGAAGCCCCATATTTGGAAATAACATTGCAAGCCCGTTGCTTCAAACACAGCCAACTCCCTTTATAGTCAAGTACATGTGATCATTTATGTGAATTCAGAATGAAAGAACTGTTGTGCTGCAAAATTATGTGAGTCAACTCATGTAGAGAGTATATTTTTTAAAAGTGCCAGTTTTATATGGGCAGCCTACGTGAGTATGTACCTTTATAACACAAGCTCCTAAAATAATGTGCACAAAGTTGCATCTGCTCAAGGCTGGTGCAACATTCTGCATGCACTCTGTGTGAGAATGCACATCTTAAATAAAGAAAGCACATAACTTGCGACTCCAACTCTCCCTAAATGCTGGAAAAGCCTACACATGTCCATTTAAAAGTACACATATACTTGTCACCATGTGTACTCGCATAAGGATGTGTACTCAGACAATTTGATAGCTGCAATTTCTCACTTGCCAAATATGTTTTACATGCTGAAAATGCTTCTATAAAATTACTCTCTAAATTTGAATTTAATAAAAACCAAATACTTTTTTCTGTCATTCCATGTGTAAACGTTTGCATTCCATTTGTTATCCAGCACATTTCTTTCTGTGACTTTCATATGTGAAAACTGGATTATTTCCCCAATAAGCAAAATCAAAATTATTTTTCTTTCAGATCCACTGAATTTTAATCACAATTAATAGTGGCATATAATATTTATTAAAAATATTTCCTATCTATGGATTTTTAATTTTTACGTGGATAATAGCAGGTGAAAATCCAACTTCATGGTCTGGTATTATATATATAAAAACAAGGTGGAAGGAGGGTAGAATGAGGGCACACAACATTATCCAGAGAGAGAGGTGATTTTCAGCTCATACCAAGAAACTTTACATCATTAGTTTAGACATGCTACTAAAGGTTTGAAGGCACATTTTAAATAGGATGTGGAGATCAGAATTGAAGTATCCAGATCACAACATGTAGATTTGCCCTGGTTCTTTTAGAAACTGTTCTGCTGAAGGTGGAGACGTTTCTGAAATACACTTAAATGGGGCCTAAGGTGGAGGAATGATTTTAGAAATATACACATAAAACAAGCTGTCAGGGGAATTCTGCCACCTACCTGTCTCCATATTTTATTTATTTAGTTTTTTAATTTAGCCGTGCTTATATACTGCTTTTCACCGGATCAAAGCGGTTTACAATAAACAAGGGGGAATACATTGAACAGGGTTATTTGTATTTATAGGGGGAAAGGAGTATACCGTCACCAGGGGGAGTATGGGTTTTTATCTGCTTTTGAAATGCAGATAGGTCATTGTTGCTGCAGACTTGGGTTGGAAGAGAGTTCCAAAGTGAGGGTGCATAAAGATCGAATGCATGGTTACATGTCTGATGATTAAATTTTGTTCTGTCATGTGGCACAATGAGTGCATTGTTCATGGTCTGTCGTGTTGGTCTTCCAGAGTTCATCCAGGTTAACAGGGTTTGTAGATAAGATGGTGGCTGTCGGTGAAGAGCTTTGTGTATCAGAACCAGTGTTTTATATTTTATTGTTGCCTCTAATGGGAGAATATGGAGTTCTCTTAGAACAGGGGTGATGTGGTCGTGTTTCTTTACTCTGAATGATCCTCGCAGTTGTGTTGAGGGCTGTTCGTAGTGGGTTGATGGTGGTGACCGTGAATCCTTGTTAGATTGCATTACAATTGTCTAAGTGCGGTAGTGTCATTGCTTGCATAACTGTGCAGAGGTCTTGTGGGTCTATGAGTGGTCTGAGCCTTTGCACCATCTTTGCTTTGAAGAATACTGATCTTGTGGCTTTTGCTACCTGCTGTTTAAATGAAAGTGTTTGATCAAGGATGACACCTAGATATTTTACCTGTGTTTGGACTCTTATTTTAATTGTGCCTAGTGTGAGGAATGGGGGGGGGGGGTGAAGGTTTGGTCCTTGGTTACAAATAGCGCTTCTGTTTTTTTGAGGTTTATGGTGAGATTGTTTTCTTGTAGCCATTTGGAGACATCATTAAAGCAGTCCATAAGTTTTGGGTTTGTTGGACTGGTGGTCGTGATGGATCCATAGAGCATAATGTCATCTGCATACAGGTGGAAGTTGATATTATGAGACCGTATTATTTTTCAGATGGGTTGAATGTAGATGTTGAAGATTGTGGCTGAGAGGGAGGACCATTGTGGTATTCCTTGAGTTTGTTGAAAGGGTAGGGAGGTAGCAGTGATGGTTCAGATGAGTTGGTGTCTGTTCGTTAGGCCATTTTATAATAAGGACATGTAAATATTGGAATCTACAAATGTGGTGACAGCACTGACATAAATTTCACCCAAAAAGCCCCCACAATGGAGGGATCCAGGGCAGAAAGAGGGCCCACACAGTAGCAGTGGCAGCAGAATGACAAACTTACTTTAACATGTTTGCCAAGTTGCTACGCTCTTGTAAGTTCAGCACGGAGAACATGGGCCTGGCAGCTGTTCCCTACCAGGCCGAAATCGAGATTTTCCTGAAGTGAACTTACAAGAGTGGAGCAGCTTGGCAAATGTGTTAAAGTAAGTTTGTCATGCATCACATGAGTGGGCCAACCATACAAAAGCAGGGTACGCCGCCATTGCAACAATGGAGGGGGGGGGGCCCTCAGCAAAATTTTGCTTGGTGGTCCCTCATTGTAACTTATGCCACTAGGTGGCAGCCATTTTGCAAATGCAGATGTGCAGATAATCTTACCTAATTAAAAAGGACACACTATTGCTCCTTTTTTCATTACCAAGAGGGAAAGAACCATTAGAGGATTAAAGTGGATATCCCTCTTAATTTCTCCTATAAATGGATGGCCAAAACAAGCACTTTTTCAAAATTTGTTCATGCTGGGGAGCAGGTATAAATCTGGGCGTGGGCAATTTCAGCAGTGCACATGCAGCCACCAAATGAAATGAGAGATACTTGTGTGTTTTTTGACCTCACTCATGGCACACCCAAATCACCCCAGGAATGCCTCTATCCAAAATGTTTAGAAATACACATCCCTGCAGCAGAAATGTGTAAATCATGACATTTCAAAAATTGCATTTTGGATGTGGGTGCAGCTTTCACGTTTTTCTGCTGCCAGATCAACTAGGGCTTCTATAGTACCCCCCATTGCATCACACAGATATTCAGTGCTGATACTTATACATATCCTGGCACTGAATATACATATACATATTCATTTCACTAGGACCTCTTCGCCTTGCAATGAATGCTGCAGCAGGGGTACTTGCAGGTACATCAAGAGCTAAACATATAACCCCAGTCATGATGGATCTCCACTGGCTTCCACTTCAGGCTAGAATCCAGTATAAGTCCCTAGTACTAACATTCAAAGCCCTAAGGAACCAGATCACCTCACCCATCAGCAAACTCATTCAAAGACGGCCGTTCAACAGGATCAGGAGATCTAATCAAGCAAACACTCTAGAGATCCCCAACATTCTAACTAAGTGCAAAAAGGCTACCGCCAACAGAGCCTTCTCCCTATTTGCACCCATGACCTGGAATGCCCTCCCCACTGAGCTCAGTTCCACCCCAGACCTATTGTCATTTAGAAAAGCCCTCAAACAACACCTTTTCCTCATCCATTACCCAGAATCCAATCCCAGAAACAACCACCCATCCTCACATCCTACACCCTACTCCACCCCACCCAAAATCCAACACCATAAAGAAAATGACTAGCTCTACCACCATATCCCCTCTCTTATTTATTATTGGTACTGATCACACATCTTATTGATTAAACCTCTTATAAATATGTTGAAAACAAACTATACTATATGTATAATTTCTCACCATACTCCATGAATAATTACTCTGTAATTAGTTACCCCTGTTACCTCCAGGTTATCTCGTCCATGTTCAATGTAAAAACTCAATTGTCGTGTGACATTGCAGTATGTTTTTTGTTCAATTGTAAACCGCACTGATTTTAATAGCGCAGTATATAAGAGAAGTAAATAAATAAATGCCAGTGCCAGCACCTAGATTAGTTAAAAAATTGCTAACCACCTTTTTCCCAAAAATCAATAGATATTTGATTTCTCAACATTCCAGATTCTCGCTCAAGGTGAGTTACTTCTACTATAGTTGTTGTTGTTAAGTGCCGTCTAGTCGGTATCGACTCTTGGCGACCCTCTGGATAGTTGTCCTAAATTGTGTTTGGTCTTCAGTCAGGCAGCTCATTGTTGTCAGACAGGTAGCCATAGCTGCTGTTATTGTATCGATCCATCTCATTGCTGGCCTTCGACTCTTTACTCCTATCAGTCTGAAATTTTAAATTGGAACCTGAGGTAATAGGTAATGGGGATGTACATTTTGATAGCACACATATCATTCATTAACCAGCCTTAAAAAGTTTAAAGATTAATATTTAAAAAGCACCAAGATGTTTGGTGTTGTGTCAAATATCTAGATGCTTTTTAAAACATTTTTGGCAGCATTATATATAGAGCAAGTTTTAAATAATGCTATGAGTTCAGTGGGGAGGCATTTTTGAGGTGTTCTGGGAGCAGGTTGCCAATACACATAGAGCCCAATCACAGAAGGGGCACTTCCAGGCCGTCTGGATGCCCCCAAACAGGAAGGGCCCATTAGGACTCGATTCAGCACTGCGGGAACCAGACATTCCTGTGGGTGAAGGATCAGCTCTGAGACGGCCCGGTGTGCCCCTGCATCACAATGGGGTCATCCTCCCTGCTTGCTGGCCAGCCCGCCAGAGTGCCAACCCTTGTTACCTCGTCACCCGACCTCCAGTGGAGGCAACCGGGGCCAGGATCAGGAGGCAGGGACCTACCAGCAGCTTGATCCTGCTTCGAGGGTGATCTCCAGGCCCGATCACTGACCTTGCCGCTGCTTATATCACCTCTGTAGTGGAAAAAGCAGCATGTTCGTCCCTTTCCCACAGGTCATACAGGGCTGTGACCTGAATCAGCCCTGTATATCCTGCTGCCTCAGCCTGCTCCCGCTCTGCCCACTAACCACTCCATCCCGCCCCCCTCCGGCTCTCCCCAGACTGCAGCTCTGGGCATGCAGGGAGAATGTGTGCCAGAATACAGCTGAGATGAATAGCGGGACTGCACATCCTATAAGTCCCATACAGCCCTGCTATTCACCTCACAGAATCGGGCCCATGGAGCCCAATCACAGAAGGGGCACGTCTGGCCAATATGGATGCCCCCGAGCAGGACAGGCCGTTAGGACCCATTTCTGTACCATTGGAGCCATACATTCCTGTGGGTGCAAGATTGGCTCCTGAGACGGCCCGGCATGCCCCTAGCTACTGCAGTGCTTATCCCCATTTTCCCACTGCCCCAACCCTCGGTGGGGCAGCTAGGGTCCAGATCAGGCAGAGGGGACCTACCTGCCTCCAATCCTGGTCCTGAGGGTGGTTCCTGGGTCCATTCCCCGACATTTCCTCTGCTTATTCCACCTCTGTGATGAAATAAGAAGGGCATCCATTTCCCACCCGCAGGATGTTTATGTTTATGCTTATCTTTATTTAAAACTTATTATACCGCCCATAACGTATGCTTCTGAGCAGTTTACAATCAAAAAATTAAAAGCTGCAGAGAAATAGAAAAGAACGTCATTTTAAAATTTAGGATAGAGAAAATATAAAAAAAAGCTTAAAGAAACAAATAATAATAATATGAGCATCAGAGAGGAGGAGGGGAAAGGGGTGAAGAGGGAGGGGGAGGTCATACGCAAGACAAAAGAGGTGGGTTTTTAATTTAGTCTTGAAAGACTTAAATGATGGTTCTAGGTGGAGGGTGGGGAGAGCGAGTTCCAGAGCCTTGGGCCAAGAAAAAAGAAAGCAGATGAATGGGTAGATTCCAAGTGAGCTTGTGAGGGGGAGGGGAGGGACATACGATTGATATGAATAGATCAGAGTGAACGGTGAGGGGTGTGGAGACGGACCTGGTCAGCAAGGTAAAGGGAGGTGCCTGTGTGAATTGATCAATGTACAGGGCTGTGACCTGAATTGGTCCTGTACATCCTGCCACCTCAGCCTGCTCCTGCACTGCCCACTGTCCATCCCCTCCTGCCCCCTCCAGCTCTGCATGCACTGTGGCTCTAGGTGTGTAGGACGGCTGTGTAGGACAGGTGTGTGGCTGAATTCAGGCAGGACGGCTAACGGGGCTGCACATTCCACTAGGATGTACAGCCCCGTTAGTCACCTTACAGAATCTGGCTTATAGGGGGTTATTTTAGAAGCCCTATCTGTGAGTTGGATGTCTGAAAACAGGCACTTTGACATGCAGATATGTGGCACATGACACCTCTATTATCAATGCAGTTCTGGTGTTTTCTGCTATGTGGGTCCCGCTATTATGTTATAGCATGTTTGTTATGGACTCTGACTGGTCTTTTTTCAGGGTTTTATAGTACTTTCTCAAGTATATAATAGTTGACGCAGGAGGACACTCATGTAGAAATCCGGTAGTCATCTCTAACCCACCTGCACATGTAAATTGCAATTCAAGACACAGCACCGAGGCACCTGGCAGAAATTGCTTACTACACCTCTGCACTATGGGGCCTAACCTGCCCCACAAAGAACTCTTCAATGCAAGTCCATGTCAGGAAGCTAAACAATGACTTCATAAACCAAGGGCTCTGATATATGTCACCACTACAGTGTAAACGCTGAATTCAGCACCATTTCTGAAGATGAGTGATTGTCCTGTCCAGTAGGAAGGACCATAATGTGAAGTAGACAAGTGTTTAGGTTGCCATGGTGACAATGTATCATAGAGAAGGACAGCAGTGATATTAGCTACAAAATTTGTTGCAGCCATTGTAGATCTGAAACCGCTGGCAAACTTCTGTTCTGATCACCAAGACTTATGTCTCTTCAGTGCTGGTACTGGATATCCTTTCCGGCCACAGTAGGAGTTCTCATTGGAACAATTAGGACACACTTGATCACGTCCTGCTCACCATTGACAGCAGCTGACTCCCTATTGAGGACAAGGACATTCAGAGTTGCTGACCCCAGCCTGCAAACAACCCACCAATTGGAGGAAAGTGAGCACAGGAACAGCAGTAGGACTCTGGTAGTAAGCCCCACCGTGCAGGAGTAGTGTGCTTGCTCAGCACCAACATAACATTTAAAACATTGCACTTCTAAGGCACACTCACACCTGGAGGGCCCACGCCTAACGGTTTCACCAAAGGACCCTTAGATGTGACCCTTGGAGTGGCTACAGAGTGGCTAGGACGAGGCTCCCATGGATGAACTGATCAACCCCGAGGTAAGCTATAACTGCGCCCTCATATAGAAAAACAGGACTCTTTCAAACACACAGAAAGGCACACAGAAGATACCACACAGCTAGATTCCCCTGCTGATATTTACTATTGCATTCACTTCTACACTATGCAGGTGCCATACAAATACAATACTACACACCAATACCACATGAAATAAGACTACAAATACCATGGTACCAGATACCCTAACACAAATATTCACACAGAGAAACATAAAGGCTCATTCAAATCTCACCTAATGTACAACCATACATTAACCACAACAACCCCACCCTGACCGCACCGATAATATGCATGCTAATTAACACAAGGTCTGTCCGAACACTATCACTGACTATCTGCAAAATCATCAGATGAACATAATCATGGCTGACCGATTCTGACCAGGTTATTGAGGAGTACTTATATTGGCCAAAAGCCAATATAAATTCAATGCCATCTCTATGATCAGCACAGAGGAGAGCAACACCATCTCTATCATGAACAAATACATCACAATATGCCTCACCTACATGTCTCCAAGTACTAAATATGACAAATTATCAGCAGTGCTGGAGGCAGTGTGCATGCTCACTGCATCACACAAGCCAATGATAGCTCTTGGAGACTTCAACATCAACTTGGCAACCAATAAGGAAGCAAATTCCTTTCTGAAAGCAATGGATACATTGAAATATACACAACTACAGCACCCCCCCACCCCCCCCCCCCCCCCCCCACACACAGACCTCATCTTTGCCCCTTGCTCATTCTTACAAGTCAAAGTAAAAATAAAAGATTCAAGACGTTTTGGAAGGATCAATCCCTACAATAAATCCTACCTAAATTAGACCAAGGCTACATGGAAACAGACAAAGCCATTGACAATTGGAATCTTTGCATCATGGCAGTAGCAGAAGCACCAGTAAAGTGCAAAAGAGCAATTAATCCAGCGAGCACAGTCCACAACCTGGTATTCCAGTGAGATAAGGCAAACAGAAAGGAACCTAAGGAAGACCGAGAAGCTCTGGAGATGGAGCAAAGACCCTGACATACTGTAGCAATACAGAAACAAGAAGAATACAACAACATTATTAATACATGAAAACAAGAATATTACACCTATCTTATAATGAAATCTGCAAATAAGCCAAGAGAATTGTTCAAAATAGTCAGAACTCTAACTAAGAACCCCACACCAGAAAACAACACCGAAATATATCCACAACAGATAGCGGATCATCTCTGCAGGACTTTTCACAATGACATGCCAATACAGAGAGACACAGAGGAACAAGAACTATCCACCGGAACATGGGGTAAATTCCATGAACAAATAAAACATATAATATCCAAACTGAACATGACCACATCACCCTCAGATCCTTGTCCCGTCTCATGGATCAAGGCGGCAAAAGAAGAACTCACCCCATTCATACTCAAAATCACATAAGTCTCACTTACCCAAGGTCACATGCCAAAAGCACTCAAGAAGGCTACTATAAGACCAATCATCAAAAATAACACACTTAATAAACAGGACCCTAGTTCATACTGCCCAATTTCAAGCTTGCCACTGCTGGCCAAAATTATAGAAAAGGCAAATATAGCTTCAGCTGCAAGAACATATAGACATACATGCCCCACTTGACCTGCACCAGCATGGGTTCAAGCCAAACCATGGTGTAGAAGCCTTGCTTACATCCCTTTTCGACAGCATTCATAAAGGAATAGACAACATAAGCAGGGGCTTTCTGCTCATTTTCTTGGACATACGAGTATCATCAGCCTTTGACACTGCTTCACATAAGTTACTTTTCCAAAGACTACAGGACATTGGACTTCACAACCTCACAATTACATGGTTCCAATCATATCTGTCTGACAGACAACAGCAAGTCAAAAACAGGGAGAACAAATCGAGAAAATTCCAAGTACACCAGGGATATCTCAAGGGTCAGCTTTGTCTTCACTGCTCTTTAATCTCTACATACAACCTGTATGTAACATCAACAAAAAGCACAATATTCCATACTGGCTCTACGCGGATTATGATATTCACTCCAATCAATACCAACAAACCATAGGTCACAAAAATAACCAATTGCTTTGAAGACAGCAACCACAATCTCATCATAAACTCCAAAAAACAGAGACCCTCTACTTAACAAGAAACCAGGCATTCAATCCTCCATGTTCAATAGAACTGTCAGACAGAAGCATAGCCATAAAAAATGAAGTGTGATACCTAGCAGTAATGCTGGATCAGAACATAAACATTCAGTTCCACATAAATAAGATAACACAAAAGGCATACGATAAAATGAAGGTCATGCAGAGGCTAAAACCGTTGCTTAACCAGGAAAACGTCTGTACAGTAATCCAAGTAGTACTTACACCAATACTGGACTACTGCAACTCAATATACCAGGGCATCCCAAAACACATCATCCATCCACTTCAGATGGCACAGCAAAATACAACCACATTACACCACTACTGAAGCAACTAGAGTGGCTGCCTATATACTATGGCATAAGATTTAAGACAACAATCAACATTTTTAAAATACTAAACAACTCGGCAGACATACTTCTGGATTTCATCACTAAAGACCTTAATAAAATGTCCAAAAAGGAACAATAACAGGAACATGATACTGACACCAAGCATCTACACTAAGTCCAAGGATGTTACAACCAGAAGAGCGTTCTCACTTGCAGCCCCGATGCAATGGAACACACTATCATTGTACACACGTCCTGGCGGTTGGCATCGCAGCTCTTCAATGGAGCTGCGGTGCCGTGGCAACATGACACCATGGCGCTGAGGGTCCATTGAAGAACATTGACTGAGTTAGCTGGGAAGGTCCTGTAAGTGCACAGATCAGAGGGGATCAGAATCACGATCCCCTCTGTACGTCCCGCTCAGACCAGGCGTACAGAGGGGATCTACATCTGGGACAGAATAAGCCTGTTAACACATGAGCAATCCATCTTATAAATACGTTCTAGCACAAGTTAAGTTACCCTTGAATTCTAAGTAATCCTATTTATCCATCTAAAATGTTATAGTATTATTTATTTATTTATTTACAGTTTCTTTTATACCGCACTATTCGACATCAGCGCGGTTTACAATGAACAGAAACTACACTTACCAAATATTGATCGGTGCTTACAATGAACAGCTGGGTATACATTAAACAGGTTTACATTCAACAGGTTTCATAAACAGAGGAACATAATAACTATGTACAAAAAGCAACTATGTACAGAACAACTAGGCGCAGCTATATGTTTCTTGATGAGGGAAGAAGCAAGGTGAGATTGCAGCTCTTCGCGTTAAGACTATGGAGAGCATGGGTTTAACGTGTTGACATGGGTGTAGAGGTAGGTTGGTGTGAGGCAGTGTCTGAAATATTGTAGTGCTGCAAGAACAGGTGATGCTTCAGTGCCTTCCTGAACTGGGAGAGGTCACTGATGGTTCTGATTTCTGTTGGTAGGGCATTCCAACATGATGGTGCGAAGTAAGAGAAGGCTCTGGATCTGGTGGCTTGAGAGCACTTCGTGATTGCCTTGGGTAATACAAGAGAATTGGAGGCAGTCGATCTCCTTGCGCGATTAGGGGGTGTAGTTGATATCAGGTCGGTGATAGAAGATGCAGAGTTATTATTGATCGCTTTGTGAGTCATGGTAAGGATCTTGAAAGAGATCCTGGAGTGCATAGGAAGCCAATGTAGCTGTTTCAGTATTGGAGTGATGTGGGTTCGCTTGGAGGCTCCATAGAGAATTCTTGCAGCCGAGTTCATGGCCAATTGTAAGGGGTTAATCGTACTCTTTGGTAGGCCATGTAGAATGGCATTGGCGTAGTCCAGATGGGGCATTATTAGGGCCTGAAAGACTGTTTGAAAGTCATCTGGTTCAAGCAGCTGACGCAAATGACGAAGGGTCCGGATTTTATGATAGACGGATTTCGCTACGTTGTTGATGTGGGCCTTCATATTGAGCTGTTGATCGAGGGTAACCCCTAGGTATCTGACTGTAGACTTGCAGATGAGCTCGGCGTCACGCACTTTGATGGACCTTGGTGAGGTGAATGCAGGGTTTCTCGTCACGAAGAGGACTTCTGTCTTTTTAAAGTTTATCTTAAGCATCTGTGATTTTAACCAGTCTGTAACCGCGTCGAAGCACTCGATTAGTGGGGAGAGGTCAAGGAGCTCTGTTGAGAATGGCATATACATAAGGACATCATCAGCATAGACCAGGCAGTTGATGTTGAATGATTGGATGAGGTCACAGATAGGCTGCATATAAACATTGAAAAGTAGGGCGGAAAGGGAGGAGCCTTGTGGCACACCTTTGGTTTGCTGGAAGGGGTCGGAGGTTGAAGATCCAGAATGAACATGTTGCCAACGGTCTCTGAGGTATGAGGAACACCAAGAGAGGGCGGATCCGTGAACTCCCTTCTTTCTAAGACGCGATAGGAGAACTTCATGATCAACAGTGTCAAACGCCGCTGCAATGTCCATGAAGATCAAGGCAAAACCTTGTCTGACATTGTTTAGGCCTATGGTAAGAGTGTTGAACAAGGAAGTCAGTAGGTTTCCACACCGTGTGATTCACGAAATCCATGCTGACATGGGTGTAAGGGTGCATTGCAGTCAAGATGGTCTTGTAGTTGACGTTGAGTGATCTTTTCGATGACTTTCAAAAGGAGGGGAATGCTGGAGATGGGTCTATAAGATTCCATCAAAGAGGGGTCCAACCTGCTGTTTTTTAGGAGGGGTCTGATGGAGGTCTGCTTCAGGGTGTGGGGGAATGTTCCTGCAGAGAACGATGCATCTATTATTTTTGCTAGAAATGGGCTGAGATCAGCTCATAGTGACTTTATCCAGGAAGCTGGACAGGGGTCGGAGGGTGCTGTTGTGGGATTTATTTTTAAGATGGTATCTTGAATGATTCTGTCATTTGGAGTGGAGAAGGAAGAGAGAGTGTGTTGAGTCTCACCTGAGAATTGGCTAGGTGAGGGTGGAGGGACAGTGTAGGGAGTGTTGGCTGAAGTGGGGGGAGTAGAGGTTGGATCAAGCTGATTACTTTTGCTTCGTAAGTAGTTGGCATATTTCTGAGGATCTAGGAGGGGTGGGGCGCTCTGAGAGGGTTCCTTTGTTAGGGTTTTCACGATGTGGAAGAGCTCGTGAGGTTTGTTGAGGGAACGCTGTAATCTGCCTGCGTAATATTTTTTCATGTTAGAAGATACGGTTGAGCGATGTCTTGCTAATTGTGTTTTGAAAGCATCATGATTCTCGGTTGTTCTTGATCGTCGCCATCGTCTTTCTAGTTGTCTGAGGAGGAGAAGTGATTTTCTTAGCTCTGGGGAGTACCATGGTGCATTCTTTCTCTTATGGGGTGCTTTGGTTGAGGTAGGAGAGTGGATCACAGCATCAAGGCAGGAGTTCCACGAATCGACCATGTCATCAAGGCTTTTTTCCGGAGAGTATATTAGGTTCTGGGTCTTCTTTAGGATGTCTTCTCTGTTAAAAGGCTGAAAACGTCTAAAGTGTTCTGATGAGAGTGTATCTGTTGGTAATGGCTTGGAAGATCTAGGAGATATAGGCATCTGAAATAGGATTAGGAGATGATCAGACCATGGAACTGTGATTGAATTTAAGTATGAGTTGCGCCAATGGGGAAGAGCTGATTCTGGTGCAAAGATAAGGTCCAGTGTGTTACCTTTTATATGAGTAGGTGTGTTGACCAACTGAACATAACCTAGTTCACTGAGAGCATCAATAAAGGCATTGGTGTGGCTATCTTGAATGGTTGGGAGGTTGAGGTCGCCTAGAACCCAATTTGGGGTGTGTGGGTTCGTAGAGTTACAGGCCATATCAATGATTGTGGCTAAATCGTCTGGTGAGGAGGATGGTGCTCTATACAGTAAATTGATAGAGACCTGCTTATTTGTGATGGTCACAAAGTCAAGGGTTGATGTGCTGTTTGAGGCTGCAAGCTGGAACCTAAGATCTGATTTGGATAGGATGAGTACCCCTCCGCCACGGCGGTCAGTTCTGTGACATGAGTGAACTATGAAGTTGGAGGGAACAATCTGGTGGAGGAGTACGGAGTCAGAGGAAGATAGCCAGGTCTCAGTGATACATAAGATGTCAAGGTTATGAGCTGAGAGAATATCTATTAATGCTGGCCATTTTTTCCTCATTGATCGAGCATTTATTAGTGCGCATTTGAGGTTAGAGGGATGGGTAGGTTGTGTGCTCTGAGGGGAGTTGTGTTGCTGTAAGGCAACATAGATCACATGTGGACCAGGTGGGCATCGTGGTGGTTCAGTTTGATGGTTGGGGAGGCCAAAAGGTCTATTATTCCCTGGTCTGTGAAGGATTGGAATAGTGTTGAAGGGTGCAGTGAAGGCTAGGGTATCATACGTTAAAGCTATTAACATATAACAGAGGGAGAGGGTAAAGGGGTGTGAGGTTGAAAAGTATGATAACATGGTGGAGGTAAAGCTTGAGCTAGTGTACTGATAATAGATAATCTGTGTGCACTATGAGATGTTTGACATATATATCTAGACAGAAGGCAGAATAATTGCACATTTAATTGCATAAAACTAGAGCAATGTTGGAATGGTATCTATTTAGAGTATACTAGTAAGCAGGATGCATCACATTAGGAGACAGAGTAACTAGAAATAGTATACAATGTTGCAAGGTGACTGACAAAGAAACTAGACATAGTGTACAATGTTGCAAGGTGACTGCCTCTATACTGTTAAACTGTAAATTAATACTATAGCTACACTGTAAAATGTTGAGTTGTACTGTAAACTGCTTCGATTTAAGGATGAGGCAGTCTATAAAACCCGTTAAATAAATAAAATAAATAAATACATGATGTTCAGACATTCATACACTTAAGTTATTGTTGGGACAAAAATGAGAGGCATCTGCACCTTATAGACTGACCAATTTATTGAGGCTTCTATAAGGTGCCACCTTTCTCTATCATTTTTGCTACTCCAGGTTAATATAGCTACCCCCTAGGACATTTTTCATTACGTTGGGACAAAAGAGAGGCTTCTGTAGGGCTCCGTTGGAATCCACTGAGGTGGAGGAGCAGGGGTTGGCAGCCCAATAATTACTTGCACAGGACAGCAAAAAAGATAGCACTGGCCTTGTGTGATATTAAAGCACTATTTTTGATCTCATGCAATCTTCTTTACTGATCTCTTAGTAATTTCTGCTTGATCGTCAGTCCTTTCTCTACTCCTAGGTTTTCATATACACCTTCCTGCTCAGTTTCCTTAATGTCACAGTACTCAGTCAGGGAGATGCTTTAATTTTTGCTCAATTTTCCTCTGAGAAATGTTGCCTTGAGACATTTGAAACATAGAAATATGACGACAGAAAAAGACCACATGGCCTGTCTAGTCTGTCCTTCCATAACAACTACAACAGTCCCCTTTTTACCAAGGCCAAAAGTCATCTTGATGTCATATAAGAAGATTTTCACTGCAGAGTTGTTCTGCTAATTGTCTGTCACCGAAACTGTAGAGCTTCTGGTCATCTACAAACATTAAATTGTAATGTTACCACTGGATTGTTGCCTTCTTTAGGATCAAGGCTAAAGCCATATCCCCAAAATTTGATGAGAATATTTTGCATACTTTGTGGATTAAGGGCCATACAAAACAGAAGTAGTTACAGAGGCTATCCCTGACATTTTCCTTGCTCGATCTTAAATTAAGAATGATGAATTGTCCATCTAAATACTTCAAATAGACTATGGTTTTCTACTTTTTCATAGTGAACTTGATGTACTCGATCAGGTCAGGGTTTGTTTTGTGCATTTCAAGGTAATTTATTATCCAAGAGTGTGGGATGCTCTCAAAAGCTTTCTTATAGTCATTCCATGCTACAATGAAATTTCTGCTTTTCTTAGCACTGTCAATATAATGTTTTATTCAGCATTAACTGGAAATACTCTTGTTTTCATCTTTGAGTATGTGCCTGATGGGAGAGAGATTCATTGGTTTGCTGGGATTGAGTTCTTGTAATTTATCTGCAATTTACCTCATGTTTCCATGTTGTAGTGTTAGTGGGAAAGTTTATTGATATTATGTTTTTATGCTTTTATTGGCCTCAATTCCATAAGGCAAATAGTGGTGTAGCACATCCCACCGGGACATGCTACTCTAATATCTGCCTTGTCAGTATTCCGCCTCTATCCCCCGATGTGCTGCAGTGGACAGAGGCATGATGGGGACAGAGAGTGGGCAGAACATGGGCAGGGCTGACCCCTGGACATACAGGGCCAATTCATGATGTCCCTGTACATCCGGGGATCGCTGGGAGGACACCCTGCTTATACCACCTCTGACGTGGAATAAGAGTGGGGCGCCCTCTAAGTGTGGCCAGCAGCCCAATCCTCCCTGGAGCCCAGGAACCCCCAACAGGAGCACCAGAACATGGAGGATGAGTCCCCGCCTCCCGATCCGGATCAGGTGGTGGGAACTCGGAGGTCTGGGGCTGAAGGCAGTTGGCACCACAGGGAGAACGTCCCCGTGGCTGCAGGAGGGGCACACCGGGCCATCCTTAGACTCAATTCTGACAGCCGTGGGAACGTTTTGCTCCCATGTTTCAGAATTGGGTCCAAACGGGCCCATCTCACATGGGGCTGTCCGGACATCCCGGATGTGCCCCTTCCAGGAATTAGGCTCATTATGTTCGTATTATGTTTTAATTTTGTAAATCGCTTTGAATGTTTATTCAGGAAGGTGGTAGATAAATGTTTCATAAATAAATAAAAATGACCTGGTCTTTGTTTCCATATGGCCCCTCTTGTTGCCCTTCTGCTCTATTGCCATAATGTTCTTGGAATAGACATGATCATATATTCTGTCTGTGTCTATTGCATTGTACAGCTTATAGATTGTGGATAAATCTTTGATTCAACTGTTATTTTAGCAAAATTCAGAAATATAGCATGAGCCATAACTTAGAAAATTGCACATTCTTACATGTGAGCTATGTATATCAGTAAATTACTCTTATAAGCTTTCTGTTTGTCTCCAAGTAATTAGTCAATATCATACTGTGAAAGTTATATTAAGATATTGTTTGAAGGAAATGTTGACAGAGGATAATATGATTTATGTTTCACATCCATCATGCTGACATATACTATACAGATGACGCTGTTTGTCAAAACACCGAGCGGCAGAAAGCAAAACCTTTTAATCATGTGGGCGATGTTGTACTTTCCCTTAAACCTTCAGAATATTAAGTCACTGTTTATCATAAAAGTGAGAGACCAATAAACTTACCACAATAAGAAGATATAAAGTCTAGGACTTTAGAAGGATAAATTGTATTTTAATCCAAGGGTATCCAAAAACTGTTACAGTTTCTTGGTACAGAAATTCCTTTAAATAAAAAAGTACTACAACAATCACTGTGTCAATAGGACATAGTGTATGCCATCTGTAAAGTTATTTTGACAGGTCATTAAATCTGCAGATAGAAATAATTGTCTGAAACAGTACTGTAATATATAGGAAATAATAAATAACAGTAATGAAAGCTAAAGATATGGCTACAAGAGAATAATGCATTGATTGTGCATTCATGCCAAAAAATGTCTTGCAGTTTTATTTTTGTGACACAACTACGAAATCAGCTGAAAATTAGTTATCCACTAAGGGAGGTAAAATTACAGCAAATCACTAACAAAATTATGGACATAGAGGCAGGTTTGCTAAAGCATGGTAGCAGGGACTGAAGGGTTTAGCACAGCACTTAAGCACATTTTCAGCTCAGGAGCGTTTGGTCAGAAGATACCATGCTTCCTGGGCAGTTCTCGAATAGGTGGGGTTAGAGTGAAGTTAGTGTGGAGAGTGAGCAGTAGCAGCTTTGAGTGGCTGGCATGGCTTTGCTAGTGGTGTGCTAGAGGCACAAAGAATGTACTAGTGCAGGTGTAACTACCGCCAGCCTCCGACCAGCATGTTGTGAACACATGGTCTGGTGGAGAATCTTACACGGTATAAAAGCCAGAACCATACCACACATATACCATTCTTGACAATTGTCGCTGCGGCGCCCCTACTGGCATAGTAGAGTAAGGGCGTCCAGGGACATTTCATTTGTATCAGAGAGTGTTCAAGCTGAAGGACCAAAAGGATTGTGGTCCTTGTAGTATAGAACTCCCTGAAAAGAATAACTACGCCAAGTGTAGGGTAAATAAGGCTTTTATTTCCCCGATTAATGCTCTAGGTTCAATGGGACATCAACATAAAGTGGAGGTAAGGCTTTCCTCAAACAATAAAGTTCCACCATGGACTAAACAGTTAAAGGTTGTAAGCTTTACAATTGACTGTTTAGCTGGGTTAGGAGATTTTCCAAAACAATAGAAAACAATATCAGAACAAAATGGTTATCAGCTTCACCATATGCAGACTTATTTCTTCGCTATACAATTAGCATGGCAAGCAAACTACTTCTTAAGCAAAAGTTACATTCCATAGGTTCGTTGTGAGGCATGGGAACACTGGAACTATAATCCAAGTCCATTGATTCTGGATCGCTACCCTCTTCTGGGTTAAGAATATCTTCAGAGTCTCTTAATTCCTCACAAATGTTCCCTGGCTTCTCATATAACTTTCTTAAAACACTTTTGGGAAGTGGTTTTAAATAGTTAGCTTTACTTCTTCTATGATACTGAGGTTTATCTACTTGCATAAGACTTTCCTCATTTAGTGTTCCTTTTAGAATGAAAGGCTTTTCATACCTTAGCTTCTGAGGAGCGCCACGCCCAGGATTCAGCTTACAACGTAGCTTTTCCTGCTGACACACTGTCTTGTGCACTGCTCCACAATCCAGGCTGCTAGGAAAACCAGGATTTCCCTTCTCTAACTTTCAGGGTAAGAGGATCAATGTAAAAGGAATCTCCTTTTCTTGTGCCTTTCTGATTTGGCTTAAAAGGACTTACTTGAAGTTGGAGAACTTCTTTCAACAAGCAGGCTGCTTCTCTGGGCTTTATCCCATGGAGTATACCTCTTTTGGCTCCTGCCACCTAGAGCTGGCCGCAGCTGGAAACTATCTTGTTCCAGGCTTCTCTCAGAGCTTGTGCTGCCGGTCCTTCTGACCTTGTCCTTAGCAATTCCCCAGAACTGAGTCTTGCCTCTGTCTGTGTCCGTTCTTCTCCTTCCTTCTCTTTGCTGGTCCTTTTCCTGGTCTCCTTGCTGGACCCCCTGGTCTCTTTGCTGGACCCCCTGGTCTCCCTCTCTGCTCATCTGATTTCCCTTATAAAGGGATTTCCGGCTTGCACGCTGTGAGTTTGAGGACAGGTGAAAGCACTTATCATTAAGGTGCTCAGTGCTTGAGCACGTTGCTTCAGGTACTGTGTAACTGTTCATGCGCCCTCTGGCTGAGCTACACTGGAACTGTGCTCTCTGCCTTTTCTGAGATTCATGCAAATCAGGAGTTTTTTTCAAGGCTGTTTCTTCCCTAGCTCCAGCCTCATGACATATCCCCCGAGTTAAAATATTACAAGCTGAGTGTTCAGTTTCACTACAGCTTGTAATTGCAGCTTCTTCAACTGCCTTACAAGGCTGCTCTTTGTCTCTAAACTCCTGGCTATGGCAACGTGAGTGCCATACCTTGTATTGAGATCCTTTCCTGACTGACGTACACAGGTCAGGTGTGTTGGAAGACTGTTTTAGATGGTTTCTTCTTAACCTTTCTAAGAATCGTGGTCTATCCAATACCTGTTCCTGTCAAGCTTCCACTCTGACTTGCTTCGTTGCGTCCAAGAATTCATTCTTCTCATTTGTATGACTTCTTGTCAGCCTTGTTTGACCAAGCTGACTAAGTTTTTCAACATGATAAGAAGAACTCAACCCATTATACTTCATAGGTGCTATAAGGGTTTTAGACATCGGCCTTTTATACCAACTTGGCCTGATCTGAATTCCTACCGGTAGTGAATGAGGAACATTCACTGCATGGGGTCTGGACAGTGGCACATCTCTGATCCATCCCCTAGTGCGCCAGATTCTTGTAGAGCTGGACCTAGGATTCCGAGGATATTCCTCTATATCATCCTTCAGGGATTGGTTGCGGTTCAGCCTTCCTTTATATTCTAGATCAAGAGATGGAAAGTCATCAGCTTCAAGCTTCTTGAGAGCTTCTCCAATCACTTTTCCTCCAGTTTCCTTAGGAAGTATCTCTTTTCTAGGCAGTATTTTACCTCTTCCAGAGTAAAAAGTGCTGCTATATCTTCTAGAACCCGCATCCTTAGGCACGGCCTCCTGATGGCCTCTTGGGAGATCATTAGCCGACCTTAGCCCTACAGACTTGAAGGTATTTGGAACTACTTGCTTCCGCACTTCCTGGGTCCGTGGGTCTATGGTTTCCCTGTACGGTACTTTCGTTGAGGGCTCCCCTATTGAGTCGTCATGGGTAGGGAGGTCCCCCAAACCTGTATCATGGGAGTAAGAAGGCTTCTCTGAAGTTTCTGCTTGGGAACGCGTGGAGACAAAAACTTCCTGAGGACGTAATCCTTCCTTTAACGCTCTTTCGAAGTGAGGCCAGTCCCGGCCTAAGACTAAGCCTCGTGGTAGCCTAGGTACCACAGCTATCAACATTTTTTTAGTTGTTCCCAAACCTCTTACAGTTAGGTTATACACAGGATACAATGTTGTCGTGCCATGAACACATTTTATTTTTACTTGGCGTTCTGGTTGATCAGGTGTGGACTCTGCTCGCTCTTTGACTAAGGACCAAAGTTTGCGAGAGATCATTGCTTGATCTGCACCGGAATCAAGTAGTGCCTTGGTTGGAACTCCTTGCACAAACACATCCAAGACTAAAACCTCGCATGGTACTTCTCGGTTTTCTCCTAGGAGAACCATGCGTGCTTGGCATTCAGCTCGCATATGACCTGTTTTTCCACAAGCAAAACATCTTTTATCAACATTCTTTGATAAATCATCTTTACACTTTATACTGTGTGGCTTAGAATGAGACAGAGCTCCTAAGGTCTGTTTGTAAGTACCCAAGGCCTTTTCAGATACATCTTTAGAATTTTGGGTAGCCAAATCTGCTTCCAAATATCTTTCGGTTAAGCTGATGGCCTGTGCCGTGGTACTAGAATTTTGGAGAATTAGAAAGCTCTGCACATTGCTAGGCACTGCATGCATAAACTGTTCTAGGACTATTTCGTCCATAATTGATTCCACATTCTTACCAGCAAGTCTTAGCCATTTTTCCACTAAGCTCTTAAGCCTGTGGCCTAATACTTTTGGAGTCTCACCCCTCTTAAGGTGAGCAGCCCGCAGCATGCGATTATATACGAGTGGGGTCAAGCCCAGGCGCTCGCAAATGGCTTTTACCACCTCGGTATAATCTGCAGCGAATGCCGTTGGCATCTCCCGATAGGCGGATAGCGCTTCCCCTGTAAGTGAAGCAGCTAGCCTAATTGACCATTGCTCTTTTGGCCACTTTATTGCACTCGCTATCCTTTCAAAGGAGTCAATAAAGTCGTAAACATCATTGGTGGGTGACAGTTTTCCTAAGCACAAAGAGTCAAAGGCGCCTGGCCCTAGTGACCAGTTGCCTAGTCCAGAAACCTGTTCCTGTTGGCCGGAGGCTCCCCCTGACATCTTCTGTTGCTGGGTGGCCCAAGCCTCCATTAGCTGAAGAATGGGTTTCTGCTGCTCCTGTAGCGCTAGGATAGCTTGTTGTTGTGTGTGAGCAGCAAGCTCTCTCTGCTTTTCAAACTGCATCATCATCCAGTTCAGCACTTCTTTCTGCTCCATGATGATGGACTTTACCTAGAAGAGATGGAGAAAGAAACAAAACCAAGTGTGGTTCTACAACACTTAGCCCTTTCCTCCCTTTACTGTGTTTTTTCTTTTTTTTTCCACCCGTATCCAGACCAGTCTACCCCTCTACCTTTTACCTGGTAGCAGAGTAGATTCACGCTTCCAGTAAGAGGTTGCAGCAGCTCCTTGACGTAGCCTCTACGACTGCTGATCGCACTTGACAAACTCCTCTCCTGGTGATTTCTTGGTCCTGGGTTTTCTTTCTTCTCTTGAACCCAATGAGTTTGTTTTTTTTTCGACTCCGGTCCGGATTCTCTCAGACTCCACTCCGGGTTTTCTCAGACTCCACTCCGGGTTCTCTCACCCAGTAATGGTGGTTTCTTACTTTGTTTTCCACTTTAGCGTCTTAGGGCGTTGTCCCAACATCCAACAACTATGCCATTATGTCGCTGCGGCGCCCCTACTGGCATAGTAAAGTAAGGGCGTCCGGGGACATTTAATTTGTATCAGAGAGTGTTCAAGCTGAAGGACCAAAAGGATTGTGGTCCTTGTAGTATAGAACTCCCTGAAATGAATAACTACGCCAAGTGTAGGGTAAATAAGGCTTTTATTTCCCCGATTAATGCTCTAGGTTCAATGGGACATCAACATAAAGTGGAGGTAACGCTTTCCTCAAACAATAAAGTTCCACCATGGACTAAACAGTTAAAGGTTGTAAGCTTTACAATTGACTGTTTAGCTGGGTTAGGAGATTTTCCAAAACAATAGAAAACAATATCAGAACAAAATGGTTATCAGCTTCACCATATGCAGACTTATTTCTTCGCTATACAATTAGCATGGCAAGCAACTACTTCTCAAGCAAAAGTTACATTCCATGGGTTCAATGTGAGGCATGGGAACACTGGAGCTATAATCCAAGTCCATTGATTCTGGATCGCTACCCTCTTCAGGGTTAAGAATATCTTCAGAGTCTCTTAATTCCTCACAGAAGTTCCCTGGCTTCTCATATAACTTTCTTAAAACACTTTTGGGAAGTGGTTTTAAATAGTTAGCTTTACTTCTTCTATGATACTGAGGTTTATCTACTTGCATAAGACTTTCCTCATTTAGAGTTCCTTTTAGAATGAAAGGCTTTTCATACCTTAGCTTCCGAGGAGCGCCACGCCCAGGATTCAGCTTACAACATAGCTTTTCCTGCTGACACACTGTCTTGTGCACTGCTCCACAATCCAGGCTGCTAGGAAAACCAGACGTGGAGTTCCCTTCTCTATCTTTCAGGGTAAGAGGATCAATGTAAAAGGAATCTCCTTTTCTTGTGCCTTTCTGATTTGGCATAGAGGACTTACTTGAAGTTGGAGAACTTCTTTCAACAGGCAGGCTGCTTCTCTGGGCTTTATCCCATGGAGTATACCTCTTTTGGCTCCTGCCACCTAGAGCTGGCCGCAGCTGGAAACTATCCTGTTCCAGGCTTCTCTCAGAGCTTGTGCTGCTGGTCCTTCTTACCTTGTCCTTAGCACTTCCCCAAAACTGAGTCTTGCCTCTGTCTGTGTCCGTTCTTCTCCTTCCTTCTCTTTGCTGGTCCTTTTCCTGGTCTCCTTGCTGGACTCCCTGGTCTCCCTCTCTACTCATCTGATTTCCCTTATAAAGGGATTTCCGGCTTCCACGCTGTGAATTTGAGGACAGGTGAAAGCACTTATCATTAAGGTGCTCAGTGCTTGAGCACGTTGCTTCAGGTACTGTGTAACTGTTCATGCGCCCTCTGGCTGAGCTACACTGGAACTGCGCTCTCTGCCTTTTCTGAGATTCATGCAAATCAGGAGTTTTTTTCAAGGCTGTTTCTTCCCTAGCTCCAGGCTCATGACACAATGCAGGGTAGCACATTACTATGCATGTGTTAGCTTTTCTGATTTGCATGCCCTGAGCCCTTGTACTTAGGCCCATTGCTCAGAGTTGTACTTCAAGATGTTCCTATTCTCCAGTCAGTTCTTTCTTTCCTTCACTGCCCACTTACTACTTGGCCTGTTAATAGAGTCAGCGGACATGTATTGCTATCGGCTCTCTCTGCAGTGGTTTGGTTGCCTAAGACTGCCAATATCATCACATTGGTAGCAACCAGATAGAGGGTGGGTGTGACTATTCTGCGACTGTGACTATTCTGCGGTTAGCCAATCTGGTGTTAGTATCCCTTATTTCATCAGCCTGCCTTTCGGTGTTTTTTGACGGTTACTTTTGAGAGAGTGACACTTTGGATCACGTTGGAGCACTTGATATAGGGGTTTGGATGGCCCCGAAACATGCACGTCGTGTGATATGATCAGATAAGTGTCATTTTTAAGAATTAGAAATTTAGTGTTTATTATTTTTGGTGAATAAAAGTGATTAAAAGGGATATGTACTGTTTTGGTGGGGACGATTATCCTTATCCTCCTCCCACGGTTTATGTCCAACAAAAAAGATTCAAGGGTGAAGAGGGTTACTTGCGGTATTTTCCTTGAGGATTGTATTTCATAGACTACCGTTGGGGGTTTGTTTATGTGTTCAGTAAAGATTGAAGCAAAGAGTTCATTCAGTCTCTCCACTATGGCCTTGTCCCATCTTAGGGCCCCTTTTACACCTCTATCATTTAATGATCCAAATGACTGTCACAGGTTTTTGGTACAAATATATTTGAAAAAGTCTTTATTATACATTTTTTGCTTCCACAGCAAGCTTCTTCTCAAATACTCTCTTTGCCTGCCTTATAAATGCCTTGCATCTAACTTGCCAGTGCTTTTGTTTTTTACAGTTTTTGTCATTTGGCTCCTTTTTCCAATTCCTGAAAGTTGTTTTTTTTTTTGGCAACAACAGCCTCTCTGACCTCACCTTTAAACCATGCTGGCAGTTTTTTGGACTTCCACTCTTCTTAAAGCATGGAATACAGCTGGACTGTGAGAGGTAATGGATTAAAAAGGCAGATGGAGTGGACTTCAAAGGAGGGAAAGGAGTGAGAGTGAGGCAGAAGGAGGGGTTGAAATTGGCAGGAAGGACAGAGTAGAAACCCAATGCCACCACCTTGGCCAGTGGGACGAAGCATGTGGGAGTACTGGTAGCCACTATGACAGAGGGCAGTGACTGAAGTTGAGTCATCAGAAAGGGGCCAGGTCTCAGTTAAAGCCAGAAAATGAAGAGCATTAGAGATAAAGAGATTATGTTTGAATGCAAGTTTATTAGAAATGGAATGTACATTCCATAAGGCACATGAGAAGGGGAGAGAGGAGGGGGAAAGGAGAGGGATATGAATGAGATTGGAGTAGTTGCATGGGGAACTGTCATGGGAGTGAGAGAAAAATCTAGGGGGGGGGGCAGGACTAGGGTTATTATATCCAGATGAAAGAAGGAGAAGGAACAGAAAAGTGTGGGGTAAAGAGGAGACAGCATGGCAGAAACAAGGGTGAGGTTCTTCAAGAGAGAGAGGAGAGGGATGAATGAGAGGAAGACAAAGGTGAAGCTCATGAGCTGATGAAAGAGTAGACAAGGGGGGGAAGAAATGAGAGTGGTAAAGAGGAGGTGATGAGGAGGAGGGGTTGACATTGAAATTATGAGGAGAGAAGATTAGGGATTGTCAAGAGAGGAAGAAAAAGTGATCTGAAGCCATAAGAAAAGATGGAGAGGAGAGAAGAGGACAGAAGAAATAATTAAGGCTAGGAGGAAGATCGAGGGGATCACAGAGAACCTGGGAGAAATTGTGGTATAAAACTCCCATTAAGAGGTGGTTGTATAGGAGGATGAGATACTGATAGAGAGAGAGATGAAAGTGTAGGAGGGTAAGGCTTTATCAGAGAAAAAGGAGAGGGAGGAAGGTGAAAGTTCAGCTAGTATGTAGAACACAACTAGTATCAATCAAAATCAGTTGAAAATTCTTTGTTAATGAGTAAGTTTCTATAAATTTCTGTTTTGTTTATGAGCAGTTTGTTCTGCTCATGATTCAGTTAGTTGCCTGGTACTCACAAAATGGTGCCGTAGGTCATCTAAGATGGTGCCAGCTCTCAGGGCAGGAGGGAGAGAAGGCTGAAACTGTCTTCTTAGCTGTGTTGTAGGTCCATTGCTCAGTTTTTAGGCTTGTTTCCTGAGGTTGTTTCTTGGCTGTGTTAGCTCTTTCTCGCGGCTTCACTGAGAGATAGTGTGTTAAGATTTTAAGAGTCTGTATTAGTCATGGTTTCCTTAGTTATAGTGATGGAGGAACTCCTTATCAAGTCCACTCTCTGCAAAACATCCTGGGGCTATTCTTTTCTCCATCAGGGTTCGGGATCTGCCGTGGGTTCTCGAGCTGGCATAGGCCACAGCAGGGGCAGCAGATGGACAGGTAGACTGTTGAAGCCTACCATATGGTGATGGCCCCAGTGCACCATGATGATTGCTGCCATAGTATGCTGTGGATATTCAGGCTGGTATAGGCCACAGTAGGGGAAGCAGATGGAAGGGTAGGCTGTGGAGACCTACCATGTTTGTTTATTTATTTATTACTTTTATATACTGCACTATATAAAATCAGTGCAGTTTACATTATAGCATACTTTGTGTGTAACAGGTGCTCTATTAAGCACTTACAGTGGAACGGGACAATACAACTTGGGATTCAAATGGGAGAAACTATCTACAGCAATATACAGTTATCTGCAAAATTCGCATGAGACTGTTTGCTAGTTACTATTTCCTGGAAAGGTGTATGGTGGATGGGGTTGAGATACTGGGTTGAGAGTAGTGTAGAAGGATAAGTCAATGATTTTGGTTATTATAGGGCTGATTTCCTTCCGTAATGATCTTATCCAGGATGCTGGACAAGGATCATTAGGTGCAGTGGTGGCGTTAACAACAGCGATGATGTCCTCAATACTTGTATCTGATGGTGTTGTGAGAGAGGTGAGTGGCTTAGGTGGGTTGTTATTGGGGTTGGATAGCGTGGTTTTGGTAACATTTTTGGTTTTGGCCAGCAGGTAGTCTGTGTAGTCCTGGGGATGTATCATGGTTGGTTGTGAGGATGAGGGTTCCTTTGTTAGGGTCCTTACTATATTGAACAACTCATGGGGTTTGTTCAGGGCTCGGTTTAAGAGCTCGGCGTGATGTTCCTTAATTTTTGTTGATATTAGGTCTCGGTGTGTCTGCAGGCGGGAGTTGTAGGCTGTCTGGTCTATTGGGGATCGTGTTCATGGCCATTTTCTTTCAAGTTTCCTCAGCATTTGTAGTGATGTTCGCAGCTCGGTGGTGTACCAGGGTGCAGATTTTCTCCTACTTGGTTGCCTGTCTGGGGTCTGAGGTATGGCTTTATTCGCTATGCATGCAAAGGAGCTCAGGCAGTTGTTCCATGAAGCCATTGCCTTTTCAGGGTTTGGTGATGCTGTCGTGATATTGGGGAGGACCTCTTTGATGTTTGCTTCTTTGTGAAAGGGTCTAAAACATCTTGAGGGTGTTGTTGATTTTTTAATTAGAGTCTTGGTTTATGGGTATTTGGAATTTAATTAGATTATGGTCAGACCATGGGACAGGGGATATAATTACGTTGGTTTTGTAGTTGGAGCTCGCGTCTAGTCTGGGGGAGAAAATCAGATCTAGCATGTCCCCTTTTCGATGTGTGAGGGCATCAACTATTTGTTCATATTCCAGGTTCTTGAGGGCTTAGAGAAAGGCTTTGGAATGATTATCCTGCATAGCTGCTAGGTTGAAGTCACCTAGTACCCAGTTCGGTCTGCGTGTGGTGTCGCACCTCGGTGATGACTGCCTCACCTGCTCATCAGTGACTGCTGATGAAGATAGCAGCCAGAGGAACATGGCTGTCTCTGTGTGTTTCATCTGATAAGATCATCTTTTCTTTTCTGTAGGTGTCATCGCCACTGACTTCTGTGTGTGGCAGCAATGGCACCAGTGGCGGGTTTGCTGCTTCTTCTGCTGTCACTCCCAGGAGGGCTGAAAACCTGCAGATACCCGGTAACTGGGGATGGGAAGTAGCTGGAACTTGGCCTCAATGGGGTTCTTCGGGGATGGCTGGACAGAGACTTTCTGCTAGCGGGTCCGGCTCTTGCCCAGTCTTGGAAAATCACTGTAGGTGCACAATCGTTGGCTCCCGCTTCTTTTAATAATTATTCTTCACAGTGCTACAGCTTGTAACCTACTGGCTTTTCATTGAAACCTGTTAATGTCGTCCCTGTCTTCCTATAGTGACAGACTACATTGTGACTATTCTTTGCATCAACATTGTACCAGTTTTGCTTATAGTTTCTAGATGTACATTTGATGCATGGTTATCATGTTGCTGATTCCTACATTCTGTACAAAATCTTTCTCCTGCATATTTTTTCAATGAGTAAAATAGAAACATAGAAACACGATGACAGAAAAAGACCACATGGCCTGTCTAGTCTGTCCTTCCATATCAATAGTTCTGAGCTGTTCATACAGCTGAGTATTTTTCTTTTGATCTATATCTAAAATTTAGCATGCTCTTGGACTATCACTGTCTGTTCATATGATGCTAAGTATTTGTTGCTCAGTAGTTATTTTACTCTGGCTATGCATTTCTATGAAAATCACTCATCTGGGAGCAGAGACATTTTATGCGTAGAAACATAGTAGAAGTCAGTCTGGGGACCCGATTGTATCTAAAAGGTGAAGTGAAACCATGAACATACTCACTGATATACGATCTGTTTTAAATATTCAAAGAACAGTGGGGTTAAAAATGGGCCATTTGCTAAAAACTCCTTGGCCCGGTAGACCTCCTACAGTTCTTAATCTCTTTCTTATATTTATCTACATGTCTATTATAGTCTATTATAATTGGCTCTTTCTCCTTAAGCAAATCTAATTTCATTTCTACCTCCTTCCTTATGCACTCAGCATGCTTCTTGGACGTGTTAATCAACAAGATCATTAAGTCCAGAGAGCATTTGTTAAGAATAGAGTTCCAATCCTTTATGAAATTATCATCATCTAGAAACATCCCAGGGGCTTTGGAGATACGCAAACCCCTGGGAATCATCTTCACTACACAATAATCTAGAAGTGAAGCAGTACCCCCCCCCCCCCTCCTTGTATGTTCATGTTTTAATTATAATGATTGATTTAGATGTATGTCCTACCTCTTTGTCCTTATACACTATTGATATTGGGCCACAGCAGCTCATAGCCTGCCCGCCAACCCCTTTAACCTGGATTTTCACTTCTGCAGTTTTGAATAAGCTCCCATAATCCCTGATGAAGGCCTGCACTAGCCAAAACACGGTCCATGTAGGATGGGACTTTTGGACATTCAATAAAAGAGGTTTTTTGATCCTTCTATGGTATTGTTCATCACCCTGCTCCTTTGATTCCTGTCTTCTTGAATGGGTCAGGGACAGTGTGGGCATGCCCAGTGGCCTCTGTGACATCCTCTTTCCCTGCCTCCTTTACCAATGATGCAGCTCATCTATGTGACTGTAAGGGTCCTCAGGCATTGGGATTTTTTCAGGGGGTTGATTGGGGTTTCAGTACTTGCCTTCCAAATTATCTGTGGATCCATCAGTATCTGTAAATGTGATGCTATCATTCACAATATATTTGATGTTTAACCTCCCTATTGGTACTGGTATTCTTGCATGCATGCATCACATACTTATATACCACCTGATGGGTCTACAACTGTGTGCAACAGTAGCAGGCACCTGCAGGAGCAGATATGATACCATTATATCAGTTTAGGCCACAACAGTTAGCAACAGACATGTGGGGTGGCTAGGACAGGGTCCTGCAACCACATGCCTTTTCCCGTTATGCCATTCCCTCCAATGCCACACACCTATGTTATGGGTGGCCCTCTCTCACTTGGCGCCCACTTGGTGACCTGTGGTGTCTGCCCACTCCACACCTCTCAGCATATGATTCAACCCATGACAATGGTCGAGGAGCACCCCTGGTGTGCCAGCACTTCCTGCACAAGGATTTGTACCTCCCTCTCACAGAAGTTATCTTTTCTTGTGAGTACTTTGGTCTTTAGAGCCATCCTACACTGTAACTTACAGCTGTGTAATTGGGCTGCAAAATGGGAACATCCACATCTAGCTGGCTGTTATATGCACGTGCACAAAGGTGGCACTGAAACATCCTCATTTTGCATGTGTCTGTCTTTCAGAATGATCTATATACACCTGTGCGTGTTGTACTGTAGATGTGCACAGTGGCCATTTCAGAAAAGGGTACCAGGTATGCTAAAGGGTATGAGCTATGAGACTGCATATTTCTGATCCGGTGGCATAAATTCAAATGTGAGGCCCCCAAGTAAAATTTGCTGAGGGCCTCTCATGATGATGACTGTAGTGGTGGTGGCCACAAGAAGGGGGGAACCCATTTCTTCTCCCATCCCTTCCGTCCCAGCAAAGATACTCACTTTATTAAAAGTTTACCACCTCCCGTCACCTCTCTGCCTGTAAAGCATGGTTTTGTGTCAGCCAGAGAAACAGATCCCACTGTTGGACTGAATCCTCCAGCTGCCACAGAATAGTGCTTTACAAGCAGAAAGGCAGCAGGAGGTGTCATGTCAAACCTCTTTTAAAGTGATATTATGTTTTCTGTGCTCTGTCTCAGCCACCGTAGCATAGAGATTGCTGGGTCAAGTGCAGGGGCTGCTTGGGTGATATATACACTACTGCTCTGACCCCATGAACTTCCTGGCTGTCTGTGGAATATGGGTGCAGTGAATGGGCCTTTGCAGGGCCACACGTGTAGGGGATGCACATAGGTATGTTTGATGGATGTATGTGTAAAAGTGAAACACCTGCAGGTGTCTCTGGGGGTCTTCCACCAGGGGTTTATTTTATTTTATTTTATTTTAAATTTCATGTACCGCCATTTAGAAACAGCAAGGTGCTTTACAATAAAAACAACAAAATATGAAGCAGGAAAAGAACTCCAATTCATGAGAGAAATGACCATTCAAACCAGAAAGGTGGGTAGGGGATGGAAAAGGAGAGAGTCAGGCTATCCTACTGTCCAAGAGAATGGAACATTTTTACAAACAGGTGTTTTAAAAAAGCCTTAAAATGGGGATAAAAAAGATTCCAATCGAAGATGAGGAGAAAAATCATCTATTAGGTGAAATAAGTGGTTGCCTAGGGTGGAAACAGTCCCAATATGCCCCCCTCACTGCACCACATGCCATTGCCATGCCGCCCCTGACATCCAGCCTCTCACCGAGGATTGATGGGTGGCACAGTGATCACCTCTTTGAAGCCTCGGCAGTCTTTAAAGCATGTTTATGTGTGCACTTGCATCTTGCTGCTCCTGCCCCCTCCAACAGGAAGTCAGAGAGGGCAGGAGTGGCAGGACATGAGTGTGCTCATGTGTTTAAGGCCTGCTGTGGCTTCAAAGAGGTGAATGCCGTGCAGCCCATCAACCCCAGGTGAGAGGCTGGATGTCGGGCGTGACAGAGCGGCATGTGGTTGCAGTAGGGTCGGCACATTGGCCCTGCCTAGAGTGGCAAGAAACCTTGGGCCGCCTATGCCACCACTGTGGCCATTTATTTGCATGGTTCACCACTCAGTGGACACAGCTCAAGCTGGTTGAGAATAAAAGTCTCATGAGACTTGAAACCTCAATCAACCCTCAATTCTTCCACAGCACAGCTGAAGCATGCATGCAGCCAATCATAGCAGTGGAAGCATTAAAAGATGCACTTCAGAGGAAGCAGGTAGGCAGACGTATTGGTGGGTGAGAGAGTGACTGGATGAAGGGGGGGTATGAGAGAGAGAGAGAGAGGGAGAGAGTAAGATTGGGTGAAGCTGGAGGGTATCATGAGAGAGAGAGAGAGAATGGGTAGCCTGAGGTCATATGAGAGAGAGAAAGAGAGAGAGACATTGGGTGAAGTTCGGGAGAGGGTCATGAGCGTGAGAGACTGTAGGAAGCCTTGGGGTGTCTTGAAACAGAGAAAGAGACTGGGGGAAGGCTGATAGAGATTTTGAGAAAAAAAGTCACACACACGCACGCAGGCTCAGCAGTTCCCATAATAGACATGTGTACACGCAGCCCCTGACATTCCTCATAAAACACACATGCAGTTGCCGACACAGAAACACACACTCACCCCCAATACACACACATGCACACTCATACTTCCTGACACACATGTATGTAGTCTCAAGCATACACACACACATGCATGCACCCCCTAACATATGTAGCCCCCAATGAACACACATGCATGAATCCCTCCAACACTTCCATGAAACTTGCATATCAACCCCCACATGCCTGATTCTGCAAATAGGGAAACATGCCATTATGTGACACTGCAAGTGTACACTTTGAACTTGTTAAATTTAACAGGCTACATACATTTTAACTAAGGAATTTCTTCTCCTGTTAAAATATGACTGGTTAACTTCAGGAGAGTCAAAGAATGGGTATCAGGGGCTTCCCTAAAATGTAAACCAAAAATGGCAATATTCAATAGGGAAGTGCACAGGGAACAGCATTTTCAATTTCTTTAGGCTTTTATGCCATTTTTTTCTGACTCTGTTTGGTTCTTATACTTATTAATATTAATAACATTTTTTCAGTGATCATTGCAACTTTTTGTTTTGTGCTAATCAACCTAGGGACATGTTTACTAAGGAGTGTGCAGGTAAGGCACATTGGAGCCATTAAACTAATGTGGAGGCCTGCACTAACTTTAGGTGGCATGTGTGTCCATCCCCCTGCCATTAGCACATTACCAACACATGGTCCTTGCTAATTGGTGTTAAGTGCACTCATGCTAATGACAACATTCACGGTTAGCATATGCCTAAAATGCCCATGGTAACCTTGATGAACCATCAACGTCAACCTTCGGCACAGTCCTGACCTCCATATATTGCAGGTCTATGAATTCTGTTAACTTTAACCTGCCATATTAAATGCATCAACTTAATTGGATATTAGATTAATATCAAATATGATGTTATTTTTAAGTAGATACTGACTTTGGAGGTCATTCCAGATGGCGATTAGGGCTGATGTATGTGCAGCTCAGATGTGTTTGTGGTGATAACGTCCTTGAGTATATGCAGCACCCATTGCGCCCTGCATGTGCACAGTGCTTATGTGGGGATCGCTGTATGTGGGTGGGATGGGGTGGAGTGAGGGCATGGCCAAGTGCCGGGACATACACAGCATATTCACAAACAGCCTGTGTACGTTCACTGGCACACCGACGGATGTACGGGTTATTCCTTCTGGAACGTGGTATAAGGGCAGGACTTAGAACTTATTTTAGTCTGATCCTCCATGTGTCCCATAGTGATCACTGACTGTGGCACCTGTTGACATGAACTTGACCATATGTGACAGCGGCTGTGATTGAACGCCAGTATGCAGAGACCTCTATTGAACTTGTGATTTGGCGCCACAATGAAAAGGGGACAGTAGTCATGGTTACAGGACACCACTGCACACTCTATGGACAGCATGCTTCTGTTATGCAGAAGTCTGCTAATCTATGGTTGTGACATGGCGGCAAGATCTGAAACCATATCAGTTCCAGAATAGGAGTAAATGTAAAGACTTGTAGATCACATTGTCAATGTTCGCATACTGAATGTAGACTGGACCATGAATGCAAGAGTCACCACTCAGAAAACACTCATTTACAATACTTATTTAACAAAAAGGGGAACCTAGTTTACAACACCATCAGCAGAAGCGTGGTCATGGAGAGACGGGCAGGATCAGCTATGTCCAACTTTGTAGGATCCGGTGAGTGCATGTCCATCTATCTCCCTGATTTTGCCATCACGGGTATGTCTAGAACCTGTGGTTGTGGAATCAGGTCTAAATCAGCCCCATCTTTGATCTCACCGTGCCCGCAGACCAGACATATATGTTCTGGAATCTGCCTCTTTTTCAATATTGCTTTCTCATTTTTCATCTTTCATCTTTCGTTTCTCCAGAAAATAAAATAAATAGTTTGGATAAATTTCCCCTACTTTCTTTTATTTTACTAAAAATAATAAACAGATTGTTTCTGTTTATTAATTACAGTATTCAGCTTTTCAGGTCATATTATCTCCAAGAAGTTTACAAACTTAAGTTCTGTGGCCAGCCATTTAGCTTTTTTAAAATTCTGCTGATCTACGCAAGATGATCCAGTATTATTTGATATGCAAATGATTTGCTGCATAGGGGCACTAAAAGGTACTTTTATTACTGTAAATGAACTTCTTCTGCAGTTCTTTATCTGTTGCCTTGATTTATGAAGGCCAGAATTATGCATCCAGAGGGCAAGCAGAGATGAAAGTTTGACAAAAGGAAATTAATTTCTTTTCTAGTTTCAGATTCCAAAGCTGCTGTTTGAAGACTGTTAGGCATATATTCATATGACAGCCAGATAACACTGCCATCAGGGACAAATCGAGCTATTCCTGCAGCCAAAGACTGGTAGTTTAGATTTGCCTTATAACTTAAACAATGGAAGTACATTCAGAATAGGTCAGACCAAACATCCTTCAACCCCAGTGGCCAAACCATGCTATAAGTACCTGGCAGGATCCCAGAAAGTACCTAAATCACATGCTGGTTACACCCATGGTTAAGCTGTGGCTTTCCTCAACTCTAAATTGTTCATAACCATTTGTGGATTTTTTTCCAAGAACCTGTTCATACCAGCAACTCCGTATGTTGCAAACCACTAAAATACTGTATCTTGGGATTCAGTAGACAATCCATGGCATCAACTCCATTGATTTTAATGATGTTTCTCACAAGTTTACATGCTGATGGTCATAGAAGCTCTAGTGCTGATGATGAATTTCTGTAACTTTAATTAGAAAACATCCTATACTGCATATAGAGGCAATAGCCACTACTGCTGGATATTGGTCCCTTAGAACATAAAGAAAGTCAGACTTAGGGGGATGTTTACTAAAGAGCAGTAAGGGAGCAAAGGTGCTGTTAATGGGTGTTATCTGTGCCCAATAGCAGTTAACACTGTGTAAAGATGGACATATGGCTTCATTTGAGGAAGTTGTAGAGGAATTTTTGGTCCCTAGACAAGACTTCTATGGGTATACAGGTTAGGTATTGGCTATCTACACCCACATGGAAAGATAGAATGTAACAAGGTCTCATAGATTTTGAGGCCTTATGCTGGTCAAGGTGGGAAAAGAAAAAAAACACTGTCCCAAATCTATAGGATGTTAGTAGCAGCCCGGACTAAAGATAAAGATAGAGCGTCATTCCATCTCCAGTGGGAGAGGGACATAGGCAGGAGTTGAACGAGAAAACATGGAAGCATATATTTATAGATATGAGTAAGGGGCTGGATTAACATGGGAAAGTTGGGCCCATAGCGTTAAGGTGAAAGGAGATGGAGAGTAGGCGTTAATGGGGCGGGGACTGGGCAGGGATAGTGTGCGCTCCTTTAACGCTGGTTTGTGTTACTGTGAATTAGAGCTCTTGGCACTGGGAACCCTAACACCATCTGAAAGCTCACGGTAAGTGCTATTTCTAAGGGGAGAGAATCTCTTTAAATATATGCAATGTGCTCCACCCACCATAGTTCTCAAATTAGTGATAGTAGTGCTCCATTGGCAGCAACTGCATGGTGTCCTATTAATAAAGGGCACTATGTTGTTGGTGCCAAATTGGCAAAGGAAGTGTCACGTGGGTGATGTAGTGGAGCTGGCTGGTCCACTAGGCTACTACATACAAAACAGAAACAACTCCACCAATTTAACCAATTGTAGCAACTGAATAACTTTTGCATTATAAAAGCTAACAGTACCGTGGTGACAGGGGAGCACAGACCTCAGACAGATTCCCAGATGTTCATTAAATACTTCAAAACCGGAAAAACCGGATTTCAGTAAACCATAGGGAAAAAGATAGCATCAATGGTCTGTGACCTACCCCCACCATCCATCAAACAGTACTGAAAAGCTTATTTATACACAATACTGATGGGAAATCAGCACTTATACATTCCAACTACATACATCAAAACGAACCTATTCATAAAGGAAACATAGTATATATCATATATCAATAGGTAGCTAATACTTTGAACCTTCAGAAACAAACAGATAACATACTATACATCCCTTAATGGCCATTGCTCAAAATAGAAACAAAGAAAAACTCAGAAAGCTCAAAGAAAACAAAGATCCATCAGTAGAAATAACAATCCTCAGCTTCAAGATGGCAGTGAACATGGATGGATGGTGGGGGTAGGTCACAGACCATTGATGCTATCTTTTTCCCTATGGTTTACTGAAATCCGGTTTTTCTGGTTTTGAAGTATTTAATGAACATTTGGGAATCTGTCTGAGGTCTGTGCTCCCCTGTCACCACGGTACTGTTAGCTTTTATAGTGCAAAAGTTATTCAATTGCTACAATTGGTTAAATTGGTGGAGTTGTTTCTGTTTTGTATGTAGTATCATAGTTAAACTCCGGTTAGGCCGTGTATATTTGTGTGGTCCACTAGGCTGACAAGGCTGATGCCTAGGGTGTACATCTGTGATGTCTAGTATGACTTCACTGTAACAGTGGCAGAACACATACAAGTTGCCGTAGTCAAAAAGGAGTCACGCCACTCCCACTACCACTGTGCTGCCATGTCAGCATTGTGTGAGGGTGGGGGTGGCGGTTACAGCGGCTGTGGTCTGCTGCAGATGAATATGGGTCGTGGCCCTGTGTGTCAGGTGTAAAGCGTGTTGCGCCATGCTGGGAAGAACTGAGGGGTGCATTACAACATGTCATGCTGTGCTAAATATAAGAGAAGGGAGTTTTTATGTAATCCTGTTGGAATTAGAATTGTATAGTGCATTTCACAGTGTCACGTTTGCCAGTGCAACACCGTGGAGTGAGACGCTTCTATAGAGTTCCGGTTGAGTTTGGTTATCTATAACGGCTATACTACAACAGAGGCACTGAAATCTATATGGCAGCTAAGTACTGATAGCATACTCTCCTCTGACATACAGAATATGCTCATTTTTACTAGGGGACATTTTCTATTATCCCTTGGTTTGTGGTGAGGGTTTATTCCCTTTTAAATAGTATAAAAAGGAGTGTGGTGCTACGAGAAGGAGTTTCTTTCACGGCACAGGCTCTGACAAAAATTTGTTTAAATTTAGTTTATTAGTTGATGAGGGCATAGTTTTATCCTTCTTTTTTTATAGTAAATTAGTGAGAATAAGCATCTTTGTTTTTTTGGATTATAGTTTTTTGATAGTTTGACAGTCAGTGGGATGGCAAGAATGTCAACAGCAGGTACAGCGAAGCACATGGTGATCACTCCCTTCTAAGGTCTAAGGCAGCAGCACACATACCCAAATCTCCCGATGGAAGGATGTAGAAGCGGCATGGTGTGACTAGCTATATGTGTGCAACTTCAATAACGGTTCCTGTAGCACTGAAGCTTTGGCTGTGCCATGATGGCAGGGAGGGAGGGATCAGCTGGCATGCTGTCCATCATGATCAGTGGACACTGTCACCCGGCTAGTTTTCTAAGTGGATGGACTTGCCCTGGAATCAAGATGCCCTTCACTTGCACATATTGAGTGGATATGTGAATGAGGTGGGGGGAATATGCCACTGAGGCAGGAATATTATGCAATATGATAACAGCACATGCCAGAGGAGAAATGACCACCCTGCCCCCTCACCTGACAAATGATGACCATAATCTGTGACCCCTCCATAAGTACTCCATCAGTTACAACCATTTGAGCCACATGTGAATCTAAATCAGTTATTGTAGTCTGCAAAATATTGGATTATTCAATGATTGCTCCGACAAGCACACATCAGGAAATGAGTACATTGATCATTCTGCTAGTTCATCCATGGCCTAGAATCTGTGAGTTCATGTATCATGGCCTGCCCCTTTGACTGGACAGATCCTATATGTAAGACATGAATATATATCAGTTGAACCAGCAGCATAGCAAGGCAGTGCAACATACAGACCTAACAAGATGTCCCTCTCCTACAGCTGCTGAACATATTTATTTGCATTCTCTTATATACCGCAATATTCTGCATCAGCATGGTTTACATTGAACAAACTGAAATTACATTGAACAGGGCATACAACTTGGAGATAACTATTTTACAGGGAACATGGGCTATGGAGGGTTAAGTGGCTTGCCCAAGACCACAAGGAGCACCTGTGGGACTAGAAACCCCAGTCCTTCCGGCCCAAGATTGCTGTCCTCTAGTGGGATTTGAACCCCCGACCTTCCAGCCTGAAGTACCTTGCCCCAACCACTAGGCCACTCCTCCACTCCTTGTCAGACAAGTATGGCACAGAGTCTGAAGAGATCTAAGCAGACATAGGCATACCCCAACTCATATCCTCATGCATCCTGACAATGATCACATATATACCTATGGATTAATTAGCCCACATGGCTGTTCTGTGATTCCAAACAGCCAGTGTGTATGAGAAAAAGGTCACAGGTTCAAGACCAGCCTGTGGATCAGGAATGGTGCATCCAGGTGTCTTAACTTTATCCTATGTTTCCAGAACTGTATCATTCAATATTTCATCCAGTATGAGTCCACACACTCAGTTGCCACACTGAGAAGCTGCACTACCCACAGCTGGATGGCAGAGCACACTAATAAAACCGACAAATTGAGCGGGGGTTGAAAGTACCTGAGTATTGCAGAGTGCACTAATAGCGTAGCACACTGAGCAGGTGTTGACAATGGTTGAGCGCCTAAGAGGCAGGTAAAATGTCAACCTGCATCACTTTTGGACAGCAGGGTCATGTATGTGTGTGTGTCTCCAGAGGAGTGTGAGCTGCAGCAATGCACTGTGCATGCATGTAGTGCCCAGGCTTTATGGATGTGCATACAACATGCTGCAGGTCAGTTATTCAGCAACTCTGCATACTGTATGAGATACCATTTACAAGCAGAAGATTAGTTTGCAGTAAGTAGTTGCAACCTGTGGCAAGCTGTAATGAATTCCCAATTACACCATCATCAAGGCCCATCCTCATAGCATTTCCTTACACTTACCTCCCAATATAGCACTGCTGTGCAGCTCCCATATTGCCTGCTGCTTTGACAGGAGTGAACAGGGGGGACACATATGTGTGTTGCACCCCTCACCTCTGACTGAGTGTCCTGGGCTCAGGACACACCAGTTTGCACAGGTGAGAGGCCTGATTAATGCCAGATGCCACAACAGCTCTATCCGTGGCAACACTGTCAGCCCACCTAGTGCAGCTGCAGCCTATAGGGAACTGAGCTCAAGAGAAGACCTGGCCTCTGTGAATGTCCAATTCAGTCACTTAGTTGATGACCCTGGAAAAAATCTGCGATTTACCTGGATGTACATTGCTTTTGTCTTATACTGCACTTGCAGAGTGCAATCTGGGGGACTCTTTTCTCCATGCAAAGGATGCACATACAGGCAAGTCCATACCATGCCAATGTGCACACAATATACACCATCTCAATACTGTCCATTGATCATTGACCTGAGCATCCAGCAGTACATTGCCAATTACTCCAAAAGAGAGTCAAAATGCATTTATTTGCCTGATTGTGACAGTGGGAAACTGAGCTCTGAATGTTTTGTGCACAATTCCATCTGCTGAAATGTGCCACAGGATGTCATGTTGGTCTTTGCATCGCCTGACACCATATGGGAAGGCAGTGACTGGGAGGTGAATGTTGGGATGGGGGTAGGGGTGGGGGGGGGGAAACAATACCATACATGTTTAGAATGTGCCCTTCATAGGTGGCATTGCTGGCCAAAGCCTATGTTCACAAAGCCAGAAGCTATGCGGGCCTACCCAGTGTCTGCATGTGTTATATTAGAGGGCCTGTATGACAGCCTCACTGGTTCCCCATGGGCAACAAATGTGATAGTCACAAGGATGTTGTTAGAGTACAAAGAGGCAGGGAATGGTGGCATATGTGTCCCCAGCAGCTGTTCCAACATCCAGCCCCATATTCAACCTGCCATGCTTCCATGTGCTCTTGGAGGGGTCCAATGCATTACTGATGAGATAGTTCCTTATTGAATTTTCTGGCCCCTGGTCTTCAGCTCACACTGGCCACTCTTATATAATGTTGGAGAAATTGTCATTGGTGGCTGATACTATGGAGAGAGTAGAGGCACCTGGGAGAAATGTTTTTGGAATGACAGGGCCCTCAAGAATCCTGGGAGTTGCCATGCAGAACAATGACATTGGCAATGTTGGATTGTTGGAGTGCACTCTGACAAAGGCATCATTCTCTGCTTTCTTCATCAGTTCCCTCATAGAGACCATTAGTGATGAAATAGGAGGGGACAGAGGGGCTATAGATAAGTGAGTCTATGGGAAGAACTTGAATTGTGCTAAGACATGTTTGAATAATCTTGGTTCTGTAGTTGTTAATCTTTATCGGCTGAGGTTCTCTTAGAACATTTGGGAAATGGATTAGCTTCCACAGACAGTTTTGTTGCACCAGAAGGAGAAATGTATTTATGAGTTTAGTAACTTAATGGGAGAGAGAAAAGTGTTTTATCTGTTAAGGAGCTTAATTCTTCATTAATGGAGACTTAAGATCCTGTTTGGAAAGCTTTATTGTCTGCCTTTGCTAAACTGAATATACAGCATGATGTGGTAGTTATATCTGAGCAACAGGTAGTCTCTTGAAAAGAATCAGTGGGAGAGCTAAAGGAAGACATCAGTTTGATTTAAAAAGATCTAAAGATGTTACAAGGGTAACGAGAAAACATATGACTACTAATCTGACAGTTTGACAGAGTGAAAATTCTTTTAGCAATAGGAATTTTAGAGTGCTGAATTTTCAACATGTTCTTAATGTTACTCCTATTGCAATGTTTAGAAATTATTTGAAGCAAGAATTTGAGGTTTTGGAAACAATTTTTCCACCCATAATCAGGACATATTTTGTACAAAATCATGGAGGGATAGTTACTAACGTGTAATAAGGGTATTAAGCAAGATTGTTTTTCCATTTACCGTGTATTAAATAGCAAAATCCTGTTTGTCATTAATGAACATTAGCTTACCACAACGCGAGCTATGTAATAATGCAATTCAAAACATGTAAATGCATGCAATCTACCTCATTATTATGCAAATGAAAAAAAAACACAGCTTGCGTTTAACTTTGTAAACTGTGTTATTCCTGGAAAACTAACACCAAAATTTGTCAGCTTAACCCCTAATGATAGTACTGCCAGATTATTGCTAGGGTTAAGAGCTGCCATTTTGAACCCTGGCTGATGACGAGCAGGAACAACTGGGGATTGCTCTTGTGTCTCCTGCTAGACACCATGGGTAGATCCAGTAGTTCTGAGGAGTTAGGGTAAAAGTGGTCCTTTTGGGGGACATCGGGATTGCTGCTCCAGGGGTGGGGGGGGGGGGGCTTTCTACTGGGAGAGGCTAATTAGGAAGGTCTTTTTTGGCAGGGAGGTCACAAGTGGGCACAACTATAAGAAAAGCTCCATCCCTTTAAAGATGGCACCAGGAGCATCAGGTCATAAGTCAGTGGACCAGTGCTCCTGAGGAGCAAAAATAATGGTAGCTTTGAGCTGGCAATTTTTTTTCAATGAATAACGCAGCCTGTGAAGTTGAACACAAGCTGTGCTATTCAACATACACAATAATGAGCTGCATTGCATATATTTGCAAAGTTTCTATATCATTATTAATTAATGTGTGCTGTAGTAAGCTGAAGTGTGTTGAGATACAATAATATACAATTTTGCCATTTAATGCATGTTATTAGACAAATACCATTTTATTTCCTTAATGTATATTAACAACTACTGCATTGGAGGGTAATTTTATAAACCCTTGTCTAATTAATGATTGTTTTTATGTGCATATTTCACACCGATAAAGTCAAACACAAGTGCACTTGACTTTATAAAATACTAGTGTAAATGGACTAAAACATGCATTAATTAAAGGCACAATCACTTACACCAGATCTAGAACTGGTATAAATACCTGCACTTAAGTTTGTAAACAACACATGGGAAGTACTGGATTTTATAATTTGTGTTTGTAACCTTGTCCTCTGCCCATGATCTGCCCAAACTCGATTTTTGTGCACACCAAGTGCAAGTATGTGCAATCAGATGTGTATGCATTTCTATAAAACAGCAACGGTGTCATTTACTCTTCTTAAGTGCCCCCTTGTGCACTTGTTAATCGTGAGTAAATTTAGATGGCTCTCTATGAAATTACCCTCTTAACATGCACTACATTTTTTAAGACGCACTAACAAATGCACATCCTTATTTTATGCTTATTTTATGAAGGGAAGCTAGGCACCTACTGTATCTATCGTTGTAAAAGAGGCTTATGCACTGATTCCCAATAGTTTTCCTATGCTTTTGCAAAACAATTTCACCTGCTCCAAAGGAGTGAGACATTTGTGCATGTAGTCAATGTTTCATATATTATTGTCAAATATTTCATAAATTACACATGTATGTCATAATTCTGCCTCAGTTCCAAATTATACTTCCAGGAATACGTACACGCAGATCACAAAGTAGATGCAATATAGTGGTACAGCAGCTTTCTAAGTATGTATTTCTGCATGCAGTTCTATAAGAGCTTCATAAAATTACCTTTTATGCCGGTATATGAAAGTCATTGATCTAAAAATTATGCTCATAGATCAGTACTATGTATGCGCTTGAACTGAATTGTTTTGCAAAAATAATGGCTCTATATTTTCAGTAGAAGAAATGTAAAAGCATGCTAAAGTAGCAAATATATTTCACTCACTGCATACAGTTTGCTTTCCTGCTTGTTTTCATGTCATTTTTGAATTGAGAATATCATAGTGGAGTAGAGTGGAGGAGTAGCCTAGTGGTTAGAGCAGTGGTTCTCAACCAAGTCCTCTGGGACCCCCAGGCCAGTCAGGTTTTCAGGATATCCACAACAAATATACATGAGATATATCTGCATGCACTACTTCCCTTGTCTGCAGATCAATCTCATGCATATTTATTGTGTATATCCTAAAAACCTAACTGATATGGTGGTCCCAGAGGACTAGGTTGAGAACCACTAGGTAAGAGCAACAGCCTAATACACAAGAGATCTGTGTTTGATTCCCACTAGTGCTCCTTGTGGCCTTAGCAAGTCACTTTACACTCCATTGCCTTGGAAGAAAAGGCTTGGCAATCTACTTCCAATCATACCTTATGAAGAAAACCCAGGGGCTGCTGGTTTGCCAGGAGTCAGTAATGACCTGACAGCACTTAAAAAAAATATCATAGTGACAATATTCTGTGGTATAGCTGCTGCATAAAGGTATCAAGATGAGTTACATGTTTGTTGATTTTTAGCCAGTCAATGCATAGGTTGAATATGTGCCCCTAAATGTAAATGGACCTTTAAAATTAGGACCTACTATTTATGTGGTCCATTTACCATATTTTTACGCATATAACATGTGCGATAAATGCTTTTTTGCAAAAACTGTCCCCCCCCCCCACACACATTATATGCATGTGTGTGTTTTATAAACAATTATCAACTCAGCAAGATAAGAAATTCATAGACATTTTAAACTTTTTAATAACTTCTTTATTTATGAAATGCTGAATTTCAATTAGAGTAAGAACCAAATTCTGAAAGATGACTTGCGGGCTGCCCGTCCCGGCGGGATGGGCAGCCCCGCAAGCCATCTTGTCCATATTCCCCCTCCAACTCTCCCCGCACGGCCAGAGCGTCAGTACAGGGAGAGACGGCGGTGTCTGGGAAGGGGCGGAATAAGGGCAGAGAGGGGGTGGGCCGAGGCAGCAGGATGCACAGGGCCAATTCATGTCACGGCCCTGTACATCGTGTCGGGTCAGGGAGAACATGCTGCATTATTGTGGCATTATTTTATCCCAAGAAGAAGATATCCACTTGCAGATTTCTAAAATACGTGCCTGCTTCAGTCTTCCTGATGGTGTGAATTTGTGAATCCCAGACTGCATCCATGCATCCCACTCTCTTCTCACAAACGTCTTGAATGGGTGATTAACCGCTATCGGCTGTAGTGTACAGATAAGACTGCCAGGTATTCACTTTGAAACCACAAATAAGTGCTACAACAAAACTAATACATCATAAAATCAGAACTCTTTGTCACCTTTGCCCTCTGCTGGATCCATCCAACTATCGATCAGCCTTCCAAACAATCATAACATTGCATTTTGACTAATTAAATTTATCAAGGCCTGCCAAAAAACCACACTGCTTCCTCTACACACTGCCTTGCATACTGTGGCACACATAATTCAAGTGGTATCTAAGTATAACCATGTAACCCCTATTCTCAGACAGCTTAATTGACTGCCATTACTTAATCGCATACACTACAAAATCCTACTCCTGACCTTTAAAATCATCAACAACCATTCCTCACGCTACCTTCAAACACTACTGACTACTTTCAATCCACACAGGATGAAAAGACAAAATACATTCAATATGCTAAACATACCACAAGAAGAAAACAAGAGCACCCAGTATGCTTGCAACAGAGCATTTGAACTATATGTCCCTACCCAGTGGAACACTCTATCTGGGGCTCTCCGATTGACCACTGGAATGTCAACATTTAGGAAACATCTCAAAACTTACCTATTCAATGAACACTTTGGTTCCATCACATAACCCACCCTACCTCCTAACTAACTCTCCTCTGCACCCTCTCTCTGTATAAAGTTGACAGCAATAGATCATGCATATAACTTATTCTACCTTACAGTCATATATCTTCTTTCACCTAAGTGATTCATGATGTAAATAAGTTCCACTGTTCTATGTATCAATTAATTAAAAATGATACGTTATGTATATAAGTTCAATTGTTCTATGTAACAACCTGATGTTCAAATGTACACTGCTTTGCCCCGGTGAAAAGCAGTGTAAAAAAACCAGTCAAATAATAAATAAATAAATGTAGTCACCAGAGGAGCTTATATAATTTTGAACATTTTATTCTTTGTGGGCAGCTATGGCGTCGAAAATTAGTCAGGATTTTTTGGAGAAGAATTACCCCTGCCTTGCCCTACAGCATTTATCAACCCATACTTTTATAAGATCACAATCCATCCATCCCTTCCTATTGCAATGGACAACCACACCAGTGGGCAGTTTTTCATGGGGCATGGTGAAAACTACCTTCGGCTTTAATTTCATCCCATTCACAGTGTATCTAAGGACTACAGTGAATCAGGTCCTCTTATGCCCAGTGGTTGTAACGGCTACAGTTTTTGTACCTGAAGCAGCTACAGTCCTTTTGGCAGGGATGTCAAACAGCATTGGAACTTCGTGGAGGAGTGGCCTAGTGGTTGGTGCAAGGTACTTCAGGCCAGAAGGTCGGGGATTCAAATCTCACTAGAGGACAGCAACCTTGGGCCGGAAGGACTGGGGTTTCTAGTCCCACAGGTGCTCCTTGTGGTCTTGGGAAAGCCACTTAACCCTCCATAGCCCATGTTCCCTGTAAAATATTATCTCCACGTTATAATGCCCTGTTCAATGTAATTTCAGTTTGTTTAATGTAAACCGCACTGATGCAGAATAGCACGGTATATAAGAGAATATAAATACATATTTATAATGTCCATTGCAGAGATACCATGTTCAGAGATTTCTTTGGAGACAAATTCACGGACGTCAGTCATCTTTTGTTCCCCGGTGTCGTGACGTTGCTGGCCTCCAGTGGTTCTCATTCTCACTGAAAGTCCATTTCTTTTCATGAATCTAGAAATCCAGTTGAAACCTGCTTGAAATTAGTGATTCCTCTTTCATTTGCCAGAAACTTTGCTTTGATCCGAATGGCGGCAGTAGAGATTGCTTGATTTTGATCCCTCAGCGAAAGAACCCAATCTCTTAAGTCATTCTCCAGTTTAGGCCATTTTGCTGTGGGCCCACGATGTGCAAGTTCTTTCTCTATTCATGAATGGATATTTCTTCAACCTCAAACTCTCTTGCTTGTTCTTTCCAATCTCACAACGACTTTTAGTTTGAAGTTGGCAGTGTAGGACTTGTGTTTCATTCCTAGCACGGTCAACAGCAAAAAGGGCATGCACTTGTGCGGTATACGCATGGGCGCGTTATCCAAAAATTCTCAAATAGAATGGGATCATTTTCACACGTTATACATATGTGCGTGTTATATACATGAGCATGTTATTTGCGTGAAAATATAGCATATGGATAAAAAAGCCCTTTATCAAAGTCCTTTAAGTGCGCAACAGGTGTTATAGTGGATGGTATCAGCTCACAGTAACGGTTAAACCATGGGCCTGACAGCTAGTGCAGTGGTACATATGACATATTAACTGTCAATGTGGCAGTTAGCATTGGTGGATCTAAGGATACCACTATGGGTGCACCACATGTTAGGATATACTTCCATGTGGTATCTACTGGGAACATGCTGTTGACACCCTCGACATTACCACAGAGGTTTTGCAGTTAACGCAAGTTAGATTTCACACATTATGCACCTTAAGGCCAACATCCTAACCGGTTTTAGTAAAAGGGCCCCCAACATTACTCAGAAAATATAATACAGGAATCTATATTTAATACTGAAAGTGATATTCTATAATTCAAATAACTATGTGTCCATTTCATCTATTTATTTTTGGGGGAACTAGGAGGAGCTCATCAATTTTCACGTATACAATCCACTTATCTCTTCCCATTTAGCATTGCTCAACTCCTAGAAATAGTGTTTGCTCATAACTTCAAAAAGAATATCATGAAACATCTTAGAAGTTTTAATCCATAACAACACTGATAATATAAATTGGATAAAAGTTTCAAAATTACGCATAAGTATTTTCTTGGTATTTCTCAATTCTCAGATTACAAATCCTCCAAATTTCATTTTATATATTGTGCAAGTGGCTGATATGAATTTTTTTGTTTTGAAACACTGCCAGCTATCCCAAGAGGGAGATGTAAATAAAAGATTATGCCCAAAGGGACTGTATATATTTAATTGACACACATCCCCCGGAGGATTAAACTCGCAGACCGAATGGCAAGCCTTTTATTGAATGAGTTCACTTGTGAGCAATTAAGGATTATTTTATTTATTGATTTATTTAATGATATTTATATACTGCCTTATCATTCAATCAAAGCAGTTTCCACGGCAAACAATCAAAGGGGCAAATGTTTTCATGCAGTGTACAGAGTGGTGTGTATGTGTTGGCGGGGATGTGATTAGATTTGGTTTATCTACATAATGTGCTATTATACATCCTGAGCTATTATACAGTCTTATATACAGTCTTGGGATGGTGGGGGGGGGGGGGGGGTTTGATGATATGAATTGTATGCTGGTTCAGGGGGTATGTCCATAGTAATCAATGAACAGGGTTGTCTTCAGCTGTTTTCGGAAGTCCTTGATTTCTGTGGTTAGTCTCAGATCATCTGGGAGGGAGTTCCATATGGATGGAGCAGCCAGGGAGATTGCTCTTTGTGCTGTGTCTTTGCGGGTCTTGGTGAAGTCTTTTGGGGTGTTAACCCGATTGGAGGTGCCTCTTCTTCTTGGCCGTGTGCTTGTGTCGGGTCGTATGAGTGTGTGTAGGCTTATGGCGGAGGAGTGTTGTCTGATCTTGAATATGTTTATGATAGTCTTGTATTTGATACGTGAGATGATTGGGAGCCAGTGCAGTTCTTTCAGTATGGGTGTGATGTGATCGTGTCTTGTAGTACCAGCTATTATGCGGGCAGCTGTGTTTTGGGCCAGTTGTAGTGGTCTGAGGGTCTGCTTTGGTAGCCCGGTGTATATTGGATTACAGAAGTCTAGTAGAGGGGTTATCAGTGCCTGGCAAACGGTGCGAAAGTGCTCTGGGTCGAGGAGGGGCTTGAGTCTTCTGATGAGTCGCATTCTTTGGTATGCACTTTTGGTTGCTCTACCTATGTGTGCTTGGAGGTTAAGTTCTTTGTCCAGGATGACTCCGAGGTACTTAACTTTTGATTTTATGGGTATGAGTGCATCTCTTATTTTGATGTCGGGTGGGGGGATAAAGGCCGGGTTTCGCGTGATGATCAGTGCCTCCGTCTTGCTGTAGTTGATAGGTTGTTTTCCTGAAGCCAGTTTGCCATTTGGGTGAGGCAGTTTGTTATGTTGGTGTAGTCCGGGTTGTCGACTGAGATGGGTGTGTAGATCATGATGTCATCTGCATAGATTGTTTAATGTATGTGGTGCTCTTTCATGATGGCACATATTGGCTGGATGTATAGGTTGAATAGGAGGGCTGAAAGGGCTGATCCCTGTGGCACTCCTTGTTTGACTTTTATGGGTCGAGATGTGTTGTGTCCTACTTTGACCTGTATTTGTCTGTCGGTTAGGTATGAATGGAACCAATTCAGGGTGGCACCGTGTAGACCGATGTTCTGTAGTCTATCCAATAGAGTCTTGTGGTTAACTGTGTCAAATGCAGATGAGATGTCAATGAATATCATGAGTATGCCTTTCTTGGTGTTGTCTATGATGCGGAGGATGCTGTCGAAGAGGTATATCAGAAGAGTTTCTACCCCGTGGTTGGGGCGGAACCCGTGTTGATTGTTGTCCAGGGGAGCGTGGTTGTCTATGTGTTCTTGTAGTTGGTGCTGTACAGTTTTTTTTTATTATTTTTGCTAAAAGTGGTATGCTGGAGATGGGTCTGTGTGCTGCTGGATTGTTCTTGTCAATTGTGGATTTCTTCGGGATAGGTCTTATTGTTGCGAGCTTCAATTGATTTGGCATGCACCCTTGGGTTAGGGAGGAGTGTACTATCTTGTGGATGGTTTGGGTGAAGTTTGATTTGGTGGCCTTGATCCAGGGCACTGGGCAGGGATCCGTGGGGGCAGTGCTTGTCTTGATTGCTGAGATGATGTGGGAGAGTTGCTCCGTGGATGGGGTGTTGAATGTTCCCCAGGTGTTCAAGGGTGTGATAGGGTGTGATTATATAAATAAAGAATGCAATTGCAGAATATGTGTTGGTGCTCTGAGCAGTCATTGTTCAATACTGATGGTATGGATTCATTTTATTGGATTCTTCATTCGAAGACAGTCTAGGACTAGTTTTAATCCTGTGGTTCCTGTTTTAACCAAGAACTTAGGAATCATGCAGGTATCAGTGCAAGATATAAGCTGTTTCCAAGTAGGGTGGTCATTTATAGGATTTGTGGAGTCAAGTCATTATGTAAATATTTAGTGAGATGCTTAGGTATAGCCCAGAGAGTTCCACAACTGGATGCTGCTTTTTTTTTTCTTCCAAAACTTTTCAACTTCAATCTGAAGGTCTCTATAATTTGTCAATTTCTTGTCCTCAATTTGGGTATCACCTGGGATTGCCACATCTATAAACCATATTTTTTATTTTCTATAACAATAACACCAAGTATTTTTTTTGTTCCAAATGCCTGTCTATTGTATCAGAGAGTCCCACAAGATCTTGCCAAGTTCATTTTCTACAACCTTCTCTAGGGCATGTTCCCAGAAGTTCTTTTCAACAGGAACACTGCATTTCTCTATTCAGATTCCAGTGGATGATCTTTGCCACTCAACTGTGCCTTTGTCTGTAGTCAGTCTATGCAATTTTGCTACAGTTGCTAATCATGTGATCCATAGTTTCATCCTGGGATTTACACAATCAGCATTATTATTATTATTATGAATAAGAGACTTGAGATATTTTTAAGCTTTGAGAGTTTTTTTGTGGGGTATTCATTTGTTTTTTTTTTATTTTTAGAAATGGATTATTTTGGGCTGAATGTAAAGTGGTGATACAGTTTCCTCCCAGAGGAAGCACTGAAACCTTAGGGAATGTTAGAGGAATTGCACAATCAATTTTGATATCTACAGCCCATATACTTTGATTGAGCTCACTGACAGATAAATAGTGCCTATTTTTCAAAATTATACACATCAAGGGGAGTTATAAATATTTTATTGCATAATATATAAAATGAAATTTGGAGGATTTATGATCTGAGAATTGAGAAATACCAAGAAGATTCTTATATACATAATTCTGAAATGTTATCCATTTATTGGATCAATTGTTGTTAAAGATTAGAAGTTAGAACCTGTAAGATGTTTCACTCTTCTTAGGAGTCTTAAAGCACTGATGAAATGGAACTTATAAGTATCTTCTTTGTATTTCTCATTTCTCAGCTCACAAATCCTTCAAATTTCATTATATATATTACGCAAGTAGCTGATCTGAAATTTTTCATTTTGCAATGCTGCCAGTTGCCCTGAGAGGATATTTAGAGGTAGAAATACTTGCATAATAACATGAAGCTATTCTGCAGCTGTCTCACATAGATGCCTCTTGTCCAGACCTCTCTAATTTGAACTTCCGTTTAGCTCATGTTGTCATCTGGCTAGCAGACAAATGTCTTAAAGTCACCTATGGTGCTTCTGCCTTATCTTTAGCTCCTATACTTGACAGTTTACTTATTCATGTGGAGGCCAATTCTGATCTGGGCATCCCCGCCTGTCTGGACCCCTAGAATCTGGACATGGCTCAGCTGCACCCGATGCTGATCCTGTGGGGTCTAGACGTACCCACGGGATCACAATTGGGTATAACCGGCCGAACGTGTAGACCGTGCCTGGATTCTTGGCACCCGTACATCCAATCCATTGCCTGGCTAGCCCAGCCTGGTTCCTGCATGAAGCCACCATGCCATGGGGACTGTTGTAGTGGTTGATATGGAACGGCAAACTAGATAGGCCATGTAATCTTTTTATGCCATCATGTTTCTGTGTTTCTATGGCATCATGTTGCCATGGGCACCGTGGCTCCATGCAGGAGCTGCAATCCCTGGCCAACCATCAAAATCTTCTTTCCCCGCAGCCCGACCCCTGATTGGGCCTATTGTGGCCAGGACTAGGCTGTGGGGAACCATGTGCACCCCCTCACCTTGCTTCTCCATGCCGATTGATGCAAGTGTCCCCGTCTATGGTGACTTATTCCACCTCTGTGGTGGAATAAGTCCTCTGTCCACATGGCTGACCCCAGACATACAGGGCCGACCTCATAATTGACCCTGTACATCTGGGGTCAGGTATCCACCCACTCCCCACCCTCAATCCTCCTCAGGGCTACCCCCTCCCTCCCATGAGCAGAGCTCCCTCCACAAGCTGCTTATACATGCAGGGAGCTCTGTCAGCAGTCTGGCCATACCGGCATTTAGCAGGTCTGGACGTTTGGATCGGATGTCCAGACCCACTAAACGTGGTTTGGAATGACCCCCATTGCCTCCAGTTTTAAGTACCTGGGTGTCTACCTCAATAACGACCTTTCATTTGGAGAACAGGTCCACTCAGTAAAAGGGAGTTCTTAGTTGGACTTACGACAGTTTTGGGCAACTTGTCCATTTTTAGACATCTTAGTCCAAAGGAATCTGTCTCTGAATTACATTATTGCATGACCCGACTATTGCAACTCTCTATATTGGACTTCCAGCTTATAAACTTAAGTGACCATTCATATTCTATGTCATGCTCACAACATTGATCATATCAACCCATTGCTCATTCAATGTCATTAGCTTCCATTCCAGTATTGCAGTCAATTCAAGATCTTGACCTTGAAAACAAGGCCCTATATGTGCGATGGGCCCTAGAGTTGGTTCAAGGTGTTGGTGCCCCAAGCAAACCTCAAGCTTTACACCCTCTCTAGCTATGAAAATCTATTATTTAGCTTAGAATGCCCCGCTTTTGTTGCCCTCCAGAAGTTGCCACCCTAGTCAGATGCCTAATATGCCTAGTGACTGGGCCAGTCCTGCCTTTATGCTGACTCCCCTTCTTGCCCAGTTTTACTGGTCACCCTTAATATGTCATCTCACTTTCTGCACTCTAGGCATGAGAATGGTTTATCTGGTTTCTCTTTTCCTAAGCTGGTCTGGAGTTTACAAGGTATTCCGCTTTCTTTTTTGTGTCCCCTATGTTATAGAACAATCTTACATCCTATCTGCATCTGGAACAATCATCTCAGAAGCTTAACACTAGAAGCCCCAAAAGGAATTTTACCTAGAAACCCCAAAGTGCGTCAATTGACGCATTATCACGACGACTGTATTTAGCATGAAATGCTGATGTGAATTAATTTGCAGTTACTTATTTGTTAAATACATGCAGTATGTGATGTCATTACGTGACGTCATTGTGTGTTTATTGTTTTGTAATGTTGGAGTAAAACTATAAACAGTGATTGATTTAAAACCAAAATTTACTCTGTTACACAGGTATGTACAATGTCGTGACTTTCGAACACGCCCTAGAACAGGCCGACACTCCAGAACTTTTAGCATATCGCTTCCTCCCTGAAATTTTATTCATTTTTTTCTACGATTCTATTCACAGAATGCCAAGACCTCGTAAGAAGACAGCAGTGCCTAGATGTGCTGGTGCAAAATCAGATTCAAACGTTGACCTACATGTTACAGATTGTGCAGGCGTACATGCTTATCCTGTTCAATCGTTAACTGACATGGACTTTACAGTTACTTTTGAATTTGCAGTTATTTTTACATTTAGTTAACACTGTTCTTATGTTAGTCATTGTATGAAACTTGTGAAAACCACACAATTTTCTTGTTTGTGTTAATTGCCGTACTTTGGGGCTTCTAGGTATACAGTCATTTTCCCACTAGGTGGCGCATCTGTCATTAATTTTCAATGCACATATTTGAACATCTTAACCTCGCTAACAAAGTCATGGAATATAACTGACATGGTTCTAGCAGTGGCGCTGGTATACAACTTCGAAGATGCATTTGCGTCAATTGACACACTTTGGGGCTTCTAGGTATAAATTCATTTTCTTGCTAGGTGGTGCATCTGTCATTAATTTTCAATGCACATATTTGAACATCTTGACCTCACTAACAAAGTCATGGAACATAACTGACATGGTTCTAGCAGTGGCGCTGGTATACAACTTTGAAGATTCATTTGCGTCAATTGACGCACTTTGGGGCTTCTACTGTTAAAGCTTGTTTAAAAATTGATCTTTTTACATAGTCTTTCCAGGTCTTGATAGGCAGGATGATGGCAGAGATTTGCAATATCTGTAAGAAATGTTTTCCTCTGTTTCCTGTTCTTTTTTTTTTTTTAATTTTGGCGTTCTTTGTTGTTTCTAGCATTAGTAACATTGTAAATTGCTTTGATATAATATTTGAAAGCCAGTATATTAAGTGACTAATAAACCATAAACCTTAAAATTGATGAGCTCCTCCAGTTTAGGGGCATATGTACTAAAGAGCTCGCAGGAAGCATGCAACTGAGCTGTGAAACTAGTGTGGAGGACCATGCTAACTTCAGGGGATGCTAAAGTCCATCTCCTTGCCATTGATGTGTTCCTAAGGCACAGAACTGCATAATGTGGCATGCCAGTGAACTTAACACTACCCATTGAGATGGTATTAAGTACACCCATGCTAAGCGGCAACATTCATGGTTAATACATACCACTAAATGCCACACTAACCATGATGTGCCGTTACCGTTCACCTTCCATCCTTAAGCCACCCAGTCCCTACGCAAACATTTGCTAGCTGACCAGCACAGGATTTTAATTGCAGGGTCCCATGCTAACTTTTAGCATGCCACACTTAGCTCATTGAAAACCCCGCGCTAATGGTAGTGTACTGTAGTTTAATAAACATGCCCCTTAAATAGTTAAAGAGATTAATATTGTTAATACTTTAAATGTTAATTAGAGATTTGCATGTTATATTTTTGAGTAGTTTCACAGTATATTTAAGGAAGAATTGTTTGACCTATGGATAAAGTTACCCATTTAGCAGCTGAATATTACCATTATCCACATAAGTGTGACCCACTTTCAGAAAGCTCCTGGCCCCTCCCACACATACACATATAGGAGCTCTTTTACAAAAGTGTGCTATGCAGTTAACATGCCATTTGACATGTGTTAACAGTGTGCTCGGGCCTTAATGACAGTTACAGTGTGACCAAGACAACTGACATCAAATTTTGCACTAAAGGGCAATTGCATGTTCGAATGTCAAATGGGTAGATTAGGGAAGAGAGTGGGTGTGGTGAGCACATTGCAGATAGTGCAGGGATACAGAACGCACACTGTCAATGTTGCAATCAACCCAGGTTCACCTAACATCACCCACTTTAATTGCAATTGCCGCTGTGGTGAGTTAGGGTGCTGTTCAGTGTGGTAACTGCTAGGAACATGCTAGAAACACCCCTGGCAGTTAGTGCACAGGATTTGCAATTACTGCATGCTAGAATTTGTGCCAAAAAGGCAAGTTTGTTGTAAAAAGCTAATACACTTTAGTAAAAGGGCCTCTTAAATTCTAACTTATTTCTACCTTGCTGCTCCTTATGCCTGGAACAAAATGCCTGAGTCAGTACATCAGGTTCCATCTGTGGTCCTGTTCATATCCAGACTAAAAACTCAATTCTTTGAGACTGCTTTTGGATCCTGATCCCCCTAAACTCCTATTCACCTCCTATGTGTTTCCTTACCATTTCCCTTGATATATCCTAGTCCTAAGTTGGGGTCTGTCTTGATTGCTGTGTTGCCTGTCTTGACTAGATTGTAAGCTCTTAGAGAAGGGACTGTCTCTTACCTGTCTCTGTACAGCGCTGCATGCACCTTGTAGTGCTATACAAATGATTAATAGTAGTAGTAGTAATAACTGTATATCAATTTATATGGACAAAATGTATCTGTTTGCCATGGGAAAATGTTAAAAAGAAGGCACTTGTGTGTTTTAATATTTAACACTGCTATGACACGAGCTACTATAATACTTTATTAATCTGTTAAGAAATAAAGGAAATAATATGAATATCCTGGTGAGGATAAAATGAGCCTGAGGAGATTCAGTGGAGAAGACTGAAAAGACAAATACCAGACAACGCAAAAGAACAGGTAGTTCTTTAACAACCACAGTCAGCTTTTCTTTTTAATACTGACTGTAGGTGTTAAATTTAATACATACATTCAGTGCCATAGTCAGATAAGTACTGAATATATGTTAAGTGCATCAGCTGTCTGAATAGTGGTGAAAATCGGTTTGCTATTATTTAGGATAGCCGTCTCACCTAGCCTAAATTTATTTGTATTGTAGACTGAATACCATGGCTGTTTGGATAGCTAAGCAAAAACGTTCAGATACGTTCAACTGAAACAAATTGAGGGAAAATAGATCTGTTGATCAACGAAGACCACTGCACTCTCAATTCAATACAGTAAGCAAATAAAGGTTTCAGACTTACGTTGCACTCAATCTAGACTACCGTCTATTCATGTAGTGCTTTGTTGCATCAATGACCTTTGTAATGTACTGATTTTCGCTACTGTTCGAAAATATACTTGCTAGATGTACTTGTTCTGCAGTACAGCTACTATATCCAGGCGTCTCTGTATTTATCAGGAGAACAAATCTTCCAGAATCCACCAACATGAGTTTTTAACCTTAGCAAATGCTATATAATTTTTGTTGAAATGTACGTTGTATGTTGGCATATTAAGGTACTTAGCTGCACTGCGATACTGGAACCTTCACCACTAGTCAATGGAGATCTCAACACTCTTCCTGGGCACCATTAAGGCGTTTCACAATTACTGTTTCATCAGGAGATCTATTATAACCACCAATCCTGTGTTCTAAAATACAATAAAAATACAATGTGATCAGTGAGTCTTCCCCAACTAAACAAAACATTTAAAAACTATTAAAACCCTATCCACTTACTCTATATTAATGCTGCCCGTGTCTTCACTCATAAACTGAGATCAGCGTTCGTTCATCAAACCAAATCCTCACAATGCTCGCAGAGACGCTGCGCATGTGGGATGAACCACCCAGCAGATATTTGAACCCTTATTCACTAAAAAGCAATCAGATGCACCTGCCACTCTTACATTCCCTTATTCCCAGCCAAAACCTTTCCATACTAAATCTGCTAATATGTTCTATCTAGCTTTAGATTTGCTAGATACGTGCCAACTGAGGTACTCAACTAGGAACCAACATCTACAATGGGCATCTATAGAGTTACTACCTACTGATATCGGTTATTATTCGCTAAGTCCTACCTAAGTGAGGCATTCAGGTGTAAACCAACCAGTCAATAGCGGTATTCAACCCTTTAGGCATGTTGTTGTTGTTAAGTGCCGTCGAGTCTGAGTCGACTCATGGCGACCCTCTGGATAGCTATCCTAAATTGTGTTCGGTCTTCAGTCAGGTGGCTCATTATTGACAGATGGTATCCATAGCTGCTGTTATTGTATTAATCCATCTCATTGCTGGCCTTCCTCTTTTGCGTTGACCTTCTATCTTGCCAAGCATAATGTCTTTCTCTAATGATCTCTCTCTTCGCATGATGTGTCCAAAGTATGAAAGTCAAAGTCTTGTCATCTGAGCTTCTAAAGAAAGCTTAGGTTTGATCTCCTCTAGTACCGACTGGTTTGTTCTTCGGGCAGTCCATGGTATACACAGTATTCGCTGCCAGCACCATAATTCAAAGGCATCAATTTTCTTCCTGTCTATCTTTTTTACTGTCCAGCTTTCACATCCATATGATGTTACTGAAAATACCATGGCTTGAACAAGTCGAATCTTTGTATGGAGAGAGACATCTCTGCTCTTGAGAATCTTATCTAGGTCTTTCATAGCCATTCTGCCAAGAGCAATGCGTCGTCTGATTTCTTGACTGCTTGTTGTTTCTTTATTGATAGTTGATCCAAGTAGGTTAAAGTTGTTCACAATTTCAATTTCTTCTCCTTCAACGATGAAGCTGTTGATTATGCCAGTTGTCATGATCTTTGTCTTCTTTAGATTAAAGTGCAGGCCCATTTTGAGACTATGTTCTTTGATTGTGAGAAGCGAATGTTTCAGATCATCTTCACTTTCAGCCAGTAATGTGGTATCATCAGCATAGCGAAGGTTGTTGATGAGTCTTCCACCAATCTTCACACCTCTGTTGTCTTCATACAATCCTGCTTCTCTGATGATTTGTTCTGCATATAAATTAAACAGGTAGAGGGAAAGTATGCAGCCTTGTCTTACACCTTTGCTTATTTTAAACCATTCTGTTTCTCCTTGTTCCGTTCGAACTGTTGCTTCTTGATCAATGTACAGATTGTGCAAGAGAACGATCAGGTGTTCTGGTATACCCATGCTTCTTAATGTGGCCCAGAGTTTCTCATGGTTTACACAGTCAAAAGCCTTGCTATAGTCGATAAAGCACAAATAGATATCCTTTTGGTATTCTTTAGTCTTTTCAAGGATCCATCTCACATCCGCAATGATGTCTCTCGTTCCTCGCCCTTTCCTGAACCCTGCTTGCACTTCAGGTAGTTCTTGTTCCAGGTATGGTTGTAGTCTCTTTTGAATAATCTTCAGTAGAATCTTGCTGGCATGTGGGATCAGAGCAATTGTGTGATAATTTCTACAGTCAGTTGGATCACCTTTCTTTAGTATTGGTATAAACACAGATCTTTTCCAGTCAGTTGGCCATGATGTTGTCTTCCATATTTCTTGGCAGAGCCTTGTGAGTACGGTAACAGCTGCATCAGATTGCTGCAATACTTCTATGGGAATGCTATCAATGCCTTTGTTCTTTGATAAGGCTTTCAATGCTGCTTCAACTTCTTTCATCACCAAACCTGTCCCCAATCTATAAATCCATCTTTGTTCCCTAATTAAAAGGGTTGCGTCTAGTGTTTTTCCCCCAATAGGCTCCACTACCTGTTCAATGCCGAAACTGCGAAGTTGATCAAACGTATGCCCCATTGTTATACAGTGTGGAACTATAGGTGCCTCTCCTATAGGGCTGCTATATAGTGAGAGGACAAAGTATTCCAGACAGTGTCATATGGAGATGTTTGTGAACACCATGAGCTATGGACACAGCAGCAAGCAATGCATGCAGGCATATACCTAAGCAGCCATGGCCCCTTCCTCCCATACTTGACAAATGCAAATAATGCTGATCACATAGACATGAGTATTGCAGGCACACAGATACCCAAAACAACGCGGTCTATCTAGCCTATACCCATAGATCAGAGGAAATTATTACGCACACGAGTTGTGTTGGCTGCTTGGAAACAGCAAGTAAGTGTTTGCTGATGTGCAAGGCAGTTGTTTACATGGTACTCTTAATGTCCAAATTTGACAGCTCCCATTTACCTTGATAGTTCTGACTCTCTAGATGAAGTTCTTTCACCCCAGTAGTCTAAGAGGGATATCAGTTTGGAGAATGTTAGGGGCTGAACAAGCTAAATTAGCTAATCTTATGCACCTGCTCTTTCTATAGACACTTTTGCCTAATGCAAGACCTAGAGATCTTTAAAACATGTTTCTGGGCCATGCAGAGGACCTGGCTGCAATTGTTGCAATGAATCTGAGAGGAGCTGCATCAACAAGAAGATAAGGTCCCATAGATAGTCATCTGTAACACATCAGGCCTTGAGATGCATGTTTGTACCATGCAACTTCAGCATGGAGCACCAATGCCAGCTTCACCAGTACTCCAGACAAGGAGATAGGATGGAAAGTCTGCACCAGGTAGAGTGTCATGAATAGCTGTAAGGCAAGATGTAAGAGAGATCTAGATATTTCAAAACTGTGGCAAAACAGTCCTATACGCAGATCATTGAAACAAAGGGGGGGGGGGCAGAGGCCACAAAGAGTTAACCTCAGGATGGGCCACAGGGAAGGGAGAAGAGATTTGGCTAGGTGTAGACTATTAGCATGTTGGTGCTTGAGCATTTATGGGAAACTAGGGCTTTTGATGATGTTTCTACCTATTCACAATGGTTGAAGGGCCCTCCAGAGACATCTTGGGAGACACATGGCCACAAGTGTAATGTGTGGAGTATCCCCAGAGATATGTTGTACACATCGAAATTGAAATTATGTTAGCATGTGCAAATAGAGAATTTGATCCAATGCCTGTGTACAAAAGAGTTGGATAGTGAAGGCACTAGATATAAAAATATCCGAGGGCAACATAATGCCAGTGTCTTCCACCAGCCACCTATTGAGGTCTCCACAGTGTTTAGGCTGCTGATGGTGGGTACCTACTCTAACACTGGGCTCATCATGTGTCACCTCCCAAGATACATACGTAGTAGATGACTGAGGGTACAAGGATACATGACATCCTTTCCCAAGGCACATAGAGTGCTAGGTCTTAAGATATGCCATACTGGGTCAGACCAAGGTCCATCAAGCCCAGTATCCTGTTTCCAACAGTGGCCAATCTAGGTCATACATACCTAGCAGTTTCCCCATAAGACACAGGTTCCACAATGCTTGTATTGGGTCAAGCAGTGATATCCTGGGTTCCTTTTAATAATGTTTTTTTTAAACCCAACTACACTAACAGCTTTTACTACATCCTCCGGTAACAAATTCCAGAGTTTGATTACAAGTTGAGCGAAAAAATATTTTCTATTATTAGTCTTAAAGACGTTGCCCTGTAGCTTCATTGCATATCCCCTAGTTTTTCTATATTCTGGTGATGTAAACAATCGATCTACGTTTACCCGTTCCACTCCATCCATTAATTTATAGACCTCTATATTATCTCCCCTCAGCCATCTCTTTTCCAGGTTGAAGAGCCCTAACCTTTTTAGCCTCTCTTCATAGGAGTATCCTTCCATCCCCTTTACCATTTTGGTGGCTCTTCTCTGTACCTTTTCTAATTAAGCTATATCCTTTTTAAGATACGGCGACCAGAATTGCACACAATATTCAAGGTGCGGTCGCACCATGGAACGATACAGAGGCATTATAGCATCCTTTGTTTTATTTTCCATTCCTTTCCTTATGATACCTAGCATTCTATTTGCTCTCTTGGCTGCTGCTGCACACTGGGCCGAGGGTTTTAATATGTTATCCACAATAGCGCCTAAATCTTTTTCCTGGGTGGTGGTTCCTAATGTGGAACCTTGCATCGTGTAACCATAGTTTGGGTTGTTCTTCCCTAGGTGCATAACGTTGCACTTGTCCACATTAAATTTCATCTGCCATTTGGATGCCCAGTTTTCCAATTTATCAAGATCCTCTTGCAATTTTCCACAGTCCTCTTGGGTTTTAACAAGGGTTAGAAAGATTGTGCATTGATGTGCCCTGAGAGTGTGAAAAAAGTCTAGGGGGGCCAGAGTTAGGGTTGACATCTCCAGATGAGAGAAGGAGAAGGAGTAAGAGAGAATGGGAGAGAGAGGAGGAGGCATGATAGAAACGAGGGTGAGGTTCCCATCTTCTAAGGTCCCAGTGCATGGTGTCAGACTGTCCGCCTTCCCACACAATGCATGAAACAAGAGTCTTGATGGTGCATTCCTCCTACAGAAAGTCCATGGAGGCAGCACAAGGTCTGAACAGTTGGAAGAGGTGCATGTGTCATACACCATTGAACCGTACTGTACTACAATTATGGATGATGCTGTGCATTGGCAGTGTTTCCCTAGCACTACATTTTCCCCTCTACCAGTGTACAGGTCATAAGCACCTCTGTCCCCAGTAACTAATCAGCAGGCCACGGATGTCCAGGTCAGGGTTGAAGTTACATTGTAAGATCTATTGAGCTGAGTTTTGAAGAAGAGAAGGTATTTGTGTAGATTTCATTGACTATGAACTTTCTTATACTTTTTTTTGCCAGTGGTTCATTAAAATTGAAAAACATTTTGAATGACAGTTCTCACAAATATGGCATAAATATTGCATAAATATTTCAATATATAAATAAAGAGCATGCAAGATTGCTTAGGAAGGTCATTGAGTGATAATCTGTCATGTGTTGCAGTCTGTAATCCTTCAGCATACATCATAGCAATAAGCAAGGCCTATCTGTTTTGCAGCAGCAGCAGCAGTACCACTATCGACAGCTACAGTTCCATCCTGGCCGATGCCCTTGAGGAAAACGGTACCACTATGGAGGAAAGGAGCAGCAGTAACAATGGCTCCTCATCAGAGTAGAAAAGCACTTCATAGGCTGGCACGATGGAGGAGGATCGCTCCCCTGAAGTGGTGGACTCCTGACAAGAAGAGGAACTGGTGTCTCCTCCCCCCAGCCATAGAGGGGGCAGCAGGTACCTGGGCAACCAGGGACCCCCCTGATGGCTCTTTTGAGTACTGACTGCAGCTAGGGCAGGAAAGGGTATGGCTTGCCAAAGAATATAAACCAAACAAGGCCAGTCGCAAAGGTACAATAACAATCACAAAATAATTTAACCCCCACGTTTAGCTAAAACTAAATTATAATACTTATATAAACTACCTAACAAAAGGAGCAACCACAACTAATATCTCAAACAAGACCTAACCTGACAGGATCTCAAAATTATTTAGAGCTGAAATTGGTCGAAATACGACCTTCTAGCATAGCAGCCCCAAGAGGCTTGTACTAGAGCGCTCACATATTATCATCGAACCTGTCGGGTACATACAAACAGCCTTGGTAATTCACACCTAACATTAATACTTGACATTCATTCAATACAATATAAAACCCAACACAATATTGCATTTCGACAAGCATAAACCACTTATCTGCATCAGAGGACTTACATTACCAAGCTGAAACACCTATAGTTCAGAAGCGCCTTCTTATATAGCCAGACACACATGGTCAACAGGTTAAACTCTACAGGTTCAATGGATTTTAATTTAAACATCCATATGTGCTCACAGTAAATTAATCTTTTCTTATAGTCACTGCCCCCCTCCTCGACTGAGGCAAATGTTCCAACACTCACCAACGAATGTCATAAACAGAGTGTTGACATTTTTGCCAATGTAGTACTGCCAATGTAGTGCTGATGGAGCGGACGTCACATTGGTATTAATCCAACTTCTATGCTGAGAAAAACGCTGACAAATCTTCCTAATAGTACATCCTACATATACCATAAGGCAAGGGCAAGCTATTACATAAATTACTCCATCAGTATCACAGGAAGTATAATGTCTCGACTGATATATTTTACCATCATTTTGTTCCCAGTTGGGTCCTTTCAACACTGAACCTGTCGGGTTAGGTCTTGTTTGAGATATTAATTGTAGTTGCTCCTTTTGTTAGGTAGTTTATATAAGTATTATCATTTAGCTTATTTCATTAAATGTGGTGGTTACATTTTTTTGTGATTGCCAAAGAATATGATATGCTGAGGGGGAGGGGAGAGAGAAGGAATGTGTGGTATAGAGGAGGGAGAGAGGAGGTTAGGGGGTGGGGAAGAAGGGGAGGAGGCAATTTAACAGGTTTTGAATCTGCTAGAAGCCCTGATTACCCAGTCTATACAATCTGCCTCCTTGTTGGACTAGATGGGTGCCTATGAGGTCTCCATGGAATCTGAGGAGTCCAGAGGTCTGCTGTACCTGACATATTTGCAACAGGAGGTGCAGTAGGGATTCAGAGTGGTCTCCAATTCCATGGAGCTCAGGGTAACTCATTTGGAGGGGCTGCCAGCAGAGGCATGTGCCATGTTACTGGACAAGAACCAGCTGATAGCACATACTGTATCTTTGCTCTGGTTAATCCAGAGAGAAAGGGAGAAGGGGGAATAGACTTTATCTGATGTATTAGACATGCCATATATTTTGTATGTCTGCCCATTGTAAACATAAATGCAGGTGGCCCTGGTGGCCCTAATGAATAAAAATCATGGGCCTGATTTTCGAAAGTCATTTACACGATTTACAGCCCAGTAAACTATGTAAATGCCTTAAATGGGGATATTCAATGGCACTTACACGCTTAGTGCCATTGAATATCCCCCTCTAAGTCCCCTATGTGCCCCGGTTCTATCTGGTTAGCATCAGGGCATGTTGGGGGCATTCCGGGGTGGAGCGGAGGCAGATACTATTGCAAACTGAGAAGCGGCGATATTGCATGCTGCCTGATTAGCGACCTGCGTTTAAGAGATAGGCGAGAAAAACCCTTGCCTATCTTTAAGGCACAGGAGCTAACTAGGTAGTATGCAATATCACTGCCACCTGGCTAGCTTCAGCGACTTCCTGTGTCTGTGGCGATCACCAGATATTCAATGCCGGTGCACAAACAATATTCATATCTCCCAAACATAGGGTGAAATTCTCTATCTACATAAGCCAATTCAACCCCAATTGTGATCTGAATCACATCTCTGGGGATACTCCACACATTTCACTGATGGCCATGTAGCTTCCATGGCCCTGAAATTCTTGTGGCTAGGTGGAAATATCACCAAAAGTCCTAGTTTACTACAGATGCTCTAGCACCAACATATCAATACATTTACACTTCGACAAAGACATCTGTACTACAAAGTATATGGACTGCTGCTGGATATAAATCATTATCTGGGTGATGCAGCTATGTGCACTCGTCTTGTCAAACAGCACTATTTCACAGGCCCCAGGGTTTATGATCTCATCAGCAAACGCTGAGTTGCAAAGACCTGCCTTTGAATGATTGGCCTCGTCCCTCCCTCCCTCCTCTGACACAACCTACACCAGAGAAGGGAAGGAGGGACCTGACCTGCCTAGAAACGCGGGTCTGCCTCACTGCTGCTGCTGCTGCTGTCGCCTCCAAAAATAAACAAAATAGTGGCGGCAGTGGCAGGGCAATGTGGGGGGGGGGGGGGGGTGGGCGGGGGCCGGCACCCAGACATGTGCCCCTAATCTTGTAGCGCCCTGTGTGGCTGCACTGCTCGCACAGAACTAGGTACGGTTCTGCTCAGAGCTACAGCTGGACTGCCTGCAAATAATTTATTTCCTGGATTGTTCAAGGGGGGAAGATATTGTACCATCTACGCTTCTTAGCATCAGATCATGAACATCGTGATTTGGAATTTAAGTCATAGAAAATAAGTATTTTCCTGGATTTATCATAAGAAAATCAGCACTAGCCAAATCTGTAATAACAATGATCATTACACTTTTTTGTGGAATGGCTCTTTGCAAGAGCTAATAAAAAAACATTAGGCCAGATATTTAAAGGGATTAATGTCATTAGCAGACCTGCTAACTGCGTTAATCACCGATGCATGCCACCACCGCTGCATCTAGAGGCGTTCTGCGGGTGGCACCCAATGATAACAGGGCCCTGGTAATATTGAGCCACTGCCTGGTTATTGTACTACGGCAAAAGTTAGACCCTATAAAGGCTGGTCCACTGTTCACCACAGAAGCTAACCAGGTAGCAGCTGAATGTCGCCGTTGTCCGGTTGCTTCACTGTTTTCCAACAGACCCGCATATTCAATGCTGGTGGCTGCATATGGCCCTGGCACTGAATATCTAGATCTAGCCGTTTAATAGTGCTAGCTTCTGCTGCTAAATATCGGACCCTTTGTACCTTATTCATTGTGACATGCACAACAATGCCTGAAAAACATGCAACCCTTTTAAGGGGTCGTACTTTTACACTTAGCCTGGTGGAAATATTTTTTGTAGTCGTTTGCCGAGTACCTCGATCTGGAACACCTTTGTCAGAGAGTGGGTTTATAAAAGAAAACTAACCATGTTCAGTTGTGACTATGAAAAAGATTAGCCACCATTAATGGAAAATTTACTAGGTTTTAAAGGTGACAAAGTTGTTGATTAATCAATTGGATGTCACAGAATGGTATAACTTGAATGAATTGGTGTCAGGATATTTTAAACAGATATGAAAGAACTACCAGCTAGAAAAAGGTAAAATATGAAAGCATTTATTTCAATAAATACTTTAAAAATATTAAATCATTAAAAAGTCTAAAGCTACAGCAAATTGTCATACATTTCAGTTAAAAATACCTTTAAAAGCAGTTTATTAACCCTTTGAAGGCCTACTTTAAATTTTTAATCCACATTCTGCAGCCGGGTTAATTTTTGCATATTTCAGGAAAATTGTACCCGTCTTATTCAATATGTTCTAATAGTGATTTTCCTTCTGCTATGATCATGTATTATATACCATTTGATAGGAATATTTAGTCAGAAGTTTGGATCCCGAGAGTTTTGGGCTCGGCCTGGAAAGGGTTAACACTATTGCACAAATATCATTTAAAATCCAGCTCTGTTGTGTTTTAGAGAGTTTTCAGGATTCACCTCAAAGTTCAAAGTCAGCACATCAGTTATGTACTAAATGCTTTAAAGGAATTCACCATTAAATGTATCCTATTTCCATAAATAGAATTAATTCTTTCCTAAAAATAATCTCCCTTTCTCCAGGAAACTGATATCTTAAGAACCTATCCAGGGCCGCTTCAACCCCTTATGGGGCCCTGGGCAAACCACTGAGGATAGGCACAAACATTGAGGATAGGCCCCCTTTAATATTTACTTTTCTCCTTCTACTGCTTCCTGGACTCATGCGCGACTGCGTGCACTCACAAATGCACAGCAGAGCACTGAGCTCCCCTGACTATCTGCATTAACGTTAACGTTAACGTATGATTATTAAATTGTATGATTATTAAATTGTCCATATTTAGTTGGGCCCCCACTACTGCGATGCTCGTTGCTAGCCAGCCAAACCCCCTTGAGCCCAGATCGATGCAGCAAGCTTGCCAGGCTGCAGCCAAAGCCTTGTCCAGTTTAGTTTGCACAGTGTTTATCATGATGTACTGCACCCTGGCTGCACATGTTTTTGCTGGTCCCATGGCGTGCTTCTTTGCCATGTGACTCCGACTCAAAGTCTCGACTCCATTCAAGTCACTCATGCTGGGCCGGCCCTGCATGCCGACTGCCGACATGCTGCTTGGTGAATGTAGAAATAAAGAGAGGCAAGCAGGGCAGCAGGCACCCACACCACTGACTGCATCTGTGACTTAGTGAGGCCCAACTAGCTTTTCTTTTCTTTTTTTTTGCTAAACTGAATTCAGCACAAAAAAATTCAGAGAGATGAAGGAGCAGACAGTGGATGGTTTGGCTAGACCGGTAAGCTCTTCAGGGCTGTGCTTACCAATGGGCAGCATGGCCTTTCTCTCAGCAAAAGGTATCTGTAAATCTATTCAACAAAAATAAATTAATTCTTCAAACTTTTCATAGGTCTCTCCTGACATATGACTATCCTTTTTTTTCTATACTGTCTTTTCTTTACAAATTGTCAGATATTCTCCCTTAGGGAAATTCAGGGAAGTGTGTTATTATCTTCTAGAGTCCCTCAGCTTCATGCATCTCAGGCTCAGCCATTCAAAACTCAGCTGTACGGCTAATCTTCCAGCACCGTTGCTACACTCGCATAACCCCTCTTCTTAAGGCACTTCACTGACCCCCCTATCTGTTTTCATATGTAGTTCAAACTTCTCCCGCTGACCTACAAGTGCATTACTCCTCCACTCATATCTCTCCCTACAGCCCTCCTCAGGAACTCCTCTAATCAGGCAAATTGCACTTATCTATGCCCTTCTCTTCTGCCAACTTCAGACTCCATTCATTAAACCTTGCTGCAGTACTTCAGACTCCATCTCTGCTCCTATTCAAATTCAGGCTAAAACTCCACCTCTTTGAGGCTACTTTTGGATCCTGACCCCCCCTTATTTTCCTGTTTAAAACCCATGTGTCTTTTAATCATTTCCTATAGCTCAGGGGTTCTCAACCCAGTCCTTGGGACACACCTAGTCAGGTTTTCAGAATAACCACAATGAATATGCATGAGATAGATTTGCATGTACTGCCTCCACTGTACATTATGCAGATCTCTCTTATGCATATTTGTCATGGTTATCCTGAAAACCTGACTGGCTAGGTGTTCTCGGAGGACTGGGTTCAGAACTTATGCTCTAGAGCAGGGGTGGGCAATTCCGGTTCTGGAGGGCCTGCAGACCAGTCAGGTTTTCATGATGTCCCTAATGAAGATTCATAGAAACATAGAAACATGATGACAGAAAAAGACCACATGGCCTATCTAGTCTGTCCTTTCATAACAACTACAACAGTCCCCTTTTTACCTTTAGAGATCCTCTGTGTTTGTCCCATGCTTTTTTGAATTCAGTGACTGTCCTCATCTCTACCACCTCCACTGGGAGACTATTCCACGGGTCCACCACTCTTTCCGTAAAGATATATTTCCGCATATCACTCCTGAATCTATCTCCCTTCACCCTCATCCCATGTCCCCTCGTAGCAGAACTTGCTTTCAATTGAAAGAGGCTCTCTCCCTGAACATTTATGCCACGGAGGTATTTAAACATCTCAATCATATCACCTCTATCCCGCCTTTCCTCTAAGGGGTACATATTAAGATCCTTCAGTCTGTCCTCATATGCTTTATAATGAAGACCACTAATCATTTTAGTAGCCACCCTCTGCACCGACTCCATCCTGTTCACATCCTTTTGAAGGTGCGGTCTCCAGAATTGCACACTATACTCCAAATGAGGTCGCACCAAAGACTTATACAGAGGCATTATCACCTCCTTTTTTCTGCTAGCCATTCCTCTCCGTATGCATCCAAGCATCCTTCTAGCTTTTGCCGTTGCCTTTTCTACCTGTTTAGCTACTTTAAGATCATCAGACACAACCACGCCTAGGTCCCGCTCTTCTTTAGTGGACAAAAGTACTTCACCCCCCTACTATATTGCTCCCTTGGATTGCTGCAGCCCAAATGCATGACCTTACATTTTTTAACATTAAATCCCAGCTGCCAAATTCTAGACCATTCTTCAAGCTTAGCTAGATCCCTCCTCATGTTATCTACCCCTTCCTGGGTGTCTGCTCTATTGTAGATTTTGGTATTATCCGCAAAAAGGCAAACCTTACCCTTCCGCTATATCACTAACAAAGATGTTAAAAAGAATTGGACCAAGGACAGATCCCTGGGGTACACCACTGATAACATCCTTCTCCTCAGAGTGAGCTCCATTTACTTGTACTCTTTGTCGTCTCCCACCCAACCAATTTCTAACCCAAGCAGTAACTTTAGGGTCCATCCCTAGGGTGCTCAGTTTGTTTATAAGTCACCTGTGAGGAACAGTGTCAAAGGCTTTACTGAAATCTAAATACACCACATCTAGGGCTCTCCCTCGGTCCAACTCCCTGGTCACCCAGTCAAATAAATCAATCAGATTTGTCTGACAAGACCTGCCTCTGGTGAATCCATTCTGCCTCGGATTCTGTAATCTGCTGGACTCCAGAAACCTCACTATTTTCTCTTTCAGCAGCGTTTCCAATAACTTACTCACCACCGAAGTTAAACTAACCGGCCTGTAGTTTTCAACCACATCCTTACTTCCGCTTTTGTGTAAAGGCACCACATGAGCCTCTCTCCAGTCCTTTGGCACCACTCCCGACTCCAACGAGGCATTGAAAAGGTCAGTCAGTGGAGCTGCTAGAACGTCCCCAAGTTCCCTCAGTATTCTAGGGTATATCCCATCCGGTCCCATCGCTTTGTCTACTTTAAGTTGAGATAGTTTCTCACGAACACAGTCTTTTGAAAATTGTTCAAGATGCCCCTCGCTTCTGTTCCTGTTTGTGGGTGCTTTCTGAGGTCCTGCTCCTGGTTCTTCATCTGTGAACACAGAACAAAAATATTTGTTAAGCAATTCCGCTTTATCCTTCTCAGCTTCTACATATTCCTCCCCTGCACCCTTGAGTCAGACAATACCACTCTTGCCCTTCCTCTTCTCACTAATATATCTGAAAAATGTCTTATCCCCCCATTTTATTACATTGGCTATTTCCTCCTCCTTTTGAATCTTTGCCTTCTTGACTATTTTGCTAGCTTCTCTACGTTTTTCCAAATACAGATGCCTGTCTTCCTCTCTCTGTGATCTCTTGTATTTCATGAAGGCCTCCCTCTTTTTCTTCACTTTTTCAGCTACTTCTTTCGAAAACCATAGCGGTCTCCTTTTCCTTTTACCTTTATTTACCATTTTAACAAAAGGGTTTGTTGCCCTTAAAATATCCCCTTTCAGTTTTTCCCACTGTTTTTCTACATCCCTCAGCTGTTCCCATCCAACTAACGACTCCCTGAGGTATTGGCTCATCTTCGCAAAGTTAGTCTTCCTAAAGTTTAAGATCCTCGCCTTTGAATGGATTCTAACAGCCCTAGTCCCTATACTGAACCACATCATCTGGTGATCACTGGATGCAAAATGATCTCCCACTATGACATCAGAAACACTTTCACCATTGGTAAGCACCAAGTCCAGTATAGCCCCTTCACGTGTGGGGTCTGTTACCAATTGCCTGAATAGTTCTCCCTGTAGAGAATCCAGGATCTCCTTACTTCTAGATGATACTGCAGCAAGAATGTGCCAATCAACATCTGGCATATTGAAATCTCCTATCAGAAGCACTTCCACTTTCCTAGCAATGCTGCACATGTCTTCAATTAACTCTATGTCCACCTCTTCCTCTTGTGAGGGAGGTCTGTATATCACACCAATGTAAATAGATTTCTCTTTCCCTCTTTCTAGTTTAACCCACAATGCCTCCCCTCTCCCTTTTATGCTCTGTAATTCCAAAGCTTTAATAGTAGTTTTTACATATACTGCCTATTCATGGACCTATTTCCATACAATGGAAGGCAGTGGATACAAATAGATCTCATGAATATTCATTAGGGACATCATGAAAGCCTGACTAGTCTGCGGCACTCCAGGACTGGAATTGCCCACCCCTGCTCTAGAGCTACCCTGCCCCTCTCCCTTCCATTTCTTCTGCTTGTGTTAAATAGATTGTAAATTATGTGAGTAGGGACTGTGTCTTATGTGTTTATGTACAATGCTGCATATGCTTTATAGCACTATACTAATGATAAGTAGTAGTTTTTGAGCTCAAATCAATGTTTAACGTGTATTGAAGGTGCACTAAATTTAAAGACAAGTTACTAATCTTTCACAGGATTTTTCTTGCAATGGAGATCATGAACTGGAATCTCTGGTCCTTGGCCTCAGCCCAGGGTGGGGTCCTTTGGTCCAGGTTCTTTCTTGATCCTGCACTAATGCTGTCACCTACTGCTTGACTATTAAAAACCAATAAGAGAAACTATCTCCCTGCTAGTGCAGTGCTTGCCCAAGCTCAGTGTGGCTAAACATCTACCTTTATAGTGTGAATCAATCTAACAAATTTCAAAGCAAAAAGATAATTGGAAGTCCCTTCCTAAACCCCATGCACTCATTTTTATCACCAATTACGCTTCACAACACATTCATTCCCCTAGTAAGTCACACATCCACTTGCACCATAAATTCCATGGGGTAATTTACTCAGCTAAGTCCAGATCAACATCACTTGCAGCCAGTTTAGAATTCTTGGCAAGACAAACGTCTGTAATATCAAGTCAGACAACAGCAAAGAAAAACTAGAAATTCAATTTTCTTTGTATTAACAAGTCTCGGATTGCTTTCAGCTCACTTAGTTTCCTTAGAAGTAACTCGTACAGCTCTTTCCTTCCTCTTGAACTCCAGGAAGCCTTTCCCAGAGGGACTGCTGCTTTTAACCAATTTAGATAAGTAGCAAGAAGGTACAGCTTCAGCCACCCATAGGTGCACTGTAAAACTTCACGTTATGCAATTCAGAGGCCCTTTTACTAAGCAACCATAATGGCTACCATGACCCATAGTAACTGCTACAGTGTGTTGAGCAGCCGGCATGGTAAAAATCCCGCTGATCTTAGCGCTTCGGGGCAAGATCAGGTGGAGAGTGAGCATGCCGGCCTGTGACGGCTAGCACATGGGATGTCGCTGCATGCTAGCTGTCATGACTGTTGATAACATGGCTGCCCTTAACACTCCCTCAAGAAGTGGTGCTAAGTGCAGCCACGCTACCAGCAGTCAGGTAGCACAGCTACTGCCATTCTTACTGCCATGATAGTACCCTCCCTCCCAAGCCATTACTCATGATGGGGTCCCCCCACGGATGCCCCCACAGTCAGATATCCTCCTCAGCAGTATCCCCTCTAGCATGCTCCCTTCAGCACCCTCCAACTGGACAGCAACAGGACCCCTTATGACAATCCCCTAACTCCCCAAACTGATTTCCCAACAAGCTTCTAACTCTGACCCTCCTTCCAGCCCCCCCCCCCCAAGTCCTCCAGATCTTACCTAGGGTTCCAAGAAAGTCCTCATTTGCTCCTGAGCCAGCTCTGGCAGTTCTTAAAATGGTGCAATAGCCCCTATTTGTAGTCTATGGGTATTGCCACTAGTGACCTCTAGCAGTAACACCATGAGACTAAGAATTACTGGTGCCATTTTGGGAGATGATGGAGCCAGAGCAGGAATGAGGAAGGACTACTCCTGCCCTGTTGACCATTTAGACCTCCAGGGAACTCTAGGTTAAACTCATGGGCTTCAGGGCATAGGTTGAGGGTCATGGTTGGAAGCTTGTTGAAGGGTCAGTTTGGGGGATCAGAGGGTTGGTGCAAGGAGTCCTGTTGCTATCACACCATGGAGGTACTAAAGGGAAATGCAAGGAGGAGGTGCCACTGGGGAGGGATGTTGTACTATGGAGGAGTTGACTGGGAGGGGTGTGGGGCTTGGGAGGGGTATTGATGCTCAGATGGGTTACTATTGAGCTGCATCCATAAAAGCAAAGCCTTTTTTCACCTTGACAACAGGGCCATTTTCCCTGCCTCAGCAGGTAGCATGGGTGCTCTTGTGCGACCTGTTGAGTCAGAGAACACAGTTCCTGTATGCTAAGTGTCTATGTCAGGGGTGGCCAACTCCAGTCCAGGTGCACCACAATCCAGCCTGGTTTTCAGGATGTCCCTAATAAATCTTCATGAGGTATACTTGCATCCACTGCCTCCCATTGTTTGCAAATACATCTCATGAATATTCATTAGGGACATCCTGAAAACCAGGTTGGATTGTGGTGCACCAGGACTGGAGTTGGCCACCCCTGGTCTATAAGTTAAATATTTATTTATTTGACTGTTTTTTTTATACCGCTTTTCACTGGGGCAGAGCAGTGTACATTACAACAAACTGTTATACATAGAACATTGGAACTTATTTACAATACAATTAATATATTCTAGAGATATTACATAGAACGGTATAACTTATTTACATTTTAACACCTGGATGAACTTGGCAATTATGTTTCATTTTATTTTTTATTTATTTACATTCTCTTATATACTGTGCTATTCTGCATCAGTGCGGTTTACATTGAACAAACTGAAATTACATTGAACAGGGCATTATAACTTGGAGATAACTATTTTACAGGGAACATGGGCTATGGAAGGTTAAGTGGCTTACCCAAGACCACAAGGAGCACCTGTGGGACTAGAAACCCCAGTCCTTCCGGCCCAATGTTGCTGTCCTCTAGTGGGATTTGAACCTCCGACCTTCCGGCCTGAAGTACCTGCCCCAACCACTAGGCCACTCCTCCACTCATACAAGGTTGATTGTTCATTCTTTGGAACTATGGGGAGATGATGATGGGGGGAGTGAAGTTATTATGTAAAGGGGCCAAAATGTTCATTGAATAGATGTGTTTTGAGCAGTTTTCTGAATGTGGATAGGTCGTTTGTTGATCGAAGGGTTCTGGGGAGAACATACAGGGCAGATTCTGGGCCCGCACCCTGCATTTAATGCAGGGTTTGTACTTACTATGCCTTAAGTTTGCACTCTTTCCACTAGGAAAGTGCAGGCCTAAGAGTTTCATAGATTTTGTTGCAATGAACCAATTTCTTTTGTTTTCTTATAACTGCACACCTACTGCATTCGCAATTTGCTGATGTCTGTGTATACCTCAGAATGTACACATGCACAATCGATATACACATGCAGAAGCAATTTGTGTGCACACTTGGGGGTGTTTTAGAAGATGTATTTGTGAGTTGGTCATCTGAAAACAGGCACATAGACATGCAAATCATGTAGATGTCCATGGAGCCATTTTAGAAAGCCAGATATATAGATGTCCCTGGAGTAAGAATGTCCAGGTAGCACAGGGAGGCGTGCCCTGGACAGAGTAAGGAAGTTGCACGCTGTGATACAATTTCAGAATAGTACAAGCATGTCAGGCCCTGGTTATTGAGGCGTCTTTGCTTGTACCTGCTTCTGACCACAAATAAGATAGATAAAAGTTCTTGTTTTTATGGCTGCAACAGCTTCCAGGAGAAAGAACAAAATGTGCTTACATTGCAGTGATTAATATTTCCTGGCTGAAGAAATCTGCCTGTAAATACATATGCCAAACATATTACTGGCCCGTCAATGCACGTCTGAGTATCTGAAATGTCAGGGAAGGACATGTTAGTCTCATAACATAGATGTCTCCCTTCTGACTACCCAGGCTGGGGTGTCCAAGTACCTGGTTCTGTGGGTATGCACTTTGGGGATGTCTACATTTGTAAAATGACCTACACCCATGCGTGTACCCAGTCTTGCTATCTGTGTGGAACTTGCCTCCAGAACTGAATACTGGAATGCTTTCATGGTGGAGACAGAATGATTCCATAAGGCTCGGCTGCCACACTTCCCCTCCATCCCATCCCCTGTTTCTTTTTTATATTCTGCTCTGGACATCCCAGATTTTCCTAGATGTCCCTTCTAAAATGCCACTTTTAATTTTTAGGTATGCAAACAAATGCCTTTGATAAAATTTATCTTCTTTTCAAGAACTGCCTTCACAGAACTCATAAGCTCTTGAAAGCATTTTCTCCTGGGAGTCTGCTCAAATTCTGTTGCACTCTTTCAGAGATTCACATAAATCTTCTCTGGGATGGAGAAAAATGCTTATTAAAAATTCCCTTTCCCAGAAAGTGGAAAAATAATTCTCAGATGGCGTACTTTTGACACTTTAGAACTAGGCAGAATTTATTTCTCAAACTGCTTCAATTATCAGCACCTTTTGTTCTTAGTATTATCTTTTTAACACACATTCACTCCTCATGAAAGAAATTACAGGTTCCTTTCTTGTGAAACTATTTTAACAAGCAAAACATCAAAATTAACTTTCCAAATATAAACGCTTGATTCCCCTATTACTAAATTATCCACATCCTTTGAATATTCTCTTTTCTTTCAGTCACAAGCCAGTCATTCACAGACATCCAGCTTTACCTGATCCAGAACCCAGCTGTCACACCAATGGTGGATAAAATAAAATTTTGGCATGAACACATGGTATTCAACCAGCTTTGTCACCCAAAACTGTAAATCCCCTGGCCTCTCCTGTTTGTACATACTTTCAGTCAGCATATTATACACTTTTAAAATGAGTGCCTGAGACCAGGATACAGAGCTGTAAACCGTGTAAATGCCCTCAGCGGAATATTCAGCAGCAATAACAGTGCTGCTGAATTTCCCAGAGTAATGCCGCTATTCGCCCTGATGCTAACTGTTTAGCATCGGAACATGTGGGGGCGTTCTGGGGGTGGTACATGGGGATAACTGTGCAGTGGCGATATTCAGCCGCTGCCCGGTTATCCCTCAGCAGCAAAAGTTAGGAGCAGAAAAAGTTGTCCTAACTTTTGCCATTGAAGCTAACCGGGCAGCGGCTGAATATCTCCACTGACCAGTTTAGCTTCTGCGCCATGATTGGCTTAGGGCATTTAACTGTGTTTGCTTTGGAAAGATGATTGAAGCAACTTAGTTTGAAGAAGGGCCAGGAGTTTCTTAGGCTTGAAACACAACGTTGGGTTACTCAAATTAGTTGCTATAAAATCAGACATCACTGTGGCTGGGATTTCGTTGTATCCAGCTGTATGGATGGAAATGTGTGATCAATCCCATGAAGACATTCAGCTGTGCGAAAGAGGAAGACGCCAAGGACGTGAATGTGCCGGTTCAGCTGGCAGCTTCAACAGGGAATGAACATCTTCTGATGGTGATGAATTCCTATCCAGATAAGTGACTTTTGGTAGTTTTTACCTATATAAAAGTGAGTTAATCGGTTGGTATTGAGGGGTTATTGTCCCCTTGAAACTATGATAGGGTTGCATCCCTAACAGTTCAAATAGAATAAAAAGGAACATTACACCACAAGAGGGAGTTTCCTTCACGGTGTACGTTCCAACAAAAAAATTGTTTATATGTTTCTCTGGTTGTTTGTAAGGTAAGGGTGGGCAAGGCTTACAATACTTTGGACACATCATGCGAAGAGAGAGATCATTAGAGAAAGACATCATGCTTGTCAATGTAGAAGGTCAACGCAAAAGAGGAAGACCAACAATGAGATGAATTGATGCAATAACTGCAGCTATGAGTGCCAGTCTGTCAACAATGAGCCACCTGACTGAAGACTGAGCACAATTTAGGACAACTATCCAGAGGGTAACAATGAGTCGACACCAACTCGATGGAACTTAAAAACAAGAAGTGAAGTGTCTTAAGAATCAGTCCCATGGATATTCAGTGTCATTAACACGGTGCTGCTGAATATTCCAAGTAAGGGGATTAAGATGGTTAGCAGGCCTGCTAATCATTTTAATCCATTTGGATATTGAGCCCATGGTTATTTTTTTAGAAATAAATGAAATTGTGCACGTAATGTTATGTTTTATGGGTAGAGAGCTGCAATGTGACTGCACATGGTATGAATTGCCTCTTTGAAAATGTTTATCATACTCTACTTTCAGAATCCTTGAAGGAGACATAAGTGGATTATCAAGTTTTAAACTAAACTAAATTAAAAATATTGTTTCAGCTTGAAATGTCATCCTGGGAAGGTGGGTATTGATGTTTATGCTTTATCTTGTAGGATGTACAGAAGGGACTCCTCTGTCCCGTGGACACAAATGCCGGAGTGAGGAGTTAAGGCTTGTGTCATCCTGTGAGTGAGACAGAAGTGGTTACGTTGCTGGTCTGCCACCATTCTTTCAGTGCATACACTAAAGTTGTCAGTCTAAAGGGGAAGGTCTGTCTTCATTGAGAAAATGTGAACTATAGCAGGCCCAGAGAAGCTATCCAGCCCTATCTGCTGTGTGGAAAGCCAAGAAACACCAAAGGTATCTAATAATCCAGACGTGGCTCTTTTGCCTTGAGGGTGGAACTATCTTGTCATGATAAAATATTTACTGTACTATGTCACCAAAGACTCAGTGTCCAGCTCCAGAAAACAATTAGTGTTTCCACAGAAGTTCTAAAAAAATCAGAAATGACCATGTCTCTTACCATTATATTCTGTAGGCACGTGGAGGGCCCAAAACAAAGAAAAACAAACCAAAGGGGTTTTTATGTATTCATCATAATTGCACACCTACTATGTGTGCTACTGATTTTTTTTGTTCATGCAAATTGATCGTGTGTGCATTAATTTGTAGGTATACATGTGCACAAGCAAATTCAATGTACACTTAGGGCCCTATATTCAATTGGGATGGCTATGCACCGCTATGGCGCATAGGCATCGCCACCGACCTCTAACCCCAAATATTCAATGCTGGGGTCATAAGTGGCCCTGGCATTGAATATTTGGAGTCACTGCACATCCTCCAATGCCGCAGAAGCTAACCAGGTAGTGGCGATATTGCATCCTTACCCAGTTAGCTCCCGCGGGTAAAACTAGGCCAGATTTTGCTGCACTTACAGTAGTATTACCCGCAGATGCTAACCGGATAGCGGTGCGATATGACTGCCACCCAGTTAGCGACTGTCACCATCCACAACATGCCCCGGAAAACCCGCAACACGCCATGTGTTAGTGCTGTTGAATATCCCATTCAGCGACATTTACACGGTTTACAGGTAAGCAAACCATGTAAATGTCTTTAGAATATTGAGCCCTTAATTTTTAGGCAGTAAAATGAATCTGAAACAAGCCAGCAATGCAAATGCTTAATATACTATATTCACCTGTCATTCTCAAGAAAGAATAAATAAGCAAATTGAGCATATAAGTAAATCATGGTAGACCATTCATTCTGAAAATGTTTCCAATAAATGCAAAATAGGGGCTCTTCTTTAATCCATTTGTCACTGCTGTTAATAGTTGGTTGTCAGCCACTACACCAAAGAAAGTAATGTGTTTTTTGCCTGACAGATGAAGAAAGTACAATTTAGTAAACTTACATGTGTCACTTCTAGCTATACTGGCATTCCTAACAACTGCTGGATTTTGAAACTACTTGTCACTCACTGTACCAAAGCACACAATTGAATTTTATGTGGCTGATCTCGAAAATGCAAAACGTTTTTAGTTTGTATCACTGCTTTCACTACACAGACCTTCTTTAATTCTGCGTATGATTGTTCAGAAGTAACTGGCTGATCTCAATAAGGAGCCCTTTTTAACTTTAAGCTCATGGCAGAAGAGAAAAAAGAATGTTTTCTTTAGAGATCATTGATATCTTCTTCCTTTTGTTTTCATCTTGTTCTCTTTTCATTACTGTTTTTTGGGTAGCTCTGAAGGGGTAGTGTGTATAAGTGTCTGCTATTTTATATGATGGGACTGGCTCCCTCACTGACAAATCATTGCTGAGGTGGAAAGAATAAATTACAACTTGTGCTTAAAAAGACTTGATGTAGAAAACTCCATGCATACCATGACGCATTACGTGTATGTTTTTGCCTATATATTTTTTTTAACAGTGCAATGATTTGCACCACATTAGTTTATCATAGAAGTAAAGTGAGATTTGTAACTGTCTCTTAAGAAACTGTATACTGATTATATCGGCTTCTGAGACTGTAAGCAAAGTAACGCTGAAGCGAAAGGACATAATGATATGTTTTTAGGGAATGGTATAAAGGCCCCTTATTCATGAAACCGTGCTTATCTGCACTAAATTAAAGTGTGTTGCATTAATTTGATGCATATTAGCTGATTAATTGACTCCATTTAAAATAATGGAGCTACATCAATTCACATATACTTTAACATGTATTAAAGTTAATTGTGCCCAGCACCCTAATTCCCATGTGATTGAGAGTGGACATGTAACGTGGCTGAGCCCACACCATCCCATTCGCTTTGGGAGTGGGGGGAGTGCATATGTGAGGGAGTTAGGGTTGGATAGGAGGGATGGAGAGCTGGGATTTCTTTGGGAATGGTGCACGTATGCTCAACATTTTGGCAGGCTATTTCTTTGGCACAGTTTGAGATGGAGCTTGTCCATCTGAGGTGCGTCCTTCTAGGGTCATTCGTCAGAGTTTTGCTGAAGTTCCTTTGATTTAGGGTTTAAAAGAGTGAGGGCTCACAGAGTTTTGTTTTCCTTGTCGGCTCTGCAGTTTTCTTTTGTCCAGGTCAGTTGCGGCTTGAGTGCAGTGAGTTCTTGGGGTTTTTTGACAGTTTTGGGTGGCAGGCTGGTTTGGGGTTTTTGCGGGCCCTGCAATCGATTTGCCACGGTTTTTCTGGACAGCAATGGGGTTTCTAAGATCTGGCATGGGGAGGTTCCTTGGCTGTGACTTGTGTTCTTAGCGCTGGCTTGTTTCTGATTAGGGCATCCCCCGGGTCTTAGTGCCTGCCAAATTTGATCAGTTTTACTTGTTTTGTTTTGTCTTTCATTTGTACTAGGGATTTTTGAGTTTGCGGGTTGCTGGGGATGGTAGTTAGGGTTTTGAGATGTGGAGGGGTTAATTGTTTTATTATCTGTGAATTTTGGAAGGGGAGAGATTTATTTGGTGGTGTCTCCTGTCAGCAATGGCTCCTAAGAAGGGAAAAGGGGGGAAAGTTCCCACTATTTTGTAAACAAGAGGGGGTCATCCAAGTGATTGTCCAAGTGACTGTCTTGCTTTCTTTATGAAGTTCAGGGTCCTTCACCTTCAGCTGTCAGACCTCCGAAGGGAGTCTGGGTGGCAGGGTTTGTGCTCAGATGGATCCTTGATCTTGCACGAAAGGACAGGAGGCTCAATCTCGTGGTGGGGCATCCTAGTCACAAATTCACATGTCTCCTGAGGCTGAGTTTTTGGCTATGGCATCACCATAGGACCCTAATGAGAATGTTGAAGGTCAAGGGACGGAGTGTTACCATGGAGTGAAGTGTCAATGCAAGGAGTCATTGTGGGCACCTCGAGTCTCCAGTAGGTCTGTATATCTTTGCAGGGGAGGGTGTGGGGGCTATGAGTGCTGGTGCCAGGGCAGGGGCTAGGCATGAGAAGAGGGGCAAAATCCTGGTAAAAACTTTGTGAGACAAGAAGGCTTTATGGAATTTGTGTAAAGTTGTTAAGCATATGCATAAGGAGAAGTATTTGCTTCAGTTGGGTGATGAAGCTGTGGTTGGTATTTGGGATACTTCTGACTTGTGGGATTCATCCGACACATCCTCCTCAAATGATACTGACTCGGATGAGGGATTTGGTGACCCCATGTGTCTGTGGTTGGTCGTGCCTATTGTCCCATTTCTGAGTGAGGTTAGTTCCAGTGGCCTATCAATGCAGGTCCAAAGTGGATACACGTTGAGTGTCAATGCTCCACTAGACTGTCATGTTTCACGTGAACTGCATTTCAAAGTACTGTGTGGAAGGTATATCAATATTTTTGCTCTTTTGGCCAGGGCCAGGATGTGGGTGATGAAAAAAGGGGGAGAATGGCAAGGAGGAGTGTAAAAAAGCGAGGCACAAGGTGCCTACTGGCTTTTCATGTGTTTACCTCCATTGTGGGTGTGGCAAAGCCTGCTTTGTATCCTGGCTTGCTAAGTTACTTGACATGATTGTGTGTGCACATAGGACATATGGTGGTTGGGCATGACTCAATTATGATGAGTACTTTGCCAAACAGTTAGCACAGGATAAGTCCGATGTGTGTGGGTATTGTGATGTTGATTTGTGGCTGGCGGAAATGACACCGGGCCGGCAGAACTTTGGTCGGGCTTCTGCTATGGGGCCGGGAATGCAGGCTGGAGGAGGATCCAGTGCTTTGGGGTCATTGATGAGTTGGAGGAATCTTATCAGGAAGTGTGGTGTAGTGGGGTCCTATGGCCTTGGGTTTCTATTATACAATCCGGGGGGGGGGGGGGTAAGGGGGGTTCAAGGCTCAGAGTCAGATAGTACCTACTTTCAGTTTAATATGGGCAGATGCAATATGGGCCTGCTGATTCCGACACAAATGCTTGATGTGTTTGTGTGTGGGGGGCACACCCTGCGTTTCAGTGTTCCTCGTGTGGGGAGAGCCTTTCTAGAGGTGGACTGCCAAGGCCAGCCAATCCTTCTTTGGCAGTACTACCTGGACAGGGCACAGTCTTCCATTAATCAGGAGGCTTTGGAGTTTTGGCTACAGGGTTACCTAAATCACCCTGCTGAATGGTTGTTACTGGAGGGATTTTGTGACAGTTTTATCATCCCTTTCTGTGGGCCAAGGCTGCATCATAGGCTGCACAATGCCCTGTCAGTTCAGTTGTTGCATGGTATTGTGGAAGACAAATTTCAGAAAGAGTTGGAATTTTGTAGAATTGTGGGCCCTTTTGATGGTCCTCCCTTGCCTGATCTGGTGGTGTCACCTCTGGGCATTGTGCCAAAGACAGAGCTGCGGAAGTGCAGGTTAATTCACAACTTGTCTTATCCTGGCAGGAATAGTGTAAATGTGGTGCAGTATGCTTCTTTTGATTTGGCTGTTGATCTTTTGCAACAAGCTGGTTGGGGTGCACTTATGGCAAAGACTTGATTGTAAGATAAGGCGGCATAGAAATACTGTTAAATAAATAAATAAATAAAGACTGATGCGGAATCAATTTTTTGACTGTTTTCCATTCACCCTGATTCTTTCCACATGTTGGGGTTTCAGTTTCAGGGGTTTTTCTACATATGTTAAGTGCATGCTGATGGGTTGTTCAGTGGCATGTACTTGTTTTGATGCCTTCTCTATCTTTTGGCAGCGGGCTCCTCCTCCACTGTACATGATTTGGATGACTTTTTGTTTGTAGGTCCTGTAGGCTCTGGAGAATGTGCTAGATTGATGAGGGCATTTCAGTAGCTGGCAACTTTCTTTGGTGTGCCATTTGTTGGGAAAAAAACAGAGGGCCCAAGTACCTAGCTTACATTTTTGGGTATCGAGCTGGATTTGTCTCTCATGGAGTCTTGTCTGCCTAGTGCAAAGATGTAAAAGTTGGTCCAGTTGACCAAGCTGGAATTGGCTCATCCTAAGCTTACCTTGCGCCAAGTACAGAAATTGTTAGGTCATTTTAATTTTGCCTGCTGGGTCATTCCCATGGGTAGAGTTTTTACCAAGAGATTAGCAGAAAAAGCATTCAGGTGACAAAAGTGCTAAAGGCAGATATGTTGCTTTGGCAGGTTTCCCTCAGGGATTTTAATGGTGTTTGTGTGTGGCAGTCTCCTTCAGTATCCAACCATGATCTGGGATTATATATGGATTCTTCTATGAGCAACCACTCTTAAGTGCCCACCACTAGATACTACCCAGTTGATCCAACAACTACCTACACCACATGGCCCTAACTACCCACTCCCATTTAGACCTACAAGTACATAGTATTTGCGTATGTCAGTCGTATCCCCTCCTATTAAATGTATCCCTCCAATTGTGTTATGACCACTTTGATTGAAGGATAAGATGGTATACAAAACTGTCTAAATAAATGAATAAATTCTTCAGGGGAGCTAAGGCTTGGAGTTTATTTTGGGGGGAATTAGTGCACTGAGACTTGGCCTGACAATTGGCATAACAGGGGTTGGTGCTGCAATACTGCATTTTTGGAGCTCTTTCGTATGCGGGTGTCTTTTCAGCATCGATGGGTGATATTGCTTTCGGATGATATGGCTGTCGTACAGGTGGTGAATAGCCAGTTTGCGTGGTCACCTTTAGTGACAGAGTTACTGCCCTTGCTGGTCCTGTGATGTTTGCATCTGAATGTTACTCTTACTGCAAGGTATGTGCTTGGCATGGATAAAGTGATTGCAGACTCTTTGTGTCATTTGCAGTGGGCCCGATTCCGTGCACTCTCCTCGGGGGCAGACGTCTTACCTTTGAGGATGCCGGGACATTTTTGGGAGATAATCCCAGCCCACTTGCAGGATTGCTGAAGTCTGCAATGGCAGTGAATGTCTGAAAGGCCTATGCAGCAGGATTGCACATTGCCAGCATGGACTATTTTGCCCAGAAGGAAGATTGGGCATGCAGTTGTCCTGGAATTAATCAAACAGGCAGTTGAGCACAGACTCTCACCTTACGCCCTATCAGCACTCTTGCTAGTGTTGCTTTCAAGGCTAAGGTGGAGAGGCTAAATGATCCCACAGTTTCATTTTTCCCAAGCTGGTGCGCAGATTCCTGTGGTACAGAATGGCTTCTCCTGCAAGGGTTCTGGGTCGACTTATAATGCACAATATATTGTTTGCTTTATTGATGGCCTTGCATTTTGTGTGCGCTTTTGAAATGCAGTTCTTTAAGGTAGCATTTTTCTTTTACCTTTTTGCTGCCTTTAAGGTTAGTGAATTGGTGACTTATACAAAGACTGCAAGTGGGGGGTGAGAGAACATCTTGGTGTGGGAGCAGCCGCGGTATTTTTTCTGCCACGGAGCAACGTGGTCGGCTGGAGCCGGGTGCCTGCCAAGTCAGCTGCAGGCAGAGAGTGGTCGCCCCTGGAGTGGAGGACCCCCCAATGAGCCCTACAAAATGCCACTGGTATAGAGCCTTGCTGGTGAGAGAACATCTTGGTGTGGGAGCAGCCACGGTATTTTTCCTGCCGCGGAGCAAAGTGGTCGGCTGGAGCCGGGTGCCTGCCAAGTCAGCTGCAGGCAGAGAGTGGTCGCCCCTGGAGTGGAGGACCCCACACAAGCCCTATAAAACCTCAGCGGGGCTACACGCGGCCGTGTGTTCGCGGCCTGCGGGGTCGCATTTTAAGGGGCGCGGTACAAGGGGCGAGTTTTGCTCCATGTGTGCTCCTTTGGTGCTTCTTTGGTGGTCCAAGGAGTGCCAGCAGTTGTGTGCTTTCCATGGGGAAACGGAAGGTGAAGTCATCAGCCAAAGCACCGTCAGTGGAGGGAGGTAAGGTGTCCGGTCCCATGGATAAGCATGTCACTGCCCTTCCACTTGCTAGCCAGTCTCAGGATGGGGCTTCTTTGAGCCCGGACATCTGGAAACTGCCTCCTTTCCCTCAGCCCACTCATGCATCTACTCCTTTGAAGATACCTTCGCAAGTTATATCTCCTGTATTAGTCCCTGTGGACCTTGCTGCACCTGATAATGATCTAAAAGTGAGGTGACTCTTTCTGATATCTGGTCAATGCTTCAGAAAATTGAGACATGTTTGACTACCACTGTTACTTCTTTGTGCAATTTTTCACATGATGTTGTCACTAAAGTTAAAGCAATTGATGATCAAATGGCTGTTTTTGATGGTTCCTTAACCCTGGTGGATTCTCAACTCCAATCATATAAAGATTTTCATCTTGGTTATCTTAGAGATATTTCCTCTGTTTCTTATTGTTTGGAGGTTCTTGAAAATCACCAGCGGGCAAGGAACCTTCGTTTTCTAAATTTTCCATCTACTCACTTAACATAAGAACATAAGATATGCCATACTGGGTCAGACCAAGGTCCATCAAGCCCAGTATTCTGTTTCCAACAGTGGCCAATCTAGGTCATATGTACCTAGCAGTTTCCCCAAGGGACACAGGTTCCACAATGCTTGTATTGATTCAAGCATTGATATCCTGGGTCCCTTCTTTTTTTTTTTTTTTTTTTTAATTTTATTTTCCATTTATAACACAACCAAAGTAAAAGACATACAGAAAGATACAAATACAAAACCATACATATAAAAGCAACCCCATATTTCCCCCCACCCCCATGCTTCTTCTCTAGGAAAGGAATACAACGTTCGGGTAATCAATGATTAATTCTCATTCTTTGTGAACCAGTATAGAGCAAGTGAAGATCATAATAAATGAGTGTACATGATAAATGGAGTTAAACAGTTAGATGAGAGCATTTGGCAGTTTGCACATAATCATTGAGCATATTCCATTTAGAAACATGATGCAAGGTTTGAGCGTGGGGAGCCATTCGGCGTGGTATCTGTTCATATTTACTATATAAACATACAAGAGTCCACCACGCATGGGGACTTAGATGGGAGCTATTTTTCCAGTGTTTCGTGATTAAAGATATAGCTATACCCATCAAGAAATTTAGCAAAAAGCGGCCCGACTTTGGAAGAGAGGGGATCCCCGCCGCAGAGCGAAGTCCCACTATCCGCCAAGAGAGAGGCTCGTGAAACTGTAAAATGAGTTGAATACGACCCCAGACCCGACTCCAGAATTGCTGTAGTGTAGAACATTCATACATTATATGAGGTAGTGTGCCTATGGCGGTGTGGCAATTCCAACACCTGTCATTAACATTGGCATTCCATTTGGCAAGCTTCACAGGCGTATAGAAACTTCTATGTGCAAAATAGAAAAGTGTCTGGGTTATCGATGCTGACCGAGAGACCCGAACAACTTTACTCCAGAAGAGGCTCCATTGCTCAGGAGTCAGTGTGATTTGTAGTTCCCGTTCCCATGTTTGTTGGACTGCGGGAATGCTACTGTTCTCATGATTGCTTAACATTTTATAAAAGTTAGAGGCTACGCCAGATTGACTCCCAATAGAGCGAATTATCTCTGCTAGACCTTCATCATTAGTTTCAGTTAGTGGAAGAATCCGAACACTCCTAAGGCAGTGCTGAAGCTGCACCCACTGGAAATAATTTCTTGCTAGTAAACCAAATTCCTCTTGCAATTCTTTAAAAGTTTTCCAGCGCTCACTGGCAATCAATTGGTAAGGCATCCATATCCCTTTGGAATACCAGGGGGTCCATGCTATCGGTTTATTTTGTATTTGAAGGCGCAAGTTATGCCATAGCGGGAGTCTACATGGCGGGCACTGTTGTGGTCCCTGAGACTGAATGAAAGTGTTAAAGGCAAGTAGTGTATCCACAACCATTGGTGGATGGTGGGAATCTAGTTGGAAGGTCATGCCGGGAAGGTAGGTAAGAGGAATGGGCCTACAGAGTTCCTCCTCAATGTCGAGCCAGACTGGCCTACCTTCTACCGGGGGATCTAACCAACGGGCACCCTGTTTAAGAAGGAACGCCTTATGATATTTAAGAAAATCTGGGAACCGGACCCCTCCCTTTTCTTTGTCCGCCTGTAACTTACGCTTAGCTATCCTTGGTGGTTTGCCATGCCACAAATAACGAATCAGGAGACCTTCTATATCTTTGTATATGTGTGCAGGCAGGAGGCATGGTAGCATTTCTAGGATATAATTTATTTTGGGAACTATCATCATTTTGATTGTTTCCAGTCGGCCCCACCATGTGAGTGTTAAAGGAGACCACCGGTTGGTAAGATCGCGCGCTTTGGAGATTAGCTCTTTAGCATTATGGCTAAGAGTATCTTCTAATGGATAACAATAATGAACCCCCAGGTATTTGACCATACGGGGCTGCCATACAAAGGGGAAAGCCTGCATGTCTGCAGCATGGACTCGATGATTCAAAGGGAAGGCAACAGATTTAGTCCAGTTAATCTTGTATCCCGAGAGTAGGGAATAGCTATCAAACTTTTTTACAACAGCAGGGACGGAGTCCAAGGATACAAAAAGCATGAGATCATCTGCATATGCAGAAATTTTAATATCTCTATGTTGAAAGGGGGCTCCATGGATATCTGTGGCCTGTCGGATGAGGAGGGCTAGGGGTTCAAGTGCTAGATCAAAGAGCAGAGGAGATAAGGGACATCCTTGCCGAGTGCCCCTATGAAGATTGAACGGTTGAGACTTTGTGGCATTGACAGAAATAGTGGCTGTCGGATGTGCATACAGAGTTTGAAGGTATCGGAGAAAGCCTTCCCCAAACCCATACCAGCGGAGAACCGCATATAGAAAGGGCCATTCTAAGCGGTCAAATGCCTTTTCGGCATCAAGAGAGAGGCCGACGAGGGGTTGATCATGATGCGTTGCTGCAGCTAGTATATGACACAAGGTCCTGGCATTATCAGCAGTGGACCTACCAGATATGAAACCACATTGGTCTGGGTGAATTAGAGCAGGCATTTTATCGGATAATCTAGTGGCCAGAATGGTTGCAAATATCTTGTAATCAGCATTAAGAAGGGAAATTGGACGGTAATTTGCAGTCAGCATCGGGTCTCTCCCCTCTTTCTCAAAGACTACAACATTTGCCGTCGAGAAAGATCCTGTAAAGGAGCTATCTTTGGCCAAAGCAGAGAAATAGAGTTGTAGGAATGGGGCCAAATCAGCGCTGAAAGTTTTGAAAAATTCTGCCGGGAGGCCATCTGGGCCGGCAGCCCGACCCGATGCACATCGCTTGAGTGCGAATTGAATTTCTGAAAGAGTAAATGAATGATCTAGTGACTCCTTGTCCTCTACAGAAAGGGTCGGTCGTTGTATACCAGCTAATAGCCGGTCAAAAGCCTCTGGGTCAAATTCACATTCTGATTGATAGAGGCGGGTGTAGAAATCCCGAAAAAGCTCTACTATCTCTGTATCATTTGTGACTAAATTCCCCCCCGTTGGACTACGCAGGGCCGCTACGCGTTTGGCTTCTTTTTGACCTTTCAGAGCGTTAGCTAAGAGTTTACCGGCACGATTGCTTTCCCGATAGTACGTCCCTTGCTGTAGTTCAATATTTTTGGCCGCTGCAGTCGTTAAGAGCGAGTTATATTGGAAACGCAAGCGTTGCAAGCGAATCAACACACATGGGTCAGTACGAGAGGTAAGAACACGTTCACCGGCCTTGATCTGCTGCTCTAGTGCTAAGAGTTGCCGTTTACGCTGCTTCCCTAAACGGATTTGATAGCTAGTGATGGTTGCACGGATAGACGCTTTAAAGCCCTCCCACCATGCCCAGTTCATTGTATCATGGGGTGAATTAAAGTGGAAGTAATCTTGTATGGCAGCCCGTATGTATGTCAGCCTGAAAATCCTGCTGTTCAAGCAGGGTCCGATCAAAATACCAATCCCGTGGATTATCCCTCTGTGCACTAGTGTTCAAAAGGAAGGAGATAGCAGCATGGTCTGAGATGTGCAGAGAGTGTATCTTAGCTGTATCCGTGCTGGAGATTAATGCTTTGGATACGAGGAAAAAATCTATCCTAGATTGTGACTGATGTGGGGGGGAGAAAAACGTGAATTCTAAGTCCGAAGGGTGTAGCAACCTCCACAGGTCTACTAAAGCTAGATCTTTAATCAAAGACGCTAGCGTGAGGTGACTCTTGGTGGGACCACTCGTTCTGGGTGGTCGCCTATCTACCAATGGATCAACCACCTGGTTAAAGTCGCCTCCTATTACTAACGAAGTATTGGCAGAAGCTTGTGCAACCTGGGCAAGGTTAGCAAAGAAAATAGGATCATCCACATTAGGAGCATATAAACATATACATGTCAGTTCAAGATCACCCACTTTAAGGTGGACGCGGGACCACCGACCCTCAGTATCAGAACTGCTATCGATAACAGTGGCTTGTAAGGATTTCCTAATCAAGATGGCTACCCCACATCTCTTCGCTATAGCGGGAGAGTAGGCGGCCACCATGTAGGGTTTAACATTGAGTTTCAGTGTCTCCTTGGCATTTAGATGCGTTTCTTGGAGAAAAACCAAATCAGCATTTTCGTGACTTAAGTAGCCAAGGATTTTCTTCCTTTTATCGGATTATTAATACCTTTGACGTTCAATGATAAAATCTTACATGGGGCCATAGAAATAGCTGAGTCTATTCAAGACAAAAATATCATAATGCACACAATTTCCATTATCCCCCATCTTGACTGCTTGATTCAGAGAAGACCTAACCAAATCATATACAATAAGCACTATATCTGGTATTCCCCCAAACCAAAAGTAAACACCGAAGTGTAGTAGAGAAGAAGCATAACCCCAATGATTAATGGTGACCATATGTCTGCGGGAGGAAGCCCCAACGAGGGCCAAACATTCTACATATTAACTGTAATAGCTACATAGGCTCCGGAGCCCACCGAGGTGCATGCTATGGAAAGGTCCCTCACAGGAGAGGCCGACGGTCAGCAGGCCATGATAAGCTAGGCCGCAGGACCTCCGATCCAGGCTGCATGTGCAGCGTCGACGACACAAAATGGCGATCAGTTCCAAATCGATGGGCAAATGAAAGGCCCCTGGTTCAGCGCATTTGGTCCGCTTCTTTGGCTTCCAGATAGGCCGCAAGCACGTCCAGATCCTCAAAAGTCCTGGTTTGATTATGAAGAGTAACTCTAAGTTTCGCCGGGTACATTAGGCCATAGCGCGCTTGAAGCTGCTGCAAACGCGGTCGAAATTCAAGGAGTCTTTTCCTGCGGTCCACTGTGGGCTTCGCCAGGTCGGGGAAGAATGAAATCCGATGGCTCTCATAATCCAGCCGGGGGTTTGCACGGGCAGCGTTTAGAATTTGTTCAACTTGCTGATATCTCAACAACCGGAAAATGATGGGCCGAGGGGTTTTCCGGTTGAGCGCCAAAGTCGTGGGTACTCGATGGGCCCGATCAATCTCCAAATCCTTGGTGAACGTTGTTTTAAGCAAGGAGGGAAGCAATTTAGAGAGGAACTCTTTCATATCTCCTGATTCTGCTCCCTCCGGAATTCCCACGAGCCGTATATTGTTGCGACGGGCTCGGTTGTTACTGTCCTCCAGCTCCTTCTGAAGTGCCTGCATTTGTCGTTCGACCTTGTCCAATTTTGCCAAGCGGACCGCATGCGAGTCAAGAGTACCCTCCATTTTGTCCTGTCTCAGCGATAACCCCTCTAGCCTGTCCTGTAGCTTGCCGAAGTCTTCCCGCATGGATCTGAGTGCTTCTTCACCGTTGGATTGCACAAGTTCTTTCACGCCGCGGATCTCATCTAAGATCTCCTGCTGCATCGCGGGACCCTCCCGGAGTGGAACCATCTTCTGTGGGGACGGCGGCTCAGTTTTAGAGCGTTTGCCATGTGAGTTCGTTGAAGAGCCGAATTCTAGACGCGCTGGCTTGTGCCCCTCCATCTCCCCGAGGCACCCCGGTAGGATCAGAGCCCAATTGAAAAGATAAGTTGTATTAAAGTCAGGAGTCTGAGTAGGCCACTCGGGAGCTTCAGCGTTAAGCGTCCATCCCGCTGGACATCAGGCTCCACCCCCTGGGTCCCTTCTTAATAATGGCTTATGGACCTTTCCTCCAGGAACTTGTCCAAACCTTTTTTAAACCCAGCTACACTAACAGCCTTTACTACATCCTCCGGTAACAAATTCCAGAGTTTGATTACACGTTGAGTGAAAAAATATTTTCTTTTATTAGTCTTAAATAGTTTACCCTGTAGCTTCATTGCATGTCCCCTAGTCTTTCTATATTCTGATAAGGTAAACAATCGATCTACGTTTACCCGTTCCACTCCGCTCATTAATTTATAGACTTCTATCATATCTCCCCTCAGCCGTCTCTTTTCCAGGTTAAAGAGCCCTAACCTTTTTAGCCTTTCTTCATAGGAGTATCCTTCCATCCCCTTTACCATTTTGGTGGCTCTTCTCTGAACCTTTTCTAATAACTCTATATCCTTTTTAAGATACGGCGACCAGAATTGCACACAATATTCAAGGTGCGGTCGCACCATGGAACGATACAGAGGCATTATAGCATCCTTTGTTTTATTTTCCATTCCTTTCCTTATGATACCTAACATTCTATTTGCTCTCTTGGCTGCTGATGCACACTGGGCCGAGGGTTTTAATATGTTATCCACAATAGCGCCTAAATCTTTTTCCTGGGTGGTGGTTCCTAATGTGGAACCTTGCATCGTGTAACCATAGTTTGGGTTGTTCTTCCCTAGGTGCATAACCTTGCACTTGTCCACATTAAATTTCATCTGCCATTTTGATGCCCAGTCTTCCAATTTATCAAGATCCTCTTGCAATTTTCCCACAATCCTCTTGGGTTTTAACAACTTTAAATAGTTTTGTGTCATCTGCAAATTTGATAACCTCACTCGTTATTCCACTTTCCAGGTCATTTATGAATATGTCAAAAAGCAGCGGACCCAGCACAGATCCCTGGGGTACACCACTATTCACCTTTCTCCATTGGGAAAATTGGCCATTTAGCCCTACCCTCTGCTTTCTATCTTTTAACCAGTTCCTGATCCACAATAGTACACTGCCTCCTATCCCATGACTCTTTAGTTTTGCCAAAAGTCTCTCATGAGGGACCTTGTCAAAGGCTTTCTGAAAGTCCAGATATACAATATCAACCGACTCACCTTTGTCCACCTGATTTATTTATTTATTTAACAGTATTTCTAAACCGCCTTATCATAATAATCAAGGTGGTATCACAGCAAACAATCTGGTAGTGTGAGTGTGTTGTACATGCAGTGAGGGTGAAGATTTTGTTGAGTGTGTGTTGTATTGTGTGCTAGATTGGTTTGAGCTATGTACAATGTGTGCTATATACAGTGGTGCTAAAGACATTTATATACATTCAGTGTTAGGCGGTAACATGTGCTGTTATACAGTCAGTTAGTTTATGTGATGTGTCCATAGTGTTCTATGAACAGCACGGTTTTCAGCTGTTTTCTAAAGTCTTTGAGGTCGGTGGTTGCCCTCAAGTCGTCCGGTAGTTTGTTCCATATTGTTGGCGCAGCCATGGATAGTGCTCTGTCTGTTGTGTCCTTGCGTGTGTGTTTGTATTCACTTGGGGTGCTGACTCGGTTGTGTGTTTGTTTTCTTCTAGGACGTGTGCTGGTGTCTGGTTGTATGAGGGTGTGCAGGCTGTTGGCTGATGTGTGCTGTTTTATCTTGAATAGGTTTATGATAGTTTTGTATCTGATGCGTGCACCGATTGGAAGCCAGTGTAAGTCCTTTAAGGTGGGTGTGATGTGCTCCTGTCTTGCAGTTCCGGATATGATTCGTGCTGCTGTGTTTTGTGCCAGTTGGAGTGGTTTGATGGTTTGTTTCGGTAGTCCAAGGTATATCGGATTGCAGAAGTCCAGTAGTGGGGTTATCAGTGCTTGACAGACGGTGCGGAAGTGTTCTGGGGCGAGGAGTGGTTTCAGTCTCCTGATGATTCGCATCTTGTAGTAGGCCTTTTGGATGGTCTTGTCTATGTGTGGCTTGAGATTGAGTTTATTGTCCAGAGTAATCCCGAGGTATCTCACTTCTGACCTTATTGGTATAGTAGTGCTTTGTATCTTTATATTTGGTGGGTGTATGAAGCCTTGGTTCCGAGTGATGATTAAAGCTTCAGTCTTGTTGTAGTTTATTGTGAGGTTGTTGTTTTGACACCAACTGGTCATTTGGGTGAGGCAGTCTGTTATCTTAGAGAAATCTGGGTTGTCGATTGATATCGGGGTGTATATCATGATGTCATCCGCATAAATTGTGTATTGAATGTTGTTCTCTTTCATGATGTTGCATATTGGTTGGATGTAGATGTTAAATAGGAGTGCTGAGAGTACAGATCCTTGAGGTACTCCCTGTCGGACTTTTATGGGTCGGGAGGTGCTGTGTCCCACCTTGACCTGTAGCTGTCTTTCGGTTAGGTACGAGTGGAACCATTTCAATGTGATACCGTGTATACCAATGTTCTTTAGTCTTTCCAGGAGCGTGTTGTGGTCCACTGTGTCGAAGGCTGAGGAAATGTCGACGAAGATCATTATGATTCCATTCCTGGTGTTGTCAATTATTCTTAGGATGCTGTCGAAGAGATAGATCAGAAGCGTTTCGACTCCATGGTTGGGACGAAATCCATGTTGGTTGTCGTCGAGTGTTTCGTGTTTGTCGATGTGATCCTGAAGTTGTAGTTGAACTGTTTTTTCGATGATTTTTGCGAGGAAGGGTATGCTGGAGATTGGTCGGTATGCTGCTGGATCTTTTTTGTCGAGAGTTGTTTTCTTTGTGATGGGTCTTACTGATGCAAGTTTTAGTTGCTTTGGCATGAGTCCTTGAGTGAGTGAGTTGTGTACTATTTTATGTATGGTGGGGATGAGGCTGGATTTGGTGGCTTTGACCCATGACACTGGGCATGGGTCTGTAGGAGCAGTGCTTGTGTTGATTGTAGAGATGATGTGGGATATCTGATCTGTTGAGGGTGAGGAGAATGTGCCCCAGGTTTTGGAGTGTACGTCCGTCCTGGTGGTCCTACTAGGCGTTGTTCGTTCTGTGGAGTGGAATTTGTTTTTGATGTGGTCTGCGAATTCCTGTGGATCAACTTGTACTTCCCCTTCTGTTGTTTGCTCTTTTGTGAGGATTTTTACTATTTCGAAAAGCTCTCTGGGTTTGTTGATGGAAGTGTTTATCATGTTTGTGTGGAATTCCTTCTTTGATTGGTTGATGTGTTCATTGTATTGCTTTTGCTTTGTTAGATAAAGATGCTGGTCGGCAGTTGCTTTGTTTTTTCTCCATCTCCGTTCAATCTTCCTGAGTTCCCTCTTTTCCTGTCGTATATTTGCTGAGTACCATGGTTTGTTTTGTCTCTTGGTGTGGAGTCGTTTCTTGGTCCCGCCATCAGATGGTTTGGCGGCGTTGGCTAAAATGCTGTTCCAGCTGGAAACTTGTTCCTCCAGGTCGTCTGTGGTAAGGTTCAGGTGTTGTATTGTGTCCTGTATGAATTCGTCCTTGTCGAAACACTTGAATCGTCTTTGTGTGTGAGAGATGTTATCTCCTTCGTTTGTCTGGTCCTCTTGGGACCGCAGCCTTGTCTCGATTAGGTAGTGGTCAGACCATGGCACTGGGGTAATGGTGGGTGGAGATATCAGGTCTCTTGATGTTAGGTAATTGGATGCGAATATGAGGTCTGGGGATGATCCATGTCTGTGTGTTGGTGCATTGATTATCTGTGTGAATTGCAGTGAGGACATTGCTTGAAGGAAGGCCTCTGCGTCTTTTATATTGGTGGACTTCAGGTTGAAGTCTCCGATCAGCAGCGCTGGTTTGTTGTTTGTTGTTATGGCGCAGGCTTCTTCGAGTGTGAAGGCTAGTTCGTCGGGTGGAGCTCTGGGTGCTCTGTAGGTTAGGCAGATTGCAATGCTCTTGTTCTTGATGCTAATTGTGTTACAATGCTGTGTATCAGTGAGGCTCTGTGTCTTGAACTTTAGATTCGTTTTCGCTATTATCAAAACTCCTCCTCCATGCTTGTGTGTGCGCGGGCAGTTGTATGCTGAGTAGTTGTCCGGTACTAGTTGGTTGAGTAGTACATTGTCAGTCGGGTTGAGCCATGTCTCTGTGATGCATATTATGTCGGGCTGTCGCTCTTCAATGTGGTCTACAAGAGTGTGAATCTTGTTGCAGACTGATCTGGCGTTTATGAGTTCAATCGTTGTTGTCTTTGTTGAGGAGGTTGCTGTTACATGTGCTTCATTTGTGCAGGCATGGGAGTTTGATTTGTGTCTGTTTGGTCGCTTTGCTTGGGAGGTTCGGTGTGTCTCTTTGTATGTGCGCTGAGATTCTAAGTATGGCCATACAGTTGGTGGGTGCCATGTTGTGTTAGCTTGTGGGTAGTGGAGGTGTGTGGTTGGTGGGAGGAGTTGTGTGACGAGTAGGTAGAGTGGGAGGAAGTATGTGGTGTGCATGTTGTTTTTTTGTGATGTTCTGTTATGGTGATGCCTGTATTCTTAAGTCTTCTTCTGTAGTCTGTTTGGTGAGATCTGTATTTGGTGCGATAGCCTGTCTCGTGGAGGGAGCCTGTCCCGTGGAGGGCGAGCCGGATCTGTGTAGGGCATCTTGGTGCGGGAGCCTGTCCCGTGGGGGGAGCCTGTCCCGTGGAGGGCGAGCCAGATCTGTGTAGGGCGTCTTGGTGCGGGAGCCTGTCCCGTGGAGGGAGCCTGTCCCGTGGAGGGCGAGCCGGATCTGTGTAGGGCGTCTTGGTGCGGGAGCCTGTCCCGTGGAGGGAGCCTGTCCCGTGGAGGGCGAGCCGGATCTGTGTAGGGCGTCTTGGTGCGGGAGCCTGTCCCATGGAGGGAGCCTGTCCCGTGGAGGGCGAGCCGGATCTGTGTGGGGCGTCTTGGTGCGGGAGCCTGTCCCGTGGAGGGAGAGCCGGATCTATTGGGGTGTGTGTAGTGGAAGTGAGAGTGTGGTGGTGGGGAATGTGTGATGTACTGTGAGAGTTCTACTTGCGGTTCTGATGTCCTTCGTCTCCGTCTGCTCCTTGTTGGGTTCCGCTCTGTGCCGCGCCTCTGTGCCGTGCCTAAGGGCCACTCCTTCAAAAAAACATAACAGATTAGTAAGACAAGATCTGCCTTGTCTAAAGCCATGTTGGCTGTCTCTCATTAGTTCATGACTATCTACATGCTGAGTAATTTTATTCTTTATGATGGTTTCTATCATTTTTCCCGGTATTGACGTCAGGCTCACTGGTCTGTAGTTTCCCGGATCACCCCTGGAACCTTTTTTAAAAATTGGTGTTACTCTTGGCGATCCTCCAATCTTCAGGTATTAGAGATGATTTTAATGATAGTTCACAGATTACTAATAGCAGGTCTGCAATCTCATATTTCAGTTCTTTCAATACCCTTGGATGTATACCATCCGGCCCAGGTGATTTGCTACTCTTCAGCTTATCTAATAGTTGTAATACATCTTCTCGATGTATCGATATTTTCTTCAATTCTTCTGCACCTTTAAATACCACTTCAGTCATGGGTAACATCCCTACATCTTCCTCAGTAAAGACTGAAGCAAAGAATTCGTTCAGTCTCTCCGCTATCGCCTTGTCTCCTCTTAGTGCTCCTTTAACCCCTTTATCATCTAATGGACCAACTGACTCTCTCACAGGTTTTTTGCTACGAATGTACTTGAAAAGGTCTTTACTTTGCGTTTTTGCTTCTGCAGCAAGCTTCTTCTCAAATTCTCCCTTTGCCTGCCTTATCAATGCCTTGCATTTGACTTGCCAGTGCTTGTGCTGTTTCCAGGTTTTGTCATTTGGCTCTTTTTTCCATTTCCTCAAAGATGCTTTTTTGGCAACAACAGCCTCTCTGACCTCAACTTTAAACCATGCTGGCAGTTTTTTGGACTTCTTTCCACTTTTCTTAAAGCGTGGAATACAGCTGGTCTGGGCTTCCAAGATAGTATTTTTCAACAACAGCCAAGCCTGATGTACGTCTTTAACCTTTGCAACTGCTGCTTTTAGTTTTTTCTTGACTGTTTTCCTCATTTTATCATAGTCTCCCTTTCGAAAGTTAAAAGGTAGTACTTGCTTTCTCCTGAGATTTTATTGAAAAAGTATTTCTCTGAAGTTTTGCATTTGGCTGAGTCTGTGGAAGTTGTGCAAATGTATTCTTTTTTTCCTAAGACTGGGACCTCGGGTCAGGCCAGGGATGAACTTCCTTTGGTTGACTCGGTAGGCCCCAATCTTATAGAGTTTTTGCAGGATTCACTCGATATCATCCCGAAGCGGTGTACTTTGGTGGTGACTTTTGGGTCTGAATCAATTAAATTGAGAATTATGCGTGCTTATTTCAAATGCAAGGATGTGTTATTTTGTGGATATAAACTTCAAGTTTTTCCAGATGTGGGTAGGGTCACTCAGGCTCGTAGGAAGCAGTTCCTCGAGCGCAGAGCTAGAATGGTGGCTCTGGGGGCTTCTTTTTTCCTGAAGTTTCCCTGCCGTTGTTTAGTAACTTATGAAGGTCATGATTATATTTATATTGATGTGGCTGCTTTATGTCAGTTTCTTCTGGATAAGGAGAATGTTAGTGGGCAGGAGGGTATTTAGGTGGGTTGGCTTAATTTTTATTGGCTCCCTGATTTGGAGTTTTATGACTCCTTTTTTCTTCTAATTTTCTTTCCTCCCATGGATCTCAGGTAACTAAACATAAATCTAGTCGGTCCTCAAAGGGTAGATCTCCTTCTAAGTATCAAGATGCCCCTGGTGTTGCCCTTGAGGAATTTTCACTGGCAAAACTGCCCTGGCGGGAGGCTTCCAAAGCACTAATGGGGTTCCAGGATGTTCTTGAGGCCTCAACCTCAGCAGAACTACTGGCGCCATGCTCTGGGGTTGCGGCTGCTTCTACCGTTACCGACACCCAAGCATCGGCAGCGTCGATAGACCAGACATTCCTTGCTATCGAACGCAGTCTAGTGGCTCTTCTCATCGCTTCAGTACTGTTGAAACCGCTTCAGACACCTCAACCGATACTGGTACCGACACCGGAACCGGTACCGACTGCATTAAAATCGGCAGGTATGCCACCCATACCAAGTCATGCATATGTCCCCGGCATCGACAGATTGGTATCGGAACAACCCGATGCCGACTTTGATTGATACCGGTACCGTGCTTTGCATGATCACCAGGATAGGAGGTATTTTGAATCCTCTGATGAGTCTGAAGACTCCGAAGACTGCCAATACAAGAGTACTTCTCCCCGAGGATTCCTCTTCTCCTCAGTGCAGAATGTCTCCACCAGAGGATATGCCCTTTCAGGACTTTATCCATGATGTGGCCTGCGGCCTTTCCATCATGGTAGCGCCTGAAAAAGAGCCTAGGGCAAAGGGGTTGGAAATCCTCCAATACCCTAAGGCTCCCAAAGAGGCAGCTACTCTGCCTATTCATGAGATCTTACATGATCTTATGCTAAGGATGTGGGAAACACCTTTAACCACATCTCCTCATTCTCGAAGACTTGATACCATGTATCGAGTTACACCTTGTCCTGGCTTTCAAAAAACTCAATTACCACACCATTCAATGGTGTTGGAATCAGCCATGAGAAGGATGACAAGTGCAAAGAGACATGCATCCAATCCTCCAGGTCGTGAATGTAGGACTCTTGATGCCTTTGGGCGTCAATGCTTCCAAGCTTCCATGCTCTCAGCTAGGATCAGTTCCTATATCTTGTATATGGGAATGTTCCTTAAAGAGGTCACAGGAGACTTGGAGCTTTTGAGCCCCCTCCTTCCTGACGACAAAAGCAAGACTATCTTACTCTAGTCAAACATGCTCAGGATGTTTCTAAGTTTGTAAATCGTGCAGCCTTTGACTGTTTTGAGTGTATAAGCAGACCCGCTGCTATTGCCTTTGGTGCACGTCAGATTGCCTGGCTTCAGGCATCTGACTTGGAAATTTGGGTACAGGATAAATTAGGAAACATTCCTTGCACAAGAGAAAATCTCTTTGGCAAGAATTGGCAGGAGAAGGCTAATGAGATAGATGCTGACAATATCACTTTGGATAGATTGTCCAAATCTACAACCGATCCTGCAAGGAAAAAATCCTCTAAGAAACCATTTTTCAATAAGAAAAACGTTTTATCCTTCCTATACCCAACAGGGACACCATCCAGGTCAGACTGCCCAAAAGGGACAAAAGCAACAACCTAGACAACAAAAAGAAGCCAAAAGCTGCAAAACCTCAGTCAGCTCAGAAGGCTCAGTCTCCTCAGGGGCTTTGACTCCTTCCTAGAGAACTTTGCCTTCCTGCCCCTGAACAGTCCAGAACCCTCGACCATCCCAGGCAGGTTATGTCATTTTGCCCACAGATGGTATCAAATAACAGCAGAAAATTGGACTCTGTCCATTGTACGAGAGGGGTACAAGCTTCATTTTCACAGCATGCCCCCTCCTACAATTATAAAACAGTTCAATTCTCAGACCTCTCTCGACAGTCTCTTAGGTCAAGAAGTCACAATGCTCCTTGCTCAAGGAGCAATAGAGGAAGTACCCATTCCCCATCAGGGTACAGTGTTCTACACCCCCTATTTCCTTATTCCAAAGAAAACAGGAGGACACAGACCCATTTTAAACCTCAGAGAATTGAACAAATATTTGTTCCGAGAGAAATTCAAAATGGTCTCTCTAGGAACTATGTTGCCATACCTCCAAAGTCAAGATTGGCTTTGTTCTCTAGATCTCAAGGATGAATATACTCATATTCTCATCCATCCAAATCACAGGAGATTCCTCCGATTCCTTTTTCAAGGAAAGCACTACCAATAGAAGGTTCTTCCCTTTGGCCTGGCTTCTGCACCAAGAGTGTTCACAAAATGCATGGCTGTGGTAGCAGCATTTCTTTGCACTCTGGGAATATTCGTCTTCCCTTACTTAGACGTTCGGCTCATTTGAGCCCCTACAGTGCCAGAAGCCAGCTCTGCTCTGTTTCGCACAATGCGAATCCTTCAGCTGGCATTCATAAACCTCCCAAAATCCAATCTTGCTCCCACTCAGTCCCTAGAGTTCATAGGAGCTCATCTGGATACCAGACAGGCAAGGACTTTCCTTCCGCAGCCCTGCTGTCTTTGCATAGTACAACTAGCTTCCCAAGCAGTGCTCAAACCTTGTCTCACTGCTCGGGAAATGCTACAATTGCTAGGCCACATGGCATCCACCATGCATGTGGTTCCTTATGCTCGCCTCCATATGCGAGCAGTCCAGTGGACTTTATCCACTCAGTGGACACAGGTCTCAGACTGCTTGTCAGACAAAATAACAAACTCAAACCATCTTATTTTGTCCCTCCAATGGTGGCAATCACCCAGAAACCTTCTGGTGGGGTCTCCTTTCCAGCAACCCCTATCCCAAGCCACCTTAACAAAAGATGCATCATAGGTGGGATAGGGAGCCCACCTGCACGATCTCTCTACCCAGGGTACCTGGACTCCACAGGAGGCCTGTCTTCACATCAACCTCCTGGAGCTCAGAACAATCTTCTTTGCTCTTCGGGTATTTCACGCCCAGCTCAGCTGCAAGACAGTCCTAGTTCAAACAGACAATCAGATAGCCATGTTCTATGTGAACAAGCAAGGCGGAACAGGCTCTCTGTCCCTATGCAACGAAGCTTTGCGACTATGGGCCCTCGCCAGAGAGCATCAGATTCATCTCCTTGTGGTATATCTTCCAGGCATTCAAAACTCTTGGGCAGACAAACTCAGTCAAGTTCTGCTTTCACACGAATGGTCTCTCCATGCAGACCAGGTTGCCCAAATATTTCAGATTTGGGGAACTCCGGACATAGACCTCTTTGCAAGTCTGCTGAATGCCAAACTTCCCTGGTTCTGTTCCAGAATTCTGGCTCGATGTTGTCAGGCAAGGGATGCCTTCTTCTTTCACTGGGGTCAGGACTTCCTATATGCCTTCCCACCCATTCCCCTCATCCCAAAAACCCTATTCAAGCTTCAGAGAGACAGAGGTCATATGATCCTCATAGCTCCACGTTGGCCACGGCTAACGTGGTACCCTCTGCTCCTACATCTATCTCAAGCTCTGCCTCTGGAATTGGGATCCACTCCAGATCGTCTCTCCCATGAGGATGGGATGCTCTGGCATCCAAATCCCCAGTCTCTGCATCTCAGCCTAGAACTTCTGGATCTTAATCTTTCCCAACAAGTAAAGGATATCCTTCATGCTTCTAGGAAACCCTCCACAAGATGCTCGTATGCTTTAAGTGGAAAAGGTTTACCATATGGTGCTCACAGAAGGGTCTTAACCCTCTTGCGATACCTCTGGAATCGATACTGGAGTATCTCCTTCATTTGTCAAATGTGGGTCTCAAGACAAATTCAGTAAGAGTCCATCTTAGTGCTATTGCAACTTCTTACAAGCCTCTAAGTGGACAACCTATTTCCTCTCATAGTGAGATTTATGAGAGGCCTTCTTTTAACAAATTGAGTATATATAAAGTAATGCTCCAAATTTCAACCAGAGAATGCAAATTATATTTTTGTTTCCAATCATGTATTAATAGCAGTACTGTTAAGCAACTGGTCTCAGACTTTTTATTTATTTACATTCTCTTATATACCATGCTATTCTGCATCAGTGTGGTTTAGATTGAACAAACTGAAATTACATTGAACAGGCCATTATAACTTAGAGATAACTATTTTACAGGGAACATGGGCTATGGAGGGTTAAGTGGCTTGCCCAAGACCACAAGGAGCACCTGTGGGACTAGAAACCCCAGTCCTTCCGGCCCAAGGTTGCTGTCCTCTAGTGGGATTTGAACCCCTGACCTTCTGGCCTGAAGTACCTTGCCCCAACCACTACACCACTCCTCCACTCTGAAAGGACTTAGACTTAGACGGAGAAACTGTTCAAATTTTCATCAAAGTTATGCTTCCTTTAGCATCAATGACCATTCACGTTGCTTGACTGAAACTTAAGATATTTCCATATGTCCAAAGGTTTGTACTCATCTTAACTATGTTCAAAATTTTGTGCTTATCTGAATGTCAATTTCCCAATGCCAAACATCAGCACTGTCGCGTTTTACTTCAATGCGTTTCATCAGGGGATTATATTTTTCGCACAGCGTGTATCACCAACTTCGCACCTGATGTAGGGAATCAAGCATAAATATCTCAATCTCATGAATTGAGCAAAATCTACCAATATCCACCATTCCAAGCAGTTTTTTCAAAAATCATTTACCAATTTTTCACGCTGAACTCCTTTCCCCTTCATTCAGTTGTTTAAACCAACGCCGCGCATGCGGACTGTCGGTCACAGAGGATGTTATATGCTATTAAGCCCGCCCTTAACTAATACCTGTTGATCTGATGTAGCTTTCATTGACAGGGTCTAATTTACAAAAAGTTGTTTTATTCTCCCCAGGCTATACGCAAACAGTCCAATCGATTTGTGTGTTTAAGCACTTTGGGCTTACAGATTGCAGATTGAAAATCCAACGTTATTCCCTGATCATTAAAATTTGATCTCGGGATTTCCCATTGTATCCCGTGAAAATTTGATCAACACAGAAACACTTCAGTTCTTCAAATTTATGACCCTTCCAGAGACAATGATCTACAATAGGAGCTGTTGTTATCTTGCATTTTAATCTACTGTGATGTTCAGACACTCGTGTCCCAAATGGACAGGTTGTTTTGCTTACGTATAAAAGTTGGCAAGGACACCGAATACAGTATACTACATAATTTGTGTTACACGTTGTCCTATGTTTTAAATCATATGTTTTACCGTGATATTCAAAAGATGAGGTCTCCAAAGTGACTTCACATATCTTGCATTCGCTACATTTAAAATGACCACTTTCTCCTTGTAAAGGTCGAGTTAATGAGGATCTCAATATTGTGGGGCTTAATATCTCTTTAAAATTTTTATGCCTCCGCCAAACACAGTGGATACATCTATCCTTCAACTCTGGGATGCTATGAAGAACATTAGTGTGTTTTTTTAAAATATGTTGTATTTGATTACTATATGGTGAATACTTTGTCACTAAATTGATATTACCCTCATCTACATGACTTCTCGTACCCGGGGTTAATCATAATTCACGATTGTTAAATAATGCTCATTTATAAGCTCGCTCTATAATACTACTAGGATACCCCCTAGTTCTAAACTTATCACGCAACCTCTTGCATTGCGCTTTGAATTCGGCTTGATCCGAACAATTTCTCCTATATCGAAGAAATTGGGAAAATGGAAGACTATCTTTTAATTGCTGAGGATGCACACTGCGATAATGCAACAATGCATTCTTATCCATAGGTTTACAATGTATGGTAGTACAAGATTTTCTATGTTGCTGTGCCCTTTGCAAGTAAAAGAGCTTTGGCCTTTTACTTGCAAAGGACACAGCAACATAGAAAATCTTCTCAACACTTTGTTGCTTTTGATCCTAGTCATTTGGGACTTCCAGTTTCCAAAATAATTCTATCTAACTGGATTGCTCAGTGCATATCCTTTGCCTATGAGAGTAAGAACCTTCCTCTTGAAGGCCATGTCACAGATCACAATGTGAGAGCCATGGCAGCCTCACTGACTCATCTTCACTCTGTGTCTATCGACGACATCTGTCGAGCAGCTACTTGGGCTTCAGTATATACCTTCACAGCCCACTACTGCTTAGACAAGGACTCCTGCTGGGATGCCTTTTTTGGCCAGGCTGTTCTTCAACACCCTTTTCAGACTTAATCAACTCCTACCCACTGTCCCTTGTAGGATGCCAGAGATCCATGGGGGGAAGTATGGCCCTTTCACAAGGGCTAACAACTTCCTGGGGCCATCTCCCTGGCATCTGCAGCTAGGGAGTCCCCATATGTGAAGACTACATTCCTGCTTGTTCCTGGAGATAGTGTAGTTACTCACCTGTAACAGGTGATCTCCGGGAACAGCAGGAATTTAGTCTTCACAACCCGCGCACCTCCCCTAGGAGTTGTATCTCTCTCTCTCTCTCTCTCTTTTGTCTCAGCTATAAACTCAACTGGGGAGAGACAGTTGTAAAGGTGGGAAGGCAGCACACAGGCGCTGTGGGATGCTCCCAAAAGCTTTCCTATTGGACGCTGGGGAGCGTTCCCACGCAGGCTCCGTCGGTACCAACGATACCCCTATGTGAAGACTAAATTCCTGCTGTTCCCAGAGATCACCTGTTACAGGTGAGTAACTATGCTTTCTTGGCATCTGAGGGGTTTCCCCCTGATCAGTTTGGAACACATTCTTTCTGGATTGGTGCTGTGACATTTGTAGCTTATCAAGGTTTTTCTGCACAAGCGATTCAATGCGTTGGCCGCTGGCATTCAAATACTTACAAGTTATATGTCCATTAACTGGGGGCTTTGGTGGTCCCTCCCCTTTTTTCCTTTTCTTGTGTTTTAACAGTTTGTATAGCAGGCTTGGGGAGCAGAGAATACTTGTTGTGGATATGCGGCCACGCCTTTGTTTTCTGGCTCGGAAAAATGTGGCAGAGTCCAGATGGGGGTTGCATTTGAGCTCGGCAATGACTGGTGCACTGCTACAGCGGATGGGACTGTGGGAAATGCATTGGTCTCAGCTCTTTCCAGTGTTGCTGGAGGCTCACCAGTATAATCACCTCAATGTACTTTTGTTCATTTGGGAGGGCATTATATTTGCAAGGTTAAGGGAGTAGACCTTATCTGACAAATGAAGCATGGTATATTCTTAATGCATTGCTATTTCCCTTCTGTGACATTAATTTGGTCTCGGATCATTCCCTCAAGATGTTGGTAGGACATGATCATGCCCAAAACAGTGGATAGCTTATGTAAGCCAGTGAATGATGAGGTATCTAAATTTGTCATTCTTATGAATGGGCTGGTATTAGCTCATGAGCTGATTGCCTGGACTTACACTACTCAGGCGGTGTACATTTGTCAGATATAGGTCTGAATATTTTTCTCAGTAGTGTGCAGTTGAGTTAAAGAGCTGTGGCAATACATTCAAGACTGCAGAAATCTATGGGAAAGGCGGTAAAGGGGATTAGAAAACTCCCTCGACAGTTACTTCTTCCCCAAGGGGGGGGGGTGCGGGGAGAGAAAGGGAGTAGTGTACTACAGCCTCCTGCAGCATGGGCGTTAGTGCTATGTGTGGCGTGAGTTATAAAGAGAAGCTCCCGCATATGAGAATTTGGCCTCAGCCTAGCATCACCACAATGTGCTCTCCATACCCACTCTTCACCCATTCTCTATCACCATGCAGTTTGTAGTTACCACAGGAAACAGGGAGTAATAATTGGCATGCCTGCGCGGTAACAGTTGATAATTACCATGTGCTAAAATGCATGTTAACTGCTTAGTGCCACTTTAGTAAATATACCCCTTAGTTTACCTATTTTAATTTACAATGTTTATCTATGAGAAATATCAGTTGTGATAGTTACAAAATTTGTAGCCTTTGTCCAGAAGCTGAGCATCATTTGGTAAAGAATGAGTCACAGCAATAGGTGTACATGGTGCTATCAAAAACTCGGGCCACTGCACGGGAACGGAACACAGCATAGCAATGTGTCATCGTATGGCACTACCCAGAGCCTTGTGAGTCAGTGTACTAAGCAGCACAGTGCTGAGTGGATGTGGGACCGCACTGTGCTTCTTTCTTTATCACATGTTTTACGACATTCTCGCCACCGAAAATGAATGAGAAACTCGAGCAACGTGCGTGCCAAGAGCTCAAGGACACTGTGAATGCTGACAATGACTTTTTGAAATGTGTCATGACTGGGGATGATAACTGCATGTATGGGTACAACCTAGAAATCAAACAACAGTCCTCACATTGAAAATGCCCATTGTCACCATGCCCCAAGAATGTGTGGCAAATGAGGAGCAATGTGAAGTCGATGTTGATTGTTTTTGTCAACGACAAAGGAATTCTTCTGCACAAATTCATTCCTAAAGGACAGTCAATGCAGACTACAACATTGGCATGCTGTAGTGTCTGCGAGACTGTGTGAGGTACAAACGTCCTGAGTTGCGGGCCACTGGAAACTAGATGATCCACCATGACAATGCCCCAGCGCACATGTCAATCAAAGTGCAGAGGTTTTTTGCCCAGAACTGCATGGCTACCATACCTCACCCTCCATATTCTCCTGGCTTGGTCATATGTGACTTTTTCCTCTTCCCTGGAATGAAAATGTAGCTTGAAGGGCGCAGATTTGACACCATTGCAAAGATTCAGGAAAAGATGAGGACTGTCCTGAAGAGTCTGAAGAAAGATGACATTAAGAAGGTGTTCCAACAATGGCAAGACCGCTGGGACTGTTGCATCAACTCCCAAGGGGACTACTTTAAGGGGAGGGTGGCCACTACAATCTAAGGTTAGTGTAACATTTTGTATGGGGTCAGTTCGGGAACTTTTTATAGCATCTCACATATATTTCTGTTTACAGTATAAAAGCGAACTCACTCTATGGATAGCTTAATTTCTGATTTGATCTACTGCTCAGATGAACAGAGAGCTCAAAATAGATCTGGATTGTATTAAGTCACCCATATCAGCTAATCTGGCATGTGATTCAAAATGTGGAATGAGTTCACTGAGTTGCATTGTTAGACAGACAGTGCCCAAGGGCTGAAATATTGATCTCTATTAAGACACTTACCTAAATAGACATCTTCAACTATTCCTTTGAATTAAAAGGTAAGTTGTTAACATTCCGTAGAATAGATCGTTACACTACGTACTTGCAGTATTGCATCCCCCTTTGTATTATATAGACTCATTGTCTTTTAGGCACAAAAGGGTGTAAAACAAAATCTCACAGTCTTTGTAATATGAACCTGGATGCAAGTTCTAAAGAACCAAATCTACTTTTAAGAATCCTGGTCGGCACTAAATTAGAGAACATGAGACAACTTTTATTTAAGCATTCCAAAGATCCAGTGAAATGGAAGCAGGCAAAACTGTGTTTAAAATATTTAGCACTCTGAGTGGCCAACGTAATAAATTTTGATAATTTTATTATATGACTTCCCCACAAACCAAAACAAATTATCCTATGTGCAAAGTTAGTGAACTGCAATAGTACTAAACAGTGTTTGCATGGTAAAGATCATTATGTAGTAGAATTCTGATGAATTGATTAGAGCAGATGCTTTTAACATCACCTCAATGGGTGACATTAATTACACCTGAATGAATTGCAAATGTCACTGTTGCATATTAGGGTGCATTTCAGTGCAGTCACTGCTAGGAAAATGCTGGACATGCCCCCCAACAGCACATAACTGTTGAATTTACTGCACATTTGTTGAGTGCTAAATGTGTGGTCAGTGTAAAATCCTACTGCACATTAGTAAAAAGGCCTCTAAACTTAATAAATGCATTGCCTATTAAATTGTTTATTTTACATAGTTGAATGAATGATCGATTTATTGATTTGTTGACTTAATCTGCTTTTCACTAAGGCAGTTTACAAATAGCAATTATAATTGAAATTGCAATACAAATTGCATGACACTTACGGGGTTATTCTGTCCCCCGAATAGCGGGGATGAATGTTCCAATGCCCATCCCCGCTATTCATGGGCCTCCCCATCGGCAAATAACTTCCCCGCCGGGGAGTTAGATGGGAGCAGGGAGGGGGCAGATTGGGAGTGGAATTAGAGCGGGCAGTGGGTGGTAACCGGCCCTGGATGTACAGGGCCAATGCTAATGTCGGCCCTGTACGTCCAGGGCCAGTGACTTATACAGGGAAGTTATTCCACCTCTGAGGTGGAATAACTTCCCTGGACGAGGTGGATCGGTAGGCCCAGGGTGCGGGTGCGGCAGAGGGTGCCGAGGAAATTCCTTGCAGCCCAACCCTACCTGTAGATGGCTGGATCGGGGGTTGAGCTGCAGGGAATTAGCTGCAGGAGCTGGCAGCCAAGATTGCGGCTTTTAAATGGAGCCACGGTGCCATGGCAACTGGATGCCATGGCACCACGGCTCCATTTAAAAGCTCTGACTGAGTTAGTCATGCATTTCCTGTACGTGCAGGCCGGGCTGAATTACAGTCCTAGCTTGCATGTACAGGACTGTTTCTGATTCTGATCCCATGGGTCTAGACATGCCTAGAGGGATCAGAATTGCAACACCCTCTGTACACAAGGCTTCGACATCTGGAACAGAATCGGCCTATTAGGGGGTTACTTAAAAGCCTTTGTCGTGATTTGTACATCCAAATCATGGAGAGATCCCTAGAGCCATTTTACAAATGTCTTTTAAAGATGTCTCCAGTGCAGGGACATCCAAGTAGGCAGGAGGTGTGGCAGAGGCGTGTCTGGGAAGGTGCAGTGAAATTAGATGTCTCGCTCGATTACAGAAACGAGAATGTTTCTGACCCCATCCAAGTTTAGACCTGTTCCAGACATGAATAGGCATCCAGAAAGTACTTGTTTTGGCCATAAAACATTCAGAGTTTATAGAAAAGATGGAGAGTTAAGTGACTTAACCAAAATCACAAGGAGCAGCAATGAGATTTGAACTGGCCCTAGCCCACTACTCTTACAATTATTAGAAGTCTCTATTCTGAAATACTATCCTGGAACATCCATTCAGATGTCCCCATAGACATCGATATCGGGCATGACCACATTTATGAAATCATCCTTGAACTTGAACATGTCTGCTCTTTTTTCAGATGTTCTGGCTTGAATGTCCCAGATTGCATTTGGACGTCCTTTGTAAAATTTACCTTTAAGGAATCATAAGGAAAGGAATGGAGAATAAAACCAAGGATATTATAATGCTCTGGTCTCATCTGAGGTGCCAAATGAAGACAATCAAACCAATCTCAGTAGCAGCAGAATAGGACAGTGTTGGCAGCAGAGAATCACATTCCTGTGACAACAGCAACAACACTAGCATTACCTCTGTTTAAGAAAGGTCTGGCAACCTACTTCTGTATCTTGCCATGAAAACCCAATGGATAGTCACAATGAGACAAATTGCACTATAGTACTGGAAGATGAGACCCTCAGGTCAGAAGGCACTCAACTGGCTACTGGGGATCTTTATCTTTATCTTTATTCAGTTTTTAATATACTGCCCACACATGAGCATCAGAACAGTTTACAATAAAATGCTAATGCTGCTAGGAAAGGAAACAGGCAGAGGGAGAGGGTAGGTCAAAAGCTAGGTGGAATAGGTGGGTCTTCAGTCTTGCTTTAAAATTGGTGAAAGAGGGCTCTAGGAGGAGGGCTGGGGGGAGTGAGTTCCAGAGCCTGGGGCCGAGGAAAAAGAAGGCAGAGGACCGGGTAGACTCCAGGCGGACCTGGGAAGGGGAGGAAAGGGACATGTAGTTTGAATGTATGGACCTGAGTGAGCACTGGGAGGTGTGAATATGGATCAGGTTGGAGAGATATTGAGGTGTACCAGTATGAATTGCGTTATGGACAAAGATGAAAATTTTATACTGAATACAGAAGGCCACAGGGAGCCAATGGAGGTGAATAAGGAGGGGAGTGATGTGGTCAGAGCGGGAGGTGTGCATAAGAATGCGGGCTGCTGTGTATTAATTTAAAGACTGCCTGCAAAATCAATTTGCTGCTTTTGATACAAATATCAGAGCACCAGAAGAGTTATGGGATGACATCAATAATGTACTCAAAGACAGTAAGAAGACACTACAAAAAGTGAAAAAGCTAAAAAGGTCAAAATGGATGACCGAATAAACTCTGAAAATTGTACAGAAATACAGAGAAGCTAAAGCCAGAGGCGAAAAAGAGGCAATCGCTGAACATGCAGCAAGATGAGACATGGAAAAGTATTACAATGACACATGCAAGGAAATAGAAACAGAAACAATTAGAGGAAGAACCAGATCAGCTTTCCTAAAGCTACAAGAGTTAAAGAGAAAATTCCAGCCTCAAACTGGAATGCTACAAGATGCTCAAGGATCCATGTTAAATGATGCTGAGAAAATCAAGAAAAGAGGAAAGAATATACAGAGTAATTATACTATAAAGATCATGTGGACCAACAGCTGTTTCAACCTGTACCTTATGATTAGGGACCATTGGTGATGATAGAAGAAGTTGAAGCAGCATTGAAATCATTATCAAAGAGCAAAGCACTGGGTATTGATGGCGTTCCCACTGACGTATTTCAGCAATAGGATGCAGCTGTTGCCATACCTAAAAGGCTTTGCCTGGAAATTTAGAAGACATCATAGCAAACTGATAGGAAAGGATCTGTGTTTATGCCAATACTGGAGAAAGGTGATCCAATTGACTGTGGAAATTATTGCACAGTTACTTTGATCCCACATGCCAGCAAGATTGTACTCAAGATCATCCAGCAGAGACTACAACCATACCTGGAACCAGAACTGCCTGAAGTGCAAGCAGGATTCAGGAAAGAACGAGGAACAAGAGACATTGTGGATATGAGATGGATCCTTGAAAAGACAAAAGAATACCAAAAGGATATCTATATGTGTTTTATTGACTACAGCAAGGCTTTTGACTGTGTAAACCTTGAGAGAAACTGGGCCACATTAAGGAGCATGGGTATCTAATAGTTCTCTTGCACATGAGAGATCATTGATCAAGAAGCAAGAGTTTGAACGGAACAAGGAGAAACAGAATTGTTTAAAATCAGCAAAGGTGCATATCAGGGCTGCATACTTTCTCCCTACCTGTTTAATGTATATGCAGAACAAATCCTCAGAGAAGCAGGACTTCATGAAGACAACCGAGGTGTGAAGATTAGTGGAGCATTGATGATACCACAATACTGGCTGAAAGTGAAGACGATCTAAAACATTTGCTTCTCAAGATCAAGAAACATAGTATTAAAATGGATCTGCACGTTAACGTAAAGAAGACAATGATCCTGACAACTGGCAAAATCAATAAGTTCATTGTTGAGAGAAGAAATTTAAATATTGGACAACTTTAACCTGCTTGGATCAATAATCAATAAAGCAATGACAAGCAATCAAGAAATCTGACAATGCATTGCTCTTGGCAGAATGACTATGAAGGACCTAGCCAGGACTTTCAACAGCAGAGATGTCTCTCTCCTTACAAACTTGTCCAAGCCATGTTTTTTTTTTCAATAATATCATATAGATGTGAAAGTTGGACAGTAAAAAAGATAGACAGGAAGAAAATTGATGCCTTTAAATTATGATACTGGCGATGAATACTATGTATACCATGGACTGCCTGAAGAACAAACCAGTCAGTACTGGAAGAGATCAAATCAAAGATGACAAGACTTTGACTTTAATTCTTGGCACATCATGTGAAGAAAGAGATCATTAAAGAAAGACATTGGGCCCGATATTGAGCTAGGCTCATTGTTGAAGGGCTATGTGCCTTGTCAGTGCATAGCCCTCCCTGCAGCCCTCTAACCTGAGTATTAAATGCCACGGTGACAGCACTGCATATCCGTGGATCACCGCACACACCGGAAGCCACTGAAGCTAACCGGGCAGCAGCGATATTGCATGCTGCTTGGTTAGCTCCTGCATCTTAAAGATAAGTAAGAGTTTTCTTTGCCTATCTTTTCAGCACAGATCACTAACCGAGCAGCATGCAATATCTCTGCTATCTAGTTATTACTTGTCGCTGCCTCTGCTCTTCCCCAGAATGCCCCTGACACACCTCGAGGCTTAATGGATAGAACTAGGGTGCATAGGGGAGTTATAAGGGGATATTCAATGCCACTAACTGTGTAAATTTGCTGAATATCCCGATGTAAGGCATTTACATGGTTTACTGTGCTGTAAACCATGTAAATATCTTTTGAAAATTGGGCCCATCAAGCTTGTCAATGTTGAAAGTCAGCACATAAGAGGAAGGCCAGCAATGATATGGATCAATACAATGATAGCAGCGATGAATGTCACTCTATCAACAATGAGCCGCTAGACTGAAGACTGAATAAAGTTTAGGACAGCTATCCAGAGGGTTGCTATGAGTCAACACTGACTCGATGGCACTTAACAACAACATTGTTCCATGGTGCGACCGCACCTTGAATATTGTGTGCAGTTCTGTTCGCCATATCTTAAAAAGGATATAGTAGAATTAGAAATGGTACAGAGAAGAGCCACCAAAATGGTAAAGGGGATGGAAGGAAACCTCTATGAGGAAAGGCTTAAAAGATTAGGGCTCTTTAACTTGGAAAAGAGATGGCTGAGGAGAGATATGATAAGAATCTATAAATTATTGAATGCAGTAGAACGGGTAAATGTAGATAGCTGGAGATAATCCATGAAAAAGTAGAAAGACTAGGGGACACTCAATGAAGCTACAATGTAACCCATTTAAAAGTAATTAGAGAAAATACCTTTTCACTCAACATGTACTCAAATTCGGGAATTCATTACTGGAGGATGTACAGTAGTAAAAGCTTTTAGTGCAGATGGGTTTAAAAAAAGGTTTGGACAAGTTCCTGGAGGAAAGGTCTATAAACCATTATTAAAGATGACCCAGGAAATCCACTGCTTACTCCGGGACAAACTTGTCAAACCTATGTACCTTTTTGAAAACCTTCCAGGTAATTAGCCACTGTTGGAAACAGGATACTGGGCTTGATGGAACTTGGTCTGAGCCAGTATGGCATATTTTATGTCCTTTTGCTCTTAAGGGCCCGATTCCGTCCCGGACGACGATCCTGGTCTGAATCAGATGTACAGAGGGGATTGCAATTCTGATCTGATCTGATGTCTAGCCCTGTGGGATCAGAATTGCAAACAGTCCTGCATGTGCAGGCCGGGACTGTGATTCAGTCCAGCCTGCACATGGAGGACTGATCCCAGCTAACTCAGTCAAGGCTCTTCAATGGAACCAAAGTGCCATGGCATCATGTTTCCTGGCACGGTGGCTCCATTGAAGAGCTACGATGCTGGCCGCAGCAAAATAAAACAAATTCCCTACAGCTTGACCCCCGATCTGGCCTCCTAAGGCCAGGGTCGGGCTGCAGGTTATGACCTACGGCCCCCCTGCCCCATCCGCGTCCCGACAATTAAAAAATGACACATCCAGTGAAGTTATTCCACCTAGGAGGTGGAATAACTTCCCTGCACATGTCACCATCCCTAGAAATACAGGGCCAACATTAGAATTGGCCCTGTACGTCCAGGACTGGCAACCACCCAGACTCCATCCCCGAGCCTCCCCTTCCCCTCACCTGTCCAACTTCCCCACACAACCGGCGTGGAAGTTAGTCGCGGCCGGGTGAAGGCACGAATAGCGGGGATGGATAGCCCCAACTAGTCTTCCATCCCTGCTATTCGTGGCACAGAATAACCCCCTAAGTCTCTAATTAAAATAACATGTACAAGCATAATAGCATCCACCAGCAAAGTATATAGTAATAATAGATCATCTATCAACAAGGAGGTGCTTAGAAAATAACCGTATTTTTAAAGACTTTCTAAAAGAAAGACAATTACTGATCTCACGCAGTTCATAAGGCAGAGAATTTCAAAGAAGTGGACCTTCATAACTAAATGTTTTACTTCTAGTTGGAGATAATCCAACTTTGTTGAGAGAAGGAAGCTGAAGCGTAGTCAGCTGTGAAGAACACAGCTGACAGACTAGAGCATACTCTGTCAATCAGTTCAAAAGACAGAAGTGTTCACTTCGACAGAATGCACAACAGCTTAAAAGATGCCAGAGCAGAAACAAGAAGCCAACACAAATCCATTAATATTATTTTGATAGGCTTACATTTCTTCTTCTCGGTAATAAACCTGAAAATGCAGTACCATTAGGAGACCTATGTACCAAGAAACACATTTTAGAAGACCTATGGGGCATTTATAAGTAGAAATGTGGAAATTGGGCTATATGCAAAAGAAGTGCTAATTATATGTAAATGCAGCAGCACACAGAGATGTAATGGACGCCTGTTTTTGTATACAGCTTTTACAGTACTTCACAGTATGTGTGCATGTTGTATTTTTGAATGGGAATGACTGCGTGTCATGAGGAATTTCTCCCTCAATATTTACAGCTACTACAAGTCATGCATAAGCCCCAGCTAACTTATTTTTTTGGCCAGGGGTTTGTGTCTACCTCTCTGGCATTCAAAACATCCTTTAAACAAAAATCTGAGTTTTGGAGGTTGGCTCCTTTATACCTATCCCACAGATGGTTTACAAAATCCATCTCTTACATGTGAAAGTTGCCCACTAGAGCTTTTGGAATGTGGTGTTTAATAAAATGCTTCTTTTCTTGTGTGTGATATCAAATATACATACTTCATTTGCAGTGATATGCATTTTTATAGAAGGCTCCAAATTGACCGGCCTTTATAAAATGCTCGTGTTGGTTTAAATGCAGAACACAATTTAGGACAACTATCCAGAGGTTCGCCATGAGTCGACACCGACTCAACGGCACTTAACAACAACAACAACACAAGATGATCTATTAAACATTTCCCTCTACCTATTTTCCTATAGTCAAAGGGGTCTATTTAAGAACCTCTGGCATGTTAATGCACAATATTTTTGTTTCTTCATTTATTTAGATCAATTGCTATATCACCCATCATTACAGGACTTTATGGCTTCATGGTGGCTTAGAGAATTGTGGATTGAATGGTTTGTGAGATGATGGGGCTTATGTTAGCAGCTTATTCACTATTTAAAAATGCATAAGTAGCCTTATACACGTGTAAATCACATCCATATGTAAATTTCCATTTTCTGAATAGATAGTAATCGGTTTGAGTGACATAGTACACAATATCCTACATTGGCCTGGCCATCTCAAAACGCCTAAAACCAAAAGACTAGAACTATCCTTTCCATATCATTCTGCTAGACCAGTCCAGACGAGTGGGGTTGTGTTCCCCTTCAACAAATTTGTGGAGACAAAGAACCAATGAAAAGCTCAGATTTCAATAACATCACTCCCATGCCCCTATCCGCCTCAGCCACTAGAGGTCTCTTCAGTGTTTCTTTGTCTCCAGCAGATGGTAGATGGATTTTCTCCACTCTGAAGAAAATCTGAATAATTGAGAGGAAAAGGTTGATTTAAATGCTCATGAACGACCACCTTGAGGGTGACTCTTTCACCTGAGTGTGACATGGGAGGGTTCCATTAGTATTTTCAGTAGCCAAAGGAGGAGGGAAAATTGGTTCAGCTCTTATCATGATAACAGCCTGTTCAACATCCAAAAAACTGGAATTATTTGAAAGAATTCATCAGCCTCACACAACCTCAACACCCCCTCCTCCTCCTCTGTCCCCCCTGCTCGCTCCTGAAGATTTCAGAAGAATCTCAGACAAATCTGCCTGCCAGTTACCTTAAAAGCATTGTCTGCAAAGCCAGAGAAACAATTTCAGGGGAGTAGAGCTGAATTGAGAGCCCCAGGCAGCAAGGATTTCTGCCTGGGGCTCTCAAGGGGTGAGTACCAAGGCTTGACCTCATTGTCCTTGGGGGCTCCTAATTCTGTCCACCTGGGGCATAATGCGGGGTGAACCTCTGATGACAGTTGGCATGGTTAGGTGTTTCCTGCTGTTTTCTGCATTCATTAATAACATTTTTCTATTTTGCACCTGGTGGTCGTGTGGTCCTTGTGTGCATTCCACCGAAATGGCTCCAGTGCACGTACCTATCCAAGCACCCATAATGTGCGTTGCTGTGTAAGCATTGTTAATGCATACCTTTTGGGCTGCCATGACTTTAGTGCACACTGTTGTGATACTAGTCTTAACTCTGTCTTTTTCCAAGAACCATTGTTTGGCCTATGGCAAGCAAGGTGCCTCATCTCTGGCTTCTGGACTCTGCTGTTCTTTTTCTCAGGTTCTGTCCCAGGATCACTTCAGTCCAGTGTTGTCACCTACTACCTGACTTTAACAACTCAGAAAAATAAGGGGTATGTCTACTAAGGGGGCAGTAAAGAGCATACCCTTTAGTGTGCACAAACAGCTGCGTTAAGCCCTCCATTTTGTGTTAAAGGCCAGGGTGGGGAGTAGGTGTTCCAACGGTAAGAGCACTAGCGACTGGTTATGTGTTGATGGATGGTGTTTTCCTGGGTCTCACACTACCATCTCCAAGCTGAGTCTTCTCAGCTCTTTCGCTTCTGATCTTCAGTATCTTCTCCACTGCATCTCATCTCTACTGTTACTCTTCACTGCAGAACATAGCTTGCAGAACAGACTCACTGTAACCATACCAAGCTTACCTTCTCACTGTAGGCATGACTATCTTCCTTACCTCTTCACACTGTTCTTTCAACAGTTGCAGCTGGAAAAGGAGATACCTTGTGTCCAGTTCCTATTTATTTTTATATTGAATCATTTCACAATGTAAACCTCAACATTACAATCATTCAGTCCGTTTTTCAGATTATGCTTGGAAATCCATATTCTCATGAACCTTAGAGCTCTTGTAAGCCATCTGCTATGTGACACAGGTCCTATTTCTAACAGTAATTTGTGTATTTATTTATCATTGCTTATGTACCACTTTTCACCAGGTCAAAGCAGTGTACATTCAGGTATGGTATATATTTCCCTTGTCTCTGAAGGGCTCACAATCTATGTTATGTACCTGAGGCAACAGAGGGTTAAGTGTCTTTCCCAAGACCAAAAGGAGCACCTGTGGGACTCGAAACCACAGTCCCTCCAGCCTGAAGCTGCTGTCCTCCAGTGAGATTCAAATCCCTGGCCTGAGGTAACTTGCCCCAACCATTAGGATACTCCATAATTTGTGTACAGGTAGGTAAATAAACACTGGTCAACAAATTTTTACAAAAGTCATGTTACTGAAATAAAAATAGTCATTTCTTATCAGTTTTTATATGCTGAACATGAATATGACAGTGAAATTGCAAAGTTGACTCTAGTGTTTTTGTAATCTACAAGAATTAATGTTTACATCACGAAATGCATGTCAATAGTAAATATAATAAGCCTTCGGTTAATACCTGTAAAAAACCAAGTCATAGACTACTTCTTAGATTTTTTTGCCTGTCTCTTGTACAGCTGTTCGGGAGCTTCTCTGGGGAGTGTCCAGCAGTAGTCAGCCAGCATTGTAGTGGACCATTTTCCCTGGTATCTTTGCTCCATCGTTGCGATATCCTGTGAAAATGTTTGCCCTGTTCATTACTAACCATACCACAGTTGTCAGGAAAGAAATTGAGATGGGAATCAAGGAAATGGATCTTTAGAGACATATTGCAGCCAAGTTTCTGATACTGCATCAGCATGTCTTCTACTAGTTCCTTGTAGTTTTCTGCCCTAACATTCCCGAGAAAGTTTGTTGACACTAGGTGAAAAGCATTCCATGCTTGTTTCGTATCACCCTGCAGCAAGTTGTTGAACCGGTCATCTTTGAAGAGCTCTCAAATCCGAGGACCCACAAAAACTCCCTCTTTAATCTTTGCTACGCTGAGTCGAGGGAATTTTTCATGCAGGTATCGGAAAGCTGGCGAAGTGCGGTCCATGGCTTTCACGAAGTTTTTCATCAAACCTAGTTTGATGTGAAGGGGTGGTAGCAGGATTTTGTGAGCCTCAACCAGAGCTGGGTGCTGGATATTCTTCTCTCCAACTGTTACATTTTGTCTGTGATTCCATTCCTTCCGCAAGCAGTGCCAATCCCTTGCTCGGCTATCCCACTCACATAAGAAACACGTGTATTTTATATATCCCTACTGCAGTCCCATTAAAAGGGCAAATACCTTCAAGTCACCACAGAGGTGCCCGCTGTACTTGTTATAGTTAATGGAAGTCAGTAGATGCTTTAAGTTATCGTATGTCGCTTTCATGTGGACAGCATGCGCTACTGGAATAGATGGAAGACAGTTTCCATTATTCAAAAGCACAGTCTTCAGACTCAGTTTTGAAGAGTCTATAAATAGTCTACAGTCTTGTGGGTCATGAGTGATTTTTAAGGCATTCATGAGGCTTTCAATATCGGAACAGAATACCAGATTACTTTCCTTTCTGAAGAAAGGCTCCAACTGCTGGTGGCGCTTTCGATATGGAGTAATGTTGACATCTTCTAGAAGATTTGTCCGGTTTCATGTCATGGTTATCTTCAGCCCTGGGAAACACTGAAATGCATCTGTCATCTGTGAGGGACACAACCACATATGCCCTAGGTGCAATTGTTTGAGAAACCACAACCCTTGGCCTTGGAAAAATAGGTACATAGCTCCATGATTGGGGAGTGAGAAAGGCATGTAATGTAAACCTAAAGTCAGGGGTATCAGCTCCAAACCTTGCAGTGCATGTCTGTGAATCTGCTACAGGGGCCAAGCAAACCTCTTCTCATGGTATGTGTAGCTGTACTAACCAATCATGTTGGAGTAATCAGGTGCCTTTCATCGGTCTGATCAGCACACAAATGTGAATAGAAACAGGACTACATTGTAGCACAGTGCTGCAGTTCACAAGCACCATCTTTGTACAGTTTGATGCGAAGATCCAGCTGGCACTCCAACATAGAAACATGACTGCAGAGAAAGACAACATGGTCTATCAAGTCTGCCCTTCCATATCAACTGCAATAGTCCCCTTTTTACCAAACATCTGCAATGAAATCGCAAAGGATACTATGGCACAACTACACATATCAGCTGTAATATGTGCAGACACTCCACAAACCCTACCTGGACATATGTTCTGTCAATGCAATATGAAAAGTTTGGCCTAAGCAGGTACCTCCATGATGCCATATATTTCACCTCCTATTCACTCCCAAAGATTACCTACCATAGCAGCAGTACCTCAGTGTTGAGAATCCACAGCTCTTGAACAACTCCCAGAACCACCTAGCAAATTGCACATCATCCTATGCATGGTTCCATTAGACCACACACCTGCCCCAAAACATATGATGGCCACAAGCACAGGCTATTCCCATGGCCAAGGATACCACACCAGTGCTGATGAGTCATACAGTTCACACTGTCCCAGAGAACTTGGTCATGATTGCTTTGGCATTAATGGAAGCTGCATCCCAATGAGTCAAAGTTGAAGATTCTTATATGTGAGTGTGCTACATTTTCCTTTTGTTAGGGTCGATGTTTCAAGGCAGAATGGATGTTACCATTATATTTGATAGGAAGGCATGTGTTTTAGTGCCGTGGAGCAGGTAACTGTGCAGCATCTCATCACAGTTAAAGATAGCATGCTGCTCTGTGTTCAGGTCTGCTGTGATGAAGCATCGTCCACACTGTTGCCGAGTGGGTAAGGGTGAATCTCCATAGTTGCTTTCACACCATGTATGGGTGCAGCTCCACATAGCGGGTACCTTGCAGTAATGCCAGCTATCTCTTCCACCAAGGCCATGTGCTGCTCTGGAGTCCACATGCATAATAGGCATCATATATAGGAGTTAAGGAAAGAGTTAAAAAATGATAAATTCTCATAAAAAAGGTATCAGTCTATTTGATAAGTAATGGTAATAAGTAATGGTGAGGCAGATATGTGTAATGTCTTTTGTGATGAGTAACTTCTCAGCATTTTGTTAGTCTTTGGCTAGTTCAGATGATATAGGTTATATTTTGGGCCCGTATATGTTTTTGACAGTGTAAAACAAGTGGAACCATCCCTTGTCCAATATAATATTCAATCAAATGTGGAGTTAAATCCAAAAATGTAAAAACATGAACTCAAAATGGCCCCAAATGGTTTGTCCAGGGAGTCTATATGTATAACCCTTTCCACTCCTTACCGGGCAACAGAACCTGGACTCTTGGGCTTTGATCCCTTCACTCAAAGCAATGGGAGAGAGAGAAGTAACAATAAGTAATAAAACAATTCACACACAGAGAATTATGTTAAAAATACAGTACTCTTTATGCCTTAAGGGGAAGGAGCCCACAGACCTGCAAACTTGCGCAGTTCCTGTAAATCCTCTCATCCTTGCTCAGCCAGAGTGCCTCATTTATTGGGGAAAAACTGTTACATGGTACAAATTGAGCTCTATGTCAAGCTTTGTTTATCTACATGTTATAGAAAGCACAGACATTTCTCAGTTCCAGCATTCTAAAAACAAAGCATTCTGCCTCATTCTCACAAACAATGTCATTCCAAAGTACAACCTTGGCTTTTATATCTCATCTCTCTCCATGCTGCTGGGCTTCACTGTCTGCAACATTCCACACCATTCTCCAAATTAACCCTTTCAGAGGGCAATGGTATCCCACTTAAAGTCCCTCTCAACAGTCCCCACTCTGATTCTGCAAAGAATCACTATAAACATGTCCATGTCCAAAAGAAATAGATAAATAAATAAATAAATACATACATACATACATACATACATACATACATACATACATAGAGAAATGCCCTATGGAACTCCCTCCCTGATGAATTAAGAGCCTTAAGCAACCTCACGGACTTCCGCAAATCCCTCAAAACCCTGCTGTTCACAGAGTTTTATGAACAAGTAACATAAGAAAAATCAAATTTCCGGGGGGCGGAGCCTGATGTCCAGCGGGTAGGACGCTTTGCGTTGAAGCTCCCGAGAGGCCTACTTAGAATCCTGACTTAATACCTATACAAATTTACTATTTCGCTCCGAGCTGACCGGGGCACCTCGGGGGGGATGGCGGCCCATAAACCAGCGCGCTTGGACTTCGGGTCTCCTTCTTCTTCTCACGGAAAACGTTCCAAAACAGAGGTGTCCTCCCCACAGAAGATGGTCCCATTTCGTGAAAACCCCGAAATGCACCTGGAGATTTTGGAGGAAATACGCGGCGTGAAGGAATTGGTGCAGTCCAATGGAGAAGCGCTTCGGGCCATGCGAGAAGACTTTGGAGTGCTCCAGGACCGACTTGAAAGTCTTTCATTACGGCAGGACAACATGGCGGGGGTCCTCGACTCGCACGAGGTGCGCTTGGGCAAACTGGACAAGGCTGAGCGCCAGATACAGAATCTTCAAAAGGAGTTAGAAGATAGCAATAATCGAGCCCGTCGCAACAATGTGAGGCTCCTCGGAATGCCGGAGGGGGTGGAAGCAGGAGATATAAGAGAATTCTTGCTCAAAACTCTTCCCTCCTTGCTGAAGATCACTTTTCACAGAGAACTGGAAATCGATCGCGCACACCGTGTTCCTGCCCACATGGCGCTCAACCGCACGACCCCCCCGGCCTATTATCTTTAGCTTGCTACGATATCAACAAGTGGAACAAATTTTACATGCTGCCCGAGCGAATCATCATTTGGAATTTGAAGGTCGTAAGGTCTCCTTCTTTCCTGATTTGGCAAAGCCTACCGTTGACCGTCGGAAGAAACTCCTTGCTTTTCGCCCTCGACTTCAACAGCTACAGGCTCGCTTTGGCCTGTTGTATCCAGCGAAGCTCCGAGTGACTCTCCACAACCAAACCAGGACGTTCGAAGATCCTGATCTACTATCAACATTTTTAGACTCCAAAGAAGCAGAGCAGATGCGCTAATCCCAAATCTCGGACTCTTATCTGCCGGCTCTATCCGCCATTTTGAAGGGCCCGATGCGGCGGTCATAGCCAAGCACAGAAATAGCCTGGACTTTCTTTCTTTCTCTATATGACTTTTGTTTTTTGGTCTCCTATCCCTTCATGATGTGTGCCTCGGTCGGATTCGGAGCACGCACAGTCCTACAGGTTATGTGTTTTTTCAATTTAGGCCTTCTCTGGGGTTTCTCCCCGCAGACACATGGTCGCCAGTAATTTTGGGGTTTTGCTTCTCCTCTACCGTACTGCGGTTTTCTTTGTTAATGTGGGGCGCTTCATTGTATTATATTAGCTTATTTTTCCTATGTCATGTGTACAGCCAGATACAGTCAGTTTGAGGGATATAGTGAAATTATGTGTGCTATCATGCTCAGAATTTTAACTTTTCTGAATGGCCTTATGTAAAATCTTATCATTCACCGTCAAAGGCATTAATGGTCCACTCAAAGGAAAGAAAATCCTTAGCTATCTTAGCCATGTGCATGTTGATTTAGTGTTTCTTCAGGAAACGCATTTAAACTCTGCTGCAACACTGAAACTCAATGCTAAGCCTCACAGGGTCGCTGCCTATTCTCCCACCATTTCCAAATGGTACGGGATAACCATTCTGGTTAAGAAGTCTTTGCATGCTACTGTACCTGATATTAGTGCTGACAAGGAGGGTAGATGGGCCCGTGTACACCTTGAGGTTGGAGATAGTGCATTCACGTGCACCTGCATTATGCCCCAAATGTGGACAAACCTGCTTACTATGCAAGTATTGCGCAGTTGGCCTAGGCCTCTGCCAATGCTCCATTAATACTTGGTGGCGATTTTACCCAAGTGTTCCCTCAATCTTTTCTTCTCAAACAGGGTGCTCGTTGGTTGGAAGATCCAGTACCGAGTAGACCGGTGTGGCTAGATATAGAAGTGGGCCTTTGCAAATTGATTCCTCTTACCTTTTTCCCTGGTATGACTCTCCCATCAGACTCCTACTATCTACCAATGCTTTTAGACACTTTAGGTGCCTTTAATACTCTTATGCAATCTTTAGACTCCCGACTCTGGTCAGTGCAACTTCAGCATCGCCTTCGGAGCACTAGAGTACTCCCGTCATCGGCATTCCCTTCATAAGGTTGATTGGAGACTTTCCGATCTTTCGGTAGTTCACTGGGTGTAGCATCCAATTTTACTAAACCTTATGTAATGCTATAACTAGAGATACCCCTATAGCGCAGAAAGTATGGGAGAGAGAATTGCATGTGACTTTGACCTCGGAGCAATGGAGCCTTATCTGGAGTAGAGGGACACGGGTTCCCGATCCGCCTCACTCACTCAGGCCCTCTTCTTTCTAGCCCACCGGTGTTTTTACACTTCTCACAGATTAGACAAATGGAACACTACTCAGGGCAATGGTTGCTGGACACGTCCTGCGGCCATTGGTTCATTGCCTCATGTTATGCATGAATATCCCGCACTATAGTATTACTGGCGTCGGGTCTGGGGTCGTATTTAGTCTATATCGCACTCTCAGGAGCCCCTTTCTTGGAGGATAGTGGGACTTCGCCCAATTGCGGGGATCCCCTCTCTCCCAAAATGGCTTATCTCCTTTCGAACTTTATGCTTGGCATTGCTGTTTCCCTAATTAAGTAATACTGGAAAATTAGCTCCCATCTGAGCCCCAATGAATGGTGGAATCATGCCTGTCTTTACAGTAAATATGAACAAATACCTCGTCTGTTCGCTTCCTCCGTTCAGACTCCTTCTCATTGGTCTCAATGGAAGCTGCTCAATGACTATGTACATTTTGCTAAATGCTCTCATCTGACTGTCTAACTTTGTATCTAACTTTGTATATATCTCTGTCCCATGATCATGCTGTATTGTAGATACTCTTTTGATCGTTTGATGTATAATCACTGTTAATTGGAAGCGCTCACATGCTGATATAATCGGGTAGAGAAGAAGCATCGGGGTGGGGGGTAATGGGTTTACTTTTCCTTATTGTATGCTTGTTTTGTCTCTTTTGGTGTGTTGTTTCTTTTGTTTGTTGCAAAATGAAAATAAAAGTTTAAAAAAAAAAAGAAAATCAAATTTCCACTCCACCACAAATGACCAACCAAAGGTCTGCACACCCAAACGAGTACTAAAAACTAAGAACTAATTGCCTATAGTCTATATGTACGTCCTATTATTCCTTCCTTCCTGTTGAATGTAGACTCACAATTCGTGTTGCAAACCACTTTGATTGAAGGATAAGGTGGTATACAAAACTGGTTAAATAAATAAAACTGGTTAAATAAATGTATCGATCGATAAATAAATAAAATAAATCTTCTGTCACAGCAGGAAACACCTTCCACTTCACTTCAGAGTCCTAGACACATCTGGTCTATTGATGAACTTCATCTTGTTGGTTGGAAGAAGTCTTTATAGATATATAGTCCATTTGACAATATAGAAAAAGGATTACAAGCATCCTAAAAATTAATCAAACCTTTGGGATATATTTACTAAAGGGCATTAAGGGAGCAAGTGGCTGCTAAGCCTGTTATCGGCACCTGTGAGTAGTTAACACTGTGAAAGGCATCAATAACACTGCATTAATGAGTATTAGAGGGGCCACAGAGTTAAGGGAAAAGGAGGTGGAGAGTGGGTGTTAATGGGGCGGAGAGTGGGCGTTGGCAGCGGGTGCTCTTTTACTGCCGGGTTGCACAATTGTGTGTTACAAGCTCCAGCACTGGGAACCCTAATTCCAAGTAAAACCTCACGGAAAGAGACTCTTTCACTGGGAGAATGCCTATTTGAATGTGTGCATTGTGATCCACACACAGGGGAGCCCAAGTAGTGATAGTAGTGCTCCATTAGCAGCAACAGCATAGTGCCCCATTATGACAGGGTACTATGTTGATGTTGAAAATGTGCCAAAGGAGGTGTCGCCTCGGTAATGCTGTGGGCTGGCAGGTCCACTAGGCTTACAAGGTGGCCACCTAGGGAGAAAATGTATGATGGCTGCGATGATTCTGCTGTGACAGTGGCAGCACACAAACATGCTGCCTCAGTCAGAAGGGTATGTTGCCACCCCCACTGCCACCATGCTACCATGTCAGTGTTATGCAAGGGTGGGGGAGACAGCACAGTTTCTGAAGCCTGCACTGGAGAAATAAGTATCCCGGTCCCATGTGTCAGGTACAACGCTGAAGTTGCCACTGACAGTCGGATGACAAGCAGATCTTCAGCAGGTACAGCGGAGCACATCCTGCTCCCTCCCTCCTGAGGCCTGAGGCAGCAGCACCTGTGGTCATATCCCACTGTGAAGGGGGGCAGGAGCAGCATGGTGTGACTAGCTGCATGTTTGCTACCTGAACATGATCTCTGGCAGCACTGAAGTGACGGCAGGGGCACATTTGCAGGGAGGGAGTGATTGGCCCTCATGCATCCTGTGAATGATCACCTATACTCCCATGAACTGATGAAGCTGTTCTGTGGCTCCAACAATATTGCCAGTGTGTATATGAGTGATGGGTCATGGGTTCAAGGATAGCCTGTGGCTCAGGAGTGGTATGCCCAGGTGTGTTAACTTTATCCTATCTTCTCGGTACAGAAACATCATGTGCAACCCCCCACATCTCATCCAGCCTGAGTCCCCACACTCAGCTGTTAAACTGGGCAACTGCACAATGTAAGGTTGGATGGCAGAGCATGCTAACAGCACTGGCATACTAAGAAGGCATTGATAGCACCTGTACTTTGCAGAGCACACCAATAACACCTGCACACTAAGCCAACGTTGAAAATGGATGAGCATTACAGGAGACCTAAGGATCAGGTACCACTGACAACATGCTACACTTTTGGACAGCAGGGTCATGTGTGTGTGTCCACAGAAGACTGTGAGCTGCAGCAATGCAGTGGGCATGCATGTGATGGCCAGTCATTGTGTCTGTGCATACAACATGCTGCAGGTCAGCTCTTCAGCAACTCTACATACAATATGAGACCGCATGTGCAAACTGCCATGCTTAGATACACTTTCTTTCTTTTTTTGGGGGGGGGGGCATTGCCTCTGCATTCTGAGTGAGGGCATGTGCTGCACTGGCCAGTTCAGCAGAGTCTATGAAAAGGGACCAAACATAGTGCCACAAGCTGTGTAGGGTGACACAGTGTTTGGGGATGTTGCAGACATAGGCTGCTGTGGACCGACATGCACTCACAGCCTGTCTGTGGCCAAATTCCTAGCACACCTACAGTAGCAGTTCATTCGTGTTACACAGGTTCAAAGTCCAAGGGTACCCAAATAAAAGGAAGAGGATTCTGGGTATTGTCTGAAACAGAGCCTTTTGCATATGATATATCTGAATCACAGGTTAGGTTATTGGCAGAGACATTCCAACATGTGTCTGCAACAAGCATGGCCAGGGTGCTCACATCAGTGCATGCTGAGAGGCTTCTCTCACTCTGACTGAGCTGTGACCATGTCATGGCTATGTATCCACATTGTGCTTATGTAGTATCAAGCCACAGTGATATGTGTTCTGTTCTTTTTTGGCAATGCAGTCACTGCACTGGCTGTCCATTCATGCTGTCTGTACCAAGCCAGGATATACATGGTCACTCTGTGCATATGCTTTGTGTGCTGACTAGCAGAATGGACATAGTCCTGTGGTGGCCAAAACATGCACACTGACTGTGCCTGTTGTAGTAGCTTGGAAATTCTAGAAGATGCGGCTCACAGCTGATCTAGGGCTGAATACTGTGTTCTAAACAGGCCCATCAGCACCCCCTTCTCTCCTCTGCCCTCCTCCCCCCATGCAGGCAGGGACCAGAAGTCTCTTTGATATATGGCATTGATGTGCAGGATGGTGTGGAGGTGTAGCCTAGTGGTTAGAGCACTAGCTCAGTACATGAGGGTTCCATTCCCACTTGTTCTATTTGTGGCTGTGGGTTACTTGGGTCATTTTGATGCCGGGAACTGTCAAAGGTCTGCTTTGACTGATGGACACACATTCATATGTTTTGTTATGTGTTCCTGTAGCACATTGGTTCAGCAAAACAACACATCATGCTCATGTCCTTCTGAGGGCAGGCCTTTGCAGAGGGTCATACATGTTCCCCCTACAGAGGTATAGTACTTGAGTGGCAGAGTAGCCTAATAGTTACAGTGCTGGCTTGGGAACCAGGGACCAGGGCTTTATTCCCACTAGCACTCATGTGACAGAGTTATTTTATAGAGGCTTTTTATGTCTGGCAGATCTTTCTTTGACTGACCACTCTACCTTGTGGCCTTTGGCAAAGCATTTGATGCTCCTTTGCCTCAGGATATTCCACGTTGTCATTGTCCCTGTTTTTTATGTACATTACCAGGTTTCTATTGCAATGCACACCACTTTGGCTGAGCTGCTGGCTTGGTATACAGACAACCAGTTAGATAACTGCACCTATATATTAAATATTCAGCCTGCTTCCACTATTTAAACATTACTGTGGCCGTACAGCTTTGGTTCCCTCAAATCTTGCCATTACCTGCAGCCACATCCTAACCATGGGGTGGCCACCTGCGGGGATCATCAAACTTCCTTACTTGCTCCATATGACCAGAATTGGCAACTCTTGTCCAGTTGTTGTATGCACAATTGTCAGGGAGTTGTAAGGTGCTTGGGAGGTTGAGACAGCTGTGACAGCCACTTAGCTGGTACTGGGGCTTCCATGTGGCACAACCACACCTTTCCCACACCCTACAACTGCATTTTTGAAGTCACAGCAGGTACATCATTGCTGCGAGCCAATATGACACTCTCATCTACCACCATCCTTCCTTCAGGCCATCCATCAGCATCTGCTGATTATGTGCAGTCATGTATTCTCCTGCCAGCTGCTACACCATCGCCCACGCAGAAATATTCTCCTCATTTTGCTGTATCGCTCATGCCTCTCCTGTGATTGATCTGCACATCACCACTCCTGCATCCTCATCCTTATGATGCACACATCATGGCACATCAACCTCGACAGAGAGAAACATCACACTGACATTACAGCAGTTTTACACAGGTGGTGATTACTGTATCAGTACTGTTGCCGTCCACATGCTCATCCCACTTGCAAACTTCCACTTAGGGTGCCCGAGGATCTGTCAGGTCCATCAGCTCCTGCCTGTCCAGCCATTCATCAGCTTTACCTTGCCTTTCAATGGGACTCCCTGTTCCTAGGTTATGGTGCTGCTGTTTTCATGCATCAAGGTGCACGCTGCCACCTTAATGCCCGGTGTCTGCTAGCTCATGCTAAATGGACCCTTGCACCTTTTCCGCCGGAACACCTACTACCCACCAAATACCCTTATCGCTGCTGTTATCACGCAATCTCTGCATCTCCCATACCGCCCTTTAGTAAATATACCCCATGTGACACTGTTTGCCCTTGCAAGGTCTCAATAAGAATGTATAGAGAGAGCAAAGCTGTACCAATTATTTTTGCAAGCAAAATTTGTTAGCAGTGCCCAATTGTTTCTCATAGATCTTTCAGAAGTTCAGAAGTTTGCACCCACATCATCTGCCAACAGTGATAACTTCAAGTTCTTCAGCAGCATCTCCTTTCACCCTGGACTGCACTATGCACATCTTGGACACAGAATGTCAGTAACTGTCCACCCAGGCATCACGGTTGCACATACATCTTTCTGTAACACTGCTGGAATCACTGATCTTTGCTCTATTCCAGCTTTCAGTAGCATCAATGACTTCCTGTCATTCACAGTAGTCATTGTCTTCAGCCCATAAGACTCAGTGCATGCAACATATAATTTGCAGAAAAAAAATTCATTATAACAGCATTCTTCTGATTCTCTACAATGGCAAATATGCACAACTATTAATGGCAATATAGAATTCAGTAATGCAGAATTATTTTATCATATCTAATATTAATTAATTACAATACATCTACTGCTAGCACTAAATTATTACAACTTATTTAACTATATGGAGACCAAGATAGCTTGCAACATACTTCTATTTTGCATTTATATTTTATTTTTAAGTTTTCTCATTATCTATCAAATTAGTTAGACTACATATTAATAGACATATATCTCTTGTCAAGTGCACAATTTTTAAAAACAGAATTTAAACCAATTATAAATTCAGTTGTCATTATTTACAGCCTCTCTTTGTTGACACTTTATTCAGCACAAACAGCATAATAATAAAGGATTGATTAATCTCTTGCACAGATAAATTTATTTATTTATTTTATTTAACTTTTCTTTTATATTGCTTTTCATGGTTATCAAAGTGGTTTACATTTAACTTGAACATTATACGTGGAACAGGAATCTATATCAATCAGTCTTGGCATTTGTTTTACCTATTCTACTTGTAACAGAACATTTGCTTCACACTTCCTTAATAACATCAACTCTGCATGGGTCATTTCATAATAACAAACTGAAACACACATCATAAGAAATTAAAATCCAACAGACTCTTGCAGGTGGCTGAAAAATAGACTAGGACATTGCTACTCTAACCTCTTATATTTTTATGGATGAGATGTACATCTGGATTTTCAATTAATCTAACAGAAAAAAAAACATAATTCACATTTACCACCGTGGTTTAATTATTTAACTTACTTGTCAGAATGAAACTGTATCATTCATTATTTGTTACTTTTACATCTAAATCTCTAATCTGAAAAATTGTCTTTGATATTACATGTATCACTATGCTTTTTGCACAATAGGAAACAAAAATAACAGATATCAACAAATAATCAAATCTTCATGACGAGCATTGTCACATAAATGCACTTGATAACCTGCACCTCCAGACTGAATTCACTGTATACCTCTCTTTTAACTTTCTTTATCCTTTAACATTTTTTAAAATCAAATAAACTTGCTTTGACTTTGACATACAATTCAGTTTGCACTTGTATCTGAATTTCCCTCAAATACTTTTCTTAGTCTTTTTATATCATGCAAATTCACACAACCTATCAGATATCTAAACACATCAAACACCATCACACATTGGAGATCTTCCCAATCATTCACATCAATTAAAATAAGTATTCTAGAGAATCTTATTCTGCAGATATAAGAAGCTCTAAGAGGTCCTATTTGCATTTGCATTCAACATGCACATTCTCCTCTAACCAGACATGGGGTTAGATATTGGTAAAGTTGCTGGCTACACATACACTGCCAGCCCCAGCATCCTTATAATCTAACAACATCCTTGTGGCTGTCACACTCGGTGCCATGGAGGGTGGGTGAGGCTGTCATGCAGGGCATCTGATGTTAAACATGCAGAGGCTGAGTAGGCCCTCAGAGCTTCTGTGCATCTGAACAGAGCACATGCACACACACATGACCCCACTGTCCAAAAGACGTGTAAATTGGCATTCTTACTTGGCCCTTAGGCATCCTTTATGCTTGGACACTGTCAATGCCTGCTCTCTCTGTGTAGGCACTATTAGTTTTTCACTGTCCCACGACCCCATGAGTATGAGGACTTATCAGAGACATGTGCTGTGGAGGGCAAGGGAAGTGATAAAGATTGAATGCTTATTTTTATCCATGGATATTGTCAATGCCCAAAGACTGGGCGAGCGCTCTTCCATCCAGCTAGTGTTGGTGCAACTTCTGGCTGTGAGGACTCATACTGGAGGAGATGGGAGGGTTGCACCTGCTGATACAGCTCTGGAAATGTACAATAAAGTTGTACACCTGGACACATCATTCCTGATCGCCAGCCTGGTCTTGAACCTGTGATTCTTCTCTCACTCACAGTGGCCTTGGGTTTGGGGTCACAGAGCAGATATGTGGAAGGGTGGGTGCATCAGTCCTTGTATAAACATATGGTCATTGTCAGGATGCATGAGGGCATGAGCTAGGGAATGCCTATGTCTGTGTAGCTCTCTGCAGGCTCTGTGCCATACTTGTCTGGTGTGGAAGAGGTGTTAAGTGTGTATGTAGAACTGCAGTGATATGCTGCTGGCACAGCTGAAGTTCATGTCTTACATATGGGATCTGTCCTGCCAGAGGGTTAGGGCATAATACATGAGCACACACATGCAAGACCCTGGGTGACCTAGCAGAGTGACCAACCTAACCATTTCAGGATGTGTGCCTGTGGGCCAGTCCTGGAATGATCTCATAGTTAGCAGACCACACAAATTAACCCAGACTCCCATGTGGCTCAGATGTATGTGGCACATACATGTGTACTTATTCACTAAAAGGTCACTGGTTCATGCACAAGTCCTGGTTATGCTTTGTAACATGAGTGGGTATTTTTCCTCTAACATGGGGTATCGTACTGCATTTACTGCCTCACTGGCATATTTTTCCCCCCACATGCACACAGCCACTCAATATGTACATGTAGGGGGCATCCTGATCCAAACCTGCCCTGACAAAGTGCTGTGACACTGCTGATTACTGCAGGATGTGTGGGTCATGAGTGGACCCAGCCAACCTGTCCAGCACTTTGGGACTGATGATGTAGCCAGGACACACTACATGCACATTCAGGGCATGAGGGCAATAGTGGTTGGCAGACACCACTTCCAAGTCTCTGGGTGTTATAAGTGACCCATGTGTGCTGTGTAAAGGCACCATTACTTGTATTTGCTCGCGCATTCTCTCACACTGCGGGTTAAGGGAAACACATTTTTGTCTCTTGTTAGGAAATGCATGATCAGTCGTAACTCAGCTGCTCATGGCTCACAGTACTCAGGGCTGGCCCATCCACTAGGTGAACTAGGCAGGTTCCTAGGTCCACTGATCATGGTGGATGGCATGCCAGCAAATCCCTCCTTCCCCGCAAGTGTGGCACAGCCACTGTTTCAGTGCTATGGCCAACCTTAAAGCAGTGGCACACATGCAGCTAGTCACGGCATACCATTCCTGCTCCCCTCAGTCAGAGGAAGGCAGGAGCAACATGCCATGAATATGGCATGCTGCTACCTTAAGCCTCTTCATCACATGGAAGAGTGGAATCACTATGGACTCTGTTTTGCCTGCCAGTGATATGCTTGCCATGCATGTGTGCCACCGATGTCACAGCAGAGTTGCACTGGCCTTCAGGGAAGTGAGGACTAGGCAGCCACCTAATCCACCTAGAGGACTGGCCAGCCCTGCTGAATCACTCATGTGCCACCACCTTTTGGCACTTTGGCACCAACAATATAGTGCCCTTTATGCTGTGACTACCAATGGGCAACAACTATCATTTATTTCAGGGCTAGAGTCTGCAAGATGAACACTGCATCTCAATCGCTGTGTAGTGTTTAATGCATGAAAACGGTTCTTTTCCTACAAAGGAGCCATGAGCTGGCATTAAGGTTCCTAGAAACTGCACCTGTAATGCCTGCTAATTGCACCTGGTGTTAAGGGATCACCTGCTGTCTCCACCCACAGTTCACCCAGTTAATGCCCCTTCTCCGCCCCTTTGTCCCTTACCATCTGGTAACATGCTACCAGCCATTAAGCCAGCATTATAGGTGCTTTCTGCCGCGTTAACTGCTAGCGGACACTTTTACACCCTTACTGGCACTTAGTAGACATATTCCTAAATGTAACTATTTGTTGAGACTGTTCTTCTTAGTCTTTTCTTTTAAATGTTCAGACTGAGAATCTTTTCTTTTTGGGAATTATCCTAAACTAATTTAAAATAAAGGGTAATCAATTATCCCTTACTAATGTCCTTTTTCCCTCAATCACACCTAAAACTTTAATATTCACTCCATGGTCAGTACCATTCACTTCCATAAAAAAATCAAAGACAAAACCACACACACACAGAGCAAAACTTTAAGCTTCAAACTTGAAAACTTTGCAGCCTAAATATGGTTTTGTTGCAGACATTCCAAGATAAAATCTTGAATCTTGTTTCTGTTTTTACTTTCAGATGCTCACAGAAACATTTCACTGTGCCAAAATCTATAGCACAGTCAGTGCTGCACACAGAACTAGCTTTTCACTGACAGAAAAACTTTCTTTAAAGTCAGCCATGTTTTCACTTAGTAGCTCAAAGAACAGAGAAATCCTAGTTTCCTTAGGGATTCTTAAAATTATTTTTCTTCACTTTTCTTTTTAAGCTTTCATACAACAGCACATCTGAGAACTTTTAAATGCCAACAGCTCTCAGACTCCTTTTGCAGAATCCTTGAGTAACGTCAGGTTTTTAAACCAAATATTGCAGCAAATTCTCCTTAAAAGAGAGATAAAAGTACTTTACCAGAGTTTTTGAACAAAACCTCTCACCAGTCACTCAATCTCTCACTCTGCTCAGTTCTCACACAGAACAAGATTATTTTTTTTATCAGACTTCTCTTAAATAGCCTCAAAGTCAGTACATTAAATAAGCACGAACAGTCTCTCTCTTTTACCACACCAGTACCTCCCTCAGATTTTGTCTGAAGCGCATGAATTTTAAAACTCCCATACAAGTTTATACCTTCAGCTTTAAATTAATTTCCAAACACTTCCCTACTCTTTTTCAAGTTAACCAATTCTTTCTTCCTACAATCCAACCACCTTTTCAGCCTCACAGACACCCACTACTTTGCACACTTGCACTCTAAACCTCATGCCACCCCAACTGTCCTTTTCTCTGCTTAGCACAAACATTCTACTGTATGCTCAGCTCAGAAAGTGTTCTTCCATTGCAGTTTGAATAAATAGTCCCAGATACTTTCCTAACTAAGATTTAGCCTTCAAATTAACAGAAATCCCTCTCCCTAACAATCCTAATCACAGTTTTTAAACATTTTCTGTACTGTTACTTTAATTTTTGAAACACTAGAGTTAATTGTTACAAATCTGCGTCACTAAACTTACTTTCCTGTCAGTAGCAGAGCTTACTAAGGGTTCCATAGGGAAATCCCTGCACAGCCTAATCACCTGATGCCTTGTGTTTCTAAATCCAGGTACAGCCTGATATTAAAACTTTAAATTTTCTATTCATTTTAGGTTCCCCTGAGCCTCCCAACTTTCAATCATCTATTTTTAATTATAACCAAGGCTGTATTTTTATTGATAGTCACGATTTATAGCAAGAATGCTTTCCAAAATCTTTTTTAAATGATTTTCCTGGGCTCCCAACCAAGACCACACAACCACCCTTTGTTGAGGCATCCATCTGATGTCCCAATGGTGCCTCATAAACCCTTGTCCTGCCGCCGCTCTTGGCTGGATAAAGGGCCTCCGGTCCCTCCTCCTTTTAGGCCCAAATAGGCCTTGACTTTACTGTCCATCTGCTCTGAATTGCATCCGGCTTTTTTCCTGGGCCAACCTGGCCCAAAATTCCTCACTTCTACCCCCACAGAATGGCACTATGACCTCCTGGGTGCTGCCACCACAATCCCCGCAATGCTTCAGCACCTGTGAGCAGCCACAATACTGCGGGCCTCAACCAGGAGCAGCTGTAATTATCGCTGCTCTCCCCTATACCTGCCAGCACCCCCAATCCTGAGATCGGCAACAGCTGCAGGTTGTGGCTGTACCCAATCTGGCCATTCAGACGCCCATGCAGGGCATGGTGATTGCCGCAGGACCATGCTCACCACAGGCCTCTGCCCATGGTCCCAGACAGCTCCCCGAAATAACAAAATGCTGCTTCTGCTCGCCTGCTCTACAGCCCCGGAACACTAAAAAAAAAACACCAAGCTACAATCAGCAGCCCTACCAGCGCTCTCTAGCCCCAACTCGGGCACAAAGTTTTTTTTTTTTAAATTTATTTATTTAATTTATTCATGTTAATTTTTATACTCTGCATATACTACATTGCTCAGAAATCATTGAGGATGATGGGGGTTGGGAAAGAATAGACCAATTTTAAATACGATCATATAAAATAAGGAATTCATCTAAAAATATGCCTAAACTTTAATTCTGAAATGCTGAAATCCTGTGAGATATAGGATTTTAGGGCCTGTTATTCAGCAGCAATGGCTATCCATCATCGCTGAACTGAAGACTCAAATGTTGAATGCTGGGTCGGCCGAACAGCAGCAAAGTTAACCAGGCAGAGGAGATGTTCAGCCCCTGTCAAGTTAGCTTTGGTGGCGAAAGTTAGGCCGCTTTTTAAGGGTCCTAACTTTTGCCACTTAGCAATAACCGGGCAAAAGCTAAATATTGCCGGGTGCCACCTCCGCTTCACCCCCAGAACGCCACAATGTTAGCCGGCTAGCATTTTGGTATTCAATAGTAGCACAGGGTATATTCAAACCGCCTTAGCACTGCTGAATATCCCAGTCACCATGATTAATGCTGTTAGCAGGTCTGCTGTTAATCCCATTGAATATCTGGCCCTTAGTATTTTCCCAAAGCTCTTAATTGAGTTGAAAAGAAGGATCTAAATTTACAATTTTTAAACCCATAGATTTTGAAGCTCTAATTATGCTGTTAATATATAATAATATTCTTTCAGGTGTAGTCTTTTAATATGAAGACCAGTTTTGACAAGCTATTTCATATCTATATGTGCATTCACTTGACAGCTTCATGAAACTTCTCCTTTGTCACCTTCTTGTGACCTCCATGCTCTGGGCAAACTGCTGCTATCTGTGTCCATCTGTACCAATGCTAACTTTGTCTTGCTGCACCTTATGTCTGGAAGGACCCTCCTGAATTGCTGCATCTTGCCTTTGTTGCAAACCAAGTTAAAATCCTGCTAAAAGACCCACCTCTTTGTGAAAGTGATTCAATGTGGTGCATTAGCATTTTAATTTGGAAAATTCATGTTAACAGCGAATAGCCCCTACAGAATAAAATGTGATATGCAGTAATTAATATGGATTTTCCTGTGTTAAGGAGCCTTAAGAATCAGCCTCTGAGATTGTTTAATTTTAAATCCATGTCCCTAACACACTGAATATGTTTTTACTGTAATACTTAAGTGCTTACTGGTAATTATTTGTCTTGTCTGTGTGTCCATGGAGCAGGAATTGTCTCGTGTATGTTTCTGAACAGCACTGCATGAAGATAATATTATAACAGGGCGCCTAGAATAAGCAGAAAGCAGACACCTATTGTAAGCCTACTTTATAAAGACATAAGGCTTGCTAGTCTAAGGCATTTGCACGGTTTACAAACCTGTCAACCGTGCAAATGCTGCTGAATGGGATATTCAATGACATGGTTGATGGTGCTGAATATCCCCTATTAAAGCCTCTACATGCCTCGATACTAACTGCTTAGCATCGGGGCATGTCGTGGGCATTCCGGGGCGTTCTGGGAGTGGCACCAGTCGCTAACTGGGCAGCGGCGATATTGCACCCCTCCTGGTAAACACTCACAGTAAAAGATAGGCATAGCAAAAGCTGGTCTATTTTAGCCATGGGAGCTAACCGGACAGTGGCTCAATATCACCGCTGCCCGGTTAGCTTCTGCGGGTTTGCTGATTGTGCGGCAACCCCGGATATTCAATGCCAGAGCTGCATATGACCCCGGCATTGAATATCCAGGGTTAAAGTTTGTCAGTAAGCTGCCCCACCATGAATCTCCCTGTCAGTCAAATGGTGGGTAAAGGGCTGTGCCATGGATTTTCCAAGCAGAGAGTTTGCAATGTGTGTGGTGGATGGATGGATGGGATCATACAGGCCAAAAGCATTTGGTGTGTGTGAACCAAAAGTAGCAGTGCCATGGGGTACAAGAAACACCATTTGTGCATGTGGGACTAGTGCCTCAGCCTCTGCAACTGCAAGACAATACAACCAACAGTGTGGCATGATAGAAATGGACATGTTGAACCCATTTGCCCCATGTGGGGCAAGTAATGATGACAGAATATTGCAGGGGATGTCTATGCAACGAGTGCTATATGACTGAATGTACAAGGTATTTCCTCTTTACATAAAGCTGGAAGGCCACAATGATGGCAAAACAGAAAATACATCCATACTAGTTGACACAGACATCTGCTGCATATATATCACTGACCCACTGCAATGCACCACGGCAGAGCCACTAAAGCCATGCTCACAGATGTCCATGATGGGGAATGACATGATGGGCTACCCAATGTGTGGCCATAATGCATAGAAATGTAGAAGAATGATTGTCTGCAGGTCACAGCAAAGCCAGGATTGTGCGAGGTGGACAAGCACACCCAGGCACAAAATGAACACATGGGAATCAAGCCCTGGATCTTTACCCATCAAGACATTGCACCATCCAGCAAGCTACACCTCCACATAGCTCTACTTGAATGGATAGAATCTGCAGATCTCTGATCAAACTGTTTGCTGTCTGTGCCAGTATAGGTTGGGCCCTCCACTACCCATGAGGCACTGCACATGCAAAACCGTGGTCTGCAGCTGAAAAACCAATGGAGAAGGCACTGATCCAGCATATCAGCTCAGTAAGATGCACTGCTGTGTGTGCTACATGCACATAACAACAGAAAGCCATGCTGCAGAGTGGTTTCAGCTGTCACACTAAGGGTGAGGTGGAGTGTCCACCATCTAGTCCACTGAACCTGCACTATTGTCCATATCATTGCTAGTGTGTTATGCTTTTCTCCTTGTTTTCTGCATGCTTTAGGTGACAGCAATGGCTTGGTCCTGTGTTCTGCCCATGTTGGACACTAATCCTCTGATAACAGTGTAGGTTAGTGGTCAGTATCAATATGCTGCTGCCATGGATAGCTACTTCAGTGGGAGTGTATAGGCCGCTGTGGGGCATATGACCATGACAAGGCTTCTGTCTGCTGCAGGCTGGTGCCACTTCCCACGCCACCACCAACACTCCACCATGCAGACATGCCCATGCACAGTCAGTGGTGGTGATCGCAGTCCCAGCATGTTAAACTTGTGGGTTTGGCGAGCACCTTGGGCACAAGAGCTGGATGAGGGGAGCAAGGGCACAAGAGCTGGATGGGGGGGGGGGGGCAAGGGCACACATGGGTGGCCACGCAGTATCCTCCACCAGCTGCCCATGCAGGGGCTCCATCATCACCTGCCATCGATGTGTCTCAGGGGGAGGATGGCAGCCACTGCTGTGGTATTTCCCCAGGCACCTGCATTTTTTCAGCTACCTGGAGGGCTACAGAATCTGGTACTATTGGCCTCTTCCCCCACAACTGGGTTCTGCGGCAGTGGGGGGGGGGGAGGGGGGAGGCAGCCTGCATCTCTGACTGGGGTGCTAGGACCCTTGGACCACCCCATGTGGCACATTGCCTTTCCACAGCAGTAGCAGGACTGTGTGCTGCCACTGTCACTGTGGGATCATGACAAACATCGCAGATGGTTCTGCAGATGGCAGAATACCCCTTTGTGGAGAGGCTAAAAAGGATGGAACTCATCAACCTGGGGAAGAGACAGCTAATGGGAGATATGATAGAGGCCTATAGATTGACCAGAGTGGAACAGGTAAACATAGGTCACTTTTTTATGCCATCAGACTGTGGACAGGCTGGGGGACCTGCAATGCAGCTACAGTTTAACTCATTTGGGTCTTCTTGGTGAAAATATTTTTTCAGTCAACGCGTAATCAAACCCTGCAATCCATTACCAGAGGACGTGAAAAAAGCTGTCAGTGTAGCTGGGTTTAAAAATGTTTCAACGGGTTCCTGGATAACGGTCCATAAACCATTGCTAAAGAGGACCCGGGCTATGCACTGCTTGCCCCATTACAGTTTTCTGGGATCCTGTGTGTCTTTTGAGGAAACTGCTAGGTACTTGTGACCTAGATTGTGCACTGTTGGACACAGGATACTGGGCATGATGGACCTTGGTCTGACACAGTTTGGCATATTTTGTAGTCTTATGTTCCTATCTGCCATCTAGGCAGCCCGCCTGGTCCTCCCTGTGCCACAGAAGCCCCACTGCATGATCCATATGCCACCTCCTTTGCCCCATTTGCGCTATCAACATAGTGCCCTTTCATACTTGGATGCGCGGCGTTTTTCACCAGTTGGATATGCTTGGACAGCAAGTATGGTGTAGAGCGAAAATGTGGGCAGCATCAAATATTTGAAAAATAGCTATTAAGGAAGCTTGGCATTCAGTAAAACGTCCCCTGAAGAACCGCGAGGAGAAACGTGTCGGCAATGCCCATGAACGGCGTTGGGAGACAGATATCTTAAAAAACAGGAAGCTTTTATGCCAATTGTTTTATTGTAGCTTTTTAATAAGCAGAAAAAATATATATACGCAAGTTTGAAGATTCCTCTATATGAGCACTTAGAGAATGGTTAGAGTGCACATTATTTTTGAAAGAGGTCATTGATGCAAATACGGGAGACTAATAGGTCATTAATGGCCACACTCTCTCAAGTCTGAGACCTCGTGTTTGCGAGTTATAGGTGCACTTTTGTTTACATTAAGCATCTGCTGAGGAATGAAGAATTGTGCTTGTTACGACATTAGTGAGATATTTGGAGTGCATTTTGAGAACTGTAATTTTCACACTCTATAAAATTGACCCTGAATTAGTGTTGCAGCTAATGGAGCACTACTATCACTTTCTTGGGTTCCCCTGTCTGTGCATCACATTGCAGACAAAATAGGCTCACACTCCTCGAAAAACATCCTTTCCGCTAGGTTTTTGAATTCCATTAGGGTTCCTGCTGTTAATGTGCCTGCGTTAAGGGAGCAAGCCTGGTTCCCGCCCATTCCCCAACCATTGACCCCCGCTCTCTTCCCCATGACGCCTTCTCTCTACCCACAGGTACCATTAGCGGGCATATACTGTAACTGGCTGGTACCATTAGCGTGCACTAAAGTGGATTTTTGCACATGCTAAGGGTGAAGATGCGCAGTTAGTGTGTGCTAACTGTACACTTGCTCCTTTACCACGGTTTAGTAAACATACCCCTTAGGAGATAAAATAAGAGACTTCTCTTTGCTGATTTTCAGAAGCATTTGCAGCTCACATTTATTGTAAAACATTCATTTTCTGTACTGTCATGAAAGAGAGCTCCCTGCAGAGTGCTGTAGCTGTAGGGAAAATCTTGTATATCTCTGTTAAAGAAATGATTTAAAATGACAACAGTCAACTAAGTAGTAAATGAAACTAATACAATAGTTGTATTCCCACTTCAGCAAGATATCTCTGGGTGATGCCCATTAAACATTCTTATATAACATTTAGAATTAAAATACCCTACTGAGTGATACACGAAAGGTCAGTAGAACACATCAGCTTTTATTAGGTATTCACAGTCACCATTTAAGGTCCTGGTATTAAAGAATGAAAAGTCAGCTGCAAATGGGACTAGTGTAGTAGTATAGAGAAAGAAGAATAAAGAGATGAATTTTCAGTGCCATTATCCATGCAGTATCTCTGAAAATTTGCTTAGGTACAATAACAATGCGATTTATTTTAGAATAGAAAAATGGATGTCCTAAATTTAGCTATTTAGCTAAAATAGATAGCAGCTGTACAGACACTCTTGGTTCATTTTGGTCTGATTTTCCCCTCTAATGCTCTCTTCTTTTGAACATGCCCTACACTCTGTGCATTCCTCCTCTTTGCCCCTAGATCCTTAGCCAGCCCTCTTTCCTGCCAAGCGAGCCCTGTCTTGCTCCCTGGCATCCTCCCCCTGTACAGGCCAGTCTCACTCAGGGTTATGCCCCTCCCACTAGAAAACAGGTTGTCATCTTCCTCCTTTCTCTCCACTATCTTATCCAACCATCACCCTATCTCTAACCAGTTTTTTTTGTCTAAGGTCTTTGAGGGGATTCTTCTCTGGTAACTCACCTTGTTTTCGGATAAATCCCTTACTCTTCAGCCGAGGAAAGCCAGCTTTCATGGTGTCCATTGTACTGAATGCCGTCTGCTTTGCATTATGGCCACTCCATACTGTTAGTTACTCTGGATCTCTCTTCTCCTTTCAACCTCATTGAGAAAATTTTCCTTCCCTACTGGCTTTCCAAAACTGACCTGCAAGGCACAATTTTTCAGTAGTTCTCTTCCTATCTCCATTCCCTCACCTTGCAGGTCTCTTCTGACTCCCATCACACCCCTTCATACCCCTTATCCTGTAGTGTTCCTCAGGACTCTCTCTTGGCCCAATCTCTGTTCAATATCTTCTTGGCCCACTCCCTCTGCTTATTTAGTCTCAAGGAAGCAGTCTCTATATCTTCACCAATGACATTCAGATTCTTTGCACCTCTCTCATCTCTTCATGACTGTTTACCTCAAATGTCAGTATGGCTTAAGGAAAACCTCCCTTTTCTCAATGCATTCAAATGCAAAGCCATCCTCTTCCCAGCTCCATGTTCTGTTCCTTCTCCTCCCCAATCTCTATCCAGTTCTTCTTTCCCTTTCTTGACTCCATTCTTACCCTTGGTATCATGGACTCTTTCCTTATATTTAAAACACAAATTGATGCAGTGTTTAAAGCTTCCATTTTCTCCCTTTTCTCATATTCACTCTGTCAGATCCTCACTCTCAGCCCCTCAACTTAAGCTTTCGATTCTTACCCTAGTCATCTCTAGGATAAATTTCCATAACTCTCTTTACCATTGCTTTCCTCCTTACTCTCAGAAGCTTTTATAGCTTATACAGTCCACAACCAGTAAGCTTCTGTTACTCCTCTTTTATTTTTTCCACTGGCTTTCCACCTCCACTTGTATTAAATTTAAGATTCTTATCCTAGTACATGTGCCTTTTATACTTGCACTTCTCTCTATTTGACCAATTTTACAATTCTCTATACCCCCTCCCACTCCTTACATACTCACAGTCCTCACTTCCTTTTCCCCCTCCTTTGGCCCACTGCCTCGAATACTCATGACACTCTGCTTTTGCTTACCTTGATTCTACATTTTTGGAGTTCCCTCCCCATCTTTCTTCACCAGGAATATTCCTTTTCTAAATTTAAGGAGGATCTGACTTCTTGAACTCTCTTTTCCCAGGCTCCAGGATAGGGCGTTAGTCTAGTTTGCTCAGACTCCCTTTTCCTTTCCCATCTTCCTCGCTCTATCCTATCTGATTGTAACTTCCTTTCTCACTTTGTTTTTCTATTTTTTTGTAAACCACCTTGACATCCTTCTTATTCAAAAGATGGTATAACAAGTGCAATAAATACATAAATAAATAAATATCATTGCTATCCATAGTGTGGTAGTGGTCACCACTCTCCATGTATCTAGCACCACTCGCTATTCATACATGTATAATGTATGATACATGTATAATGGATAATTTAAACACCACAACTTAATTATTGTCCCATCTTCCTTCTTTCCTTCCTCTCTAAGGTCACCAAATGCTTGGTTGCATGTCAGCTTCAAGATTTCCTTCTTTCTGCCCATGCTCTTCACTAGTCTCAGAATGGCTTTTGTCCCTCTCTCTTGACTGAACACTCCTTGGTAGCTATCACAGATTATCTTCACATCGCCTTGGATTCATCTCAACAGGTTCTTCAGGTTTCTCTTGACCTCACTGTGGCTTTTGACTTGGTTAGTTACTCTTTTACTCTTTTCCAGCTTGCCTCTCTGGCTCTGCTCTTAACTGGTTTTGTTTCTATCTCTCTGGTCATTCTTACAGGGTTGCTTGGTCCTCTCAGCTTTCTGCCCCACATTCTCTTCACTGCAGCATTGCACAGGGTTCTGCTCTCAGTCCTATCCTTTTTAATGTCTTCTTAGCTCTCCTTGCCTTCCTTATTGAGTCCCTTGATGATATTCAGATCCTATTTGTTTTTCTGCTTCCTCCTCCTTGGGTATTTCACAGGCTTCTCAAAAGCTTGATGTCATTTCACATTGGTTCTCCCACCATGGTCTAGTACTTTAAGTCCATCTCTCTTTTGTTCACCAATCCTAGCCCCTTCTCTTTTCCACTTCCCCTTCCCCTTCCATTCATGGTGCTCTGCTCCCTTTCCAAACCTCTGTTAAAATTCTGTGTGTTCTTTTTGATTCTCAGCTTTCCTTCAATCTCACATCTCCTCGGTGGTCCAACACTGTTTTCATGTTCTTCATCTGATCTGTTCTATAACTAAGCTTCTTGATCTATCCTCTATCCATTTACTTCTCCTTTCTCTGGTTATTACCCATCTGGAGTATGCCAATCCCCTTCTTTATGGTCTTCCCCAGTATCAAACTCTTTAGTTACAGCTAATCCAAAACACAGCTCTCAGACTCCTTCACAATGTATGCCACCATGATCATGTCACCCCTCTTTTCCTCACTGAGCACTGGTTACCTATTCCCTTCCATGTTCTTGTCATGACTTCTTTCCATGTATACTCCCCTTTGTGCCCTCCATTCCACCTCTCTGAGCTTCCTGACCATCCCTAGCCCCCATCTGGTTTGCATGTCCCTGGCCCACTCATCTTTTTTCTGCGTTATTGCTCCTACCTTATGGAATTCCCTACTTTCCTCTCTTCATTCTCAATTATCATTTGTCTGCTTTAAATCACAGCTGAAGGCTCACCTTTCACTCTTGTTTTTCCTTCAGCTCAAATTCATTGATCTTTAGCTACCTATCTCTTTCCCCCTCCCTTTACAGCTCCAGCCAATTAGCCTCCTTCCCTTTCTTTCCCTTATATTTCTTGCATATTGTGCTCATACTGCTCTGTAACCTAGGCTCTCCTCTCCTTCTTTTCCACTGTGGTTTGCTCTCTCTCGCCTGTACCATGTGTCATTTTGTTTGTCCTTCTTCTTGTTATTTTCTTTTGTAAACCACTAGTTGTGATGCTATAGGCGGTATATCAAGCCAAATAAAACTGTAATTGTAAAAGTGCTGACCACAGTTTGAATATTTTGACCCATTAGTCTCTTTTAAAAACTCTCACAGTGCTTATCAGTTCCTTCATATATATGCATAAAGTCAACAAGCAGACAAACAATTGGCTACAACATGGTTCACCATTTTAAGACTGGTACATTGGAAGTTTGCTTATTATCAAGCTTACTCACAGCAGAGCCAAGGCGATGAAAGATGTGCATAGGCAGAGACATGTTGTTGACAAGCTTGTGCTTCCTCATTGGATACAATATCTGTCAAGGTGATAGAATTTACAAACAACTTACAAGTCAATATTCAAAAGGATTTATGGAATTTACTTATGGATTGTAAATGTAGAATTCTCTCCCCACCAATATTCAATCACTAACTGTCCTGGTAGTAACTGTCCCGGAGTTAGGGAAGAATGAGGGCAGGAGCCATATACCATCCATATAGTAGAAATATTTAGGAGGCCTAAAAAGCAGGCCTGAATTAAAATGCATAAGCTATCAATGTAGGGTGTAATTTTATAAAGGTCAGCATATGCTCATGGGGAGGGTAATTTTAAATAGGTCAGCCAAATGTCTGGATGCATGCAGAAACAGGGGCACCTGAGTTTGGACCATGATTTTGGTATGTCCGTATAGATGTGCACGTATCTTATGAATTGGGAGAGTAGGTATAGGTGCATGTGAGATGGGGGAACGTGCCTATTGCTATAAATATCTGCAGCTGCAGGTACATGTACATGAAGTGCATGCTGAAATTGCAGGCACGGGGACATGCAGAAAATGGCCACTTGCAGCAGGAAGCCCAACTTTGTCACAGATGACACCCTCCTACATCAGGGACATCAGGGGAAAGGAATAGTAACTTGCCAGTTACTCATATAGGTCTAGGGAGTCATGGCACCTAATGTGTGCTTCAGGTGGTTGGGTCAGTAGGCATGCATTGCACACAGCTTCAGTCAACAGAGTGATTCCTTCCCTTGAGTGGGGCCCATTTGCACATAGGCCTTTGAAATCATTACTAAGTCATGTAAGGCAATGAAGACAAATGCATACCAACAATTGTTTGCAAAGGAATGTGGCTATGCCTGCATATCCCACACCTGCCACACGTAGGTCTCCATTCCCAATGTTGCCCATATATAGGGGAGCACTGTCTACATGGAGTGACTATCCAGATGTCACAGGCCTTGAACTTGTATGTGGTAAAGGACAGCTTGCAAAGCTTTTAACCAGTGTAGCACAACCAGTTATCCAGCAGCTTCTACAACAGTCCTCATTCCATACAGGGCCACATTGTCAACTGAATCCCATTTCAGGTTCACTCTTTTCTTTCCTGTTAGATGAGAACAAGGAGCACTGAGATGAAAAGGAGCACCTTTTCTGCCTCTCTCTCCTATACGTAAGGACATACAAGAGCCATGCTGAACACATGGTTGCTCTTCCAGCTGCAACCACTATCAACAGCACCAATATATATCACCAGTAGCATCAACACTCACCACCACCGGGAAGCACCCAAAATATTGCTAAGGTAGAGTAATTTAGTACTCAGAAAATCCATGAAGATAATGAACCATTTTAGTAGGCAGCTCTTTTAACTGTATTTGTCCCCAGTTTTCATCTCTACCACTCCACTGGAGACTGTTCCATGCATCCACCACTCTTTACTTATGATCAGGAACCAAATGTGATGAAAGCAGAAGTTAAAACAGCATTTAAAACATTGTCAAAGAACAAAGCATCGAACATTGATTGCATTCCCATTAAAGTTTTACAGCAATCGGATGCAGCTGTTACAATACTTTTTAGACTTTGCCAGGAAATTTGGAAGAAAACATCATGACCAAATGACCGAAAAAGATTTGTGTTCATAACAATGCTGAAAAAAAGTGATCCAACTGACTATGGAAATTATCATACCATCACTGATCCCATACCACATCAAGATTCTATTCAAGATCATTCAGTGAAGACTGCAACCATACCTGGAATAAGAACTGATTGAAGTGCAAACAGAATTCAGGAAAGAACAAGGACAAGAGACATCATTGCAAATGTGAGATGGATCCATAAAGAGTCAAAATAATATCTATATGTGTTTTATTGACTGCAGCAAGCCCTTTGATTATGTAAATCATGAAACATGCTAGGCCACATTAAGAAGTGTGGATATACCAGAACACCCAATAGTTCTCATACACAACCTTTACATTGATCAAGAAGCAACAGTTTGAACAGAACAAGGAGAAACAAAATGGTTAACTTTAGCAATGATGTGCAACAAGGCTGCATACTTTCTACAAATCTGTTTAATTTATATACAGAACAAATCATCAGAAAAGCAGGACTGTATGAAGATAAAAGTGTGAAGATTATGGAGGAAGATTCATTCATGATCTTCACTCTGCTGATGATACCACATTACTGGCTAAAATTGAAAACCATCTGAAACATCTGCCTATCAAGATCATGTAGAATAGTCTTATAATGGACCTGCTCTTAACTTGGAAGAATACAAAGATCTTGACAATTGACAAAATTAATAATTTCATCATTGTGAAAAAAAAAATTGAAATGTAGAAAACTTTAACCTGCTTGAATAAATAGTCAATAACGAAACAATAAACAGTCAAAAAAGCTGATGACACATTGCTCTTGGAGGAATGCTATGAAGAGAGTAGATAAGATTCTCAAGTGCAGAGATGTATCTCTGCCTACAAAGATTCAACTTGTCTAAACCATGATATTTTCAATAATGTTATATGTATGCAAAAGTTGGACAGTGAAGATGAAAAACAGGAAGAAAATCAATGCCTTCAAATTATGGTGCTGGTGAAGAATATTGTATATACTATGGATTACCCAAAGAACAAATCAGTCGATACTACAGGAGATAAACTTAAGCTTGCTTTAGAAGCTTGTGACAAGAATTTGACTTTAATATTTTGGACATATCTTTTGAAGAGAAAGATAATTAAGAAAGTCATTATGCTTGGCAAGATTAAAGGTCAATACAAAAAAGAAAGGACAGCGATGCAAAGGATCAGTCCATCGATAACAACTATGGATGCCACTCTATGAAAAATTAACTTACTGGCTGAAGACTGAACACATTTTAGAAAAACTATCCACAGGGTTGCCATGAATCAACCAGCAACAACAAAATCATTTGATATGATCATCCTCAGGTCCTGCTCTTCTTTTTTGATCTTTCATTTGTAAGCATCAAGTCTTGGCTACCAAATTCTCAACCATTCTTCAAGCTTTACTAGTTTTCTCCTCATGTTCTATATTTGGAAAAACTTAGAGAAGCTATCAAAGTAGTGAGGAAAGCAAAGATTTAAAAAGAGGAGGAAATAGCCAATGCAATAAAATGGGGGGATAAGACATTTTTTAGATATGTTAGGGAGAAGAGGAAGGGCAAAAGTGTTATTGTCAGACTCAAGGGTGAAGGGGAGGAATATGTAGAAGCTGATGAGGATAAAGCAGAATTGCATAACAAATATTTCTGTTCTGTCTTCACAGATGAAGAACCAGGAACAGGATCTCAGAAAACACCCACAAACAGGAACAGAAGCAAGGGGCATCTTGAACAATTTTCAGAAGACTGTGTTCGTGAGAAATTAGCACAACTTAAAGTAGACAAGGCGATGGGACCAGATGGGATACACCCTAGAATACTGAGGGAACTTGGGGACATTCTAGCAGCTCCACTGACTGACCTTTTTAATGCCTCATTGGGGTTGGGAGTAGTGCCAAAGGACTGGAGAGAGGCTCATGTGGTGCCTTTACACAAAAGCGGAAGTAAGGATGTGATTGAAAACTACAGACCAGTTAGTTTAACTTTGGTGGTGAGTAAATTATTGGAAACGCTGCTGAAAGAGAAAATAGTGAGGTTTCTGGAGTCCAGTGGATTACAGGATCTGAGGCAGCATGGATTCACCAGAGGCAGGTCTTGTCAGACAAATCTGATAGATTTCTTTGACTGGGTGACCAGGGAGTTGGACCGAGGGAGAGCCCTAGATGTGGTGTACTTAGCTTTCAGTAAAGCCTTTGACACCGTTCCTCATAGGCGACTTATAAACAAACTGAGCACCCTAGGGATGGACTCTAAAGTTACTGCTTGGGTTAGAAATTGGTTGAGTGGGAGGCGACAAAGAGTACAGGTAAATGGAGCTCACTCTGAGGAGAAGGAAGTTACCAGTGGTGTGCCCCAGGGATCTGTCCCTGGTTCAATTCTTTTTAGCATCTTTGTTAGTGATATAGTGGAAGGGCTGTCAGGTAAGGTTTGCCTCTTTGTGGATGATACCAAAATCTGCAATAGAGTAGACACCCAAGAAGGAGTAGATAACATGAGGAAGGATCTAGCTAAGCTTGAAGAATGGTCTAGAATTTGGCAGCTGGGATTTAATGTTAAAAAATGTAAGGTCATGGATTTGGGCTGCAGCTATCCAAGGGATCAATACAGTAACTTACTCTCAGATTGTCAGTAACTTACTCTCAGATTGAATACTGCTGTTTATGACTCACTTCAGATTTACTGTTGTCAGTAACTCCTCTCAGAATTGTTGTTGTTAGTAACTCATCTCAGTAACTTACTCTCTGATTCAATACTGCTGTTCATGAATCACTTCAGTTTTACTGTTATCAGCAACTCCTGTTATCAGTAACTCCTCTCAAAATTATTACTGTTGTCAGTAAGCCAATCCAGAAATACTATTGTTGCTAGTACTGCTTACTACTTACTACCTTGCTACTATGTAACAGCTGAGAGCTCAACAGTTGTAAACCTTCCTATGTTCCCCACGCTAACCATTATCTCTCCTCTCAATGGCTGTCCATCCACTCTAACCAAGAACCCAAGTCTTTAACACCCAAGCAAACATACCACTGAGCCAGATACTGAAAATGTCACACCCTAACATCATGCTACTAAGAATATCATACACTTGCATATTATTAACGATAATAATAATCAATCTATCTCTAAGCTTAAACAGCAATAATCATATGACCATTCCTATAATACACACACACCAGAAATGTATGTTATTTTGAACACACCCACTCTCACAACCACCCAAAAATAAATTATAATAGACTAATACAAATAAACCAAACAAAACCTCAAACATGCAAGGAAATCTGCGCCAATAATTCATCCTCCCTATCATGCATCCTCATCAATGCACGTTCAATGAAAAACAAACTCCCTATATTTAATGATCTGATAACAGACTTAAAACCAGATATCTTATGTGTCACAGAGACCTGGCTTTCTGAAACAGATACAATCTACCTAAATCAACTTGATAATGTAAACTATGACATATTTTACAAACATAGATCCAATAGAAGAGGCGGTGGAGTACTAATGATGACAAAAAAGATATTAAATGCCAAACCAATCCAATCAAACATCTCTAGTAACATAGACACATTATTGATCAAAATCAACCACTTGAGAATTTGTTTAATGTATAGACCCCCAGACCAAAGATCAGATTGCCTGGACTCTCTTATTGAATTCCTTAGCTCATCCACCGAACAAAACCCTATAATCATGCTAGGCGATTTTAATCTTCCATCACAACCAATACTAGACTCCAAACTATTTCTTGACACTATATCAGATATAGATTATCATCAAATAATTAACACAGCAACACATATTAGAGGAGGAACACTTGATATGGTTTTTCTCCCTGATACATTCTTCAAGCTAGTCAACTCAAACTCCGTAGAATGCATAGAGACGCCTTGGTCAGATCATTATATTATCAAAATAAAACTCACATATCCTACCACTAGCATCAAAAATTACACAAGTAGTGGCCCTATCTCAAAATTTAAAAAATTTAATGAAACTGAATTCCTCGATTCAACTATCCCACACCTCTTACTATCCACAGCAGATCTGGATGATGCGGTTAACAATTGGAATGAAACTATCAACAATGCAGCTAAAATAATTACACAAATAAACAGAGAGTACACTCTAAAACAAACCGTACACCATGGTTTAACAACACACTAAAACAAATGAAAAGAGAACTAAGAAAACTTGAAACTAAATGGCGAAAATCCAAGTTGACAATACACAAGGAAATATACAATAACCATCTCACAAAATATAAGGAAACATTAGACACTACTAAGAAAAACTACTATGCAGCAACCCTATCAAAATCATATAACAGACCTAGAGAGCTATTCTCCATCGTCAGAAGTCTAACCAATAACGCTCAAACTTCCAGCAATGAAATCACAGACATCTCACCACAAACCCTAGCTAACTACTACCAAAACAAATCAAAGAAACCATCAATACCCATAGATACCTTTAACATTTCTCACCAATCCGTAGATGATTGGTCAGATTTTTACCCTGTTACAAAAATGACATTAAAAACTATCATCTCCGGACTCAACACTACAACTTCTCATTTAGATCCATGCCCTGTATCCTGGATAAAAAACACACTGCCAACACTCCTATCCTACATTCTCACAATAGTCAACCTCTCATTAACCCAAGGTTACCTTCCACCCTCGCTTAAACATGCTCAAATACGCCCAATCCTAAAGAATTGCAATCTAGACAAAACATCCCCAGTATCTTACAGACCCATTTCGAGCATACCATTTTTGGCCAAAATAATTGAAAAAGTAGTACAATTACAAACACAGGAATATATAGATGCATCTTACCCACTTGATGAACAACAATATGGATTCCGGCCACGCCACGGAGTAGAAACACTTCTAGCAGTTTTATTTGATACTCTCCTAAGAGGTATTGACAATCATAAACAAGCATTCATCCTCCTGTTTATTGACATATCAGCAGCTTTTGATAGTGTACATCACACAATAATGCTTAACAACCTAAGGCAGTTAGGCATAAACTCCACAGTACATAAATGGTTCACCTCCTATCTAAATAACAGAACGCAAAATATAAGAATAGGTAATCAAACCTCCACTACATATAAGCAAGAAATAGGTTTACCACAAGGTTCAGCATTATCAGCCCTACTTTTCAATATCTACATAAAACCGGTCTGCAACATATTTAAGAAATTTGGAGTACAATATCACCTCTATGCGGATGATATTATGTTGTACATTCCATTTACGATCCCTAACCTACCACTACAACGCCTATCAGACTGCTATAACGAAATCACAATTTGGCTAAAAACTCAAAATCTCCACATAAACCATGCCAAAACAGAAGTCCTAATTGTAACAAAAAATCAATCATATATCCCTCCAACCCACATAACACTACAAGACCAAGAAATTAAAATAAAAAACGAAATAAGATATCTAGGCGTAATCATAGATTCACACCTTGCAATGGAAACCCACATTAGAAATACTATAAAGAAAATCTATTTTAAACTCAAAATACTCAAACAACTACGCCCGCTAGTATTTATAGAGGATTTTATTAATATAATACAGGCTACCATAACCCCTCACTTTGATTTCGCCAACCTAATACTAATGGGCATTTCAAAACAAAACATTACAAGGATTCAACTAGCTCAAAATGCAACAGCTAGAATTATACTAAAAATAAACTCACTCCAACACATAACACCAATTCTAGCATCCCTTCACTGGTTACCTATTCAAAGCAGGATAATTTACAAAATAATAATAACATCATTCAAAGCCTTACATGACATGGCCCCGACTACTCTATGTAGTCTAATATGCAAAAAACTTTCTAAGCCTACTCACAGAAAAGGACAATCAAATAAACTAAAGATTCCAAAAGACTTTATAAAAGCACATAAATTAACAAATAATAGAGCCTTTTCTCACATAGCTCCAACCATTTGGAATTCGCTACCAGAGGATCTACGATCACTAACAGAGATCGTTGAATTCCGCAAAAAATTGAAAACATATCTATTCACTAAACACTATAATACAATGGAAACCCTAGAACCCATATTAGACAAAGGCTAAATAGCCACCTGTTCACATCAAGTACAAACCTAACTCTATCCGGACAACACTTATAGCTTAAATGAAATGACGATCCAAGCTCTTATGCCCAAATACCTCCACATGTATATAGTTGCATATGTTATGTTCTTTCTTACGCTGTTCGACACTACACTACGTTAGTTAACTTGTTACTCACGGTTCTAGCTTAAATATACTGTTTGTTTATTAAACTGTGCTTTGTTTAATTTATGATGTTCTATGTAAAAGTTATGACGTTCTATGTAAAACAAACTGCGCTTTGTTAATTGTTGTTAATTGTACACCGCAACTGAACTTTGGAAGATGCGGTATATAAATGTTAAATAAATAAAATAAATAAATAGTATAGGGGGTGAAGTACTTTTGTCCACTAAAGAAGAGCGGGACCTAGGCATGGTTATATCTGATGACCTTAAAGTAGCTAAATAGGTAGAAAAGGTGACAGCAAAAGCTAGAAGGATGCTTGGGTGCATACAGAGAGGAATGGCTAGCAGAAAAAAGGAGGTAATAGTGCCTCTGTATAAGTCTTTGGTGCAAGCTCATTTGGAGTATAGTGTGCAATTCTGGAGACCACACCTTCAAAAGGATATAAACAGGATGGAGTCAGTACAGAGGGTGGCTACTAAAATGTTTAGTGGTCTTCATTATAAAGCATATGAGGACAGACTTAAGGATCTTAATATGTACACCTTAGAGGAAAGGCGGGATAGAGGTGATATGATTGAGATGTTTAAATACCTCCATGGCATAAATGCACAGGGGGAGAGCCTCTTTAGATTGAAAGCAAGTTCTGCTACGAGGGGACATGGGATGAGGGTGAAGGGAGATAGATTCAGGAGTGATATGTGGAAATATTTCTTTACGGAAAGAGTGGTGGATCCGTGGAATAGTCTCCCAGTGGAGGTGGAGGAGATGAGGACAGTATCTGAATTCAAAAAAGCATGGGACAAACACAGAGGATCTCTAAAGGAAAAAAAGGGGACCGTTGTAGTTGATGATATGGAAGGACAGACTAATAGGTCATGTGGTCTTTTTCTGTTGTCATTTCTCTATGTTTCTATATTTCTATGTTACCCACACCTTCCAGGGTGTCTACCCTGTTGTAGATATTGGTATCATCTGCAAAGACTCATATCTTTCCTGACAGACCTTCCACAATATTTTTTATAAAAATGTAAAAAAAACCCCACAGGATAAAGAACCAATCCCTGCAGCTCGCTACTAGTAATACCCTTATCTTCAGGACATTTACTATTACCCACTGTCATCTCCCACTCAGTTTCCTGCACCGTAAGTCAGTTCAGAGTGCATTCAATTAATTTATAAATCACCGATGAGGAATGGTAGCAAAGATCTTTCTGCAATTTAAGTATACCCCGTCGCTCTGGCCACCACCCCTGATTTCATCAAGGTATTCTTTTTCCACCATGCCGATCTCCACTGTACCGAATGCTTTTGGCACAAACACCCTTCTAAGGATTCTCTAACCCATTTCCACTACTTCTGCTCTCAATACTGTTCCCTTATACATGCTATTAAGCATTCCTATTAAACTAACCTTATTACCTCTTCTTCCAATTCCTCCCACCAACTCTATTCCATCCTTCGCTCCCTTTCAGTTGCCCATACCTCCCCCTCCCTGGCTCCCCCCCATCCTTTCCGACCCTGCCCTCCTAGAAACTTTCTATAGTAACAAGGTTCAGACTCTCCGTTCCTCTTTTTCTTCCTGCTCCCACTCTCTCTCCCCTCCGTGAACACCCTCCTGTCCTGCCCTTCCTCCTTCTCGCCTTGTAAACCCCTCTCTCTCCCATCAGTGGTCCTCTTTTCATCCTGTCTCCCCTTCTGAGTTATCCAGAGTGCTCTCCCACTCCCGTAGGACCACCTGCCAGCGTGACCCCATCCCCTCTTGCTGGCTCAGTGAGCCATCTCTCACTCTCCTCACTCTCATTCTTTCCATCTTTAATTCCAGCCTTTCATCTGGTCTCTTTCCTATTCCTTGAAAGCATGCCATAATTTGACCCATCCTCAAGAAACCTTCCCTGGATCCCTCTGTCCCTGCCAATTGGTGCCCTATCTCTAACCCCCCTTTTCTCTCTAGACTCCTGGAAAAGCTAATCTTTGCACAGCTCACTTCTCACCTAGACTCCACACTTATCCTTCACCCCTGTCAATCTAGTTTTCACCCAGGACACAGCACTGAAACTATTCTGACTTCCCTCCTCTATGAACTACACTCCTCTCACGACCAGGGGCTGTACTCTATTGCTGTCTCCCTTGATCTGTCCTCTGCCTTTTGATGTTGTAGACCATCGCACACTTCTCACCCGTCTTTCTGATGCTGGCATTAGTGGTTCTGTGCTTCACTGGTTCTGCTATTTTCTGTTCTCCAGGTCTTTCTCCATTTCTTCTGGTGCCTCCTCCTCACCCATCATCCCCCTTTTCTGTGGTGTTCACTAGGGCTCTATTATGGCCCCTCTCCTCTTCAATATCTTCCTTGCTCCCATCACGCTCCTTATTCAATAGCACTGTATCTCCGCGTACTATTCGCGGACCACATCATCTTTCTCCATCACACTGACCCTTCCACCCTCGATATCACCCCCTCAATGACTCTCTTTCCTCTGTGAGCACCTGGGTATCTTCCAATTTTCTCCACCTCAACCTGGACAAAACCCAAACCATCTGGTTCACATTTGGCAGCCCCATCCCTGTTCTTTCATCTTCCCTTTCTTCTTCCCCCATCCCCTTAGGGATATGTTTACTAAAGCGCGGTAACTTTACCGGCGATAAGTGCAGCGTTAATGTAAGTAATGCCATATAAGGAAGTGGGTGCACCAGCGTTAAGATAGCAATGTCCATGTAAAACACATTAAAGGGCACCTTGGCCAGTTAGCTCACGTTAACGGGACATTGCATGTTAAAGCTGAGAAAGAAAACACAATACAAGGCTGACAAGGCACTATATAAGGTGCCTTGTAGGGTGCCTTATAAGGTGCCTTATAGGGCGCCGTATAAGGTGCCTTGTAGGATGCCTTATAAAGCTCCTTATAAGGCGCCCTAAAAGGCGCTTCATGAGGTGGCTTAGGGTAAGGCTTATAAGTTGCCTTAACCTAAGGTGCCATATAAGGTGCCCTAAGGATGTTAAGGTGCCCCAAGATATGGTGCCCAAGGGCAGTAAGGTACCCCAAGTTGACAAGCATGAAATGTAAGGGCAAAAAACTGATGTAACCCTAACACTGCACAGAGCACCAAGGAAAGGCAATGGACAAGTGATGGAAGGAAGTAGAGGTGGGAGCTGATGGACCTGCCAAATCTGCATGCAGCCAATGTGTCAGCCGGTAAAATGGACAAACATATTGGAGGCAGCTGTACCGATGCACAGGGTGTTGGCAATGTAAAGTGCTACAATGACAGTGGGTGAAAGAGGATGGGAATACGTGTCCAACAGTGGAGGTAGAGGTGGCAAGATATTTGCAATGATAGGAGGACAGAGAAGTAGTAGTGCCAGGCAGAAAAGACACAGGAGAGGCAAACATGAAGAGCTGCAATGCAGAAAAGGGTACCAGTGCAGGATATGGGGTAGCAGCCAGCACATGAAGACAGGATGCTACACAGCTGACAGATGCAGATAGATGGACAGAAGGATGGCTGGCAACTGTGATGATGGTACTATGGGCTGGCAGCACAGATCTGCAGAGATATGACTTTCACAGGAATGAAAAGGACTTGCCTTGGACAGGCCTAATAAAATGAGATCATGGAGGGGTTGAACCCATGACCTCTGTCTAGGACATCATTGTATTAACCAGTGGGTTCTACCTCTATGGCATTTGCCTCAGCAATGGCTGGATACAGAAAGACTGCAGGTCACCGCACAAACTGTCTGATGTGTCCATCAGGATAGGTTAAACCCATCAGTACCCATGATGCAATGCACATGCAGAACAGCAGTCTACATCTGATCACCAGATGGGGTATGCAGCTCTCCAGCACCTCAGCATGGTAGGAGGAACTGACCATGCGTGATACTGGCACAGAGTAGCCACACACCATGCCATTGTGCCAGTTCTGTGTTCACCCTGAGGGTGAGGTGGGGCTGCCAGCACCAGGTCCGCAGTACCCGGGTTGCTTGAGATAGCCTTTGCTGCAGGGCCCTATTGTTGGTAGTGTGTGACAGGTATTCATTGCAGTCACACCTAAGATAATCCTGTGTCCATCTGTATTCCCCAGTCACATCTAGCCCTTGGGGACCAGGAGCCGCTCAAGTTAAGCATATCCAGTGTGGTTGTCATGGTCAATTGTTATAAGAGCAGGGGGGTGCCTGGACCCACATGCAGATTATGTAGCACCACCTACCAACCCACCCAATCTGGGTCAAGATGGGGGACAGGATCTGCCCCCAACAGACCAACACTCTACATCTTTGCAATGGAGGCAGTAGAGGGGCATGATGAAGGGCTGAGAGACCATCAACCCAAGTCCCGCTGGCAAAAGGGTGCCCTTTAGGGCAGTTGATGCAGATCTGTACGTATCACACACACGCACTGGCAGACAAGCAGTAGGCCTGGAAAAGCTCAGCTGCCCCCACCACAATCTGACATTCACCAGCAGAGAACACAGTCAGTCTGCACCCTGCAAGGCATTCCAACCACACACATGCTGACTGCAGACAGTGCCTATCCCCAGAGAAACTATGCACACCCTTAGGTGGGATGTAAGCACAGTCAGCAGGCAGGTATCTCAATGATTGGTGCTCAGAACAGAGAACACACATCTATCACCTAAAAGAAACACTGTTTAGCACTCTGTGGGAACCAAGCCATGCCATGGTCACTGCTCAGTCAGGGTGAGAGTGCCCTCCCAGCACGACATGCTGTGGCCACCCTGTCCATCCAGGTGGTAGTTGGCACTACAATGTCTCAGCCATTGCCCTACACCCTATGCAGATGCATCCTGCCCAGTCCGCCCTCTCCAGACCATACCCACAATACCTTGCTCCTCATTATGCACATTGGCAGGCTAATGCTGGAAACAGTGTAAGCATTGGGGGCCCAGTGAGGAGTAGGCAGCCACAAAACAATGGATAGACATACACACACTAGAGATGGTTGGCAGCCCTGCCTGCCACACTAGTCCTGAGCACAGTGCAGGCATTGCTAAGGTATGCAGGTGCTAGTAGTAGTGCTTTGGTGGTAACTGCTGCTCTGTGCCGGGCCCAACAGCCTGACTCTCCATGAGGCTTTTGATAGTGGAGCCTCTGGGTATGGGTGTTTGTGCCCCTGTTGGTCAATGCTCTAGGGAGTGCACATGTTTATTTTGTATGTGTTATGTAGGGTAAAATGCAGGGATATGGTCTGCAGGAGCCACAGCTGGGACCTGAACCTGTGACCTTCTGCCCCCGGACACACTGGCTGTGTGTACTGCACCATACTGTTGACGCAGAGGCAGGTCAGTCACTGGGGATACCATAACTGTTCATCAGACAGACCTTGTCTGTTGCACTGCACACCACCCTCGTGAACAGGGCTTGGCCTTGGTCTGCTGTGGGAAGATGCCACTGCCCCCTCCACCACCAGCACTCATCCCCCACCACGCTGACATGCCCATATGTCAGTGGTGCTGTTGGTACACAGTCCCGGGCCATCCAATATGCAGGTAGGCAGCTGCCTAGGGTGGGGGGGTCTGGGTTAAGGAGGCCTACATAGACATCCACACTTCCCCCCGGCACCACCTGCAAATGTTATGTGCCTGCCATTCTGGGGGAATATGGCTTGGGGGTGTCAGGTTGGTGATCTAGCCACTATTGTCTAGGGTGGACTTGGTAAATGTAGGTAGATTGTGTTATGCCAGCAGACTGTGGACAGGCTAGAGCATGCAACTCCGGTACTGTGTACCCAGTTTGGCCTACTGGGTGTAGATAGTTTCAGACAATGTGTGGTCAGACCCTGCAATGCCTTCCTATGGGCTAAGGGTGTTCATTTACCTGGTTTTCCAACCTGTTTGGGATGCATCCTGGGGAAGGTCGGTAGACCCTTGTTCGAGTGGTCCACAGATGTGCACTTATTGCCCTATTACAGGCATTGTGGTACCTGTGTGACCTTTGTGGTACCCGCTGGGTGATATCCCCTGGATAGGACACTGTGGGACACAGACTCCTGGGCATATTTGACCTTGGTCAGTTGCTGTCTTGCTGATTTCCATTTTCTGCATTCCTATGTGCCACCTAGGCGACATCCTAGTCCACCTTGTGCCCCAGCTGCCTCCACTTATGTCGCACTTGCAGCCTCCTTTACCCATTTGCAGCATCACCATAGTGCCCTTTCATACTTGGGCACTATTCTATTGCTGCACATGTAACACTACTATCACCTTTCTTGGGCTCCCTATCTGTGCTGTACATTGCTAACATTGAAATGGTCTCTCTTTCCTGCAAATGTGCATTTACAGACAGATTTTCAATTGCAGTACTGTCCCAGTATTAATGTTACAGCATTCATGTAGCAGGTGCCTTTCCCCACCCACTCCCCGCCCATTGACCCCTTCTCTCCGCCTTCTCTGCGCCCTCTGGGACAGTTACCGCTGCCGGTAATGTTAATGCGCGTTAACGTTACCAATGCTACGTTACCGCGCTTTAGTAAACATACCTCAAAGTGCAACATTTTACTGCAGTTTAGTAAAAAGGCTCCAAGCTTTTAATATGAATGAATCAAGCTCTTCTTATTACCAAAAAGTCTCATACACTCTTGTAACATTTGCAGATAATCAAAATCCATTTTTTACTGCTTAGCTCAAACCCAAGCTTTTATTTTTTAGGCTTAGGGCTATGTTTACTAAACGTGAATAACGCGCGTAGTATGACGTTAACGACCGTAAGTGCCGTATAACGCGCGTACCGACGCGCTAACGACCGTTAACGTCATACTACGCGCGTTAACCGTAGTTAACGATCGTAAAGCTCCGCGGCGCGTTAAAACAGCGCAGAAGGTGGAGAGTGGGCGGAGAGAAGGGGTCAATGGGCGGAGAGTGGGTGGAGAGAGGCTCCCCTCATACTAACGCGCGGAGTGTCAGAGCTCACTTCCAACGCAAATGAAAACCTGTCGTTAAAGGCATTAAAGGGAAGAGAAACCATTTACGTCAGCAATGTACAGAAAACCGGGGAAACCCACAAAACGTGAGCAGTGTGATACATGTGCACAGAACAAAATATCACATAAAACGTTAAAAATGACCACAAGAAACATTTTAAAAAGCAGAATTCAGCTGGGCAACAGTGATAGCAATGGGCAAAAAGGAACAACACTCCCTGGAAAGCACCAAAATAAAAGGAAATGATGTGTGGAAGGGTCTACGCTCCGCAGACCCTTTCAAAGAGCATTACATTGTAAAGGAGCTGTCCTGGGTGTGTGGTGTAATGTTTCCCAATGATAGCATTGTTGCCCAGCTTGGTTATGGGTGTGTGCCCATTTTGTGAGGTCATTTCTGTGGTTTATGTGCACCTTTGTCTGCATACAAGGTAAATGAGGCCACAGTAAACCTGTTGCAGAGCAGGGTTTCTGACTCGTCAGGCCGGTTTAACTAACTCCAGGGACTGCACTGTCTCTGTGGCCACAGTGTGGTGCAACAGACACAGCCAGTGCCTGTAAGACCAGAGGGTCACAGGTTCAAATCCCAGTTGGGGCTCCTGCCAACCCAGTCCCCATAGTTTTACCCACCACTAAACAGTGATAGTAAAGACACTCCTGTAGTGCAGAGAACATACGCATGGCCTATATTTTACCACACCAAACACAGACACCAGAAACAGGCACATTACCTATAGCAGAGTCCCGCAAATGCAGTCCTGGAGGGCCCCACAACATTCCGGTGTCATGCTGCCTCTAATAAAGATGCCTGTGCTGCATAGCTATGCACCACCCCCATGGTATGCAGATGTAGCTCATGCATATTTATGAGAGACAGCATGAAAACCCGAACAGTGTGTGGAACACCAGGACTGGAGTTGGGGAACTCTGCCGTAAAGCAGCAGCCAACAGGGCCACACACCCACCCACAGGCCCCATTGGCCAATGCCAGCTGGAGAGGCAAGACATTGGGCCCTGCCTTTATCTCCCAATACTAGCAGTTGCATACCTTAGCAATGCCACCCTACACCTGGGTATATGGTACACAGCTATCAAACGTTTCCTCTGATAACTGGCAGATATCAATTCCTACGTTAAGCACATTTTGCTCATTGAGCTCCACCATAACAATCATTCTGATGTCTGCGGTGTGTGCTGCAGGTCTGGTCTCTGACAGTGTTCACCACCCTGGGGAGTGACCCCCCAACAGTCTTGTGTACCATATCCATGCCTGTACTATGCCCAGGACTGGTGTGGTGGGTATGGCTGCTGACCACCTCTATAGTAGCACAATGCTGGCATAGGTGTGGGGGTGGCTGTCTGTCTATCCAGTGTGTGGTGGCTGCAAACACCTTCAACAGCCCACACTGCCAGCACTGTTGCCAGTATTGGGCTGCCAATGTGCATAATGAGGAGCAAGGTACCATGGGTATAGGCCGGACAGGGTGGCCTGGCCAGGGTGCATCTGCACAGGGCATAGGGCAGTGACAGGCACATTGTAGTGCCCGGCCACCAACTACACAGACAGGGTGACCTCAGTATATCCTGCTGAGAGATCACTCTCACCCTGACTGTGCAGTGACCACAGCATGGCTAGGCACTCCCATAGTGCTATCTAGTATTTCTCTCATGTGATACATATGGGTTTCCTTCTGGGGCCCAGTCACTGATGTATCTGCTTGCTGTGTATGCTGACATCCCAGTTCTGGGTGCAGGCATCTCCACTGGGCACTAGCAGACTGTTTGCAGCTGGTAGGTGTTGTGATGGAGTGGCTTGCAGGGTGCAGTGGCTGATGGCTTGCACCAGGGGAATATCAGATAGTGGTGGGGTGCAGCATACCATATCCAGGCCTAATGTCTGTCTGCTATTGTGTTATGGCTGTGTACAGAGCTGCATTGACTGCCCTGTGGGGTGTCTGTTCCCCAGCAGGACTAGGGTTCATATTCCCCTCTACTGCCACCGTTGCAGCACGGTAGACTGTGGATCTTTTGATAGGAGACCCTGTTTGCCTCCCTCAGCCCTGGGGGAGGGGAGGGGTGTGGTGGTGGTGGTGCATGGGGGCTGTACCTGACTGAAACAGACAGAGATGTCCAAGGTGTTCCTGCAGAAACTACCTATCTCACACAGTAACACTGCTTTGGACCTGTGCTGTGGACCTAGTGCTGGGCGCCTCACTGCACCCTCAGGGTGAGCACAGTACCCGCACAATGTGACGGTGTGTAGCTGCTCTGTGCCAGTACAACACACAGTCGGTACCCCCTACCAGGCCGAGGTGCTGTGGGGGTGAATTCCCCATGGTGTGTATCTGTGGACAGCTGCTTTGCATGTGCAGTGCATCATGGGTGTGACTGGCCCAATCCAACCCTGTGAAACACCAGCACCTGCTCACAGGCTCTGATAAACCATAGGCCATCACACGTACATCTGTTAGCATAATGCATAGGTGCAGGACACCCTACAAAGTCTGTAATATAAGATGCCCACACTGGTAAAAACACACGTACCCACGCACGTAAACAAGCACGTACCCACGCACGAATGTACGCACGTACCAACGTACGTGGCTAGGCACATTCCGAGGGTGTTTTTCTGACAACAATACTCAGCGTAACGAAAAGCATGCCTCCTCTTTCCTTCTGTAATGTACAGGGTGATGCCTGAGACAGCCTTCTGTGTTAGGCACACTGGGGGCTCGAACCCATGCTGCCTGTAACAGCGGTCAGTACCGTAACCATTGTGCTACAGCTCTGTTTCAGTGCTTTGTGTCTGTACGTCTTCTTATGATTAACGCGCAGTAACGTGGCACGGCGCCCGGTAATGCTCGTTAATTTTGCTAACGCGCGGTAGTGGTAACGATGTACCGCCCATGTCCTTATTTGGGGTTTCTTTCACTACCGCGGCTCCTACCGCGAACTGCACTAACGCGATTTAGTAAACAGACCCCTTAGTGTCATCTTAAAACGACTTACATTCAGATGGATGAAGAAAACTACAAGCAGAAATGTGCATGCTCTTCCCTGATTAAGAGACCACTTAAACCTTTCAAAACCTAGCCTAGCATTGAATATATAGGATAGAACAGTGCATCAACATTTTCCCTGTACTCTGCTTTTTAAAGACAGCAGTTGTAAGATGAAATAAAATGGATTCCTCTTTACATTCTTCCTGACGTTCTAACAATTGTGCTTGACTTCTTCAAGCTTGCTCTTAAAGCATCTAAAGCAAAAATATTTAACATTTTTCCAAATTAGCATGCATCATCATTCCAGGCTACAGAACCCTGTGGGGTCTGGCATACTTTACTGCATTATGATGCCATGCTGCTGCCCCAGATTCATAACTAAAGAAATTTACTTTGGTGCTCCTGCAGGAATTTATTGACCTCCATGAGATCAAAGAGTCGGAAAGAAAAACATGTTCAGAAAGCCAGTCATTTGGCAAGGTTATTGAGTGAGCTGCGTCTACTTGTTCTTTCTGTTCTACTACACTTTCTCTGTATAAACACTGATCAGGCCATTTGAACATACAATGGCCTATTTGGTTTTATTGTTTGATCTTTACATTTTAATAGAGGACTAGATAAGCTATGAAATATTTCTCGAGGATCATTTTAGATGTTTAAGGTCATGTTGCATTCAGGTACAATAGGAAATTTACAACATTCATGTGGAAATTGTGTCAATTTACATATAAATGGTGAGTTTTGAAAGCACTCTGTTTACACTTGGATGTCTTCATGAAGGGTATGTGCATGTAAGGCCAAACATTTCCATGCTGGGATTTAAATCTGTTCCCTGAGAAATATACGTTTTAAGAAGTTCTCGTTTTGGCCAGCACTTTATAGGAAGAATATCCTCCTTAATCCCCAACTTGTTATTTTCCCCTTCAAACGGAAAATATGTAAGGATTGTGGTCTGTTTATTTAATTAGTGGTATTTAAATGTGTATGTTTGCAAAATGGCTTTCACATACATGCACGTTTTAACACTTACATGTTCAAGGCCAATGTGTTTATGGTGGCTATGTGTACATGCAGTGTGTGGTGACTGGCAGACTGTGCACAGATGGTATATGAGTGGCTGACACAGCCCAGTGTTGCCCAACATGTACAGGTTGCCTTTGATTGATCTAGCCGATTGGAATTCCCAGTAACAGGCCGATGCAGAAAGCGCTAGACCTGCACTGGATGGATTGGTTAACGTTCCTGACAATGCACGCATTTTAACGTGCGATGCAGGAAGGTTACACTATGCAAATGCCCACTGCGGTAAACCTGCGCATTCAAATGAGCCACTGCAGCTTTAAACAGGGAGAGCAAGCCAAACACATGTGCACAAGAAGTCTGCGCTAGTTTGACTTCTTCTCCCCAAGCACCGGTGGCTAATTTGCATTTTTCCCTCGGTCATCCCTCTGCTTCCTGGCTATTTAAAAACAGTAGCGTTATCTGCACACAGCAACTTCTTATGATAGACTGATGAACAGCACCATACAGAACACCAGAAATCCAGTTTCACTTTGGCTTTATTTTTTGTTGGCAGGGCCCAACACTGTTTTGATGGCATCGAGGACTTTGCCCAATGCTTGATCATCTGGGGAGAAGATGATCTAGGTATCGGGGAAAACACCCGGTGATATCAAAATACTGTCGGGGGCAGCATTAGAGGTTAACTTCTGCTCAGACCCTGCAATTAAAATTGTGTCACTGTGGCTGGTTGTGAAATCATCTACGCTGTCTGTGCATCAGGCGTAGCCATGATTTGCATATCAGCCCTGCAGATTTAAATAATAAGTAGTCATTTAAATAAGCGTGGTGTTAATTGGTCGCTAGTTTTTCTGCCGGCGTTTAAGTCTATTTCCTGCATGGGGAGAATCTAAAAAATATGTTTAAACATGCTTAAACATAACATTATGGGCTCCTAAAGCCCGTGTTAGCTTTCTCCATCAGCCTATAAGTGAGCTAGCAGCTGTTCTTAGGCTGTTGGTAACCTACTGAAAACTATGGTCTTGGCAGGCCCCCTCCTCCTCCTCTTCCTCCTCCTCCCTGCCTAGACAACACTTACTGCATTCAGGTTCCTTGGAAGCAGCTGCCACAACCTTAGGAATTGAGATAAAATGTTAAAAGAGAGTCACTAATTAACAAGAGCAGGACACAAGACCCAAGAAGCAGATAAAAACAAGTCACTCCAGCATGCTGTAATTGTACAGAATACCAAGTGACTAGTATCATACAATATAGACTATACCTGTAGTATACTGACAGTAACATAGATCTACCCCAAATCTTGGATTCAGGGTGACTGCTGAAACAGGTCATTTGCATATATGGCAGTGTTATGTGCAGGAAGCTCACAATGCCTTGCATATTACAGAGCTGATGTGATGGATTGCTGCATTCTCCATATGGGCATCAGTTGAATATATCTACTCAGATTGTGTGGTGCATCATGGGTAATGGAGGTTCTCCCCGATACCAGCATCCAGAGCTCCACTTGCAGCCATGATGGTGACTGTGATCACTGGAGCATTGCCCAGTACCTATTTGTCTTCTATGATTGTGGGAGATGTGTGCATGGCCTCCCGAGGAGGGCAGGATGGTGTACAATAGACCGCATTGGTCATGAATGTGGTTTGAGTTAGGTGTATGTGCAGGTGTATCTATCTTGCAGTGTACAGCAGGTCACAGGGGACGGCACATTCTGCACATGTGCTGCCTCTGGGGTTAGTGCCATACTGCGGCACAGCCGACCTCTGCATGTGACTGTTGTTTGCCATTGGAGGTACAGTTGAGGGATGAGCATCTTGACCTCGCATGTGGCTTGACCTTTGGACAAGAGATGTATTCTGCAGCTTTTTGTCTGCTGTGTTATGTAGCTACAGTACTGAGTGTTCAGTGCAGTATGTACTGCATGTCCGCTGCTGTAGACAGGCCCTGGGTGTGGTTTTCCACTGTCTCAAAATGTGCCAGCCATGTTGTTTCATGTCCTGGGTTTTGGACAGTGCAGCCAGGGACCTGCAGTCTCTTTGCTTCCAGACATTACTTTGTAGAATGGTGTGGAGGTGTAGCCTAATGGTTAAGGTACTGGCTTAACAAGCAACAGACCAGGGTCTAAATCCCACTTGCTCTCTTTGTGACTCTGGGAAACTCACTTCAATATACTGCCAGAAACAGTCCAGGATCTGCATTGACAGGGAGACACTCTTTCTTATACTTTTTGTGTGTTATGATAGCACATTGGGTCTGCAAACATGCACATTGCAATCATGCTCATCTGACAGCATGACTTTACTGGCTTTGCTGTACGCCATTGAAAAGGGTCGGACATGTTCACCCTGCAGACGTATGACACATGAGTTGTACATGATCGGAATATTTCATCATAACTGTGACTGAACATCTTTGGCTCTATCACCTATATGCAGTGCATGCAGGCACATCCCACTCCTGGGATGGCCATCTGTAGGAATCATCACACGTCCTTACTTGCTCCATATGGCCAATATGAGAGACACTTGTCCAGTTGTTATATGCACGTGTCAGGAAAATTGTATGGTGGTAAGAAAAACTGGGAGAACTGTCATACCCAAATTGCTGGTATTGGAATTTCCCCGTGGCACAGCTACTATTTTTTCACACGCACTACAACTGCATTTGTGCGGTCACATCGTGTACATCAGGGCAGCAAGGCCATACCGCACTCTCATCTACAGCCATCCATGCTTCAGCCCATCCATCATTATATACCAATCGTGTACAGTCATATATTCTTCTGCCAGCTGCTACACCATGGCCTACACCGGAACATTTTACTCATTAGGATGTATCACTCGCACCTCTCCTGAGAGCCATCTGCATGTTACCACTCCTGCTTGGTCATCCTTTTGATGCCCACATCGTGGCAAAGGTGGCTCCGCCAGGGGACACTTGTTCCCAATCCTATGCCACACACTAACCTTACAGCAGATTATGTGGGTACCTCTCACTGATAGAAAGCAGAGGGTAGGGCTAAATGGCCAATTTTCCCAATGGAAAAAGGTGAATAGTGGAGCACCCAGGGATCTGTGCTGGGTCTGCTGTTTTTTGACATATTCATAAATGACCTGGAAAAGGGAATAATGAATGAGGTTATCAAATTTGCAGATGACATGAAACTATTTAAAGTTGTTAAAACCCATGAGGATTGTGGAAAATTGCAAGAGGAACATGATAAATTGGAAGACTGGCCATCCAAATGGCAGATGAAATTTAATGTGGACAAGTGCAAAGTTTTGCACCTAGGAAAGTAAAATCCAAACTATGGTTACACGATGCAAGGTTACATATTCGGAACCACCACCCAGAAAAAAGATTTAGGTGTCATCGTGGATAACATGTTAAAACCCTCCGCTAGTGTGCAATGGCGGTCAAGGGAGCAAATAGAATGCAAGGTATAATAATGAAAGGAATGAAAATAAAACAGAGGATATTATAATGCCTCTGTATCGTTCCATGGTGCGAGCCCACCTTGAGTATTGTGAACAATTCTGGTTGTCGTATCTTAAAAAGGATATAGCGTTATTAGAAAAGGTACAGAGAAGAGCCACCAATATGGTAAAGGGGATAGAAGGATACCCCTATGAAGAGAGGCTAAAAAGGTTAGGGTTCTTCAACCTGGAAAAGAGATGGCTGAGGGGAGATATGATAGAGGTCAGTAAATTAATGAATGGAGTGGAACGGGTAAACGTAGATCAATTGTTTACATCATCAGAATATAGAAAGACAAGGGGACATGAAATGAAGCTACAGGGTAAACTATTTAAGTCTAATAAGAGAAAATATTTTTTCACTTAACTTGTAATCAAACTCTGGAATTTGTTACCGGAGGATGTAGTAAAAGCTGTTAGTGTAGCCGGGTTTAAAAAAAGGTTTGGACAAGTTCCTGGAGGAAAGGTCCATAAACCACTATTAAAAGGGACCCGGGATATCACTGCTTGACCCAATACAAGCATTGAGGAACCTGTGTCTTTTGGGGAAACCGCTAGGTACTTATGACCTAGATTGGCCACTGTTGGAAACAGGATACTGGGCTAGATGGACCTTGGTCAGACCCAGTATGGCACATCTTATGTTCTTATGTTCTTAGTACAGAGAATGTCAGCCCTGTACGTCCAGGGCCGGCGGCCTGAATGGGGAACTTATTCCACTTCAGAGGTGGAATAAGTTCCCCTAGTCGGTGGGGGACTGCAGTCCTGGGGCTCTGAAAGGGTAGGAGGGGGCACAGGACATTCCTTGCTGCCCGCCCCTGGCCTAGGTTGGCCAGATCGTGGGTCAGGCTGTGGGGAAAGCCCTTTGGAATTGGCAGCTGGGGATTGTGGATTTTCAATGGAGCCACAGTCCCATGGCAACTGGACCCCATGGCGCTTCAGCTCCATTGAAAAGCCCTGACTGAGTTAGCCTGGCAAGGCCTGTATGTGCAGGCTGGACTGAATCAGGGTCCCGGCCTGCACATACAGTCCTGGACATGATTCTGATCCCGTGGGACTAGATGTGCCCCATGGGATCAGAATCCCGGATAACTCCATGATTCTGACCAGACGCACAGAGGGCCGGGACATCCACGTCTGAATCAGGCTCATACTGTATAAGTACAGATGTATGGATGTTCCCAGGTGCTGAGATTTGGTGGGGTAGGGCCAGGGGTTTGCACAAGTACAAACTTAGGGGGCAACTTTATAAGGAGACTCCTATTTTTTAGGGGCTGACCATGCACATATATTATAGATCTGATTTTATAAGGTGCCTCATAAAGCTACAAGCTATTTATGTGCCTAAAGGCCCCTTTTACTAAAGCCTGCAAAGAAACGCACATTAAGTGCAAAGCCTCTGTGTTAGCTGTTGGGGGCATGACCAGCATGTTCCCAGCATCTAACCCATGGATACGAGTGCTGACGTGCACCAGTAAGGCGGGTTCACCTAATGACTTCCATAGAGGTGTTGTTAGGTGAACTCGCATTAAGAGCCACATTGCCACAGAGCGTGTGGCAACTGATCTGGTACTTGCAGTAATGCACTCCCTACACCCACACTCTAACCTTCCCCTTTTGTGTGACACATACTTTAGGTCTACTAAAGAAAAGACAAAAATGACATGTTTTTGATAAAAATTAATGCCTTTTAACTTGGTGAACAGGAACTGAGCTTGTTTCTGGGATTTTATCAATAGTTTCCTCTCCTTGAAGTTATATTTGATAATGGTTTTACCTTTCTAAAATAGACATATTGTCATATTGGACCAGGCATCCTGTTATAATATCAGGCCGTGCGGAACTGTGTACATTCTCTGATTAATGTTCTCTTGTGTTCTCTTTCATTTTAGTTAGGGTACTATTGATATGGCTAGGATGACTGTTCTGTACATACTACCATTCATAATACATCTTAGCAATTTCCAACAATATAAGAATTAGAGCAAAACAGGAAAAGTAAAGGTAAAAAGGTCAGAGCAGGAGCACGAGGAGACATTAGCTGGAACAGCTTCCACCAAATATACTCAAGGCCACCTACAAATCAAAGACTGAGGAAAAGAAGTAGGGCTTAAAGCCTGTCTTTAATTTTGCTAAGGAGGTTTCTGTCAAATATTTAGCGATGGAATTCCAAAGAAAGGGTGCAAGGATTTAAAAAGCTTACTGGTGTGTCATCTCTAAACAGGCATGGGCTGAGGGAGGGATAGAAAAGAGCCTAGCATTTTGACAGTGCAGAATACTGAAATGATAAGCAAGTTGATCACTGCAGATGGTCTTGAAGGCGAAAGTAAGCATTCTGAATTTTACTCTGTAAGTTACATTCAACCACTGGTGCTCTGTTAATAGGGGAAAACATGGTCAGTTGATTTACCAAAGTGTAGTAGTTTGACTATAATTTTTTGGATAAATGGAAGCTATTGATGTGATATCTTTCTTTTCCATTTATTGGAAATATAGCTCATAAAATAAAAGGAATCAGCTTCTGCTACTTCTGTAAATTACAAAAACAAAAGCCTCCATCATATTTCATTCATTAGGATTCCATCATTCAAACAGTTTCGTCATTGCATTATAACCCAGTTGGTTTCCCAGTGTCCAGGCTTCCTGTACATGTAAACTCCTCCCTTTAGAGGATGGGATCTCACAGCATCCCCTCTGTTAGAACATATTTGGTGCATGTTAGTGTACTATTTATTGTGTTGTGATGCTTTGAGTCCATTTTGGAGTAAGGTATCACAAAAATTGAAAAGTAACGTCATATTTGCCTGATTTAGGGGGCAATTTTATAAATGTTTTCTACTTGTAAATCCTGTTTTACTCGCAGAAAAGGGCAAAATTATATGACAGCATATACATGCAAAATGTGCGTGCAGGGAAAGTGTTCAACAACACTTAAACAATCTGGGGGTTATTCTGAGGTACGAATAGCGGGATGGACATCCCAACGGCACGTCCATCCCCACTCTTCATGCAGGTGGCAGCCCCCAGACTAACTTCCCCACAGGTTGAACAGGGAAGTTAGTCAGGGATGGGGAAGAGGCGGCCCGGAGGTGGAGAGTGGGCAGGCAGTAAGCAGTGGCCGGCGCTGGATGTACAGGGCTGAGTCTAATTTCAGCCATGTATATCCAGGGCCAGCGAAACGGCCGGGGAAGTTATTCCACCTCCGGGATGGAATAACTTCCCTGAAATTATTTTTTGTTCACTCCAGGGCACGGAAGGGGCTGGGGGTGCCAGGGCTTATTCCTCGCAGCTCAACCCTGGCCTTAAGAGGCCAGATTGGGAGTCACGCTGTGGGGAATAAACCTTTTTCTGTGGTGGCCAGCTTTGCGGCTTTTAAATGGAGCTGCAGTGCCATGGCAACATGACGCCATGGCACCGCGGTTCCATTTAAAAGCCTGACTGAGCTATCCAAGCAGAGCCTGTATGTGCAGGCCAAGACTAAACCACAGTCCCGGCCTGCACATACAGGCCTGATCGTGATTCTCATTCCACAGGGCTAGATGTGCCCCATGGGAGCAGAACCATGATCCCCTTTGTATGTCCGGATGTACAAAGGGGATAGCCTGCGGGACAGAATCAGGCCCTCTGTGTATAGACATTCTCAGAAGCAGAAGTGGAATTGTGCTATATATGCATATTTTACAAAAGAAACCTGTACGCACTTGGGGAATAAGTACAAATTTACAGTTTCAGAACAGGTTGGACTGGATCTGGTAGTCAATTTTATAAATGCACCTTGGTGCCTATACTGACTTTTAAAAAAGGCTTAAAATAGGTGCCATTGTGGGCATCCTGCTATAAAGTTACTCACCTTACTGGGTGCATTCCATTTAACTGAATTTTAGTCTCTGATCTCAACAAGCTGCTCATGAATGGCCATAGCCCAATGCGTGAGAAAGGCAAAATAATCTGTTGATTTTGAAGATTATTTTGCTGTAGAGAAGTAATAAAGTATTGTTATTTGAAAAGCCCCAGTTGTTTTGTTTTTTTTGAGAAACGAAAGTCAGGGCGCTGGGCTATGCCTAATTCAGATAAGTGCAATAGCGTTTTTTTCATCAAATTTTATGAAGGAAGAGTCCACATACATGAATTAATGATATAGCAGATTATTGAATGCTTAACTTATCATGAACTGTGATATTTATGAGTTTTAGAAAAATTGAAATGAGATTTTTAATGAAGATGAAATATTGATAAAATTGAGATTTATAAGAAAAATGATGTTTTTTTCTGGATCTATGATGATTTGAAAAAGGCCTTACACTAAAAAAAATATGTTGGCTTGTGCACTGAGAACCATTTTTTCATTACTCTTCCTTTGTAAGAATCTAACGAATAAGGGCCCCTTTATTAAAGCCCACTAAGTATTTGCCATTAACGCGCTAGTCTTATACTTGTTAATTACAAAGCCTCCACATTAGCTGTCAGGGGGTGTCCAGTTTGTCTATAGCAGCTAGCACATGATGGATTTTCCTAACATGTGCTCTACTAAGGCAGGGTCACTTAACAACTCCTATTGAGGAGTCATTAGGTGGACCCATGTTAAGAGCCGTGTTGCCGCTGAGCACACAGCAATGACCCTACAATGAATGGTAATGTGCTTTCTGAGCCACTGTCCATCCATTCCCTGCCCCACCCCACAATCATCGATTAATGTGCATTTAGCATGCAGTGGCAGACATATTGCATGTTAGTGTGCTCAACTGTCAGCTGTCACGTGTTATTTATTTATTTAAACAGATTTGTATACCACCTTATCCTTCAATCAAAGTGGTCACATCACAAATGGAGGGTTACATTTAACATAAGGGAACTTAACAACATATAACATAAGGGAACTTAACAACATCTAGCCAGTACAATTGGAGGGTTACATTTATCATAAGGGTAGCGTTTGGGCATTAGGAAGTAATTAACAACGTTAAGTTGTGTTTGTTTGGGGTTAGTGTATGCCTATTTGGGATGGGTGAGTATCAAATTATCGGTATTTGATGCATTACCGTTTAGGTGGGGACTGTATTCTGTCTGCTGATAAGTTTCAATAAAGAGGTATGTTTTGAGATCCTTTCGGAAGTCTGTTAGGTCATTTAGTGCTCTCAGGCTTGTTGGGAGGGAGTTCCAGAGTGTGGGCGCTAGTAAGGAGGGAGCTCTTTTTGAAGTTGTTTGTTTGGTCTTGTGGAATCCTGCAGGTGTGCCGATCATGTTGTCTTTATTGGTTCTTCTGGGTCTGTTACAGGTATCTTTCGTTATGATGTATTGGAGTGCCTCGCTGAAAGCTGGTGGATGATTTTAAAGATGATTAGGATTATTTTGAATTTTGCTCTGGCCATCATGGGTAGCCAGTGTAGTTGCTGTAAGACTGGGGTGATGTGTTCAGATCTTGGGGTGTCTGTGATGATGCATGCTGCGGTGTTTTGTACCATTTGGAGTGGGTGTAAGGTCTGTTGAGGGAGGCCTTGATATACTGAGTTTCCGTAGTCAAGCAGGGGTGTTTTGAGTGCTTGGCATACTGTGCGGAAGTGATCCTGGCGGAGTAATGGCTTGAGTTTTCTGATGATCCTTAAACGTTGATAGACTTTGTTTGCGGTTTTTGTGATGTGGGATTTCAGATTTAGTGCTCTGCCCATTGTGATGCCCAGGTATTTAACTTCATCTTTAACTACTATATGTTTATTTAAAATGCTGATGGTTTGTGGTGGAATGAAGATAGTGTTCCTGGTGATGAACATTGCCTCAGTTTTGTCGTAGCTGACCGTCATGTTATTGTCTGCGAACCAGGTGTTCATATCTTCAAGGCATCTGGTTATAGTTGTGATGTGGAGTGCTAGTATGTTGACTGGTGTATACACCATGATGTCATCAGTGTAAATGTGATATTGGAGCTTGTGGCTTTTGATGATGTTACATATGGGTTGGATGTAAATGTTAAAGAGCATTGATGATAGTGCTGAGCCTTGTGGTATTTGCTGCTTGATAGGAAATGTGTTGATTTCTTTTGTGTGCATCTGATTTGTTGCATTCTATTTTTCAAGTATGAAGTAAACCATTTAGGGTATTTTTGCATAATCCTATCTGCTGCAGGCGTTGCAGTAGTCTGGGGTGTGACACGGTGTCGAAGGCTGCCGAGGTGTTCATGAATACAAGCAGGAATCCATTCTTTATGTTGTCCATGCCTTTTAAGAGATTGCCAAATAGGAAGGTAAGTAGTGTTTCAACTCTGTGATGGGGTTTAAAACCATGCTGATGGACGTCCATTGGGGCATTGATGTCAATATGGTCTTGTAGTTGGAGTTGTACTGCTTTTTCAATGATTTTTGCAAGGAAAGGTAGGCTGGCGATAGGACAATATGATTTTGGTTCCGAGGGGCTGAGGTTGTTGCCTTTTTTTAAAATTATTTATTTATGAATTTTCAACAAATAAATCAAGTATAAACTTGTACAGAATAATAATACTTGCAATCAGAAATAAGTACAAACAAACATGTAAAACAGAAATGGAACAGCAAGAATTATCAGTAGCCTCCTATAATGGAGGAGTGAAACCATGAAAAGGAGAAAAACTCCAAAAAGGAAATAACGAAACAGGCAAATTAAGAGGAGACGGTGCCCCAAGGAGATATCTAAAAAAAACCGATGGAGTCATGTCACAGGTGTAGAGCTAATTGATAAATGTGAGTTTAGGAAAACAGTAAGATCCTCAGGGGAGAAAAACACATACTTCTGAGTTTTATAGGTAATTAAACATTTACATGGAAATCTTAGCATAAATTGTGCACCAAGTCGCGCTACTCCGGGTTTCAATACTAGAAAGGCCCTTCTACGCTTCTGCGTCTCCCGTGCAACATCTGGGAAAAGGAGGTTGTTGCCTTTAAGTATCGGTCTTATCATGGCATGCTTCAGAGTTTGTGGCATGTATCCTTGTTGGAGTGAATCTCTGATGATTTTGTGAATGTAATGGGAGAGCTGGGTTTTAGAGGCTTTGATCCAAGCTACTGGGCATGGCTCTGATGGTGAGGTTGTTATGTTGAGGCCACTCATTATGTCCTCAATCTGGTATGATGGTATGCTGAAGTCTTCCCAGGTTTAATGTTCTTCTATCGTTTCATGGTAGTCTGCTTGCGGTGTGGTGGAGCATGTGAGGGTGTTGTTTTTCGATTTTATGTAGTCTGCATATTCCTATGGGTATCTTGCTGTGTAGTGTCCTTAGTTAGTGTTTGGACAATTCTAAATGGTTCTCTTGGTTTGTTTACAGAATTCATGATTAGGTTGGTATGGTGTTGTTGTTTATGTTCATTTACTAGGTTGTTGTATTCCATTTGTTTGTCTCTGTATTGAGTTAGGGAGTCATGTGACTTGTTTCTCCTCCATTTTCTTTCCAGTTTTCGGAGGGTGCGTTTTGCATCTCTAATATTGCTTGAGTACCAGGGGTCATTGGGTCTTCTGAGTGTTTGTGCTTTTATACCTGTAGGGGCTGATGCTGCATTTGATATTATGAGGTTACACTTCTCTATGCTTAGATCAAGGGTTTCATAATCTTGCTGGTTCAATTTCGTCTATGAATGCTTCTTTTTTGAAGGCTCTAAATCTCCTGGTTGTGGTCTTATTTTCCGTGTGTTGGATGAGGTCATTTAGGATCAATGTGAATTCAATTAGATGGTGATCTGACCAAGGAACTGGTGTGATTGTTGGTGTTGTGGTCTTTTCCTGCTGCACCAAGTCCTTTGGGATAAAAATCATATCCAGGGTTGTACCGTGCTGGTGAGTTGGGGTGTTGATAGTTTGATAGTATTTTAGTGATTCCATGGCTTTTAGGAATGATGCAGCTTCCTTGGTGGATGTGGAGGTTAGGTTGCAGTCTCCTAGTGCAATGAGTGGTTTGAGTTTTTTGCTGCGTGCACATATTGCTTCAAGTACCGTAGAGAGATATTCGGTTGTGTTTCCAGGGGGTCTGTAGGTGAGGGAGATGCTAAGGTGTTTGTTGGCTATGATGATTGTGTTGGATTCTATCGTGTTTGCGGTAGAGATTGTTTTGAATCTGTATTCTTTTTTTGTTAGTATTAGCACTCCACCTCCTCTCTTTGTGACCCTGATGCAATTAAATGCTGTGTAACATTCTGGGGTGATTTGATTCAATATTACCTTGTCAGAATCATCTAGCCAGGTTTCTGTGATACATATTATATCTAGCCTTTTATTTATTTTATTTATTTATTTGCAGTCTCTTTTATACCACGCTATTCGACATCAGTGCGGTTTACAATGAACATAAGAGTTGCACATCTCAATTTCGTGATTTGTGCTTACAGTGAAACAGGTATAATAACTTGGGTATACATTAAACAGGAAAAGTAAACTTGGGTATGCATTAAGCAGGTATAACAGGTAAAATGGGGTATAAATAACCAGTCCCTTAACAAGGAGACACGATGAATAAATACAGTCTACTTTATGCAACAATATAATGAGTTATGCGGCACTGCATAAGTTTCTCATGGTGGTTGGAGGAGAAGGTGTGATTGCGAGTGATCAGTCTGGGAATGTGACGTGCATGAGTTTGAGGTGCTGCATTGAGATGTGAGAGTGGGTGGGTGTGGGGGGAAGACTGCAACATCGTAGTGATGAAGAAAGAGGTGACGTTTCAGTGCCTTCCTAAATTGAGAGAGTTCACTGATGGTTCTGATAGTTGCTGGTAGTGCATTCCAGCAGGATTGAGCAAAGAAGGAGAAGGCTCTGGATCTAGTGAATTGAGAACACTTCGTGCTTGCCTTAGGTAATATGAGAGTATTTGCGGCATTCGATCTCCTTGCTCGATTGGGAGGTGTGATTGAAATTAGGTCAGTAATGGCAGTAGCAGGGTATTTCTTGATGGCTTTATGGGTCATAATTAGGATCTTGAATGAGATCCTGGCTTGTATGGGTAGCCAGTGCAATTGTTTTAGTATTGGGGTAATATGAGAACTTCTTGAGGCTCCATGAAGGATTCTTGCAGTTGAATTCATTGCAAGTTGTAAGGGGTTAGTCGTGCACTTAGGTAGACCATACAAGATCGCATTGGCATAGTCAAAGTGAGACATTATTAGGGCCTGAAAGACAGTTCGGAAGTCATCAGGCTCTAACAGTTGACGCAGATTGCGGAGGGTCCGGATTTTATGGTAGACCGACTTTGTTATGTTTTTGATATGAGACTTCATATTAAGTTGCTGATCAAGTGTTACACCTAGGTATCTTACTGTAGTCTTGCATATGATCTCTGCGTCGCGAACCTTGATAGACAGGGGTGGAGTAAAAGCCGGATTCCTGGTGACAAAGAGGGCTTCTGTCTTTTTGAAATTTAACTTAAGCATTTGTGCATTTAGCCAGTCTGTGACAGCGTCAAAGCACCTGATAAGTGGGGATAGTTCAAGATGTTCTGTCAAAATTGGCATGTACATCAAGATGTCGTCAGCATAGACCAGGCAGTTGATATTAAATGATTGGACGAGATCACAAATGGGTGAGGTCGAGGATAGTATTTAGTTTGTTTCTGATGGATCTGGTGTTTAGTAGGGCACATTTAATATTGGTTGTTGTGATTGGGTTAGTGAGTATTTTATTTGTGAGGTGGGTATGTGTAGTTCGTGCGATTATTATGTGGTTTGTGGACTGGAGGCTTAGTATGTTGGTGTTCTTTAGAGAGTAGTGCGTTTGGTATCCATTTAGGTTGGGTGGTATGCAGATGTAACAGGGGGATTTGTTTGTTTGGTCCTATGCCCTGTGTATATGGTGCAAAAGTGTGTAAGAGTGTAAGGTATGCAATGAGGTAGTGGTGAGTGGGATGCATTTTACTCCCTTTACTGACCTGGGATTAAGTTGAGTTGTATCCCAGTGGTGGTAGAGTGTTTGATCCTTTGCTTGTGGTTCTATGCTTGCCTGTTCCTTTGGTAATGTTTCTCTCGTCTACTTACTTAGTTCTAATCTAGTGCTGGCGTTTATAATGTGTGTGGTTTGTTATTTCGCAGCTCCCAGAGAAGCAAACAGGGTGTGTGTTAGTGATGGGATAATTTGTTATATTGTTTATGCTTTCCTGAAGCAATGAGGTTAGTGGTGAGGTAGTAATGCTGTTAGTAAGAACTACGGGCTATTCAGCATATATTATCTATGTCATGTTAACTAGCACATTTTGCCTACAGTATTTGTTAGCTTTTATATTCAATGTTGTTGCAAACAGGCAGTGAGGTACCAAACAAACAGTGAGGTAGTAAGTGCATCTATTTGGTATACAGCATTTGTAAAGTCATGCAAAGCTTTGGAGGTGAGTCAGCACATGTACTATCAAGCAATGAGGTAGTAAAAGAGTTAGCAGTTTATTCTTTGTTTGTTTTACTTATCATGATCTGTTTTGGTATTCTTCTGCATCGTAGGGGATAGTTCTTGGACCGCACCTAAGGGCCGCGCCAAAGGGCCCTCTGGCGTGCCTGCCAGGCATGGGTGCACCCGATGGCGCTCTTCTTTTAAAGATGCCGGCGGTGACGGGAAGGTGGCTTCTGTTCCACCCCGATCGCTCGTGTTAATGTTAATGGGCTACAGTAAAAGGGGCTCTAAACGTTTGCAATTTTTACTTTGGGATATGCAGGTGCTAGTGACCTGGCTTGGCCACTGATGGAAAGAGGACACTGGGCTTGATGGAACTTTGGTCGGAACTTTGGTCTGACCCAGTATGACCTTTCTAATGTTCTAGGCAAAGTTGTACAAACAACTTCAAAACTGTACCTGGCTCAAAACCTGATATAAGCAAGCTTTTGGATACATAAGTGGCTGCAAAAACAAGAGATAATATTGTAATGATGGTCCACATCTTTCTAATACAATGCAACCACCCAGCCTGGGACAATGCCAATTCTACTTTCCCCTTGATGGAATTATGTCACAATGTGTGGATGTTACCTCAAATTGACAATTTCCCAGTGAGTGGCTTGCAGGGAACACCAAGTTCCTCTGGAATACCCTCTCTGAGTAAGAAAATGAACCACAGTAGGAAAAATAAACAAAACTAAATATGGATAAAGATCTTGATCAGTAGATCATAGATGTAAATTTATTTGATCTGGATAAATTAATTGTCCAAGTAGTGGTATATAAACAATATTATTTTAGCATTAACTGCTAAAATAATCTAGAAATTATTTTCCTTCAAATATAATACTATAAATTGGTTTCACTAGAACCTTGTACTGTATTACATTAAAACTTTCAATAAAAATGTCATGTGTGTTCTTGTCTTTCTTCAATACATTAAAAGAAAACCCTAGACAACGCGGCAACTGTGGCGAATATTTGAGCTCAAATAAAATTAGTTTCAATTTAAAGTGTTGTTTGCAGTTAATTAGGGCACAGTTCCAATATCAAAGTCCTGACCCTCTGTGCATTCAGTTCCAACTGGATGCACAGATTTAGCCGGGATTCTGATCCCGCTGGGCACATCTAGCCCTGCAGGATCAGAATCGTGACCAGGCCTGTACATGAAGGCCAGGACCCCAATTCAGTCCAGCCTGCATGTATAGGCCTTGCCCGGATAGCCCAGTCAGGGCTTTTCAATGGAGCCGTGGCGCCATGGTATCCTGTTGCCATGGCACCATGGCTCCATTGAAAAGCAGTGATCACCAGTTGCCAGCTCAGAAAGTGCATTCTCCACAACCTGACCCCTGATCTGGCTTCCCAAGGCTAGGGTTGGGCCGCGGGAATGTCCTCTGCCCCCTCCTGCCCTTTCTGAGATCACCATCCCCCGCCAACTAGGGGAAGTTATTCCACCTCTGAGGTGGAATAAGTACCCCGTTCAAGCCACTGGCCCCAGACGATCAGGGTCAACATTGGAATCGGCCCTGTAAGCCCGGGGCCGATGACCACCCACTGCCCGCCACCAATCTGCCCCTTTTCTGCCCCCTGTCTAACTTCCCCGTACATTGAGCGGGGAAGTCAGTTGGGGTTGGGACGGGGCCCAAATAGCGGGGTTGGATGTCCCAATGGGAATGACTCCTTTAGCCTCTGATGTCTTCTCTGTTGGGGCCCAGGGACATCACCAGTAGGACTTGGAAAACTAACTCAGGAGCTCTTCTTTCTTAAGTCTGAAATTACTATTTAAAAACTTTTACCATTTACCTGATTCTCCTCTCTCCGCTCTTCTCTAAAACCCTTACCAAAATCACTTGTTTAGCAAGCTTTCCAGGACCAGTAAGCCCTGAGTAAAATTATTTATTTTTCTTCTCCTGGAGTCTTCCCTCAGTCTCTCAAAACCTCCACTCCCAAATACACCCTTTTCTAACTTACTCACGTTTCACCATCCACTAACCCCACACTTTCAGTCACTCCTTATCACCCATGCCCCAACAGAATATCCCTCACACTTACTACAATCATCTGTAGAAACATATCACAAACACCTGTAAGACCACATCCAGAACTCACACAACCTACTCTTTCTGTGTATGCTGGTAAAAAGTGTCTCCAAACCCTTAAATAAATGTATTCCTTACCCTTTTAAAAGTTTCAAGCTCCTTTCCAATCTCTTCTTACCTTCTACCTATCGTACCCTAGTCTTCAGTATCTCACCACAATTTTCTAAAAGACTCCACTCTTCACCATAGGAGTTTAATTCCTATACCTCTTTCTTTCTCTTCCTTATTATAAGTTGGACTAATCTAGTCTCTTCCAGCTTACCTCTACCTCTCATCCTTACCTCAGCAAAGTAAAACAAATATTTAATTTCAATTCTTGATAGTTTAGTTTATGCTGTCAGAGGGAATCTCCTTTGATTCAATTAGCCCCAACTTTCCTTTTTACTGTCCTAATAGTTTCCTATCACGCCTATAATTCACCCCCCCCCCCCCGCCTCCAAAAAGAACCAACCCTGAACCATTCAAAATCAATCACACTACACTTCTCTCCCTTCCACAATTCAGCAGACACCCAAATTTCTCACAACCACATTCACAGGCCTTGGCCATCAAGCATCCCAACACATATCTTATCACTCCAACAGTCTCCAAATGACACTCCTTTGGCACTCTCACTGACATTTTAATTCTCATAATCAAGTGTCTCTATACTTCCTATGTCATAAAATAATCCCTAACCCCTTCTACTTATTACCCAAACTTCTAAATTTCTAAATCCAGCTGATTTACTTTACAATACCAGAACATTTAAATATTTTTCAGCCTGTTTCTTCCTTTCTGCAGCTTCAGGGAAAGCTGTTTCACAAACTGTGTCAGTACATGTTCTCCTCACAGCTGAGCCACATTGCTACACTGTATCCAACAGAGATCCTTCCCCCTCCCTTATATCTAGATACCTTCTATTCACAAAAAAATATTAACAATTAATACAGTCTTTTAAATGTCCATTTGAACACAAAGAGTAGTTACTCACCTGTAACAGGTGTTCTCCAGGAGCAGCAGGAATCAGTCCTCACATATGGGTGACGTCGGTGCCAACGGAGCCCTCGTGCGGAGCATTTCCCCAGCTTTCAAAGAAAGCCTTTGGGAATTGCAGCGCACATGCACGGTCCTCTTCCCACCCAAGGGTGCCATCTTGCTCAGTCTGATGACATAGCTAAAAGACAGCAAAAAATTAGCAAAAATAAATAATATGACTGCAACTCCAAGGGGAGGAGGGAGGGTTGTGAGGACTGATTCCTGCTGCTCCTGGAGAACACCTGTTACAGGTGAGTAACTACTCTTTCTCCAGGACCAAGCAGGAAGTCAGTCCTCACATATGGGACTCCCTAGCTTAAGGCTACCGGAGACCTCAAGAGGAAAAATGAGCTCCCTCTAGCTCGTCAGCACAGAAGGATGGAATCTTCTCTGAGAACGCCCCCGACCAGTAGCCCAACACCAGGGCCGGAGGGTAGGAGTTGCCTAAACCCCAAAGAGATTATGGAGTACTGCCCGTCCGAAAGCACTGTCCCTGCGGGACTCCCTCTCAAGGCAGTAATGGGCTGCAAAAGTCTGGCTTGAAGACCAAGTAGCGGCCCGGCAGATGTCTGCCAACGGAACAGAGTGGAGATGAGCCACTGACGCAGCCTGCGCCCTGACACGATGAGCCGTGACTCGACCCTCCAACGAGAGGCCGGCTGCCCCATAAGCCCAGGCGATACAGTCAGCGACCCATATGGACAGAGTACGCTTGGAGACAGGGAGCCCCAACTTATTGGGGTCAAAAGAAACGAAAAGCTGAACAGTTTTTCGATGCTCCCGCGTACGGTCAAGGTAGAAGGATAATGCCCTCCTACAGTCCAGGGTATGCAAGACCATCTCAGCCTGGCTGGCATGCGGCCTGGGAAAGAAGGTCGGAAGAACCACCTCCTGATTGAGGTGAAAAGGTGAGACAACCTTAGGAAGAAACTTAGGGTGAGTCCGTAAGACTACCCTATTCCTGTAGAACCTAGTGTAAGGAGGATCAGACACTAGAGCCTGCAGTTCACTCACCCGCCTAGCAGAGGTGAGAGCTACCAGAAATAAAGTTTTCCAGGAGAGAAAATGGAGAGGGCAGGTAGCCATAGGTTCAAAAGGTGGACAAGTAAGCCGCTGCAATACCACATTCAGATCCCACTCAGGGGCCGGTGGACGCAAAGGAGGCTTAAGCAGAAGGAGGTCTCTGAGGAAACGAGCCACCAAATGGTGGTTGGAAAGAGGCCTGCCGTCCACCGGCGAGTGGTGAGCTGAGAGAGCACTCAGGTGAACTCTGACAGAGTTAGACTTAAGGCCTAGATTGGAGAAGTAAAGCAAATATTGCAATACCACCGCTACCAAGCACAAGAAAGGATTCTCGTCGTGCTGAGCACACCATGTGGAGAATCTACGCCACTTAAGAGCGTAGGATTTCCGGGTGGATTGCCGTCTAGAAGCTAAGACAACATCTTCCACCTCTCTAGGCAGCAGTAGGGGAGCCAGGACTACCCTTTCAGCAGCCAGGCCATCAGATGAAGGGACTGGAGGTTGGGGTGCAAGAGAGTCCCCTGATCTTGAGACAGGAGATCGTGTTGAAATCCCAGAGGCAGAGGGGTGTCCACCGCTAGCTGTAGCAGAAGCGGGAACCACGGTTGCCTCGGCCACTTGGGGGAAATGAGAATCAATGAAGCCCCGTCCTTGAGGACTTTGAACAGCGTTCTGGACACTAGAGGTGTGGGAGGAAACGCATACAGTAGGCCTGTGGACCACGAGATCAGAAACGCATCCACTGCTACTCTGAGTGGATGAGGTTGTCTGGAGCAAAATCTCGGGAGTTGCCGGTTCAGAGGACTGGCGAAAAGATCCAAGGTGGGCAGTCCCCACCTGAGAAAGATCTGCTGAACCACCAATGGATTCAATCTCCATTCGTGTGGTTGCAGGATCCTGCTCAGTTTGTCTGCCAGGTAATTCTCCTGACCTGGGAGGTAGACAGCCTTGAGAAGGATCCCGTGATTTACAGCCCAAGAGCACAGCCGTTGAGCTTCCTGACAAAGAAGGAAGGAGCCTGTGCCTCCTTGTTTGTTCACATAGAACATAGCAACTTGATTGTCCGTCTGAACCAGTACAGACTGGTGAGAGGCGAGGTGGGAGAAGGCTCTCAGAGCTAGGCATATCGCCCATAGCTCCAGGATGTTTATCTGTTGAGAAGCCTCCCAAGGGGTCCAGAGACCCTGAGTATATGCCCCTTGGCAATGTGCTCCCCAACCGAGAAGAGAAACATCTGTTGTGAGCACTTGAGAAGGCGGAGGGGATTGAAAATCCACTCCGAGCACCAGATTCGGAAGATGAAGCCACCAATGCAGAGAGGAGACCAATAGGTCGGATATCGTTATTGAGTCCGCCAGGCTCCCTGTGACCTGAAGCCATTGATTGCGGAGGCACCACTGAGCAGGCCGCATGTGCAGGTGGGCATTGGGGGTGACATGAACCGTGGAGGCCATATGGCTGAGCAGCCTCAGGAATTGCCTGGCAGAGACCAGGGAATTGCTGCGAAACTGGCTGGCCAGATCCATTAGCCTGTGGGCCCTGTCCAGATGCAGAAAAGCTTTTGCTTGAAGAGTGTCGAGCCTGGCCCCTATGAACTCCAAGTTCTGGGACGGGAGCAAAGCGGACTTTGCAAAGTTTATGACAAACCCCAAGTGCTGAAGCAGAGCCACAGTGCGAAGGGTGGCCTGGTTGGCCTCCCCAGAAGATTGGCCCCTTATGAGCCAGTCGTCCAGGTACGGAAACATAAAAAGACCCTGAAGCCTCAGGTAGGCCGCCACCACTGCCAGGCACTTGGTGAACACCCTGGGAGTGGAGGACAGGCCAAAGGGTAGTACTCTGTACTGATAGTGGTTTCCTCCCACAACAAACCTGAGATATTGTCTGTGGTCTGGATGAATAAGGATGTGAGTATACGCATCCTTTAGATCTAAGGAGCATAGCCAGTCTCCCTGCTGGAGGTAGGGCAGCAGGATTCCAAGGGTAAGCATCTTGAACTTTTCCCTCTGCAGGAACTTGTTGAGGTTTTGCAAGTCTAGGATGGGTCTGAGGCCTCCTGTTCTTTTTGGTACCAGAAAGTACCTGGAATAAAAGCCTTGACCTCTCAGGTGGTGGGGCACCGGGTCCACAGCCTGATCCTTTAGCAGACCTGTCAACTCCTGAAGGAGTAGGTCCCTGTGCAGAGGAGGTCTTGGAGGCTCCCCTGGAAAATAGGAGGGAGGTACCTGGTGAAAATGGAGAATATAGCCCTTTTGGACTATATGAAGAACCCAGGTATCTGATGTGATGGCTGACCACCTGTGGGCAAAGTGGGCCAGCCAGCCTCCCGTGCTGAGAGAAGCCAGCTGAGGAGAAGAGGCTATGCTGTTTGAGTCAAAAACCCCCACCCTGCTGAGCAGGGGCCGGTGTTGGTGGCTTGGGGGCCTTCTGCCTACGGGGCCCTTGACCCTGCCCCTTGGCCTTCTGACCCTGTTGGGGAGCTGCAGAGGCCTTATAATGAGGGTATTGTTTGTAGGCAAAGGACTTCCTTGGGTAAAAGGTCTTTTTTCCCGAGCCCTTCTTTTTCTGAGAAGGGGCAGAGGTTTTCCTGGAAAACCTAGTCCTGGTCAGAGTCTTGGTCTCGAGTTCTGCAGCCTTTTCAGCCATGGGCTTGCCAAAGAGGTTTTCACCTCGGCAGGGGACATCAACCAACTTGTCCTGAACCCATGGCTCGAGGTCGGATGACTGTAGCCAAGCCTGTCGGCGGGCACCGATGCCGGCCCCGGCTACTCGGGCCGAAGCCTCAAAGCCATCGTAGGCTGCTCGAGAGATAAACTTCGAGCACTCTCGAATACCGGTGGACAAGGCTTGGAACCTCTGCAAAGGTTCCTCGGAGAGACCAGCAGAGAACCCGGCAATTTCCTTTGCCAGGTCTCGGAGGTACATGCCCATGTAGAGCTGGTATGTCTGGACACGGCAAGCAAGCATAGATCCCTGGAAGCACTTCTTACCGAGGGCATCCAGGTTCTGGGCCTCCCGGCCGGGAGGCACCGAGGAGTACATCTTCTGACTTTTCAGTCGATGCATGGCCGATTCCACAACCATGGAGTGGTGCGGTAATTGTGCCTTTTGGAACCTGGGGCTCTTGCGGACTCAATAAATGGAATCAACCCGCTTGCTTAACACCGGCGTCGAGGCCGGGGTCTCCCACATGCGGAAGAGCAGCCGCTCCAGCATCGGAGGAACTGGAACAGTAAAGGCCTCCTTCGGAGGAGTCCATCTCGACACGAGGATGCTTGGCAGGCCTCTCCGACTCTGAAGACCTGGGACGGCTATCGGGGCTATGCGACCTGGCCCTCGAGGAACCAGGAGCGTCCACCGATGCTGCCCTCGCGGGTTTCTTCTTCCTGCGATGTTCCCGCGAAGGAGACCCCCGCTCAGAGGAACCCCGACGCTGCTCGGGGCCGGAGTCCCGAGACGTCGAGGCCTCTGACGAGGTCCGGGCCCGGCCGGACGCGGAGTCAGAAAAAATTCTATCCTTCTGGTGCTGCCGAATCCTCAACGCCTTTGAGGACATTTTGCCACACGGACCACAGATCATCGGGTCATGATCGGGTCCGAGGCAACGGAGGCAGCAGTCATGTGTGTCGGTAAGAGACATAAGTTTCTTACACCGATCACATTTCTTAAACCCGCTGGTAGCCATCGGGGGAAAAAGGCCCCTGGTAGGTCAAAAGACCGGGCTGCCAGGGAAAAAAGAAAAAAGGCGCGAACGCCAGTCACAAAGGACAAAACCCGAAAAAGAAAGAAAAGGACTCGATACCGGCGTATCGGTCCGAGTGGGAAAAGGATCCGGCGTCGAACCGGAGAAAAAAGAGAAAAATAGAGAAAAATAGAGAAAATCACCTTTTGCCTCGGGGAAAATCGAACTACGTCCGTTGGGCTCCGCGGAAAAAAGAAGACCGAGCAAGATGGCACCCTTGGGCGGGAAGAGGACCGTGCATGAGCGCTGCAATTCCCAAAGGCTTCTTTGAAAGCTGGGGAAATGCTCTGCACGAGGGCTCCGTCAGCGCCAACATCACCCATATGTGAGGACTGACTTCCTGCTTGGTCCTGGAGAATCCACCTTTATGTGCTTTGAACATACTTTATGAACTTATAACTTCCAGGAGAGCTTTCTTCCCCTATTCATGATCTTAGTAAATTGCTGCCAAAACATACTTTTAAATCCTTCCCAGCCCACTTCAGAGCTTATAAACCCCCATTCACCTTCCAAGACCCCTGCCAGCCTCTGGAAATACCTCAGGTTACAGTAAGAAGGAAGATTCTAAATAAGATCCTCACTTCATTTTAATGCCAGGGACAGTCTGGGGTCTGCATTGTCTGGAGGACATACATTCTTATGCTTCTTTATGAGTTCTGACAGCACATTGGGTCTGCAAGCATGCAAATTGTGGTCATACCCATTTGACAGCATGATGTTTTTGACTCTGCTGTAGCCCATTGCAGAGGGTAAGACATTCACCCTGCAGATGTCTGGCACCTGGGTTGCACATGATTGGAATATTTCATCATAACTGTGTCTGAACATCTTTAGCTCCATCACATCTATGGATTACATGCAGCCACATCCTACATGACCACCTACAGGGATCATCACACTTCCTTACTTGCTACATATGGCCAGTATGAGCAACACTTTTCCAGTTGTTGTATGTACACGTGTCAGGAGGGTTATATGGTGGTTAGAAAAAATGTGACAGCTATCATACCCAAGGCAGGTATTGGGGCTTCCCCATGGCACAGCTACAATCTTTTCACACACATCACAATTGCATTTGTGTGGTCACATCAGGTACTTCAGGGCAGCAAGCCCATACTTCACTCTAAAAAGTCCAAAAAATAAGATGGGAGAGTTAGAATATATAGCACTAAATGAGAGATTGGATATGATTGGAATCTCAGAGACATGGTGGAAGGAGGACAACCAGTGGGACACTGTGATACCTGGGTACAAACTATATCACAATGATAGAGCTGATCAAATTGGTGGAGGGGTTGTGCTCTATGTAAGAGAGGGCATTGAGTCATAAAGGATTACAGTTTTGCAGGAAACAAAATTTGCTGTAGATTCTCTATGGATTGAAATTGATGGCAGTGGGGGTGTACTATTGACCGCCTGGTCTGAATGAACAAATGGATGATGATGAAATGCTCAAAGAAATCAAGGAAGCTAACAAAAGTTACAGCACAGTAATAATAATGGGTGAATTCAATTACCCCGGTATCGACTGGGTCAGTGTCACAGCAGGACATGCTAGGTAGATAAAGTTCCTAGATGAAATAAATGACTGCTTCTTGGAGCAGCTGGTTCATGAACTGAGCAGAGGGGAAGCCATATCGGACCTAGTCTTTAGTGGAACACGAGGTCTGGTGCAAGAGATAAGGGTGTTGGGGCTACTTGGCATTAGTGATCATAGCATGATCACATTTGATTCAATTAGTGGAGGAGGGATGGTAAGGAAATCCACAGTACTACCTTTTAACTTTCGAAAGGGAGACTAGGATAAAATGAAGAAAATAGTTAAGAAAAATCTAAAAGGAGCAGTTGCAAAGGTTAAAGACTTACATCAAGCTTGGGTGTTGTTGAAAAATCCTATCTTGGAAGCCCAGACCAGCTGTATTCCACGCTTTAAGAAAAGTGGAAGGAAGTCCAAAAAACTGCCAGCATGGTTTAAAGATGAGGTCATAGGGGCTGTTTTTGCCAAAAACAGCATCTTTCAGGAAATGGAAAATGGAAATGGAAAAAAGAGCCAAATGACAAAAACTGAAAACAGCACAAGCACTGGCAAGTTAAATGCAAGGCATTGATAAGGCAGGCAAAGGGAGAATTTGAGAAGAAGCTTGTTGTGGAAACAAAAAAGTGTAATAAAGACTTTTTCAAGTACATTCGTAGCAAAAAAACCTGTGAGAGAGTCCATTGGTCCATTAGATGATAGAGGGATTAAAGGGGCACTAAGAGGCAACAAGGCGATAGCGGAAAGACTGAATGAATTCTTTGCTTTGGTCTTTACTGAGGAAGATGTAGGGATGTTATCCATGACTGAAGTGGTATTTAAAGGTGCGGAAGAATTGAAGGACCTATCGATACATTTGATATTTGATAAACTGAAGAGTAGCAAATCACCTGGACCGGATGATGTACATCCAAGGGTGTTGAAAGAACTGAAATATGAGATTGCAGACTTGCTATTAGTAATCTGTGACCTATCATTAAAATCATCTGTAATACCTGAGGATTGGAGGATGGCCAACGTAACACCAATTTTTAAAAAGTGATCTGGGTGATCTGGGAAACTATAGACTGGTGAGCCTGATGTCAGTACCAGGAAAAATGGTAGAAACCATCATAAAGAACAAAATTACTGAACATGTAGATAGTTATGGCTTAATGGGAGACAGCCAACATGGCTTTAGACAAGGAAGATCTTGTCTTACTAATCTGTTATGTTTTTTTGAAGGTGTGAATAAACGGGTAGACAATGGTGAGTCAGTTGATGTAGTATATTTGGACTTTCAGAAAGCCTTTGACAAGGTCCCTCATCAGAGACTTTTGGCAAAACTAAAGAGTCATGGGATAGGAGGCAGTGTACTATTATGGATCTGGAACTGGTTTTTTGACATTAAGGTGCATGATTGTCACCTTAATGCTCGATGTCCTGTAAGTGCATGATAAGTGGAGTCTAGCGCCATTACTGCCGGAATGCCTACTCTCCACCCCGGCCTTTACTGCACGATAACACCCTTATTGCTGCCCTTACTGCTTGGTAACAGGTGTGCCCTTAACGCTGCTTAGTAGACATACCCCATAGCCAAGGAAACTATCTTGGTAACTCACTCATCTGCAACATAGTAGAGGAGAAGAATGAGCACAAGGGTAAGACAGACACCTCAAAATATCTGGAAAGTAATGAGCAGATATGCTTACAATCTAGCAAAGACTATTCCAGATCTGAAAGCTTTAATGTTAGAGGAGAACATAGATATTGTTGCAATTACAGAAGTATGGACCAATGAGCCCCATGAATGAGGTGCAGTCATACTAAGCTATAATCAGCTTTTGAGGGATATGGATGGTCAAAAGGGGAAGGAGTAGACCCTATGAAAATAACAATATCAAAGCGACTGAAGTGCAGGGGGCATGGGAAAGGAGGAAGCACTGTGGATGGTTTTGAGAAGAGAAGATGGCACTTAAATCTATATCAGGGTTGTCTATAGAACTCCATCTCAGACAAAGGGATTGGACAGAGATCTGGTGATAAAAACCCCAAAAGTTCTGAATGAAAGCTGAGGGTCTGTTGCTAGGAGCTTCCAAATTGACCTGTTGTGCTCTGGAGTATCCTATCTGAAGCTTTGGAAAGAAATTGAGACACTTTGTATGCCTTTGAATGAGTTCTACTCAGGCAAAATATGGAATCCATGAGAGAAAGAGTTATACTGAATCTAGTAATTACAAATGGAGAAAGTATCTCTAATGTCCAGATAGGGGCCTACCCAGACAGCAGTGATTATTATTTGATATGGTTTGATATAAAAACTAAATTGATATCTAGACACACCAAGCTCAAAGTACTGGACTTCAAACTTGCTGACTTTAGTAAAATGTGGCAATGCTTGAAGGGGGATCTGACAGGATGCAAGGAGATAAGAGAAGTAGAAACAGCTGACCACATTAAAAAGAGCTATAAAAAGGGCAATGGAAAAGAAAACCATTATGGTTTTCCAGAGAGGTACTTGGCAAAATAAGAGCCAAAGGGCTAACTTTTGCAAAGTGCACAGCATCACAAAAGGAAGAACGGAGAAAAGAATGGGGTCAAAAGGGAGCAGGACATAAAATTCACTAGCAGTGGTTGATAAATTGATGTGTATCACTTAGTGGCAGAGAACAAAGTTTCCTCTTAAGTCTTGCTGAGTACTTTCACATGATGACCCTGCTATATAAAATCTAGAGCAAATTTGAGCAAGGTAACCATACAATTGAATTATGGTAGGAAAGAAAAATAAAAACACATACTGGCCTCACATCGCCCAGAATGGAAAGGTGCCCACCCTTATTTCATACATTAAGATTAACAGTTGTGCTAGCAATAGTGCAGGCACTTCAGACGAAGATAATATCCCTGACACAGATAAAGGCTATGGTGAACTTGTTCATGGATGCAATGTAGCAGAAAATAAACCACAGAAGTTATGAAAAAGGTAACAGAATTAACTACAATAAAAGCCCAATTCCATAACATGCATGTCTGGCCCACAGGCATGTCCAAACCAAAAACGGGCCTGATTTAAAACTAATTTTGTATCTATGGCTATAGACGTGCTAGCGGTTCCAAAATCAGGGACATAGACATTTCCAGCACAGCACAAACAAAGCACTATGGTGTATGAGGGACGGCCATGGATGTCCTTGCGCTCACAGTATTCTGAAAAGATGGACATTTACAATCCTGCCCATCTCTGCTATATACCCATGGATGGCCATGCCTCCTCTGTAAAGCATGCATCTCCTAAGCTGCTCCTCTCAATGACAGTGTTGTGCTGATGCAAACTGCATATGAATACAGATCATACATAAATATTGATGCAAACTAGACTATATATACTAATCTGTTGCATGCCCAGAACACTTAAAAGTCTCAAATCACTCAAAGATAGTATAAAGCAAGTAGAAAGTGATATGTTTGTGATGACACGCCTTACATCACAACATATATGGCAGTAGAAGAACTCCTTAGCTATTTTTGCACATTTTTATCTTTATCTTTAATCGTTGCTTGATATACTGCCCAGGCAAGTGCGTCAGGGTGGTGTACAATACAATCAATAAAAACAGGAAAGGAAAAGAACACCATTATTCAGACAGGACAGAGAGAGGTGGAGAAAGACAAATGAGCAGGAAAGAAATAAGTCAAAAGAAATACTGATAGAGAAACCACTCTGAGGGGTCTGGGAGGTCAAAGGCCTGCTGGAAAACATGGGTTTTGAGTGAGCACTTAAATCTTTGAAAAGATGGCTCAGTACGGAGAGCAACCGGAAGTGAGTTCCAGAGGGCTGGGGCTAGAAAATAAAAAGCAGAATGACGTGTTGTTTCTAAGTGAGCTGAGGATGGGGCAGGAAGAAAGAGACGATAACCATGTGCTGAATGAAGGAGACAGGGGGAAGGCTGCAGACGGATGGAATCGGCTAAATACTGGGGAGAGCCGGTATGTAATGCTTTATGGGTGAGTATGAGAATTTTGTAATGGAAACGGAACCTGAGTGGAAGCCACTGTAAAGCGAGAAGGAGGGGGGTGATGTGATCACGGGGAGAATAGGTGAGCAAACGTGCGGCTGTATTCTGAACTAATTGAAGATGCTGGAGTTGATATTGTGGAAGACCTGCTAAAACGGTATTGCAATAGTCCAACCTCGAGAGTACTAGAGAAATGACTAAAGAGGTGAGAGAGGTGGGAGGGAGGAAAGGGCGGACAGCTCGGATCTGACGTAGAAAAAAGAAGGAGCGACGAATGAGTGTGGAAATATGATGGTGGAACAAGAGGGAGGCATCAAGGGTGACTCCAAGATATTGGAGGGAAGAGACTAAAGGAATAGGAGTGGAAAGGAAGAGAGGACAACAAGTAGGTGGGGGTGTGCTAAAGGAAAGCCAAAGCGTGGCTGATTTAGAAGGGTTAATGTGAAGAAAGTTATTGTTGATCCATTTAGCAATACGGGTGAGACAGAGGTTAACGGCAGAAAGATCTGGTGAGAAAGAACTGGTGTGGTGCTTTTGGGCATATATTAGTGCTGTTTGCACTGTTGAATGCTCTCATTTTGAGGATCCCTTATTATTGACAGGGATATGTTTTGACCTTTAGATGTAGAGAACTCTTTCTGATTTTTTCTGCCCAATCACACTGGGACCTGGTGACACTAGTGTCATCCTACAGGCCAAGTACTGGCCAAGCATTCATGTCCCCCCAAAATTGTGAATGAGCACACCAGATCCTGCCATGCAACACTCAAACCACATGCACACACACATACACACACACTCTCTCACTTGCAGTACCAAAAAACATACTTCTAACAAAAAGATGCCCTGCACCTATCAAGAATAGCTGATCTGCATTTTTCACCCAAACTAGAATCTTTTCCATACTCATTTCCATACTATCCCTGCATCAACAGTCCCATTTTTCAGAACATAGGAAATGTTAGGCAACCCTAGATTAGCTCCTTTAGCACAAACAGCAAATGCCAGCATAGCCAGAATAAACACTATTGTTCTTCTTAATATTTCTGTAGGGGTGTTTATTGGTGTTTCTTTACTTTACAACCTTCCTTCACCTCTTCTTTCTGTTCTTTAAAACTGCATCTTGTGTTTTTCCAGACTACAGACACACCAATTCAAAACATAATTATCACAACTATTCTTCAGTATGGAATGCATTGAAGAGCAGAGCAGAATATTTTCTAAGACCTGGCCTTATTCCACGTTTCTGCAGGAATAACGGGGATGTCTGTGGGAAAAATTGAAAATGTACACAGGCCTTTCCTGAATGCTCTTTCTACGTCCTTGTGGCTGACCACACCCTCGTTCTACGCCACTCTGAGATCCCTGTGCTAGCACCATAGACGTGCAGGGCCATGGAGGTTTCAGAATACAGTCTTAGATGTTTTCTCTAGACAGAGGTCTATGGTGCCCACTCAAACAGCTTATTTGTGCTATGGAATGATCTCCTATGTGGATTGTTTCTTTCTTTATAACATCATCAAAATTCACCCCTTCCTTTCTGAACACACTCTTTAGTCACCACCCATCTTGACTATTGTGACCTCCTCCTTGCTGGTGTCTCTATGAATCATCTCTCCCCTTCAATATGTTCAAAACTCAGCTGCGTGTCAAATCTTCCACCAACCCCGATATGCTCATATAACCCCTCTTCTCAAGTCGCTTCATTGGCTCCCCATCCATTTCCTCTCTCATTTCTCCCTACACCTCTCCTTGTGAACTCTGCTCTTCTGATGGATTGCTACTATCTTTGCACTTTTCTTCCACTGTCAACTCCATACTCCAATCCTTTCACCTTGCTGCTTCTTATGCCCTAAACAAACAACATGTCTGTACATCAGGCTTCATCTTTGCCCCTTTTCAAATTCATGCTAAAGTCTCACCTCTTTGAAGCTGCTTTTGGAACCTGAACCGCTTAGTCTCCTATGTGTCTCCTTACCTCCTCTAGTTGTTTCCTTTTCCTTAGCTGTTGTATTATTTGTCTTAACTAGATTGTAAGCTCTGATGAACAGGGACCGTCTTTACATGTATCTGTGCAGCACTGTGCATGCCTTTTGGCACTATATAAATGATCAGTAGTAGTAGTAAATAGATAAAGAGGACATAATGTACTGCTACCTGTATGCTACAACCCCTTTATATAAACCAAGAGGGTATACAAAAAGATTCTGCCCTATGTAGGTTTTGTAAGGAAGAGCTAGAAATAGTTACTGAAAGATGCTGAAGACAAATATATGGGAAATGATAAGCAGAAATTCTAAACAAATACTTCTGTTTGGTATTCAAGGAAGAAAACCCTAGAAAGAGACCATGGATCAATAAGAAATATAAATATAAACATGGAGTAAATATAGCATCATTCACAGAAGGCAATGTTTATAAAGAACTTGTAGGTCTGTAAATTGACAGAGCCATGGGCGCAGATAGAATACATCCTGTGATTTGACCTTGTTGGATACCCTAATAAAACCTTTGCTCCTGGTCTGTGGTGAGTCCTATTTCTTTGCTGCTTCTTGGACATTGCAGGTTTGTGTGCTCCCTGATGTTTCTCTTAGACCTGCTAGGCCAGGAGCATTTTTTTTAAAGTCTTTATTTAACCTTTTACACACCAAACATCAAAACATCCACAGCACAACACAGAAAGCAACCCATACAGACAACAACCGACCCGCCCTCCCTCCCCCCCCCACCCGCCCACCACCCCGGCTCTCTGGGAATAATCGAGGACCAAAATACAGTGTAAGAGGAAGCAAGGGACACCCACCCCTGCCATCCAGGCAACTACACCCCAGGCAGGACAGCCTACCGAGACCCTAGGCCCCTGGGCGCACGACCTCCAGGTGGGCACCCCTACGCTACCTGAGAGCGAGCCACAAATTGATCCAATAAAGACCATCTGCGGACGTTCAGTTCCCCCTTTTCCAGGTAGTGGAGTTTGGAGTAGATTTTTTCCAGCTTGGAATAGTGGCAAACCAAATTCCACCAGCCATCCAAGCTTAGGCTCTGGAAATTCTTCCACTTCCACAGGATCATCTTCAGAGCAATAGCCACCATAAAGTTAAATAAGAAATTCTGATCATGGCTCCCCCCAGGAAACACGCTAGAAGACTGCAAGAAGATCCTGCTCCACTCCAGCTCCACAGAGAAGTGCAAGATCGCCTGCATCCTCGCCCACACCTGCCTCCAGAACCTCTGGACCAAGGGGCAATCGAAAAACATGTGCATATACGTGCCTTTAGCCCTTGAGCAAGACCAACAGTTACCCGTGTTGCCAGGATCCCATTTGGCCAGCTTCGAAGGAGTTATAAAGGCCCAGTGCATGAAAAAATAGAGTGATTGGGTGATCGCAGCCGACCTAGAGGCTTTGGATATCGGGCCCCAGAGAATATCCCACACTGAGGATGGAATTACTTGAGAAATATCAGATTCCCAGACCCGGGTCAGCCCGACAGGAACCGTGGAGGTGCACTCCCTCCAAAGGGCATAGATCTTAGAAGTAGCCCCCTGCTGGCATATAGTAGCCCTGAGCCAATTAAGCAAAGCGCCCCCCTTAGCAAGCTCAGAGGCTCTTATAGAGACGTTAGATGCTGCAACGCAATGTTTAAGCTGGACCCATTTAAAAAAGGAGGAGTCAGGTAGGGAGAAGGCCCCCTGCAATACCGCAAAAGCCTTCCAGCCGTTAGTGTCCACCAACTGCTCGAGTGACCAAATTCCCTGCTCTTGCCACTTCCTCCAAGCAAACGTACACCCGCGGATCTTAAATCGTGGGTTCCACCACAGCGGAGTCTGCCCCGAAGGCAGATCTTCCTGGGCCACAAGCCGCGCTAGCTCAAGAAAGGCTCCCTGCGTGGACCTGATGACCCGCCCCACCAGCGACCGTTCGGGGTGCAGCGAACCCAGCATGTATGACAGGGGACAAAGGGCGACTGCACAAGCCTCAACCTCTAGCCAAATCGGTCTCGGCCCAGGCACATCTGATGTCAACCACAAAGAGCCCTGCTTAATCAAGAGGGCTTGGTGGTACCAAAAAAAGTCAGGGAAGTGCACTCCCCCCTTGTCCCTAGCAGCTTTCAACTTCTTAATAGCTATACGGGGTTGCTTGCCATTCCATAAAAAAGTTATGAGGCTGTTCTCTATCTTTTTGTACCATGTCGATGGGATAGAGAAGGGGAGCATGCCAAGTACATAATTAATCTTTGGAGTAAGAGACATTTTAATGACCTCTAGTCGGCCCCACCAGGAGAGGTGAAGAGGAGACCAAGCTAAAGTTTTCTGCCGAATAAGGAGGAGGAGCTCCTCCAGGTTCTTCCGAATTATGACGTCTGCCGACTTATTATACCAGGCCCCTAAATACTTAATACTGCCCGCCTGCCATTTAAAGGGAAAGGCCGCCATCTCTGCCGAGTTTACGAGACAATTAAGGGGGAATGCCACCGATTTGGACCAGTTACTCACCGAACAAGGCCAGGACGGACGGGACTTCCGCAGACTGCGTAAAAAGAAGCAGATCGTCTGCATAAGCAGATAACTTTACCTGCAGGGTCCCGACTTGGACCCCCCAAGATCCCGCTGGCGACGAATTGCAATAGCCAAAGGCTCCAAAGCTAGATTGAATAGCAACGGGGAGAGGGGACACCCCTGCTTTAGCCGCCGCAAATATCTGCAAGACCTGCTGATGCCTCAGCAGGCACATAATGAAAGGGCGAGGGCGCGAACTGTGGGCGTTAGGGCCAGACGGGAATGCCTGGATCCAGTGCGCCCACTCTATTTCCAGCGGGGGGGTAAAGTTGATGTTTAATACCTTAGGTAGGAAGTCCTCCAGAAATCGAATGGGATCTCCCCCTTCAGCACCTTCCCCAAGGCCTACGATGCAAATATTATTTCGCCGGGCCCTATTACCCATGTCTTCCATGCTCCTCTCGAGCCAGTCCAACTTGCGAGTGATGGAGACGACACGCTTGATCTGGTCCTCGTGCCCCGCAGCCATTGCTTCCACCTTTTCAACTCTTACAGAGAGAGACTGGAGTTGTGAACCAAGGTCTTTAAGGTCGTCCTGCAATGCAGATAATGTCTCTCCATTCGAGTCGACCCGATTTCGGATGGCCCGCACTTCTTATGAAGCTGTCGGAGGTCGTCTGCCGAATCTTGTTGGGGCGCAGGCTTGTGCGGCGACAGCGGGTCGGTCTTGGATCTTTTAGACCCTGCTGCCACCGCTGTAGGAGGAAATTCCAGTCGAGTTTGCTTGCCCCCTGACATCCTCCAACTCTGCCCTTAATATTCCACCGACCGGGGAGATGTTACACTTGGGTGGTTGACAGGATTGTAACTCTGGGCCCGAGAGAAGAGGTCTTACACCGCCATGCCGGTTTCGCGCTGGCTCCGCCTCGGCCAGGAACATTTTGAATATCGCAGTAAAGCAGGGAGGTTGTTAGCATTTTGGTTGAAAAAAGCATGATCCAGAAATCTGGTTTGGAAAATAAAAGATGAATTAGGGAACAGCATTGTAAAATAGGAGGACATTCAAAACAGATTTATGGAATTTTATCAAGAACTCTATACTTCAGAAATTAGGGAGAGTGGGGTACAAGTGAGGGGATACTTTAAGAGAAGTGGGTTACTGACTCTGTCAGAGGAGGAGAGGAGACTCTTGGGAAGGCTCATCTCAGTTGCGGAGATATTATTGGTTATTGAGCAGTTGCCATGCAGGAAGACACCAGGTTTGGATGGGTATATTAATCGCTTTTATAAGATCTTCCGGGATCAACTAATGGATATTTTGTTTAAGGTTTACAATAATTTCCTGCAGGAGATACGTATGCCATCTTCTATTTGAATACAAAGAAAATTCACTCCATATCACTCTTAGATTCTAATATAGCAAGTAATAAGAAAGAGCTACTGAAAAAAAGAAATACACTGGGAGTATCTAACAAATTATCCAAAAATAAATTTCATTGGATACTATTGTGGAGGAATATTTTACCATAACATTACACCCATGGAAGTATTGAGATAGTTGGAGCCTCAGTTTTAGAAAGCGTGTATTTCAGAAGCGGCGTATTTCTACACTGCCTAACAGTGGCACACACTGGTTCTCTCCTGGTAATATTATTCACAGGCTCACTAGCTTGTTTTAACAATTTTCTAAATGCATTTAAAACTCTGAAAAGACTTAGCTTTAGGTGAAAATACTATCTCAAAAACCTCCAAGAGGTTTGCTGAGGACAATATAGTTGACTCGAGTTTCGCCTGATTTGCATTTAATGGGCTGCTTTAGGACTTGTCACACAGCACAATAGAGAACTCCACTGCGAATGGTAGGAATATCTATTTTGGCTAAAGCGGGAAGGATCTGTGTTTGTGTGGATCTTATCGCCCAATTTCTTTGCTAGGAATTGACCAAAAGATATTTGCTAAAGTACTGGCCATCGACTCCAACAGCTGTTGACCAAATTAGTACATATCAACCAATTGGGATTTATTCCCTGATGATTAATGTTCCAATAATGTCTGAAATTTCTCAGTTTGGTTGAGAAAGCAAAACAAAAGGGGAGGTTGGCTTTCTTTCTAACTGTTGATGTAGAGAATGCTTTTGACAGAGCGTTTCAGGTTTTAGAGAAACTGGGCCTGGGTGGGAATTTCTTGAGGTAGATCCAAGTTTTGTATACCAGACCTTTGGGCTGTCTAAAAATTAATTTGTTTTATATACCCTCCTTTGAATTGCAAAGGGGTATGAGGCAAAGGTGTCCATTGTCACCGCTGATGTTCGCCCTGGCAATGGAGCCACTGGCATAGAAAATTAGAAACCAAGGGGCTTGTTTACAAAGCCGCGGTAGCGGTTCGCGATCGTTATCGGAGCCGCGGCCCCATTGATTTCAATGGGGCCGCGGCTCCGATAACGATCGCGAATCGCTACCGTGGCTTTGTAAACAAGCCCCCAAGACAATATTACGGGAATCCTTGGAGGCTCTCAACAATATAAATTGTCCTTGTTTGTGGATGATCTCCTCTTCTTCCTGGCAGATCTGGTGAGATCTTTGCCCCTGGTAGTGGAGGAGTTGGAGACCTTTGGAAGGGTGTCAGGCTTTAAAATGAATGCATCCAAAATCAGAGATTTTAGATATATCTCTGTCTCCTGCAGACAGCAAGAAATTTAAGAAGCAATTTCCCTTTAAATGGGTAAAGTCGCACATACGCTATTTAGAGATCAATATTGCAACAGATCTTAGCAAATGTTTTGTGTTCAATTATGACACCATTTGGGAGAGAGTCTGTTCAAATCTACAGCAATGAAAAAAATGAATTTATCATGGTTTGGCAAGATAAATAGTGTAAAATGATGGTGCTACCTAAATTCCTGTTTTTGTTTAATGTCCTGCTGGTGTAACTTCTGAATGAGGTCCTTAAGCAGTGGCCTTGTCTCAATTTATCTGGGACTACAAAAGACCAAGGGTGGCTTGGAGAGTTTTGAGTGGGACCAGGGAGGAAAGGGAGTTACTGATACAGTTCTGTGAACTTATTATGATGCAGCCCAACTCCGTTCAGCGGTTGAATGGCATATGTTTGATTGGAAAGAATGGGAGCAATTGGAGCAAGTGGATGTGGGTGACTGTTCCTTATATTATTTGCTATGGTGAAGAGGGAAGATGCCTAAAGGGTGGGTTGTTATCAATCCATGGGTGGGCCTTACATACAAAATTTGGGAGAAGTATTGCTCACGGTTTTTCAGGATTAAAGGGTTGTTTAGCTTTACCCCCCTTCACTATGGTCTGTGGTTCCATCCGGGTCTAACTGATAAGGTCAGGGGTGGTTCTATCATTAGGTGAACTGAGGCGGTCGCCTCAGGCGGCAGTTTCTAGGGGGCGGCACTATTTGCTGCTCCCTAGAAACTGCCTATGATAGAACCACCGATAACTTAAAATCAAATGAAAGCAGATGCGGGAACATTTCTCTGTTCCTGCGGCTCTGCTTTCAAACTGCCGGGTCGCTGCCTGCCTGCCTTGAATCTTCCTGGAGCAGGCAGGCGGGGGCCCGAGGTCATCTTTCACTGCCCTTCTGCTTCCGTTGCTGATGGCTGCTTCAGCAATGGAAGCGGAAGGGCGGCGGAAGTGATGACCTAATGCCCCTCCCACTCCGCCGGCTCCAGGAAGATTGAAGGTAGGCAGGCAGCGACCAAGCAGTTTGAAAGCAGAGCCGCGGGAATGGAGAAATGTTCTCGCGGTTGCTTTTATTTTAAAGGATAAATCAGTGAGGTGAGCGGGGGAGGAGGAGGGAAGGGAGAAGACACAAGGGGGGCCTGGAAGGGAGCAGACACAAGGGGGGGCCTGGAGGGGAGTAGACTAGGGGGGCCTGGAAGGGAGCAGACAAGGGGGGCCTGAAAGGGAGCAGACATGGGGGGCCTGGAAGGGGAGCAGACAGGGGGTCCTGGAGGGGAGCAGACGGGGGGGGGGGGGGAGATGGAAAGGAGCAGAGCAGACATGGGGAGGGGGAAGCTGGAAGGGAGCTGACACCCGGGGATGGCACTGGAAGGCGGATGGACAGGGGAGATGGGGAGCTGGAAGGGAGATGACATGGGAGGGGGCACTGGGACTGGAAGTTTGCTGATACCTGGGATGGTATTTTAACTAGAAGGGGCTGAACAATGGGGAAGGAGGGTGTCTGGAAGAGAATAGACACCAGTGGTGGTACTGGAAAGGCAAGGGGGTTGGTACTGGGAGGGGAGGCTGTAAAGGGGGCTGATACTAGGGAGAGTTACTGGGACTGAAAAAATGCTGATGAAAGAAAATGAAGAAAGCAAAAGGAGAGACAAGAAATGGCAGATGGACTATAGACCATAGAAAAAGAGCTAAGAGAAGACAGAGGAAAACAGAAACCTCACATCGGGACCAGCATGATCAAAAATCATCAGACAACAAAGGTAGAAAAAATAATTTTATTTTCAATTTAGTGATTGAACTTTGTGCTATCTATATTTCACACATGGGGAACTGCTTCTCTTATCTGGTGTGGCACCGCATGCGGAGTCTGGATTCTTGGGGTTTCATTTTAATTTTTGTCTACATTTTTTTACTTTTGCTTTAGGTTGTGGTCACTTATTCTGTACTTGGTAAGTGTCTGTGTTCTGAGTGTGCGACCAAGGCCAGGTGTTCTGTTAACATGGAGTTTGTACGTAAGGATCTGTACTATAGTAATTTGACTTGTTCAGCTTTTCAAATAGGTGTAGGGATGTTTTGGGGCCCATTGCAGAGTTTATAATGCTGCTTTTTTCTTGGTAGGCCCCTTATTGTATGAGTTTTGGAAATATATGCTGGTATGGTATGGTAGATTTGACCTTGCAGATCTTAGTGACTTTAGTAGGGTTTTATATTAGTTCCCAATATGCCTGCTACTGGAGAATGTTTCTTGTCGGTGAGATGATCAGAATCAGCTTTTTTTTTTTTTTAATATATATTGAGTTCTGTGGGTGAATGTCCTACCTCTGCTCAGCACCCATTGTTGAGGAGGGGGTTCTGTGAATGCAAAATGTATGTTCAAAAAGAAAAAGCAAGCACCATAATGCAGTTTATAACAAAATACAAATGAATTATAATTTGGAGTTATAAACTGCTGTTGTTCTCGCTCTTTCTTTTAGTTCCTTGGTGTGTGAACAACTTGCATTTGCTCCACATTATCTAATTGGCTTTTTGATTTGGTTCAGTCCCTGACTGGAGTTTTGAGAAAGATCCTCACCAGGGGGGGAGGGGCACGTGCCAGGGTGGGGGGGGGGGGTGCGTGTGCTGGAGGGGGTGCCATCTCATCCCTCGCCTCAGGCAACAGATTGCCTTGAGCCACCCCTAGATAAGGTATATGTGAAGTAGGATGAATTAAGTCTTAGGATGGTTGGTCAATTTTGCAAAGAGGGTAGCCTTTTGACCTTTGATGAGTTACAGCAGGAATCCAGGTTAGATGAGGGTGACTGGTTTCAATATTTCCAAACCTGCCATTATATATGGGGAGTGGAGGTGGGGAGACAGACATGGTGGAATAGTAGAACCTTGTACCTTGGAGAAAGCTTTCAAAGTGGGTTCTATGAAAGGATGTCTTTCTAGGTTATATAAGGCACTGAGGGTGAAATTCAACAGGAAACCAAAACATTGTGAAAGATAGGAAGAAGACTTAGGGGTTGCATGGGAGGAACAGTGATGAACATCCATGATACATCAGCTTTACAAGGGCTTGCAAAGAATATATTTAATACAGAATAACTATAAATTATATTATAGATGGTATTACATCCCTATGAGGTTGCTAAAAATGTTTAGGTATACGAGAGGGGCTGTGCTGAAGACAGTGTGGATTGAAGGGAAATTTCATCCATATGTGGTGAGGCTGCTCTCATATAACCACCATTTTGGAAACAGGTTTTCACCTTCTTGCAAAAAGTACTGCAGTGGAGAATTATCCCTCATATATCTCTGGCACTCTTGAATAAGAGTTCCAAGGACTTAAGGTCAAGAGAACTACGCTGATCTCACTATCTTTTTATTATTGCTTGATTGGCCATGGTCCAATACTGGAAAAGGGTGGAACCTCTCTTATTAGGACTGGTTGTAGAGAAAGTAAAATATATATGCTATGGCCAAACCTACAGCTTTGGGGTAACGAAGATGACACAATATTTTGGTATGTTTAAATGGGAGTTATGTTAGGTCATTTTATGTACATTGCACTGTTTGATCAATCAATAAAATTTAAATTGAAAAAAAAAAGAGAGAATGTATTGTAGGTTCAGGGCCGGTGCAAAGATCGGAGGTGCACTATGTGGGGCCTCCTTCCTACCGCTCCCTTTACCCAGATTGGAGGCACACTAGACAGGCCATCCATTCTATTGCTTCCTTTATCCCCATTGCCAGCAGCAGCATCAATAGCAAAGGAACCACAACGCAGTACTTATCTAAGGTTCTGGCGCTGCATCACAGTTCCTGTCTACTATTACACAGGTACACTACCAAAAAACTGCCTCCAGTTTTGCAACTGATTCCTATAGATCAGGGGTGTCAAACTCAAATACACAGTGGGCCAAAATGTAAAACTTGAACAAAGTCGCGGGCCAGCATTGAACAAATGAACCTTTTAATATGGACCCAAACAAGATTTGCTTTAACATTGAATATGAAGCAACACTTATTACTATACAATTTATAACTTAATAGTTCAGATATGCAAAAACCAATTTCAAATTAAAAAAAACATCAATGACATTCATTTATTAAATAAGATTTAAATAATAATAAATAATAATTTTTAAAATAAAATAACAATAATAAAATTAATCAACCATTCAAGCCCATGTCTTGGAGTAGCAAGAAAAAGTGCATAAAGAAAACGTTAATTATTGCTCAGTTTGCTGCACACTGATCTAATCTGATGTGCCCAAGCCAGATACCTGGCATCTCTTCTTGGATGATAGTTCATCAATGTCTGGGCTCAGGCTTTGAGCTGAGGAAATCCTCAGTATCGAGCGAAGGTGTTCATCAGTCAGACGTCTCCTGTGAGATGTTTTGGTCATCTTCATCGAGGAGAAAAGTTGCTCACATAGATAAGTGCTGCTGAACATGGAGAGCATCTGAGCAGCTTGGGTGCGGAGCTGAGGCATTGTGTCAGGGATGAACTGTGGAAACTGGGCGGCGCCCACAGCATCATACTTTGACTTCAGCGTGTCATTACACTGGAGTTCAATTAGCTCCATTTGGAGGTTGGTTGGTGCGTTTTCCACATTAACTGCAAAGGGATTACTGAGCAGTTCAAACCTACATTTCTGGACATCAAAGTCGGCAAATCGCCGGCTAAACTCAGCGCCGAGTACAATGAGTTTTTCAGCAAACTGTGCGCATGGGAACAAGATGGTAAAGAACTGCGTTTTCATGGTTTGGCAGCAGGGAAAATGGCCAAGGTTTCCTTGCAGCATCTGATTCTCCCACAGGCACAGTTTAGTTTTAAAAGCCCTCACTGCAGCGTACATGTCTGTGATGATGCGCCCCCGCCCCTGAAGCTGCAGGTTCAGCGCATCGAGATGGCTCGAGATGTCACACAGAAAGGCCAGCTCACACAGAAACCTTTTCTCCCGAAGCTCTGCTGTGTCCTTCCCTTTGCTTTCCAGAAACTGACATATTTCCTCATGCAGCTCAAAACATCTATTCAGTACTTTTCCTCGGCTTAACCATCTCACCTCTGTGTGATACGGCACGTCTGCGTATTCCGAACCACACTCCTCCAGAAAAGACTTAAACTGGCGGTGATTCAGACCTTTGGCTCTTATAAAGTTAACTACTTGTGTTACTGTGGTCATAACATGTTCCATCTTTAGGGCTTTGCCACACAATGATTCCTGATGTATGATGCAGTGATAAACAGTTAGTTCACCTGCACAGTTCTCTTCCTGCATCTTCTCCCGGACCCTGCCCACCAGTCCACTTGTTTTACCGCACATCGCTGGCGCACCATCTGTCGTTAATCCCACGAGTTTATCCCACGGCAGCTTTATTTCAGTTACGCATTTGGAAACCTCCTCAAAAATTTCCTTTCCTGTGGTTGTGCCATGCATTGATTTGAATCCCAATAGCTCCTCCGTAACACACATATTTGAGTCCACTCCACGGATGAAGACTGACAGCTGAGCAGTATCAGATGCGTCGCTGCTCTCATCCACAGCAAGGGAGAATGCAACGAAATCTTTTCCCTTTTCCAAAAGCTGGTCATACAGATTGGTGGCAAGATCACATGTGCGATCAGCTACTGTGTTTCTGCTCAGGCTCACGTTTGAAAAGGCTTGCTTTTTCTCTGGGCACACGATGTCACAAACTTTCAACATGCACTTTTTCACAAACTCTCCCTCATTAAAGGGCCGGGCTGATTTTGCGATCTCTGCTGCCACAATATAACTAGCCTTTACAGCAGCCTCACTTTGTGATGTGGCTTTTTTGAACATATTCTGTTGTGAAACCAAACTTCTTTTCATCTCCTCCACTTTCTGGCTCCTTTGAGTCATGTCCAGGTCCTTGTACTTGTCATGGTGTTTTGTTTCATAGTGTCGTTGAATGTTATACTCCTTAGTTATAGCCACGTTGACTCCACAAATCAGACAAACAGGTCTGTCTTTTACATATGTAAACAAATATTCTGTCTCCCACCTGTCCAGAAAGTTCCTGTTGTCTGCCTTTCTTTTTGCCATTTTTGGGAAGGGGTTCCACAGTGACAGTTGTAGCTTGAGATCGCTATGACTTCTGTCACACAGGAGAGGGCGTTTCTGGGACCTGTCCTGATTGACGCGCCAAAACAACAGCAAGGCATTATGGGATTTGTAGTATTAGCGATGAATGAATGTGCTGTATAATACCGGCGGGCTAGCTCTAGTAGTCATTTGGTATAGCCTCTCGGGCCAAATATAATTACACTATGGGCCAAATTTGGCCCGCGGGCCAGAGTTTGACACCTATGCTATAGATTTTGGGGTGCTGAATCCAGGAAAAATAGCCAAAATGTTCCATCACGTCACGTTTTCTTGCAAAATTTGATTTCTTACCCATATAAGGAATGTTCACATAATTTCTTTTTAGCTGACTGCAGTTTATTTTCTTGGCCCAAAATAGAGGTTGTAATGGTTAACTAACTAGAAACACTCCCTCATGATATTTTAGAGTGTTTTGTATTCATTTTATACATTAACAGGACAATTGGGAGGCGGGGGGCTAAATCCAGTACTCGCGCTGGCGCATGTTCTTTCCTGTTCGCCTCGCCTCGTTCGCTCGCTCAAACACGGTGGTTGCGACATGAACGTTCCTGTCAAATTTAAGTTTCTTGCAAGTTCATTATTACCTTTTGTTTGCTCAGTCGTAATCCAGCTTTATTCCGAAGTGGTTCACTACAGTTGTAGTTTGCAGTGCTGTGTATTTGTGATGGCTCACAGAGCCAGAGGTTGCGTCAACTCTCCGGACAGTTTTTGTTTTATTTGTGGGGAATATACCGTGAAAAAGCGGCAGAGGAACATTTCTGCATTTATTAAAAAAGTATATTTCGCCTATTTCGGTTTGAAGTTAGGCGATCAAGACAAATCGTGGGCTCCTCACAAAGTGTGCAAGACATGTGAGGAAGATCTACGCTTATGGATGAAAGGTAAAAAACAAGCATTTCGTTTCGGAATACCTATGATGTGGCGTGAACAAAGAGACCACAGCAGTGACTGCTATTTTTGCTCTTGCATTGTGAAGGGATACAACTTAAAAAATAAGAACGTAATAAGTTACCCCAACCTTCCCTCAGCAATTAGGCCTATGCCTCAGAGCAACGAAGTACCTGTGCCAGAACCACCAAAATCTTTGGATCATATTTGTGTGGACGGTTCTGATCATGATGAGACTCATCAGATGGCTTTTCCCGATGAGTCCAATACTTCCGAGTTTGAAACTGAACCAGATCCGAAACCTGAACTTTTCTCTCAAGCTGAATTGAATGATTTAGTCCGGGATTTAGGACTCCCAAAAGATGCTGCCCAACTGCTAGGTTCTCGGCTTAAACAGAAAAATCTATTGTCACCAGGAACAACTTTTTATTGGTACCGCAACCGCGAGACACAATTTTTGAAGTATTTCAGCAAAGAGGAAGATTTGGTATTTTGCAACGATATATACGGAGTGATGGAAAAGTTTAAACTCAAGTATGATCCTGCTGAATGGCGGCTGTTCATTGATTCGTCAAAAGACAGCATAAAAGGTGTTCTTCTTCATAATGGCAACACATTCGCTTCAGTTCCTATTGCTCACTCTGTTATTCTCCAAGAAAAATACGAGAATTTGGCCCTGATTCTTCAGAAGATTCGTTATGATGAGCATAAGTGGATGATTTGTGGAGACTTTAAAATTCTATCCATGCTATTAGGGCAGCAATCCGGTTTCACCAAGTATCCCTGCTTCCTTTGCTTGTGGGATAGCCGGGCCCGCAACCTACACTGGGGGAAAAAAGACTGGCCAATTCGGGAGTATTTGAGACCCGGTGAGAAAAATGTTCTTCATGAGAGCTTGGTACCTCGTGATAAAATTCTATTACCACCTCTCCACATTAAGTTGGGTCTCATTAAGCAATTCATCAAGTCCCTTCCAAAAGATGGTGAGTGCTTTCGGTACCTTTGCTCAAAGTTCCCCCGACTTTCTGAAGCAAAGCTAAAGGAAGGAGTGTTTGTTGGCCCTGATATAAGGAAACTCATTTCAGATGGAGCATTCGCTGAAACGATGTCTGAGAAGGAAAAAGAAGCCTGGGATTCCTTCAAGGATGTTGTTCTCAAATTCTTGGGGAACAGGCGGGATGAGAACTATAAGGATATTGTTGCCAGGATGCTCAATGCCTTCAAAGAACAAGGCTGTAACATGAGCCTGAAAGTCCATTTCTTGCACTCCCATGTGAACTACTTTCCCGAAAACCTGGGGGCGTACAGTGAAGAACAAGGTGAAAGGTTTCACCAGGACATCAAGGACGCAGAGAGAAGGTACCAAGGAAGATGGAACACCACTATGATGGCTGATTTCTGCTGGTTGCTGCTGCGGGAAACCCCAGATGAAAAATACGCCAAGCAGCGCACCAAGAGAAGCATTCGGGGGAAGAAGAAACGGGCCCACCAGGAGATTGATTGACCCAAGAATGACTTTAAAATCTAAACTGTGTTGACAAATATCGTGTTTTTACTAAACTTTGAAATAAAAATTTGCTAGTTATTACCACAGTGTCGGATCTCATTTATTAGAATTTTATTTTCACACCATCGGGTGTTTGTCTTCATGTATTGCAATGGTGCGGTTTGCGTTTTCTATTCTTACATACATACCTGTACAACATTTTTTGCACATTTCTTTGCTTTGCTTTGTGTCTAACCTCGCTCTTATATGCTCAATGTTTGTGCACATGTATGTGGCTGTTTTAAGTGCAGACAATTTTGCTACCATCACAGTGTGTTTTGTTGACATTACTCTATTCTTATGTGCTGCCTTGTTACAATTTTCTTTATTCTTATTTGAATAACTACTAAACAATTAGTATAAAGAATTCATCCAAGAAACTTTTATCTCGATCGCACTGAATCTGAAACGTTCACCTCAAACTGCTAACCCAATGTAGCAAAAAATCTGTACGTGATGGAGCAAATTGGTTACCAGATTTGGATTCAGCGCACCAAAAAACGTAAAAATCAATCGAAACACTAGAGGCAGTTTAAAATTTTTTTTTTTTAGTGTACCTGTGTTATCTGTCCAGGGCCAGCTCAAGGCAATCTGCTGCCTGAGACAAAGGATGAGGTGGCACTCCTCCCTCCCCCTCCCGTAGAGGGGGGCAGGGATTTTTCAAAACTCCAATCAGGGACTGAACCAAACCAAAATGCTGATTAGATTACATGGAGGAAATGAACGATTTTTGCACACCAAAGAACTAGAAGAGAGCAAGAACCACAGCACAGTTTATAAAACTAAATTACAACTCATTTTTATTTTGTTGTTATAAACTGCATTATGGTTCTTGCTTTTTCTTTTTCAACATATATTTTGCATCCACAGAACCCCCTTCAACAGTGGGTGCAGAGCAGAACCAGGACTCAATATCTTTAAAAAAAATCTGATTTTGATCATCTCACTAACAACAACAACAGTGGAGGAGTAGCCTAGTGGTTGGGGCAAGGTACTTCGGGCCGGAAGGTCGGGGGTTCAAATCCCACTAGAGGACAGCAACCTTGGGCCGGAAGGACTGGGGTTTCTAGTCCCACAGGTGCTCCTTGTGGTCTTGGGCAAGCCACTTAACCCTTCATAGTCCATGTTCCCTGTAAAATAGTTTTCTGTGTGCTGTGCTTTCCTGTCTAATCAATGTGTTTATACCTCAAAAATTTCCTGTCATGATTTGACAATTTCCAATCTGTAATCAAAAACCGTTGCTGATCGCTGGAAGTAGCGGTATACAAATGTATACTAAATAAATAAATAAATAAACAACACACATTCTCCAGTACCAGACATATTGTGAACTAATACAAAACCCTACAACAAAGTTACTGAGTATCTATAGAGCAAATCTACCATACCATACCATACCATATCAGCACCAACTTTCAAAACTCACATAAGGAGCCCATCCAAAAAAAGCATCACTGTAAATACTACAGTGGGCCCTGGAACATCCATACACCTATTTGAAAAGCTGAACAAGTCAATTTACTACAGTACAGTATAGACCTTTATGTTCAAGTTCCATGTTAACAGAACACCTGGGCTCAGTCACACACTCAGAACACAGACCCTCATCAAGTACAGAATAAGTGACTTACAATCTAAAGTAAAAATAAAAATATGTAGACAAAATTTAAACTGAAACCCCAAGAAGCCAGACTCCGCATGCAGTGCAACATCAGATAAATAAGAGATGCAGTTCACCCATACTGTGTAAAATATAAAGATAGCACAAAGTCCAGTCAATAAAATGAAATGAAATTATTTTTTCTACCTTTATTGTCTGACCATTTTATTCTCTGATCATGCTGGTCCCGATCTGAGGCTTCTGCTTTCTTGTCTTCCCTTAGCTCTCTTTCTGTGTTTTATGGTCCATCTGCCATTTTTTATCTCTTCGTTTGTTTTCTTCACTTCTTTCCATGGGCCTATTTCCAGTCCCAGTAATGCTCCCCAGTATCAGCCCCCTTTCCAGTCCTTCCCCCTCCCAGTACTTTCCAATGTCAACTGCTTTGCATTCCCAGGACTGCCTTTGGTGTCCATTCCCTTCCAGTCCCCCTCCTTCCCCACTGTCCAGCCCCTTCTAGTCCAAATACCATCGCAGGTATCAGCTCATGTCCAATCTCAGTACCATCCCCCCAGTCAGCTCCCTTCCAGTCACCCTACCCTCTGTCCATCCCCCTTCCATTGCCATATTCACGTCAGCTCCCTTCCAGCCTCCTCCCCATTACCCAGCTACCTACCACTCCCATCCTCAAGGGTCAGCACATCCCAGGTATCAGTTCCATTCTAACCCCCTCCTTCTCTCCCCATATCAGCTCCTTTCCAGCCCACTCCTTCCTCCCATGTCAGCCCCCTTTCCTGCCCCCACCTTGCCCCTGTGTCAGCTCCCTTCCTGCCCCCTTCTTCCCCTGGAAGACTCTTTCAGTACAGCTCCCTTCCAGTCCTAATCTCCTATCACCCCGTATCAGCCAATTTGTAGCTCTAGCCCCTAGTTTTCTTCCAGAGCCAGCAACACTCTCGTCCCCTCCCCCTTCAGCCCATTTGCAGTCCTAGCCCATTTCCGGTCATATCCCCCTTATCAGCCCACTCCAGTTCTAGCCTTCCAATCAGCCCATTACCAGTCCTAACCCCTCGATAAGTCCATTTACAGTCCTAGCCCCCCTAATCAGCCTATTTCCAGGAGTAGCCCATTTCCAGTCCTAACCCCACCTGATCAGCCCATTTCCAGTTCTAGCCCCTCCCCCATCAGCCCATTTCTAGTTCTAGCCCCCCCATCAGCCCATTTCCAGTCCTAACCCCTCTGATCAGCCCATTACCAGTCCGAGCCCCCCTCCCCCCCCCCCGATCAGCCTATTTCCATTCTTAACTCCCCATCAGCTCATTTCTGGTCCTAGCTCTCCCATCAGTCCATTACTATTTCCAGTGCTACCCCCCCCCCCCCAGCTCAGCCCAGCCCCAGACCTTTTCAGCTGATATGCAGTCCAAGACATCCCGGGGAAGAGCCCTGTCATTTTTTTCCCGGTGCCGACTCAGCTTTGCAGATCTGCGAAGGGAGTGTTTGCCTTCTTTCCCGTGGCTCTGTTAAAGTTGAGCCCACTGGCGCTGATGGTAAACAGGCATTTCCTATTTCGTGCAAGAAAATAAGCAAGGAAATGCCTGCTTACCATCAGTGCCAGCGGACTCAGCTTTAAGAGAGGCATGAGAAAGAAGGGAAATGCTCTCCCTTCACGGCTCTGCAAAGCTGAGCCGGCACTGGGAAAACAATGGCAGGGCTCTTTCTGGGCAGCAGGGGGCTGTGGGGCACTTGATTCTGCCACTGCAGCAGCGGCAGCAGCTTCTTTTGCCTTTTTTTTTTTGTTGTTGTTGTTGTTTAAATTTTGAAGGCCGCATGATGCAGCCTTTTTGGGGGCATTTTTTGCTGCCCCCAAAAAGCTGCCACCTAAGGCCACCACCTCACTAGGCCTCATTATAGAGCCGCCCCTGTATCTCCCACTTCCACCCCTCCCACGCGCACTTCAACTTTGTGCAAAACCGGAAGTCTACCAGTAGTAAACATGCCCGTATATGTAGATTTCCAGTGCCCTTGAACATGTTTTGCAAAAGGTTCCAGAAAATTGTGCACACCTAGAGTTGGACTTAGGAACCTTTGCAAAATTAGGCTTTGTGCTATTTTGAGGATAGTGAATTTGATCATTGCTTACAAGAACTTAACTTTAGGATATTTCTCTTTCAATTTAAAGTAAAGGTTTTGATAAGGTTCTACACTATCAATGCAGGATAACAATCGTTTTTATATGCTGGGTTTGACTGAACTTTGTTCCACCTCTCTTATAAAATCAAACACCATAATACCCAAATTCCCTCTGAAGCATCATTTTCCACAGATGAACATTTTTCTGTAAAGCTGCATGATGCTCAGTCACACACGCACAGGTACTGACAGTTTGCCCAGTATTGTTAAGCAAAAACTCTCAAGTCTGAGCAGTGCGCAGAGACCAGTTACAGCAACAATGCTTTCATCCTGCTCTTTTTGAAGAGGACAAACAATATGGTGAAAGAAGAAACATGACATGGACAAAAAGTAGGATTCAACTGATGCCAATAAAGGTATGCAACAGTCTGACTCCTGTTTCCTGCACATCATTAGTTGAATTTCTCTATAAAGCAGAGAGACCAAGGTAACCCTAATAGACTAGATTAGAAGGTTTATATTGTCCTTGATTTAGTTCTTGGTCTGAAAACATTTCAACATTGACATGAAACCACAGAATTCCGGTCTACAATAGGGTATTATGGTCCGCATGTCCTATCCAAGATCTAAAACGTATTTATTTTCTCTGTGCTATTTAGATGTCCGTAATGCCAACATTGCCTTCAGCAAAGATATATATTCTCTTAACTCACAAATTTTGTATGAAGTCAAGACGTTAATTGACTTATTTTATAATTGATCACATGCTTTATTGTGCACCAATGGACTGATTTTATTTAGGACATGCAGAGAGATACGTGCCTAAAATATATGTAAGTCCCTTTTCAGGAGGACATATATACGTACTGTAAATGGGGACCTATATGCATGCTTTGGGCAGTTGCTATTCTGTAAGCACACACTCAAGCCCCAACATGCTTATTTTCAGTTAGGGTATGCATGGGGTCAGTGTGTGGGTGGTGCAAAGTTATAGAATACTTTGACTTATGTGTGTCACTGTGTCGATCCAGGGGTATGAAGTTATGCCTTCTCTAGGTAGGTGTAACTGCACAACTATACTCAGGCACATTCATATGCCTCCACATATTTTACTTTATAGAATAGTCCCCAAAAATGCATGCAGTAATGCCCTTTGCCTTGAACATAAAATTATACAATGACCTTTATAATGGCCTTCCTGCTGCAATTTTGATATATAGATTCATTCAATGTGGAAATAAACTTCCAGAGGGTGAATTTTGTTCTGTGAGTTATGCTTCTTTGGATAAGGCAGTTTTGTTGTTGCATTCATGTGGGCGGGTGCTTTGATGTCCAAAGCTTTTTGTCTTCTGCCTAATCATCCCAAATCCTTCCCTTTGTTGTGGTTTACAATATGTTTGATTCCCATGATTTCTTTAATAAATGTACACCAATGGGGTGTTTGGTAGCATGTTCATATTTTGAGGTTGTTTTTCTTTTGAAGACCTGCACTTAACTCTAGCATTTCAGCAATGTCATGAGAGCCATTTACCACAAAATCAAAACAATACAACTCTTAAAACCACTTCTGAGCCTTCACAACTTTCCTACTATATTTCAGACTCTAATATTTCTCCACCTCGACTACTACAACCCCATCCTACAAGGCCTTCCCAAATAGGTTCTTCACCCAATTTGACTGCTCATAACACTGCTGCACACATCCTCTGCAATGCTTCCAGAATCAACCACATAACCCCTCTCTACAAATAATTGCATTGGTTAGCCATCATAGAGCAAATCAAATACAAAGCTATCCTCACAATCTTCAAAACCAATCATGCTCTCTCCTCCATCTACCTACATTCACTGTTACAGAAAGCGCCAACCATCAGGTCTGGAAGAACAAACTCTCGAACACTCTCTCCTACCCAGCAAGAAACACAAAAACCAACCACTCCACATCTAGAAGGGCCTTCTCCATATATGCCCCTACACTATGGAATGCCATCCCAAACAACTTCTGTGCCACAAATGACTTAATGACCTTCCGAAGAAATTTAAAAACTCACCTTTTCCTAGAACACTTCCCTGATGAAACATAAGTACCTACCCCTCAATGAACAATATGAATCACCCCTCAATTCCCTTCCCCTCCCCTCCTTTAGCCTTATCACTCCTACCACACCCCAACCAAACCTGAAGCCCCTCCCAGCATTCCTCATTTCCACTTCCCTCCATTACCTTTTAGATTTATACTTGTTCCTTTTACTGATGAGTAATGTTGTTCTTGGTTTGCAGCTTGTCATGCTGTGAGGGCTTGTATGCATCAATGATGCTGAGAGCTAAGCTATCAGTAGCTTAGATACTAGCAGGATCTCCCAAGATATTGAGGTCTCAGCTTAGATGCCAGACTAAGGCAAACCATCAATCTGAGCAGCAGGAGAATGGGACGGTGTTGTAAGCGGAAGATCATATTTCTGTGACAAATGCAACAATACTAAAATTAATTGCATGGAAGAAAGGCTTGGCAAATCTATTTCTGTATCTTGCCACAAAAACCCAATGGATAGTCACAAAACAAATTGAACTATAGTATTGAAATATGACACACTCAGGTTGGAAAGACACTGAAATGGCTACTGGGGATGAGCTGAAGATGTCTTAGAGTAAAGCCAATATTTATGATGTGGTTGGATCTGCTGATGTAGCTGGGCATGAAAAGAGAGTCAGAAGTTGCAAAGTTGTCATACATAATGGGACATGGAACATATGAAGCATGAACCAAGGGAAGTTGGAGATCGTCAAGAATGAAATGGAACGTGTACAGCTCAATCTGTTGGTTGTCAGTGAACTAAAATGGACTGGCTTTGGGCACGTTGCATCTGAAGATCACATGGTCTACTATGCTGGAAATGAAAGACAAAGAAGACATGGTGTTGCATTTATAATTAAGAAGAAACTTGAAAGAACTGTAATGACATACAATGCAGTCAGTGAACGCTTCATTTCTATTCGCCTACAAGGAAAGCCCATCAAAACAACTATAATTCAAATATATGCCCCAACAACAGCTCCAGAAGAGGAAGATGTTGATGAGTTTTATGAACTAGTACAAGCTGAAATTGACAGAACATGCACACAGGATATTCTGATAGTCATGGGTGACTGGAATGCAAAAGTTGGCAAAAAAGAAGAAGGCAAAGTGGTTTGGAAAATATGGGCTTGGCAACAGAAATGAAGCTGGAGAAAGACTGATAGAATTCTACAAGACCAATGATCTATTCATCTCACACACCTTCTTCCAGCAACACAACCTCTGACTGTACACATGGACTTCACCCAATGGATTGTACAGAAATCAAATTGACTATATCTGTGGAAGACAAGGATAGAAAAGCTCTATAACATTAACAAAGACAAAACCTGGAGCTGACTGTGGTACAGATTAACAACTATTAATATGCAAACTCAAGCTAAAGATGAAAAGAGCAAGCCACTTATGAATGTAGCAAAATATGACCTTGAAAATATAACACTGAAATTTAAAGACTGCCTGAAAATCGATTTGCTGCTTTAGATGCAAATGACAGAGTTCTAGAAGATTTATGACATCAAGAAGGTTGTGTTGGAAGAAAGCGAAAAGTCTCTACATAAGATAAAAAAGAAAAACACAGCCAAAATGGATGACTGAAGAAACTCTGACAACTGTCCGGAAACGCAGAGAAGCTAAAGTTAGAGGAGATGGAGAGGCAATCACAGAACTCAACAGAGATTTCCAACATGCAGCATTACTTGCAAGGCTCTGCCAAGAAATTTGGAAGAGAAATTCATGGCCAACTGACTGGAAAAGATCTGTGTTTATACTACAACTGAAGAAAGGTGACCTGACTGACTGTGAAAATTATCGCATAATCACTCTGATCCCACATACCAGCAAGATTCTACTCAAGATCATTCAGAAGAGATTACAACCATACCTGTAATGAGAACGCTACTAAATGCTCTCTTTTAACTGTGTCCAGATTACCTTTCTGATCACGACCACATTCACATGGCTGCGTAATTTCCTGGGGGCGGGAACAGTATTGTGCTTGTTATATTTTTCTTTATCTCATAATATTTGATAATCCTATAGTAGGGGCTGGAGGAGATTCTAGAAAGCACTTGGTTTTCCTGGCATGCTCTGTAGGGCTCTATTTCTTCTAGAAAATTGTCAGAGTTTATCCTTATTGCTTCTGAGAGGGACTGGTCAAAGTCAATAGTTGTGGTGGCTTTGGCGAGTGTGGCTGTCTATTTTGAACTGCATGGTATTGTGGATCCAGTGGGATCATTTATTTATTTATTTATTTATTTTAGTTTCTTATATACCGCGCTATTTAGTATCAGCGCGGTTTACATGGAACAGCGAAACATAATGAACAAACGTTAGTTTTACAGAGAACAAGGAAATACAACTTGGATAACTTAGGGAAACATGCACATCAACTATTTACATATGTAGCAGTAAGCTTTGCATAGTGGGTTATGAACCTACAGAAAGATATTAAGTATAGGGACTAATATGTGGAGGTTTCTGGAAGGAAGATGTGGCTATGGTGGAGTATGGTTGATCTGGTAATGTTGTATAAATAAGTAATGTTTTAGTGCTTTCCTGAATTGTGTGAGATCTGTGATGGCTCGGATTGCCGGTGGTAATATGTTCCAACACTTGGGAGCATAAAGACTGAAAGCCCTGTTTGACGTTGTTAGTGTGCATTTTGTTGATGCACTTGGGATAGTTAGAGTGTTTGCTGATGAGGATCTTCTGGATCTGTTAGGTGGGGTGGGCTGAATTAGATCCACTAGTTGTGAAGCGGTTATGCCGTTGATGGCTTTAAAGGTAAGCGTCAGAGTCTTGAATAGTATTCTTCCGTGTGTTGGGAGCCAGTGGAGTTGAATTAAGATGGGTGTGATGTGGTCAAATCTCGATGCTCCTGAAAGAACTCTAGCAGCGGCGTTCATGGCTAGTTGAAGGGGGTTCAGAGTAGACTGTGGGAGGCCTTGGAAAATGGCGTTGGCGAAATCAAAGTGGGGTAGGATAAGAGCTTGGTATACAGTCCGGAAGTCACTTGGGTCCAATAAAGATCTGAGGTGTTTGAGTGTCCGGATCTTGAAATATACGGCTCTGACAATGTAGGATATGTGAAGCTTCATGTCCAAGTGTTGATCTAGAGTAACTCCTAAGTATCGAATTGTAGACTTTGTTTGGAGTTCAGCTTCTCTCACTTTTATATGAGGTGGTGGGGTAAAATTCGGATTTCTTGTGATGAAGAGTACCTCCGTTTTCTTATGTTGAATACGGAGGTTTTGAGATAGAAACCATTCTGATACTGCATCAAAACATTCAATGAGAGGTGAGATGTCCATTTGCTTTGTGGAGAATGGCATGTAAAGAAGGATATCATCGGCGTATATCTGACATTGGACATTGAAAGATCTGATGATGTTGCAGACAGGTTGTACGTAAATGTTAAACATGAGAGGGGGGGCGGAGCCTGATGTCTAGCGGGATAGACGCTTTGCGTTGAAGCTCCCGAGAGGCCTACTCAGAATCCTGAATTAATACCTGCATAAATTTCATTTTTTTGCTCTGAACTTACCGGGGTGCCTCGGGGGGAACGGCGGGCCACAAACCAGTGCGACTGGACCTCGGGTCTTCCTCTTCTTCACACGGAAAACGCTCCAAAGCAGAGTTCTTCCCCACAAAAGATGGCCCCACTTTGGGGAAACCCCGCAACGCCACAGGACATCTTGGAGGAGATACGCGGTGTGAAGGAGCTGGTACAATCCAACGGAGCGGCGCTCCGAACCCTGCGTGAAGACTTTGGCACACTTCAGAACCGGCTTGAAAGTCTCCCACTACGACAGGACAACATGGCGGAGGTCCTTGACTCGCACGCGGTGCGCTTGGTGAAATTGGGCAAGGCTGAGCGTATGATACAGAATTTTCAAAAAGAGCTGGAGGATAGCAATGATCGAGCTGGTTGCAACCATATGGGGCTCATTGGAGTACCGGAGGATGTGAGAGCAGGAGACCTGCGAGAATTCTTGGTCAAAACTCTCCCCCCCTTGCTAAAGATTATTATTTACGGAGATCTGGAGACTGACCGAGCGCATTGTGTTCCTGCTAATATGGCGCTCAATCGGACGACTCCTCGGGCTCTCATTTTTCGATTATTGCGATACCAGTAAGTAGAGCAAATTCGCACTGCTGCCCGGGCGAACTATCATCTTGAATTTGAAAGTCATAAAGTTTCTTTTCCCCTGACGTGGCAAAGTCCACAGTTGACCGACGGAGGAGACTCCTTGCTTTTCGCCCTGGACTTCAATAACTACAGGCTCACTTTGGCCTAATATATCCAGTGAAGCTCAGAGTGACTCTCCATAACCCAGCCATAACATTCGACGATCCCGATCTACTAGCAATTTTTTTTGGACTCCAAATAACGCAGATCAGATGCGCTAATCCAACAACTATGATTCAACAATTTTGATCTGTAATTCGCCGGATTTGCCCGCCATCTTGAACGGCCCGACGCGGTGATCCCAGCCTGGAATAGAGACTGCCTGGACTTTTCTTTCTATCTATAATTTACTTGGCCTTCTATCCCTCCATGATGTGCACCTCGGTGGGATTCGAAACATGCATAGCTTTACAGGTTATATGTTTTAGCTTGGGCCCTCTCTGGAGTTTCTCCCCGCAGACATTAGGTCGCCAGTAATTTCTGGGGTTTTGCTTCTTCTCTGGTGCACCTCGGTGCTTATTTTTATATGGGGCGTTTTCATGATTTTCATTAACTCATTGATTATTATGTTATGTGCACAGTCATACATAGTTAAGATGAGGGACATTGGGAAACTGTGTGCATTATTGTGTTCTTTCTCAGAATTTATAATCTTTCTTGATGGCCTTGTGTCAGATCTTCTCATAAAACTTAAACGGCATTAATAGTCCAATCAATAGAAAGAAAATCCTTAGCTATCTTAATCATGAGCATGTTCAGTTAATGTTTCTTCAGGAAATGCATTTAAATTCCGCTGCGGCATTGAAACTCAATACCACGCCTAATATGGCGACTGCCTTCTCTTCCGCTGTTTCCAAGCGGTGTGGGGTAGCCATTTTGGTTAAGAAGTCTCTGCAAGCTATTGTAATGGATGTTAGCTTTGATAAGGAGGGTAGATGGGCCCGTGCACACCTTCAGGTTGAGACTGTAATTTACGTGTATTGGTATTTATGCTTCGAATGTGGATAATCCTGTTTATTCTGCAAGTATTATGCAGTTAGCACAGGCATTTGCCAGCCCTCCATTAATGCTCGACGGCGATTTCAACCAAGTACTTGAGCCCTTGACAGCTTGGCTGCCGCCCAGAACGAGTGGTCCACCCAAGAGTCTTGATTCTTTTACTGCTTTGATAACAGATTTTGCGCCAGAAGATATATGGAGGCTGCTTCTCCCCTCACTCCCATTATCCACCAATGCGCTCAGACAGCATAGAAATTCTGGGAGCGGGAGTTGCATGTAGCTTTGACCCCGGAGCATGGGAGCCTAGCCTGGTGCAGGTTGACATGGATCTCTCGATCTCCCTCACTTACTCAGACACCTTTTTTCTTTTAGTCCACCGAAGTTTCTATACTCCTGATAGGTTAGTCGAATGACCGCTACCCAGCGCAACAGATTTTGGATATGCCGCACGGCCATTCACATGCTACCTTATATTATGTTTGAATGCCCGGTACTACAATATTACTGGAAAATACTGGGGGAAAAATAGGTCCCCTCTTAATTTCAATGAATGGTGGCATCCTGTCAGTCTATACAGTAAATATGAACGAATACCTCATCTGTTGGCTTCTTCCGTTCAGACCCTCTATCATTTGTCTGAATGGAGGATACTCCACGATTATGTTTAAAATGCTAAAATGCTAAATGCTCCCATCTGACTGTTTAAATCTATTTCACATGATCAGTCTATATTGCTGATACTCTTTTGTTTGTTTGGATGTACAATCACTGCTATATGTATACGCCTCTTTGATGATACTCCTCAGTTCCAGAGAAGAAGCTTAGGGGTGGGGGGTAATTGGGGTTGCTTTCCTTATGTGTATATTTGTATTTGTCTCCTTTGGTTTGTTGTTTCGTTTGCTTGTTGTAAAATGAAAATAAAAGTTTCAAAAAAAAAATGTTAAACATGAGAGATGATAATGATGAGCCTTGAGGAACACCCTGATCTTGGTGGAAAGGCTCCGATTTTGTTGATCTTGATCTTACTTGTTGCCATCTTCCTTCAAGGTATGATTTGCACCAATCAAGGGCGAGGCCATTAATGCCTTTTTCTTTTTATAGTCCAGAAGTTGTAACAGGGCTTCTATTGCTCTAATCATAAGGTGGTGTGGCATATTTTGTGTCAACGCATCTGCCATAATATTTTACTGTTGTTATTTTTGCTTCTGCTCAGTATTTGAATTTTTGAGTATGAAGGAGCTCTTTTCAAGCTGTATTTTATGTGTCTTTTTTAGTGTTTTATTATTGAATTTTTGACTGCTTCTAAGAAAGCCTTGATGAGACAGGTTTGTTGGTAAGTGATTTTGGGGTGTCAAAATTGAAGGTGAAATTTTACTTACCAGATAATATCCTTTCCTTGAGTCCTGCTAGAGCAGTCCAGACAAGTGGGGTGTGTTCCCCTACCAGCAGATTGGTGGAGACAAAGAACCAATGAAAAAACCCAGATTTCAATGGCATCACTCCCATGCCTCTATCCGTATCAGCCACTAGATGCCTCTTCAATATCCATCCCAAAGCATATAGGAGAACATGGCAAACCTCACACAACCTCAACATGGGCAACAATGAGTAATCAAACAGTAGAGAACTATGTGCAGGAAAGCATAAACAGAAGACTGTCAGTAGAATATGGAGCTGCAGAAGCAAGTATATAAATTGTAGTGGAGCCAAGGGTACTATCACAGAAGAACAGAGGAAACACAGTTCCAGGGAGGGCCCTGGACTGCTCTAGAAGGACTCAAGGAAAGGACATTATCTGGTAAGTAAAATGTTACCTTCTATATCATCCTGCTAGACCAGTCCAGACAAGTGGGATGTACCAAAGCTGTGCCTCCACTGGGCCGAAAGAAGACACAGCATCTTTCAAAACCCTTGAGCCAAAGATCATGTTCGCCCAAGCATAGACATCCAAGAGGTAATGCTTGACAAAAATGGAAAATGAGGCCCACTTTGCCACCTAACAAATGTCTGCAGGGGATACTGATCTCTGCTCCACCCATGAGGCTGCTCCACCCAGGTAGAATGGGTGCACAACCCTCTGGAACCAGCAAGTTCCACAACAGATACACCAAGGCAATGACTTCCTTAATCCAGTATCCCAATGTAGACATAGCTGCCGAGTTACCCTTGTGTGGGTCAGCAAACAGCACAAAAAGATAGTGAGAATTTTGAAAGTCATTCATAACCTCCAAGTACCAGAGAGGCATCCTTCGGACATCCACGAGGAGAAGATCCTTATCCTTCCCCCAATACTGCTCCTTAATGAAGGAGGACAGGAAAACCACCTCATTCACATGAAAGAGAAAAATCACCTTAGGCAAATAGGAAATCACAACAGAATGGAAAAGGCCTCTTCTGAAAAAGACAGATAAGGATTTTGGCTGTGAGGGCTTGCGTGCATCAGTGATGCTGAGAGCTAAACTATCGGTAGTTTAACTACTGGCAGGGTCTCCCAAGATGGACAGGTCTCAGCTGAGGTGCCAGACCAAGACAAACCACCCATCTGGGCAGCAGCAGAATGGGATAGTGTTGACGGCGGAGGATCACATTTTTGTGACAACGGCAACAAAACCAAACTTAAACTGCGCGGAAGAAAGGCCCGGCAATCTACTTCTGTATCTTGCCATGAAAACCCAATGGATAGTTACAACAAAACAAATTGTGCTATGGTGCTGGAAGATGAGACCCCCAAGTCGGAAGGTACTCAACTAGCTACTGGGGAAGAGCTGAAGACTTTTCAGAGTAAAGCCAGCATTTATGATGTGGTTGGATCAAAGCCCTCGGGAAGTTTGACTGCTGATGTAGCTGCGCATGAAATGAGAGTCAGAAGCTGTAAAGATGTCTTACACATTGGAACATGGAACGTACGAAGCATGAAACAAGGGAAGTTGGAGGTGGTCAAGAATGAAATGGATCGTGTACAACTTGATCTGTTGGGTGTCAGCGAACTGAAATGGACTGGCATCGGGCACGTTGCATCAGATGATCACATGGTCTACTATGCTGGAAATGAAAGACAAAGAAGAAATGATGTTGCATTTATAATAAAGAAGAAACTTGCAAGAACTGTAATGAAATACAATTTATTTAGACAGTTTTGTATACCGCCTTATCCTTCAATCAAAGCGGTCACAACACAATTGGGGGATACATTTAACATGCAGGGATATGAGACACATACACTAATACTTACAGGGAACATGGACAATGGAGGGTTAGTGGCTTGCCCAAGACCACAAGGAGCATGCTTAATCTCTATTCGTCTACGAGGATTGCCTATCAACACAACTATAATTCAAGTATATGCCCCAACAACAGCTGCAGAAAAGAATGAAATTGAAGAGTTCTATGAACAAGTACAAGCTGAAATTGACAGAACATGCAAACAGGATATCCTGATAGTCATGGGTGACTGGAATGCAAACGTTGGCAACAAAGAAGAAGGTAAAGTAGTTGGAAAATATGGACTTGGCAACAGAAATGAAGCTGGAGAAAGACTGATAGAATTCTGCAAGACCAATGATCTATTCATCTCAAACACCTTCTTCCAGCAACACAAGTGGCGACTGTACACATGGACTTCACCCAATGGATTGTATAAAAATCAAATTGACTACATCTGTGGAAGTCAATGATGGAAAAGCTCTATAACATCAACAAAGACAAAACCTGGAGCTGACTGTGGTACAGATCATCAACTACTAGTATGCAAACTCAAGCTAAAGTTGAAAAAGAGCAAACCACTCATGAATGCAGCAAAATATGACATTGAGAATATACCACTGGAATTTAAAGACTGCCTGCAAAATTGATTTACTGCTTTAGATACAAATGACAGAGCTCCGGAAGAGTTATGAATGACATCAAGAAGGTTGTGTTGGAAGAAAGCGAGAAGTCTCTACAAAAGGTGAAAAAGCAAAAACGGCCAAAATAGATGACGGAAGAAACTCTGAAAATTGCCCAGAAACGCAGATAAGCTAAAGCCAGAGTTGAAAGAAAGACAATTGCAGAACTCAACAGAGATTTCCAACGTGCAGCAAGACAGGACAAGGAAAAGTACTACAATGACGCATGCAAGGAATTAGAAGCAGAAACTATTAGAGGAAGAACAAGATCGGCTTTCCTAAAGCTACGAGAGTTAAAGAAAAATTTCCAGCCTCGAATTGGAATGTTACAAGATGCTCAAGGTTCTATGATGAATGATGCTGAGAAGATCAAGAAAAGGTGAAAGGAATATACAGAGTTTTTATATGATAAAGATCAAGTGGATCAACAGCCATTTCAACCTGTACCTTATGATCGGGAACCATTGGTGATGAAAGAAGAAGTTGAAGCAGCATTGAAAGCCTTATCAAAGAACAAAGCACCAGGCATTGATGGCATTCCTATAGAAGTATTGCAGCAATCTGATGCAGCTGTTAGCATACTTACAAGGCTCTGCCAAGAAATATGGAAGACAACATCATGGCCAACTGACTGGAAAAGATCTGTGTTTATACCAATACTAAAGAAAGGTGATCCAACTGACTGTGGAAATTATCGAACAATCATTCTGATCCCACATGCCAGCAAGATTCTACTGAAGATTATTCAAAAGAGACTGCAACAATACCTGGAACAAGAACTACCTGAAGTGCAAGCAGGGTTCAGGCAAGGGCGAGGAACGAGAGACATCATTGCGGATGTGAGATGGATCCTTGAAAAGACTAAAGAATACCAAAAGGATATCTATTTGTGCTTTATCGACTATAGCAAGGCTTTTGACTGTGTAAACCATGAGAAACTCTGGGCCACATTAAGAAGCATGGCTATACCAGAACACCTGATCGTTCTCTTGCGCAATCTGTACATTGATTAAGAAGCAACTGTTCGAACGGAACAAGGAGAAATAGAATGGTTTAAAATAAGCAAAGGTGTAAGACAAGGCTGCATACTTTCCCCCTACCTGTTTAATTTATATGCAGAACAAATCATCAGAGAAGCAGGATTGTATGAAGACAACAGAGGTGTGAAGATTGGTGGAAGACTCATCAACAACCTTTGCTATACTGATGATACTACATTACTGGCTGAAAGTGAAGATTTTATTTATTCATATTCTCTTATATACCATGCTATTCTGCATCAGTGTGGTTTACATTGAAGAAACTGAAATTACATTGAACAGGACATTATAACTTGGAGATAACTATTTTACAGGGAACATGGGCTATGGAGGGTTAAGTGGCTTGCCCAAGACCACAAGGAGCACCTGTGGGACTAGAAACCCCAGTCCTTCCGGCCCAAGGTTGCTGTTCTCTAGTGGGATTTGAACCCCTGACATTCTGGCCTGAAGTACCTTGCCCCAAACACTAGGCCACTCCTCCACTCCAAGATGATCTGAAACATTTGCTTCTCACAATCAAAGAACATAGTCTCAAAATGGGCCTGCACCTTAATGTAAAGAAGACAAAGATCATGACAACTGGCATAATCAACAGGTTCATCGTTGAAGGAGAAGAAATTGAAATTGTGAACAACTTTAACCTCCCTGGATCAACTATCAATAAAGAAGCAACAAGCAGTCAAGAAATCAAATGACGCATTGCTCTTGGCAGAATGGCTATGAAAGACCTAGATAAGATTCTCAAGAACAGAGATGTCTCTCTCCATACAAAGATTTGACTTGTTCAAGCCATGGTATTTTCAATAACATAATATGGATGTGAAAGCTGGACAGTGAAAAAGACAGACAGGAAGAAAATTGATGCCTTTGAATTATGGTGCTGGCGGCGAATACTGTGTATACCATGGACTGCCCAAAGAACAAACCAGTCGGTACTAGAAGAGATCAAACCTAAGCTTTCTTTAGAAGCTCAGATGACAAGACTTCAACTTTCATACTTTGGACACATCATGCGAAGAGAGAGATCATTAGAGAAAGACATCATGCTTGGCAAGATAGAAGGTCAACGCAAAAGAGGAAGGCCAGCAATGAGATGGATCGATACAATAACAGCAGCTACGGGTACCAGTCTGTCAACAATGAGCTGCCAGACTGAAGACCGAACATAATTTAGGATAGCTATCCAGAGGGTCGCCATGAGTCGACTCCAACTTGACGGCACTTAACAACAACAACAACAACAAGGATTTTGGCAAGGCAAGGCATAGCCCACAGCTCAGAAATCCTTCTTGTCGAAGAAATTGTGACAAAGAAGACCATCTTCAACCTCACATCCTTCAGAATAGTATCCTTCAATGGCTCAAAGGACTCCAACATCAGGACTCTGAGCACCAGATGCAGATCCCAGGAAGGAAACACAGACCAGAGGGGAGGATACAGATGCCAAACCCCCTAAGAAAATGCAAAACATCCCGGTATAAGGCTAGCAACTTACCAGTCAATGGACCTCTGAAACAGGTCAAAGCTGCCATCTGAACCTTCAAGAGCTAAGAGAAAGGCCCTTCTTCAGACCTTCCTGCAGAAAAGTCAGCAAAGACAGCACCACCTCAGGCACCAACTGCCATGTGCCACACCATCTCTCAAAGAGGCACCAGACCTGAACATATGCCAGGTTGATAGAGTGAAAACAACCGCCGGAGAGTAGCCTTTACACATTAGCCATCTCCTTTCAAGAGCCAAGCTATAAGTGAGAATAGAGCTGGGTATTCCAGGACAATTGGCCCCTGATACAAGAGTCCCCAAGATGGAAGGAAGCAAAGAAGTGGTGCTTACAGGAGTCACATCTGATCTTCAAACCACGCTCTCTTCAGCCAATCTGGTGCCACCAGAATAATCCTTCCTGGGTGGCGCTCTATACATCAATTCACTTGCTCCACCAGGGGCCATGGAAGAAACAGACAACAGGCATTAATTTGGCCAAGATTAAGCCAGGTCGTCAACATCCTCGCACCCCATCTCCATGCTGTGACTGAAGAAGTGGCAAACTATGGCATTGGAGTGGGTCACAATCCAATCTGTTTCAGGGCAACACCAGTGGCTCAGAATCAACTAAAATGCCTCCTGACTCAACTACCACTCTCCTGGAAACAGAGAGTGTTGTCTGAGAAGTTCCACTTCCACAATGTCCACCCCAGCAATGTGCTGAGCTGACACTAGGGGGTTCTTCTCTGCCTAGTCCAGAGCTATCGTTGCACTCCTCATGTTGCCTTGCTGATTGACATGTCATCACCATGGCATTGACTGAACATACCCAAAACCGCCCAGCCTTTGACCAGAGGTCAGAAATGCAGAAAAGCTAATATAATGGCCGTCACCTCGAGGTGGTTGTTGGACTATACTGCCTCCCTGTGGTTCCAACAGCCCTAGGCTGTGCAGTCTTGGCATTGGGCTCCCTAGCTCAAGAGGCTGGCATGCATTGTCAGAAGGATCTATGAGTAATTGTCCAGTGGTGTGCACTTCCTCAGATGACTAAGCTGCTGCCAACACTACAGGCTGGCCTTCGCCATCATCAGGAGTGGGAGCCTGAGCTCAAACTCCTGAGAACTCAGGAACCACAGGGTCAACAAGAACCATTGGAGTGACCACATGTGTGCACACATCCACGGCACAATATAAGTCGCCGCCGCCATCAAACCAAGGAGCTGAAGATAATCCCAGACTCTGAGAGCCTGCTGAAAACAGAACAGCATCAGGCAATACAACAACCTTTTGACTCTCTTCTCTGATAGGAAGACTCTGCCCACTTGAATATCAAAACATGCTCCCATGATCTCTAGGGACTGGGAAGGCCTCAACTAGCTTTTCCCCTGATTGATCACCCTGCAGAGGCTTTCCAAAAAGGACACCATTTATTTATTTTCTTTATTTTATTAACATTTCTATACTGCGATTTCCAGAAGATCAATCGCGGTTTACAGGTAGAAACAATTTGAGTAATGCAAAATAGTTACATACTCATTTACAATGAACAATGTAGAACTATTTACAGTGGTATAATATGCATTAGCTATATACATGAACAAGGTAGTGATCATTTTTTCTTAGATGCTAAGCAATTGTGAATTCACCTTATGGTAGTATTTTGGGCTTTATAAGTTGTATTTGCTTTACATCCTGCTTTTTCTTTTTAATATATATATATTGTTTGTAACCATTCTCCTACAGTGTATACTGTTCTTGAATCCTCCCTTTTCTTTATTGCTCTATTGTGGACTGCTAGCATACTGTCATTGGTTGCTTTATGTTCTTTTGTGCTTATTTTTTGCATGTGCATGATGGATTGTGATATTCTTTATCCAAGGTTCTTGGTTTATTGTAAAATTTAATTAAATATACATTTTTTTATTTATTTAGACAGTTTTGTATACCTCCTTATCCTTTATTCAAAGTGGTCAACAACACAATTGTAGGTACACATTTAACAGGAAAGGCTGTACATACATACAGACTGTACATACATACAGGCTATCTACATATAGTGCTCGATTGGGTGTGGGTTGTCGGTGGGCCGTTTGCAGTGGAATCTAGTGTTTGGCATCTTATGTTACTTGTCCATAGGACTCTGTGAACAGAAGGGTCCTGAGCGACTTGTGGAAGTCCTTGGTGTCATTTAGGGCCCTTAATTCCTTAGGGAGGGAGTTCCATAGGGCAGGTGCCAACAGCGAGGGAGCTCTCTTAGATGTAGCCTGTTTTGTCTTGTGATATCCTGTGGGTGTGCTGAGCCTATTACCATTGTTGGCTCTCTTAGGCCCGTTACCGATGTCCTTGATCATTATATCCTGGAGCGCATCCGCTGAGCGGTGGTGGATGACTTTGAATATGTTGAGGATTGTCTTGAATTTTGCCCTTGTGATTATTGGAAGCTAGTCTAACTGTCGCAGTATGGATGCAATGTGTTCAGAATTTGCAGTTCCCTTGATGATGCACGCTGCAGTATTCTGTACCAGTTGAAGTGGGTGGATAGTCTGCTTGGGAAGGCCTTGATATAATGAGTTTCCATAGTCCAGAATTGGGGTGATGACTGCTTGGCATACTGTATGGAAGTTGTCTTGGTTGAGGATTGGTTTGAGTTTTCTGATGATCTGCAATTGGTGGTAGGCTTTTGCTGAAGTTTTGCTAATGTGTGATTGTAGGTTAAGAGTTTTGCCCTAGAATATTCTGTGAAGCCTCAGTAGTCAAAATCAAGTTATATCTAAATCTAAGGTGCTGTAACCTTATCAGAATGTTAGGATCAGCTCTCTGGCCTAAGACGTGTTCTTCCACTTTAATCTTTTGTCTAATGCACCAAGTTCTGCATTATGCTGTTTGGCCTGTCGTATGGCAAAACTAGTAATGGTTGGCCACATATTAGCTTTGAAGCCTTCCCACCACACCCACCCCGAGGTATCTTGAGGTAAATTAAACTGAAAATACTCCTCTATAGCCAACAAGATGGTCTCACGGAACACCTGGCTGGCGAGAAGGTTGTATCAAAGTTCCAGAGCCCAAGAAAGAAAACCTAAGAAGAAAAGCCACTGTTTAGCCAAAGTCCTTGCACATGATCGCTCACAGGAAAGATGCATAATTCTGAGTAACAAAACCACCAAAAACCCTGGGGGTCTATAAAAAAAAAAACTTAGCGGGTGAGCCCAAGAGGACAAGACAGGTACAGAGGGCTAAGTTGCTATTGCACTTCTACTTCTTTGTCATTTAAAGCAATGCAAACTACACATCACCCATACCAGGAACAGAAACAGTATCCCCAAATCCAGAATGCCAGAGCATTATCGCAGGACTGCCCTGTCAAAACAATTATGGTCAAAGAAGGCCCCAAGTAAGTGGACAAGGGCCATCCTGCTCCTCCAAGCCCCGCCAACCTACCAACCACTACAGACATCACAGACAACATAAAACACAAAAGAAAAGAGAGAGAGAGACAGAAAGAGAGACATTTTGACCAGGGTAACACCCTGGAGTTTCTCCAAGAGAGACAAAGTGAATGTCCCAGTGTATAACAATTCTGCAAGATTGAATGTCACCTCTGCATGAATTAAGCCACAACTAAACAACCTCAGACTAGTCAAACGCCCATCATAGAAGGCACCGAAGAACTTTAGCAGGCCACAAAGTGCAAGGCAAATTTCACTGCATCAACCCTGACTCCTTGTCCTCCAAGAACGCATGCAACTCCCCTGGATCATCAAATTCTTAGTCTGGTTGTGCAGCGTGACTCTCATGCGGGCAGGGTAGAGCAGCCCAAATCGGGCCTGCAGCTGCAACAAGCATGGATGTAGCGCCAAAAAGTTCTTTCTCCGATCCACCATCGCCTTCGCGAAGTCAGGGAAGAATAGGAGTTTGTGCCCCTGATATTCCAAGGTAGAGAGTGCTCTGGCTGCTTCCATTGTGAGACTTGCTGAAAATGAAGAACTTTCAAGATGATTGAGCGTGGGCGCTTGTCCGCAATCACGGACTGAGTAGGCACTCGATAGGCACCCTCGATCTCAAATGGCATGGCAAATTTCAATTTCAACAAACCCGGAATCATTGACTGCAAAAAAGCCACCATGTCAGGACCCTCGAGAACTCCCAGTATTCTTACGTTGTTCCTTCGAGCGCGGTTATTACCGTCTTCCAACTCTCTTTGCAGTGAGGGTATCAACTTTGCCTGCCTCTTGACAGCCTTGAGCCACTCCCCATGCATTGCCACCACATTCTCCACCTTCTCCAAGCGCGCCATGATTGATTCCAAAGAAATTTTCAAGGCCCTGCTATCTTCCTGCATTATGCACAGCAAGTCACCATTGGATTTGACCAAATCTTTAACAGCACAAATCTCAGCCAAAAGTTCCTGCAAGGCCTCTGCACAATCTCGGATGACCACCATCTTGTGAGGTGAGAGAGGATCCATTTTGGTTCTCTTTGCACTGGCGTTTTGAGATATTTGGTAATCCAGCTGCGTCGGTTTGGGGCCAGACATGTCCAAGATCGAATGATATCAAAGTAGGTAGGAACTATTTAGTTAAAGACTGCAGAAGTCAGGATTCTTAACCATTGTCCCCCGGAGCACAGCTCTTACAAGTCCATCTTGTCCAAAGCCAGGCTCTGCCCCCCCCAGTCCAGAGTATTCTTTAAGCCTATCTGCTTTCCACAGGTATGGTGGTCTGCCTGTGCATCCATCTTGGGAATATCAAATCACATGACACACTCCTTTTCCAGGAAAGTATATATATTCTTATACACCTTTAGTCCCTTTGGTGTAGAGTCACGGGAATACCACTCTGACTGGATCATGTCCTTGACCACCTTCGGGAAAGGGAATGGGAATGGGAAGACAGTAATGGATTTCTGCACCCCTTGCAGGATTGGATGCACCTTTGGCTCCTGCTCCATGCCTGGAACATCCGGCAGTTTTCCTTCCAGAACAGAGGGATAACATTGGTCTCTTCACAATCCTCCAAAGGTGAGAGTACTTCATTGTTCACATTCAAGCTCAGAACCAAAGCATCTGAATCCAAGTCACAATCCAAATCTCAGACAGCTCCCTGCTTATCCTTACCTCCTGGGAGTGCCCTTTGCTGGAGATGCTAAGCCATAAGCAATTGAACAGGGCTTCCACTCTCAGCCTGCCCCTCATGAGAATGCGCTTGGGGGAACCCAGAGGTTACAGGGTCTGAAATTCCATGCCAGAATGACCAGGCCTGTTACAAAAAATAAAAGGATTCTGGCGAGAACAATATGGACTCAGGAAGCTCTCCTTGCAGAAATGAGCCTCCTACACCTGGGGAAATAGCCACTGTCAGTCCCCTAGAGGACAAGGAGTAGCCCATAGAACAGTTGCCGGAAGCTCCAGCCGGTTGGTCATCCTTACCCATAGCACCATCCACCACTCCCTGCCCTAAGACAGGCACGGTGGGATTAACTGTATCCCTCAGTTGAGAAAGGAGGAGCAAGGCCTCCATGGACAACTCAGAAGCTGCCATGCAAGAAGGGCAGAGCCCATAAGCCAGAGAGGAAGTACCTCCCTTGCCATAGGCCAAACAATGTTTCCTGGAAGAAGACAGAGAGTTAAGACAAGTATCACAACAGCATGCACTAAGGCTGCAACAGCCCGGCAGGCACAGTTAACAGCGCTTACATAGCAACATACCCTACAGGTGCTTGGGTATGAATGTGCATTGGAGCTGCTCAGGCAGAACGCACCCAAGGACTGTGTTACTGCCAGGCGCACAATAGAAAAAACTCTATTAACATGTGCAAAAAATGGCGAGATACCCTGATAGCATACCAAAGGTCACCAGTGGTCCACCATGAATTGCACCCCAGATGGACAGAATCAGAAGCCCTCAACAAGGACAATGTTGAGATCAAGCCTTTGTACTCACCCACTAAGAGTTCCAGGCTGAAATCCATGCCGTAATCACTCTAGTCCCCTGAAAATGTTCCTATGGCTTTACAGACACTGCATTTAAGGTGGCTGGCAGGCAGATTCCTCTGAGAGCCTTCTGCAATCTTCAGGAGAGAGCAGACAGAACAGAGGAGGAGGGAGGTAGCGTTGAGATTTGATGTGATGCTTCTGAACTCTTCCAATCCTTCCAGATCCTTCCACTTTTCTAACTGCTCAACAGGCTGTTATCATGATAAGAGCACAGAGTTGAACCAATTTTCCCTCCTCCTATGGCTATTGAAAATATCCCAGTTTAGTGGAGCCACCCATGTTGCATTCAGTGAGTCATCCTCAAGGTGGTAGTTCATGAGCATTTAATCAAGCCATTCCTCTTAATTTTCTTCAGAGTCGAGAAAATCCATCCACCATCTGCTGGAGACAAAAAAATACTGAAGAGATCTCTGATGGCTGAGGCGGATAGAGGTATGGGAGTGATTTCGTTGAAATCTGTGCTTTTCATTGGTTCTTTGTCTCCACCAATCTGCTGGTAGGTGAACACAACCTATTTGTCTAGAATGGACTAGTAGGACGATATGAAAACTGGCTTAAATACTCATCTCTTTGAAGAGGTTTTTGGAATCTTGTGATGGGGACCGCAAAGGATATGGTTGCGTCATGAAATTTTGCATCTTTCTTTTTATTTTCTCTTTTCTATCCAGATGAACTGGAGTTCCTTTCTGACCTTTACTTTTAACTAATTGCAAACCACATTGCTTATTTTATGAAAGGCGATATATCAAGGTATAAACTTAGATTGTAAGCCCTCTGGGGACAGAGAAATGCCTTCGTACCTGAATGTAACTTGCCTTGAACTACCACTGGAAAGGTATGAACTAAATACTAACAAATAAATAAACATGAATAAATCATAAACTATACAGATCCCTCAGGTAAAGTGACCATCCATCCTGTATTATAAGGGACAGTCCCGTATTTTAAAAAATTGTCCCTGGAATCATATTACTTCAGTCGGGACACCTAAATGTCCCCTATTTTAAGACACATGTTCCACTACAGTCCTCCACATTTGTACCAGCGGACTTCTCTACTCCCACTGAAATTTTCAAAGGGAAATTCTATTTATATGAGACTATTTCCATCAGAGACACAGAAACATATGCACATGCATGCACTCTGTTGTACTTCAGTTATACACACATTTATTTATTTAAGGGTTTTCTATACTGCCTTCTCGAGTAATCAAAGCGATTTACAGTGTAACATCAACATTACATTATAACATAAGAACTAGTTACATTGAACATAAGAACCAGTAACATTGTAGAAATGCGCATTGAAAATAGCTGTAGGAAGGAGGGAAGAAATCAGAAACCAAGGTTAATATAGCTGTGACAATGTTGAGATACTGTGCTTAGATAATTGGGTTATTTTTTATGATTGTTAACTTATATACAAAGCAACCTATATACAATATTAATAGTGTATGTACATGTGTGGTTTGGCCTATATGCATGAGCGTATTAGCTGTTATATTTGGTATAGCTTATGTACACAACAGTTTATATACAAAGTATATGCATTCATCCACCCCTCCATTCCCCAAATCAGGTACACACATGTACACTAGCACTTTTCAGACAGACAGATTCTGTCTCTGACTGTCTACTGGTGCTGTGCTGCTTCTGGACTTCTCTACTTCAATGCCCTCAGTTCTTGCTTTTGCTACCAGTTCTTTTTCTTAACCTGCAATAGCCTCCTCACACTTTATCCCATTCATCTTACATTTCTACCCTTTCTCAGCAACCCCATTCACCCCTACCAAGAAACCCACTTATTCCACTGGCTTTCTCCTAGACCCTGTGCAGAAAATCAGCCCATCCTTCCTGTGACTAATGCAGCCTTTCCATTGGCTGGAACTTACCACTTACTCTGCACAGTGAGAGGGGAGCACTGGCGAGCTATGTTGTTAAACTCTAAAAAAATACCCAGACAATTTAGACATCATTATGACTAAGACAGCTACTTCACAAAGTTGTATAATCCTAAAATAATTTAGATGGGTTGGCAATCCTAAACTCCTAAGTCCTCAGCACATCAGACAAATCTGGCTGTGCTTTCTCCCCAGGGCCCAGGCAATTATCAGTCAGACAAAGCTAGTCATTAGGGAACAGGGGGAGGTGGAAATGTTGCTGTTTTGAAGAAAATTCACTCTGTAGAGAAGTACAAGTAGGCCTGATTGGAACATTTTTAAGTAAAGTTATAAAACTAGCCTACTGATTAAAATTTTGGGTTAAAATTTAAATTGTAATTATAAACTTATTTCTTATTTTCCTTAACATTTTCCTTAACTTTGAACCCCCAGCTTGATTGAGTATCCCATATTTGAACTCAGAAAAGATGACTAGATTACTTAAGGTACTCCACTATTCACCTTTACTGAGAAAATTAACCATTTTATGCTATTCTCTGGTTTCCATCTTACAGCTACTTCTCAGTCCACAATAGGACATTGCCTCCTATCCCATTGCTTTTCAATTTCATTAAGCTTAGTTTCCCATAGGGCTTATTGCTTGAGGTTAGGTAAAAGACATTTTTAAGAAAACATGAATAAAACAAATAAATTGTGGCAGTTGACAAGAACTCGCACCACAAGATGTGTTGGTAAACTGAAAACTGAACAAGGACATGGCACCTATAATTCTAAGCAAATGGCTGAAAGTTTTGCTGATTTCTATTGGAAATAATATTCTTCTTAATTTTCTGTATCTCAAGAGGCAGTGGATAACTGACTTTGAGCCAGGAAACTCCCCCTCCCAGCTGCTGATGCCAGAGATTGCATGGAGAGCCATTTCACTTTAGAAAAAAATACATAAAGCAATTAAGAGTTTGAAAAGTAATAAAGCAGCAGGTCCAGATGCTTTTCTCACAGAGCTCTATAAACATGCGAGAGGCCACCTTGATCCTACTTTGCTAAAAGGGTTTAATGAGGTGATCCTTAAAGGTAAATTTCCCGACTCTTTTTTGAGAAGGGCACTACTATGTACTCTAATTATAGACCCATCATTCTGCTGAACACAAATTATAAGAACTTTACTAAACTCCTGTGCTTTAGACTTCAACATTATATAACATAGGCACTTACACTTTCCTTGCCACAGTCACCCCAAAATAAACACTATACAGTCAAACCTCGGTTTTCATGATTAATCCGTTCGAAAAAGTCTGACTAAAACCGAAACGTATGAAAACTGAAGCAATATTTCCTATAAGATATAATGTAAATCCAATTAATCCGTTCCAGACACCCAAAATATTCACAAAAAATACATTTTATAGAGAATAACTATATTTTTACATACAGAAAACAATGAGAAATAAATATAAATGACTAATGAAATGGATAAATGAACATTTAACATCACTGAAAGCAAGCTAAGTACAGTACTGTACAGTACAGTATGTTAACATCTGGCCTTAGCCACCCCTGACAATCTGCCGTGCCCAGCTCTCTTCGGAATCACATTGGATTCAGTCCATTAAAATACCTTTACATTATCTGCTCAATGCTTCCGAATGGCAGAAAATCTTAATGATATAGCTTCAGACATACCCTGCAAGAGAAAGAACTGCCTCCCACATTCATGCAACATCTCCTGCTTACGTTGACAGCTTTTCTTCCCTGCTACCTCCGAGCCTGAGGGGGCGCTCCAGAGAACGGGCAGGCGGTGGACGAGATCAGGGCCTTCCTCTCTGCGCAATCCTTGCCTCTCTGACTCTGACCAGGCTCGAGGATGTGTTTCATTTACGTGCTCAGCTGGCTTTCGCTTCTCATCACGCTGGCGATCAGTGAGTCCGGGGGGCAGTGCTGCCGGGACCGGGCGGGCGTTCTGGCAGTGTATACAGACCGGTGTGCAGCGCGAGAGTGTATGTATTTACAGTACTGTACTTTATGAAAACCGAGGCGATGTATGAGAACCGGGACAAAATCTCAGTCAAAAGACGTTGAAAACCGAAGCAATGCATGAAAACCGAGACAAAATCTCAGTCAAAAAAGACGTTGAAAACCGAAGCGTATGAAAACCGGGGCAAATGAAAACCGAGGTTTGACTGTATATGCACTCCCATAAGTGGCAACTAAGTGGCCACAGCTTTATTCAAAATTTCCAACACTTAAACTCACAATTGTATACAAACAAGATTTTTCAGGTCAATCTAACAGCTCAGACACTTCATTTGCTTATGAAATCCCCATTCTCTCCTGCCCCCCAGCCACAGCCGTACTTGGCCATCTGACTAGTCCGTGTCGATCTAGCCCAGATGAGGTCCCATTAACCCTGTGGCATTCAAGTCCTTTTCCCCTCACCCCCCCTCCCCACAGCTTGTGGGACTGCACAGCTATGCTCCTGAGCCCACTGTGGTGGCACATGCAAGTCTTCATTTCCTTCCCTAACCTGCCCAACACCCTCCCCCCCCCCTTATTCTGACCAACCTGCCAGCAACCAATTCCTTCCACCTCCATCATATGGATATAGCAGAATTTGAAAAGGTATAGAAAAGAGCCTCAAAATATTAAAGAGGATAGAAGGATACCCCTATGATGGGAGGCTTGAAAGTTTGGGGCTCTTCAACTTGGAAAAGAGACGGCTGGGGGGAAGATATGATAGAGGTCTATAAATTAATGGAATGGGTAAATGCAGATTGGTTGTTTACTCCTTCAAAAAGTAGAAAGATTAGGGGACACTCAATGATACTACAATGTAGCTCATTTAGGACTAATAAGAGAATCAAATTCTGGAATTTGTTAACGGAGGATGCAGTAAAAGCTGTTAGTGTAGCTGAGTTTACAAACGTTTTGGACAAGTTCCTGGAGGAAAAGTCCATATGCCATTATTAAAGAGGACCAGGGAAATCTATTGCTTACACCTGGATAATCTTTGTGGAATCTGTGTACCTTTTTGGGAACCTGACAGGTACTTGTGACCTGGATTGGCTATTGCTGGAATCAGGATTCTGCACTGGATAGACCTTGGTCTGACCCAGTATGGCATTTCTTATGACAGCCTCGAGCTAGTCACCACTCCCCCACTCATGCTGCGGTCCTTTTACCACTATAGGAGATTTCCAACACATCCTGCAAGGTACTGTGATAAGGAAGCTTATCAGAGCCCTGAGAGTACTGCCAATAGAAAGGAATTTACATTAATCAAGGGACCTGTTCTGGCAGGTCAGAGAAATAGAGCAGCCTGCTTCCCTAAAATACAGCTTATTCCCAGCTGCAGTAACTTGCAGAAAGCCCCTAGTGGAGCTAAAGAGAAGAAGCATAAGCATAGTCTGAAAAAACCCTTACGTCATGCCTAATCAATCAGTGGCCAGAGGAGAGTTTAAGCACCAACAGCTGAGTCCTGCAAGGAAGGAGTTGGAAGCTAAGGACTTTAAAGGCAGAACTGAATATTCAGCAAGCAGACCAAGACCAAGACAAGGACCAGGGGAAGGATCGGCTCAGAGACCAGAGGAAGTACCAGCTCAGAGACGACAACCACAGCAACGAGAGAGAAGAAGAAGGTCCAAGAGAAAGAAGGCAAGAGGAACTCAGAGAGAGACATGTACCTATAGAGATTCCTGTGATTCTGGTAGGAACTCTAAAGCAGCACCCTGTAAGCAGACAGGAGCAGCTAAGGAGAAAAGGAACACAAAGTCTTATGGCAAGAGGTATGGAGCCGATGCCCTGAGGTCCAGTGATACCGACTGGAGGACAAGGTCCATCAAGCCCAGTATCCTGTTTCCAACAGTGGCCAATCTAGGTCATAAGTACCCAGCAGTCCCCCCAAAAGGCACAGGTTCCTCAATGCTTGTATTGTGTCAAGCAGTGATATCCTGTGTCCCTTTTAATAATGGTTTATGGGCCTTTCCTCCAGGAACTTGTCCAAATCTTTTTTAAACCTAGCTACTCTAACTGCCTTTACTACATCCTCCGGTAACAAATTCCAGGGTTTGATTACATGTTGAGTGAAAAAATATTTTCTCTTATTAGTCTTAAATAGGTTACCCTGTAGCTTCATTGCATGTCCCCTAGTCTATTTATATTCTGATGATGTAAACAATTGATCTACGTTTACCCGTTCCATTCCATCCATTAATTTATAGACCTCTATCTCCCCTCAGCCATCTCTTTACCAGGTTGAAGAGCCCTAACCTTTTTAGCCTCTCTTCATAGGAGTATCCTTCCATCCCATTTACCATTTTGGTGGCTCTTCTCTGTACCTTTTCTAATAACGCTGTATCCTTTTTAAGATACGGCAACCAGAATTGCACACAATATTCAAGGTGCGGTCGCACCATGGAACGATACAGAGACATTATAATATCCTTTGTTTTATTTTCCATTCCTTTCCTTATGATACCTAGCATTCTATTTGCTCTCTTGGCCGCCGCTGCACACTGGGCAGAGAATTTTAACATTTTATCCATGATGACGCCTAAATCTTTTTCCTGGGTAGTGGTTCCCAATATGGAACTTTGCATCATGTAACCATAGTTTGGGTTGTTCTTTCCTAAGTGCATAACTTTGCACTTGTCCACATTAAATTTCATCTGCCATTTGGATGCCCAGTCTTCCAATTTATCAAGAACCTCTTGCAATTTTCCACAATCCTCTTGGGTTTTAACAACTTTAAAAAGCACAGACATAAATAGCACAGGCATAAATAGTTCAACCAGACTTCTGTGATTCTCACTCTTGAAGGACTAGAAAAAGGGGACTGCTACTTCTGGAGAGAGATCTGCAATTGTGAGTATATACTTCTGAGAATTTTTCTGAAGGGACTTCTTTGGATTAAAGCTGATTAATCTGTGAACCCAGTGTATTTGTTAAACCAGTCAAGGCCTAGTAGCAGCAGTTTAAGTTTAAATTTAAAACACAGAAGAGAGCTTTCTGGTTAGATTTCATACCCAGCAGAGAGCTTGTAGTTTACATTTAATACTCACTCAGGGCCTAGTATCAGCAAAGAGCTTTAATTTAAATCAAATCAGAATATAACTTTAGCATAAAAGGCAAAACAGGGTCAGTATTCTTTGAGCAACAAATAAAGTCTTCTAGAGACCTTTACAAAGAGGCCTTCTATCTAGGGGGTAAGAGACCTGTGAAACTTTTTCAATAGGTGTTAACGCCAGGTGGCAGGTCAAAAGGCCATTTTGAAAGACTCCTTCTATCCAAGCAAGGACTGTTAATCACCCAGGAAGTTGATGATAGCTTACCTCAGAAGTACAGGACAGGGTACTGTGTAGCAGCCCTCTTTTAAAAAGTGTTTGGGAATGGAAGAAGATCAGAGGTGGAATCGCAGGACTCAGAAGTGCTGGGAATGGACTCGTGGAAAGGGACATTGAAAACGCGGAATTGCTAAACAAATACTTCTGCTCTGTTTTTACTAAAGAAAATCCTGGAGAAGGACCAACTGTGACTCCCAAATATAAAGATGGGAATGAAGTAGATACCACACCATTCACAGAAGATGATATGTTAGAACAACTTGCGAAACTGAAAGTGGACAATCCAACATGGATGACAATCAGCCGTGGGGAGGAGAAATGTCATGCTTGTCAGAGGGTGGGGATGAGCTGACTCTACAACATACCCCAAATCCCCAACATCCGAACTCGGATACAAAGAGCTGCCAGACCCTGATGTATTCCAAGTCGCAACTTTGAGGCTCTCTTTTGGGCCCAAAATATAAAGGAATGCCAGCATATCCAAACACAGACCTCTGGAGGCAAGACACCTCAAATAGAAACTGGCAAGAAGACAAAAGGCGAGCAACACCAATTCACTTCAGCACACATAGCACAGGTAAGTATTTGAATGCCAATGCCTCACCCTCTGACTCAAGGCAGGTGACCCCCCCAAGCAGACGCAAATGTCACTACCCAAATGCAGAATGAATGGGTCCCAAACTCTGCTGGATCAAACTTGGCCCGGTCCAGGCTTCGTGTTAACATCACCATAAACTGAAACCTAGTCAGCGGCTCACCACCTCTATGCATCAATGACCGCTGCTCAGTGTGTCTTTTGTAGTTTCTTATACACACAGTCAATTATAAACTTGAAATCGTGCTGAACTCAAAAAAGCTTAAGGTCATCCGTTGTTGTTCATTAACCATCACACTTTCATAAATACTCAATCGAAAAAATTGTGCTTATCTGAACAAAACTGGAAAACATGCTCAGCTTTTCCAATAGCGTCCCCATGCTTAGCCTTCTCCAATAGCGTCCTGCTATTGGAGAAGGCTAAGCACGGAGATGCTATTGGGCCACTGCGCCTCTTCCTGCACCTTTGCAACTAATAACTGGAAAAAACCTGGATCATCTATATTTTGGGCCTATACATTAAATAACACCAATTTCGACCCATTGATAAGCATCTTTGTCATAGCCCACCTACCCTCAACATCATTACTGGTTGCCTCTACCGAGGCACCTAACGCACTACGAACTAAAATAGCCAGCCGGAGCATGACCAGCCAGCACATAATACCCTCTACCCAGCTTCCTTGATTCCAAGGTGTTCAAATGTGTTTCTTGTAGCAACAAAATGTCAACTCGCTGCTTTTTACCATAACTCAAAATCTTTTTCCTTTTTATAGGGTTTTGTATCCCTTTGACATTAAGGGACATCAATTTTATCCCAATTGACCTTGTCGCCATTGCTGTGCTTGCCAAACTACCTGGAATCTGCCAGATTCATGATAACCAAAGCACCAGAGCCCAATGGTCCTAACCCAATCAGTAAAGAGCCATCCCCAACTCCAAAAAGGGCAATCACCCTCCCCCAGGTGAGACAGCATGGAACTTATGGCCCCCGCCAGACCCGAGCCCTTACAATATTAAACATAATACACATGATAATACCACCATCCTGACAGACAATAAACCCTCTCCCCCCAAACTATCGACACAAAAAAGGATCACCTACTAACCCACACAACGGCAACTGAAAGCAATTTGAACAGAACAAGTTACCATAGTATAACAATTGAGTAACTAAGAATACAGCTTCCAAATTATCCAGCCACCCTTAGTATGCCCTCCCTCACAGGAAAGTCCTCATGCCCACAGTCAAAAGCCTTGAGGAAAAAAGTCCTGAACGTTCAAGCCATTTGAAGGCACTCTTGTTCTTCAATAAACCTCTCCAAAGATCTAAGATCCTCAAATGTCTTCGTGGAGTTGTGCATGGTGACCTTAAGACACGCCAGGTAGAAAAGGCCGTAGCGGGCCTGCAATTTGTGCAGCCTAGGTCGCAGTACCAAAAATTGCTTCCTCCTCTCAGCTGTGCTCTTGCTGTAATCCGGGTAGAAAAATAATCTTTGCCCTTCGAATTGTAACTGCGTCGAAGCCCTAGCCGCCATCATAATTTGAGACACTTGCTGATAGCATAACACACAAAGGATCATAGGCCTGGGCTTCCCATCATGCATTCCTCTCTGAGATGGGACTCTGTGTGCCCTTTCTATCTCAAACGGCTTCTGAAAGTCAATTTTAAGAAGTCGGAGTATCAAACCCTCCAAGAACGATATTGGATCATTCCCTTCCACACCTTCAGGAAGATCAATTATGCAAATGTTATTTCTGTGAGATCTGTTATTCATGTCCTCCACCAGCCGCTCCAATTTCTCCATGCGTTTAGAGGCCTGCTTCACCTTCATGACGCAGTCCTCCTGCTTGGCCACCCTCTCTTCCAGCTTATCTATTCGAAGAGTTAAAACCTCCAATGCAATTCGTACCTCCTTCAGATCTGCTTGTACCGACGTCAATATTTCTCCACTGTTCTCGACGAGCGCCCGCACAGATCTAATTTCGCTCAGGAGTTCTTGAAATCCCTCTGAGTGTTCTTTCTGCGCCGCCATCTTAAGGGGAGATGGGGGATATGATTTCGCTCTCTTCGAACCAGTGCCCGTCCCCCCAGCAAAGTCCAAGCACGTTTGTTTAGAGCAGGACATGCCAAACTTTACCAACTGGCCAATTCTTTGGGTTAGTAGGCTTTATTTTGGGTGGTGGAGTACTAATTCAGCGTGGGTCCGCGGGAGAAGCGATTCACATGGCCATCTTTGTCCGCAGCTGTCTCCGCCTCCGGGTCCGCTGCTTTTTGACATATTCATAAATGACCTGGAAAGTGGTATAACGAGTGAGGTTATCAAATTTGCAGATGACACAAAACTATTTAAAGTTGTTAAAACCCAAGAGGATTGTGAAAAATTGCAAGAGGATCTTGATAAATTAGAAGACTGGGCCTCAAAATGGCAGATGAAATTTAATGTGGACAAGTGTAAAGTTATGCACCGAGGGAAGAACAACCCAAACTATGGTTACACAATGCAAGGTTCCACATTAGGAACCACCACCCAGGAAAAAGATTTAGGCGCCATTGTGGATAACATGTTAAAACCCTCGGCCCAGTGTGCAGCGGCAGCCAAGAGAACAAATAGAATGCTAGGTATCATAAGGAAAGGAATGGAAAATAAAACAAAAGATATTATAATGCCTCTATATTGTTCCATGGTGAGACCGCACCTTGAATATTGTGTGCAATTCTGGTCGCCATATCTTAAAAATGATATAGAGTTATTAGAAAAGGTTCAGAGAAGAGCCACCAAAATGGTAAAGGTTCAGAGAAGAGCCACCAAAATGGATACTCCTATGAAGAAAGACTAAAAAGGTTAGGGCTCTTTAACCTGGAAAAGAGACGGCTGAGGGGAGATATGATAGAAGTCTATAAATTAATGAACGGAGTGGAACGGGTAAACGTAGATCGATTGTTTACGTTATCAGAATATAGAAAGACTAGGGGACATGCAATGAAGACTAATAAAAGAAAATATTTTTTCACTCACTGTGTAATCAAACTCTGGAATTTGTTACCGGAGGATGTAGTAAAGGCTGTTAGTGTAGCTGGGTTTAAAAAAGGTTTGGACAAGTTCCTGGAGGAAAGGTCCATAAACCATTATTAAGAAGGGACCCAGGATATCAATGCTTGACCCAGTACAAGCATTGCGGAACCTGTGTCTTTTGGGGAAACTGCTAGGTACATATGACCTAGATTGGCCACTGTTGGAAACAGGATACAGGGCTTGATGGACCTCGGTCTGACCCAGTATGGCATATCTTATGTTCTTATGGTACAACACCAACATGTGCAACCTCCAATGAATCGACAAACAAGGGAACAAACACCCATACAGACAGACTACTATCTTTAGCTGGATGAAGAATCAGGTTGACAGCACCAGCACACTGACTGACTGTTAACATTAGAGCACACTCTAGCTCCTGCACAATGAGCACACCTTAATAATGCCTGAGTTGAGATTGGGGCCAGAGTGGCAGGCAGGAATACCAACCATCCCCATTTTTGCACAGTGCATCAACGTACGTGTGTGTGTGTGTGTGTGTGTGTGTCTATTCATTGTTTTCTGGCTATCTACACCTCACTGAGCCTCGCAGTGCCGAAGCTGTTTCAGGGTTAGCCTGCAAATGTGCACGATGAAAAGCAAAGTATTAAAGTATTATGGGTATGGCCTGAAACAGGGCAAATTGGCCAGGATGTGTCTTCATCGGTGGTAGGGTAATGGCTTGGACATCGTAGTACCTGGCTGTCACATGCATGGACTGGATGGCCACAGCATGTCATGCTTGGAGAGCACTCTCACTCTGACCGAGCAATGACCATGGCATGGCTATATATCCACATAGTGCTATATTGAGTCTAGTTCTAATGATGTAGGTGCACTTCCTGTCCTGGGGGCCTGATCACTGAACCAACTGCTGGGTGCAAATGGTCACTCTATGTATATGTAATGTGTACTGACCAGCGGACTGTCTGCAGTTGGTATGTGCATGTCTGGAAAACCCAGTAGTGGGCAGCAGGTGTAGTATGACTGCTTGCTGTGGGTGAATGTTAGACCTAGGTGGTTGGGACATGAGGCATTCCAGGCCTACTCCCAGTGGTACTGGTAGGGCCAGCAAGACCCTAGTAACAACCCCCATGCAATTCTAAACACCCCCCCCCCCTGCTAGTTAGCAGACATGGCATCAGCATTGTAACACTGGTTATTGGCATGCACTGTTCATGGTGGGCCCCTGTCAGACAGGGGCAGAGCACAGGGCCAGATGTGAATGGTGTATGCTGCAGGATGCATATAACACTGCAGACAATACCTGCCACACACTGGTAGTGATGGGGATCTGTAGCATGGGTAGCAGAGACCATTTCTAGGACTGCAGGCACTGGGGATCTGGTGCTGGGCACCCATCCTCACCCTCCGGGTGACTGCAGAAACTGCTCAGCAGCACAGTTTGTAGCTGCTCTGTGCTTGTATCACACACTGTCAGTGCATCTTACTGAGCTGAGGTGATGGATATGTGCATTCTCCATTTGGGGATCAACTGTAGACTGCTGCCAGCCCATAGCACCCTCTCTGCAGCAGCCATCTGTCCTTCGGACCATCTATCTGCCTTTGTTGGCTATGTACAGTCATGTATTCTTGTGCAGGCTTACTACTCCATGACCTTACCTGGTACTCTTTTATGCATTTCAGCTCTTTGTGCTCACCTTTCCTGTGCCTGATCAGCACATCACTACTCCTACTTTGTCTTCCTGTCACTGAAAACATCCTGCCGCTGCTGCCTCCACTGGGGGACAGGTCTTCCCCATCCTATGCCTCACACTGTCAATGCAGGACTTAACATTCAACCACTCTTTGCATCAGTACAGCTGCCTCCCATATGCTCATCCGCTTTACTGATATGGCAGGTCCATCAACTTCCACCTATCCTTCCTTCTATCACCTTTACATTGACATTCCATGGTACTCTATTCTGTGTTTGGGCTGCAGCCGTTTTCCTGTCTTAAGGTGCCTGCTTTCCACTTTAGGGCACCTTGTCTCTCCTTAGGATGCCTTATCTCCTGTTAAGGCACTTTATCTCCTGTTAAGACACTTTATTTCATGTTCAGACATTTTATCTCATGTTCAGACACCTTATCTCCTGTTCAGGCACCTTATCTCCTGTTCAGATGCCTTATCTCCTGTCAAGGCACCTTATCACCTCTTCAGATACCTTCTCTCTCATTAGGACATCTTGTCACCTTACCACACTTGGTCTTGTTAGCTCTCGTTAAATGGCCCAGGGCACCCTATCGCCAGTACACCCCCTACCTGCTCACTGCCTTATATGGCTTCAGGCACCTTAATGCTGCCCTTACCGCCAGTGACTTTGTCGCTGTTTATTAAACATACCCCTAGGTTTTCAGTGATGATCTGAAGGTGCGGGAAAACCTTTATTAGGAAAACCTGGGTTTCCAGGTGTTGGAATCTGCGAGTGGTGACTTGAAAGTATGTTTTGTCTTGAGGAGGTGTTTTGTGCGGTAATTAGAAGGCTATTGTCTTATGATCAGACCATGGGACCGAGGTTAGGGTGGGAGATTGTAGACTGTGGTCTCTGAGTATGAGCTAGGGCAAGAATACCATGTCTAGGCTGTTTCCCTTATTGTGTGTGGGTTGATTAATGAGTTGGGTATGTCCAAGAACATTCATCGCATCCAGGAAAGTTTTAGAAGTCTTAGGTGCGACAGATATGAGGTTGAAGTCTCCCCGTAATAGTAGTTGGCTGGAATTAGAATTGTGTTTACAGGCTTTCTCCAATATGATATCCAGGTCGACTGGGCTGGCGTTGGGTGATCTGTATACCAGGAGGAGGGTTATTGCACCATTGGTGATGGTTAAAGTATTCAGGCCTCTGGTTGTGGTGTTGCTTAGGGGTTAGAATTTAAAGTGTTTCTTGGTCATTATAATGACCCCACCACCTCTACATTCGGTTCTGATGCAGGTAAAGAGGTCGTAGTGACGTAACATGAGCTGGTTCATAAGGATGTTGTCGGAGTCTGTAAACTATGATTCAGCAATTCATAGAATGTCCAAATGGTTGTCCATGAGGTAGTCAGAGATTGGTTGTATATTTTTGTGTGCTGACTGGGCATTAATGAGAGAGAATTTGAGGTGTGGGGTGGGATTTGGGGGTTGTTGTGGGTGTGTTGTTGCTGCATGTGGCTGGGGTCTGATGTGTATGGGGTGATGATATATGTTAAATATGGTTATTGTTGAGGGCTTGGAAGTGGAGGAGTTTGCTGTGGGGTGCTGGAGGGTATACAAGCAAGGTGAATCGAGTGTGTTTGATTGTGTGTGGAGGCTGTTGTGGTTGGTTTTGGATTGTTTTGTCAGGCTTGACCTATGTTGAGGTATGTTGGGGTTATTATTGTGTGATTTGTTGCTTGGGCAGGATTAGCAATGGTGACTTCTGTGAAGATTGGCCTACCAGCATCAGGGATGCCTGTTGCGTGTTGGAGATTCACACACCTCTTTGCTATGACCTTAGTTGAGGTGCTGGGGTACATTGCTCACTGTGGTGGTGTTGAGCGATGCATGATCTTCTAGTTTGGGCTGTCTTGTGCTGGTTCCTATCCAGTCCGCGTCTAAGGGTCACGCCAAAGGGCCCTCTAATAAGGCCCTCAGATGCAGGCCCACCAGGCATGGGCAGGCCCTTGGGGCACTGGATTTCAAATGTGGCCTGGTGCTTTGCTGATTGGGCCTGCCAGTAGGGAGCAGGGAGGAGCTTACATTCCTGATCTCTTCAGGGATGTCTGATCGGTGTGGTGGCGGAGTGGGCAGCCTCTCGGCATGCTGGACATCTATGTAGATGCCTCCATTGGCGTTTATATCAGGCAACTCCGTGCTTCTTAAATTGTGCCTGAACTTGCACATGCCTGATATTTTTTCAGACGTTCTGGCTTTGATGTCCCAGATTGCACTTGAACATCCTTTGTAAAATGTGTCTTCAAATGGCAAATTTTCTCAATGGAGAAAGATGAATAGTACCCCATAGATCTGTGCTTGGCCTGCTGCTTTTTAAAATATTCATAAATAACCTGCAAATGGGAATAATGAGTGAGGTGATCAAATTTGCAGATGACATAACATTTTTCAAAATTGTTAAAACACAAAAGGATTGTGAAAAATTGCAAGAACACCTTGATAGGATATCCCTAAGAGGAAAGGCTTAAAATTTTAGGGCTCTTCAACTTGGCTGAGGGGAAATATGATAGAGGTCTATAAAATAATGAATGAAGTGGAACAGGTACATGTAGATTAGTTTTTTACTCCTTCATAAAGCAGAATGACTTGGGGACATGCAATGAAGCAATAATATAGCTCATTTGAAACTAATATGAGAAAATATTTTTTCACTCAATGTGTAATTAAACTCTTGGATTCTTTACCAGATGACTAGTAAAAGCTGTTAGTGTAGCTGGTTTTAAAAAAGGTGTGGACAAGTTCCTGGAAGAAAAGTCCATAAGCCGTTATTAAAGGGGACCAGGGAAATCCACTGCTTACCCCTGGGATAAGCAGCATGGAATCTATGTACCTATTTGGGAACCTGACAGGTACTTGTGACCTGGATTGGCCGCAGTTGGAAAGAGGATACTGGGCCTGATGGACCCTTGGTCTGACCCAATATGGCATATCTTATGTTCCACTAAAAGAAAAGGGGCAAAGAGCTCTAGCAATCTACTGTGAGAGTGGCAAAGAATCAAAAATAGTGGAATGAAAATCTTAAGATAGAGGAGGAGGGCAAAAGCAATGCCAACATTTTCAGGAGGACTTCAAAGCACTGTGCAATAGATAAAATGGTAGCAACATTGGCTGGCACTGGGAGTGGGACAAAACAGTTCCAATATTGGCAAGAAGACTCCAAGGCATCATGAGAAAGATTAAATAGCACTAATATTGGAATGGAGATACCAGATCATCCGGGCATAGGGCAAAAAAGCACCATGTTCACATTATTGCTATGTATATGTTATTTAAAGGGTTGCATATCTGAAAAAGTAAAATGAGGACAGAAGAAATTGTTGTGGGACCAATAGTATGTTCTGTATCCAAAGGCATGTTCAGTGCTTGCAGGCTATTAATGTCAGCTGCACACTTCTGCAAAGATAAACGGTGGCCTTCTGTCCCTCTAATAGATCTTGTTATGCAATTTCCTTAAATCCCATTACCTTGAATATCCCTTGGTAGAATATTTTTGCCCATCACTCAGCAATAATTTCCCTTGTGTTTTTTTTTTAAACTATTTAGCCCTTTTTTTCTTTGCTTCTCAATCCATTTATCTTCCACTGCTGCTTAAAGTATCAGTCAAGTAATCATACATATATATATTTATTTTTTTTTTATACCACACACTTTAGAATCAGTGTGGTTTACATGTATACTAACAGGTATTTTTTATTCCCTTGTCCCTGAAGGGCTCACAATCTAAGTGTACCTGAGGCAATGGAGGATTAAGTGGCTTGTCCAAGGCCACAAAGAGTGGCCATGGGACTAGAAACCCCAGTCCCTCTGGCCTGAAGTTGCTTGTCCCCATGTGGGAATTGAACCCCCAGCCTTCTGGCCAGAGGTAACCTTTCCCACCCACTGAGCCATATATATCTCACAAGCTTCTAAATAAATAACAGTATAACATTTACAATAAAACATTCATAGTTATATACTTGAAACATAAAATACATATACCTAAGAGGTGTGTGAATCTTACTTCCCATGCTATGGGCATTTATACACACTGCTTTCCATATGTTACCCCTGTTACCCATTTCCATAAAGGTATTTAATGTATCACTTACCTGGGGGGTTTCACTTACCTGGGTGCTTTCACTTACCTGGGGGCTTTCTTCACCCATCCCTAATGAATCTAGTTTAAAGGCCTCTTCAGTAGATTAAGAGTACACAAGGAGCAGAAGCAGTGGACGACCCAGTTGCTTGGTGTTAAATCAAAACTGCTTTATTGAAGATCCCCGACGCGTTTCGGCTTGCGCCTTTCTCAAGGGGAGAGTTGCTTACAAAAAATATAACAATAATAATTCCATTAAAAACATATATAAATTACATTGTGAAAGGCAACCGGGACACATTTATATAAGGGAAAAATGCTTTAAAAATTATTCCAAAATCAGAAACATATAAAAACATAGTGAAAAATCAATAGATGCACACTTATATTATTGTAATAAATAATTAAGAAAGAATATCGAAAGTATATAATTAATAGACATAAATTAAAAATGTAGTTAAAAAATATATAATTAAAGGATAAAAGGAAGCATAATCTAAAACATAGGAAAAAACATCGGGGATCTTCAATAAAGCAGTTTTGATTTAACACCAAGCAACTGGTTCGTCCACTGCTTCTGCTCCTTGTGTACTCTGTCCACCTCTGCAGGAGCCTGCTCTCCTGTGTGCTCTTCAGTAGATTAGCCAGTCTACTACTGAAGACGTGTTGACCTTTCTTGGACAGATGGACGCCATCTCTGTTCTGCAACCCTTGGAACAGCATTCCATGGTCTAGGAAACCAAAACAATCTCGATGACACCATCCACGCAACCATGCTTTTATCTCCAGGATGCAAGCCTCTCTGCCTTGGCCTTTACCCTCAACAGGGAGGATTGAAGAGAACACCACCTGTGCACCTAACTGCTTCACCCTCTGTCCCAGAGCCATGAAGTCATTTTTGATATGCTCAGAGGGATACCTGGCAGTATCATTTGTTCTGACATGGATTAGCAACATTGGGTAATAGTCGGTGGGCTTGATGAGTCTCGGCAAACTCTCCATAACATCTTGGAATTTGTCACCAGGCAGACAGCATACCTATCTGGACATCAAGTCGGGTCGGCAGATGGACGCCACAGTACCCCTCAGAATAGAATCACCAACCACCACTACCCTTCGCTTCCTTGTGGTCACTGATTCTGCAACTTTGGGGTACTTGAGTTCTGGTTCTTCCCTTTCCAGGGATACTTTCACCTCCTCCACTTCCAGGGCTGCATAATGGTTCTCCAATTCAAGGGCTGGAGAAGTTGGATTGGTGATTCTGCAGGCCTTGGTGACTTGTGTCCAACTTTCATCATACTGTTGGCACCCATCTTCTCCACTGCTGGAGAGCTTGGTTGCTGCAAGAAGCATCTCATCTATGTACTTATCACTGTCTTGAATGCTCCTCAGCCTCGCCACCTCCTCTCTGAGCTCATCCACTTGTTTCCTCAAAGCTTCAGTATGCAGGCACCCTGCACATGGAACCGGTCCTTCAACTGGCATTGTGACCTCTGTCTGGACAGAGGCAGAAGCTGTAACGGGGGCAACAGCTTTAGCGATATGATTTTTCCCAGCCATTGTTCTGTTCGTGGAGCTTAGGTGTCTGTTAAAGCAAAGAGAGAGATCTACCAAAGTACCAGCCGGTTTCCCAGTTGTTCTTTCAGAGATTAGGTGTCAGCAGTTTCACAAAAGCTGAAAAGGTTACTAGAGTTTAAAAACTAGTCCAGCAAAGAAAATAGTTCTACTAAAGTACCACAAAGAATGTAACTTTGCTTTAAAAATATAATAAACCCCTTTTAAGAGCTCCCAGTCAGAGAGCTAGCAATTTAATAAAAATAAACCCTCAAATCCTTATCGTTGTTTGACCTGTAGAGCCCCTGTTAGGAATGCCTAACAGGGGCTCTACAGGTCAAAATTTTAATTTTAATCAGTAGGCTAGGTATATAACTTTACTTACAAATGTGCCAGTCAGACCTACTTGTTGCACTTCTCTACAGAGTGAATTTTCTTTAAAATAGCAACTTCTCCACTAAAATGATTAAAACGTTCTGGGCAACTCAACTCATAATTGTATTTTAAAATCATTAAACATTTGAGAGTCTCTATATGCAGTTGGGTTTTTCTGTAGACCACGCTTTGTTCATGATTGAAAAGAACCTTTCAGTTGGAGCATTGGAAGCTGGCAAACATAAAACCAATTCTCACCCAAGTCATCAAGACACATCTAGCCAGTCAGTTTTCAGGATAACTTAGATTGCATAGATTGTGAGCCCTTTGGGGACAAGGGAATAAATAAGTGCCTGTTAGTATAAGTTTGTAAACTGCTCTGATACACAGGGTAAAGGATGGTATATCAAGTGCCTAAACCATAACCATAAACCATAACCACAATGAATATGCATGAGAAAAATTTGCATACACTGAAGGCAGGGCATGCAAATCTCTCTCATGTATGTTATTTGTGGTTATCCTGAAAAGCTTACAGGCTTGTTGTGTCTGGAGGATTGAACTGAGAACCCCAGCTCTATAACAGGAGTCAATAGATTCAGAAGGCAAAAAATCCAGGAAGATTTTTCACAGAGCTCACATACAATCAAGCTTTGGGCCAATCAGAAAATAGGAACTGAGAGCACCTGCAATAGAAGACACAATTAAGTATAGGCTGAATAGAGCCTACTCACTTGTAGCCATAATAGCACCTCCTGCAAGATTCCTGTCTTCTGACCTTAATGTCACTAGTTTGAAGCCATGTTGTGATGACACTGGGGGCATGGGAAACATGATCAGATTGAAAATGATATCAAATGACAGCAGAAATGTCTAATATTTCTCATATCAGTTCAAACAAATGCACCTCCCTAATATTAATGGCATAACTGTTCCAAATGTTAACAGGTTACCTGCTGCTAGGAAATAGCATATCAAACATAAGCAGAACAGAAAGTTCCATGAGGTTAATGCTTTCTTTGCCAGACAAAACAGGACATAGATGACTATAATGAAGAAAGCCAGAAAAAGATATTAATGTTCAAGAGTTTTTTGAAACCTCACAGCCTTCTGGCATTTGAAGAGCACCTGCTGACAGTGTGAAAAAAAAATGTCTGAAAAGCACACACACTAAAATATTACATTGGATAGTCTTTTTTTTTAAGAATCACAATCTACCAGGATTCCATCTTTTCATACAGGCACTTTTTACATTCTCAGTTGCTGTAAAGTGGAAAAGGAATTAAAGCTACTAGAAAAAAAGTTATTTTCTGATCTAAAGTTATCATGAGAACATGTGTCTCCTGAAGGAATAAAAGTAAAAGTAAAAAGAGCTTTGTATCCGTCTAACATCTATAGGCCACATTATGCAATCAAATCAAACCCACAACTTTCCAAGCAAATAACTCTATGAGAAACTGACGGTGCTAATCAAAACACATCCTAACCCATTTCATTACTACAGGCATTTTGCTATTTACTATATCTTGGTCCTGTTTTGTCTGTTAACGAAAACATTAATCTGACTGAAATTTCAGTTCTGCTGTTGTTTGATATAAGGCTATTTCCTACAGATTCAATATTCAGAACATTGATGCTGCTAATATCTGCTTTTCACTGCATGCATATTGCTTTGGAAAGTCAACCCCTAATAGTCAAATAAATTTTGGCTGTATAAAATCACTGCATGGACAAAATTTACTAAGACACGAGAATAGTAATTTTTTTTTAAGTGCCATCAAGTCAGTGCTGACCCAGCAGCTTCTGGGTTTTCTTGGCAATGTATCACTGGAAGCAATGGAGGCAATGGAGGGTTAGGTGACTTGTCCAAGGTCACAAGGAGCACCAGTCGGAATTGAACCCTTAATCTTTTGGTTACTAGCCACATGGCTACTCCCCCCTAAGACAAGTAAAGGGCAATTTTATAAAATTCCACATAGTTAGTGCATGTATTTCTGTGTATCACTGTGGCAGGCTATGGCCTAGAGTAGTCTGCAAATATGAAAGGCCTGTAAGTTAGGCCTGGATCCCAACCCCCATTATAGCTTGTCAGACGGCTGCCTGGGTGAGAATCTTCACAGTCTTGACAATGCATATATTTATATGATTTTTGCAAGGTATTGTGGGTAATGTAGTTCATTCACACCAGACACAGCTGCTGACAATAATTTAGTTGTGCACAAGTGTTAAAGCCAATAAGATACTTCTTTATTTATGGGGGGTTTTCTCCCAGCACAGATATGCTTGGTAGCACATAAATTGGTTACTTGCTTGCAGTGTTTAACTTGGTAAAACAAAGTCAAAAATCAAAATCAGGAAAACAACCTTCAAACTTGTCAGGCAATTAGCTAATGTTTTCTTAGCATATCTCTAACAAATGAAAAGCCACAAAGAAAGAAATAAACTGTTCTTGTAAGGTTAACTTCTGATTACTTTCCACACAGATCCAGAAGTAATTCTCTCCTAGCTCACAAGCAATTAGGTGCAGCTCAATTGCTATCAGTTATCCAGCTGAAACCCTTTAGCAGGCTGGCTTTCTACTATGTGAGTCAAATCCTGCTTCAGGAGCTTTTCTTAGTGGAATAAAGAACAAATTTATATTTTCTTTGTGATGGCTGCTGTGCTTTATCACAGAAAGTTACCAACGGAGTTTGGATAGAGAGCAGTCCATATAAACAATATCTTGATCTGCTATTATTTCCCCTTCATCAACAAGCATAGGGTCACTATCATGAATTGGCACAGATGAATCTTTCAATGGAGCCCTTTCAGGAGAATACTTATTTCCCTGCTTTCTTTCAAGGTTATAGCTAGGGCATAGATCAGTGTTCATACCTGAGCTTCCATTGTTGCTATAGTTCCTCTCTATATAGCCTGGCCAGTATGTAGTCCAGTTCTTATGTCCAGCCTTCCAGTCCTGATCCCTGGACACTGGATCTCTCTTCACATACCTTCTGGCATAGGTCTTAGAGTCCCTTCCACGTGCAGCCGTCTCCCTCACAGGTAGCCTCTGGTGATTCCTTGTTCTGCAGCACCATTCCTCTGGCTTTCCCCAGTCCAATGGTATATGCTGGCCCTTGAAATACCTCCCAGTATACGTACTGCCTTGAACTTTTCTAGACCTCTCAAAGGCTTTTCTCCTCTTCCTTCCAGAGGGTTTCTTTCCTTCTCTATCCATCCGGTTTGGCTTCTGCTTCTGCTGATTCTTCAGATGAAACTGATAATCCTTTACTGCATATCCAAGGTGATCATGAAGATGGTCATCTGTAGAATAAACTCTATTCTTATTCTGCCTTGATGAGTGCTCCTCCCTAATACAGCGCAGCTGTGCTGAATCAGGCCCTGCCCTTTGAGATGAGTGCTTAGGGATTACCTCATAGCCCTCCTGATTGAACACACGTTTCCCCACTTCAGCTCCTCTAATGGCTGCTGGAAACCTGGTGCATTCTGGGACTGGTAGTCTTTTGTAAGAAAATTCTGTTTTCTTATTTCTACCAGAACTGACAGGTTGCTTGTTCAGAGTCACATCATCTTTTCTATAGCTCCTTCCTGAGCTATGATAAGCTTCCTTATCACAAGCTAGAAAAGAACCAAAAATCTGTGAAAAATGAGAAAATTGTTTTAAACTGCTTAATAAGAAGTTTTACATGAATTCATAAGTCTTTCATTATTCTCTTGTGTGCAAAAGAAAGACATGTTTCAATACATGCATTCCTGGAGCTAGAGACGACCTTGCAGTAGAGAAGTATCAAACCTAGAAACTGAACCATTGTTAGGACAGTCCTAAGGGAGGGAGCTGGGTGCTAGGCCCAGGAGGGATCTCTGATTGGACAGGTGAAGGGGGCGTTGGAACCAATAGGAAGTTTGCATGTATCAAGCTGGAACCAATAGAAAGTTCTCATGTATCAAACTGAAAAAGAGGTATAAATGAGTATGTCTCTGTAAAAACTTTGCTCAGTCTCTTTAAAGCTTTGACTAACTGAGCCATGTGCACAATAAATTGGCTTGGATCTTTGAACTGACTCCTTATTTTATTTATTGCATGCTTATCAGCTGCTACATATTCTTGGTGCGTTGGCCCGGAATGTGCGAGCAGGGGATGGTATGCCAGTGAATATACCACGACTTCTCGCCTCAAAGGTTTGATCCGGTTGGAGCCATGTCTGTCCGACCGCAGGGGAATTCTCAGGCGCCGCTGGTCTTATTGTATCAGAGAGGGTTCCGCCTTGCCTCGGGGGGCCACTGGGTCCAGCTGGCCAACACCTCAGAACCCGAGGGGAGTCCAGGATCCAACCCAAGAACTGGTTTGGTATCAGGAACTGGATCCGGTGAGTAGATATTTTCTTGTTTAAAAGTCAGTGCAGCCTGCGGAAAAAGTCTTGCATAAGTATGCGCACGACTGATTTGGTATAGACTAACTGGGAAAATCTCGCGTGGGTATGCGTGAGACAAGAGAGCTTGATCACCTCTTATAAGGGCGGTCCTAGTAGACCCCGCATGAGTATGCGCGGGGGGAAGCCATCGACCCTTCTTGTTTGGAATAGTTAGTTAGTCAGAAAACCTGGGCACTTGAAAAATGATTTTTGTGATAATTGCCTGTGTGATTGAGAGGTCTTGAAATACAGACCGAGCGAAAGTGGACTCCTGAGTAGCGCAGTTCCTGGCCAGGCGACTGCGCCCAGGTCGCGAAAAGGAGGAAGCATTTGGTGTTTGTCTGTCCTTACTGTGTACCTGATTTTTGTTATCTGTTGAAACCGCGAGTTTCCCTTCTGGTATAATGTAAGATTATTCTGTTGGGTAATTTGTGAAACAGTTTACCGATTAAGAAATAGTATTAAGCAGAGAAGAATAAAGAAGGAAAAACAAACCCAGGAGTCACTTTTACAGTTAGCTGTCTCACTAATTCCAGTCTTTTTTCAGTACAACAGTGCTCTCTGGCTAGCGGAGAGAGAAGGGGCGTGTCTGGAGAAAGGAATGTGCAGTGTCTTTTAACCCTGTGAAGGCTTATTCTCAACATTCTGCAGCTGGGTTAATTTGTGCTTATTTCAGGAAAATTGTACCTGTTTTATTCAATATGTTTTAATAGTGATGTTCCTTCTGCTATGGTCATGTATTATATATCATTTAATAAGAATGTTTAGTCAGGATTGTGGATCCCAACAGTTTTGGGCTTAGCCTGGAAAGGGTTAAGTTCTTATTAACCCCATTCGAGTTCCTGTACTTGTACGGACCAAGTGAAAAGGATTTCTGTAAAGCTATAGGTATAATGCATTTGTGGGCTTAGCCTTGTCTTGTGTTTTTTTTTTATGTTCAAATCTTCAGCAAGCACTGTAATGGTTCAAACAGAAACTGCTTTTGTTTTCCCTTTGCCCTACAAAGTAGAGGTTAAGAACCCTGACAGGACTATGAAGCATCCCGAGCCAGTAGTACCAGATCGCGACTTGAAAGTGATTTAAATCCTGAGTGAATGAGGAGTTAATCGTGCTTGAATTCTAGTTCCTGATATACTGCGGCAAGCACCTCATAGAAGACATACTCATTGTTAATAAAAAAAAAATAAAAAAGGAAGAAAAAGGGGTGTATATGTATTCCAGATATCCACCAACTTTATGAAAGAGTATCCAGAATGTCTTTTGAATATCTGCTTCCTAAACTGTAAGATTTAAAGTAATTTCTTTTGCAGAGACATTGTTCAGCTTAAATGCTGATTACGGCTGGCAGTTAGTTTCCATGCTAAGTAATTTTATTCCAGTCATACGTAACAGATATGTGGCCATCATGTTAGGAGCCATAGTTCTTTCTTTTGGGATTGTTGTTATAACATGTTGCAAAATAATAGTTTTATATTTTAAGGACTTTATCTAAACTGTTCCTATTTAGAATGAGCACATACATCCATTATGTTTAGTCCATAAGAAAATGCAGCCTGACTGCCCGCCCCCTCTGTCTGTTGTCAAATACGTCACCATGGGGGGGGGGTCAGAGTCCATGCAGATTTTGTTGAAATCTATGACTAGGAATTTTAGCAAGGGCTTTGCTGGAGACTACAGACTTAAAATGTCTCCGTCCCTATTAGAAATGCTCTGTGAAAGGGGGTGGCCAGTGTTAGCTACTTCATGGCCCCGTAGTTTCCTGTGTTCATCAGATTGTGCAAAAAATGTCCCCTTATCAGTTCCCCTACGTAGATTACTGGTTAAATGTTTGTGAGAAAAAACCCTCCTGGATAAAGCGTTGCTATGAGAAACAATGTAGGAGATTAGTAGCAAACACAAGGGAGAGGGGCCCGGAAGTTTGAAAAACAAAACAAAACCCTGCCCATTTATTATCTTTATGGGCCAGGGGGGGGACACCTCCTTGCAGATGTACCCCAAGTAGTTCACCAGCCACCTCCGCAGCAGGAGGACGTACACCCCCTCTTGACCGAAAGCCCCGGCACAGTTTAAAGTACTCCAAGTGGGCCATAGTCCACCGATGACACTTGTGACATGGTGGATTCCTCCAGCCCTTTAGAAAGAGCCAAAAAGGAAGAATCAGAAGCAATGCTGGATTGTAAACAAAAGCACATGGCTAGTAGTTACCAGGGAAACCAGACACAAGGGAAAGAAACACACCCTTGCTGCCAGTTAGCTCAGGAGTCACGAGCTGAATCAGAGCACCTGCTAGGAAGAGGAGTCAGGCACTGCCCTAGAGGGCAGACACATAAAGAGGCCTCAGTAAAAAGAAAAGGGTCTCGACTAGGAGCCACACAGGAAGCTCCAACACAAGCTCAGCTGGGAGGTTACCTACAAGGCCAACCGAGGGTTCCGGTGAGAGGCCAGCAAAGAGGGCAGCTAACAGACCAAGAGGAGGACCAGGGAGGAGTCCGAGTTCCAGGCCTAGGCAGAGCTACCGGTAGAGTTCCAGCCCAGAACCGTGGGAGAGAGACCGTGGCAAGCCTAGAGGAACACTCATTAAAACGGAGAGAAAGCCCAGAGCCAGAGCCAGAGCCAAGTTTAAAGGTAGAAGGAGAACCTTTTATAAAGTGTTTTTCAAGAGAAGAATACAGCAAAAGCAGGCCAGGCTGTTTGCAGTATTCTGGGAATTATAAGGATAAAAAAAAGCCAGGAAGGCAGTTGCAACCCACAGCTCATAAATCAGGTTTTGAATCAACAGCTGTTTCCAAAGCCCAGAGAAAGCCGTTTGCAGGCCGACGAAGAGGTAAGCCCAGAGACTGGGTTTCAAATAAGGCAGTTGATAATCAGTGTGATTTTACTTACCCAAAGGGTTGGGACGGTGGTTTTAATACCTGTAATGAGGATGATTGTTTACAGCAATACATGTGCCAAGAGTATGATATAAAGCCTAAGCCAGAGAGGAAGGGCGTGGCCCCTGAAACAACGCTGCAAACATTTCTGCCTGACTTCCATGAGGAATTAATGGAAACAGAGCCAGGGCTAGGCAACATATCTGAAGAATTGATGGACTGTACGATTACAATATCGAATTAGATATTTTCCCTGCGTTGAGTTTAAGCAGTGCAGAGAACTGCAGGAGTGTTAAGAGAAAAAGTACAAAGCTGTGGGAAACAGAACTGTTTATTCTAATTGCTGGGAAGCAAATGTTTATTACTGCTGAAGTTAAGCCATTTCTGTTGGAGATTTTTCATTTTGTCCTTTGCCAGAAATATATGGTTTGTGTTACCTTTGTTCCATGCTGAAATCCGCCCGGAGGGGAAATAAATCCTGTTTGCTTAAAACCACTTTGAGTTCACACTACTCTTCATTGGACAGTGAAAGAAACTACATTTCCCAAAAGGCTTTGCCTCAGGGAAAGGTCAGACAACTGTTCCAAGAAGGATAACAGGTCGCTTGAGCCCTACACGCTTCGGCTGGGGGCACTAAAAGGCGGTTACACACTACAAGCAGGGATTCATTTGCCAGTTCAGGGTCACTCACAGCCAGCACCCGAGAACATGAAGTGGAACCCAGACAGTCACGATTGCCGTATACCTTCAGAAGTACAACTACCAGTAAAAGGGAGGGTCACATTATCCCATTGCGCCAGGTCCAGGGCCTACCCACCCTTAATACCGAAAGCCAGCACCAGCCTTGTTTCTGCCACTGATTTACTGAACTGAAAGCTGCGTTATGCCTCCTACACTGAGAAACCTTAGGATTTGATTGAACTAATGAACAGTATTATGCAGACCCATCAGCCTTGATAACCCCAAGTGGGATCCAAATAGTGCAGGCAGCCCTCACTATATACCCCATGCGATCCAGCAGCCCAGGAGAATTTGTGTATGGTAGATGCAGTTTTTGTCAGTCAGTCCCAGAGAGATATAAAACGGAAATTGCAGAAACTGGATGGATTTGTGGGTATGAATACAGCACAGTTAATGGAAGTTGCTCAGAAGGTTTTTGTGAATTGTGGAAATGAATGTGACATAGAAAGTGAATGTAAGATAAAGAAGACAGCAGATCTTCTTGCTGATACTTTAGTTGAATGACGTGGAGGAGGTTTTCCTAATCAAAGGAGCAGAGGAAGTGAAAGGGGTCATGAAAATGATCGGCCCCCACTGGGTGCGAATCAGTGCGCCCATTGCAGAGAAGAAGGACATTAGAGAAGTGAATACCCGCATCTTGACTCCACCCCCAGGAAGGGAGGAGGGAGCACTTGAAGAACAGGAGGTGGATTTTAGAGTCATGAAAGAATAAACCTAGCACAGTGTTCCAGCAAGAGAGGGAAGCAGCTATAGAGTGAGTGGCAGCCGAAGAGGGCTACAGCATGGATGAAGACTAGGCCAGACCAGGCTCCAAGTTTCCCTGGGTCCCCAGGAGCCTATGGTCAGTCTGAAAATAGGGGACCAATATATGGACTTTATGGGGGATACAGGAGTAGAATACAAAAGACAGTAGCCCCTTTGTTTTCTCGATGCATCACCATTGTCAGAGCTACTGGGGCTAAGGCCACAAGGCCTTTCCTGCAGAACCGCATGTGTGAACTAGGGGGACAGAAAATAACGCACCAGTTCTTGTATATGCCTGAATGCCCTATTCCACTTTTGGGCCGAGATCTGCTTGCAAAGCTCCAGGCACAAATATCCTTTGCTGAAGGGGGAGAAATGAAAATGACTGTGAACCCAAAGCCTGCTGGATTGATGGTGCTGACTGTTCCCCGAGAAGAAGAGTAGCGGTTCTATAGTGCATCTCCCATCAAGCCAGCTAGTTTCTGTATACCCACCAACCTTATAGCCCCACCTGAAGTATGGGCAGAAGATAATCCACCTGGCCTAGCGAAGAACATAGCCCCTGTCATTGTCACCCTCAAGCCAGGAGCGGAACCAGTGCATGTGAAGCAGTATCCTCTTCCCCGACCAGCTAATGAAACTATTGAAGTATGGACTTCTCAAGGAGTGCCAGTCACCTTGGAACACCCCCTTCTCCCAGTTAAGAAACCTGGGACAGGGGATTACCACCCAGTACAAGATCTGAGGCGAGTGAATGATGCAGCTGAAACTATGCACCTAGTGGTACAAAATCCTTATATTCTCTTGGGACTGATCCCCGCTGAGGCTACTCATTTCACTGTCCTGGACCTGAAAGATGCCTTTTTCTGCATACGCTTAGCCCCCCACCAGTCAACTTTTGTTTGCTTTTGAATGGCAAGACCCCACAACAGGAAGGCGGGGCCAACTCACCTGGACTCGATTACCCCAAGGATTTAAGAATTCACCTACTCTCTTCAGTGCAGCTTTAAATCAGGATCTTTCAAGCTATTATGTGAACCCAGGAGAAAGGGTTCTTCTCCAGTATGTGGACAATTTGCTCATAACCACCAACTCAGAAAGTGAATGTCTACAAGCCACCAGTGAACTCTTGCACCTTTTTAATGAGGCTGGATACAAAGTCTCAAGAGCCAAGGCGCAATTATGTCAAACAAGTTAAATACCTAGGATTCCAGTTGTCCAGCGGAATTCAACACCTGGGACCAGAACGCAAAGAAGCTGTATGCAGTATTCCTACTCCAACCACCAGGAGGCAAGTGAGAGCCTTCTTGGGTGCCACAGGATACTGTCGTATATGGATCCCCAATTTTGCGCTGCTAGCAAAACCATTGTATCAAGCTACCAAAGGAATGGAAAAGTCTCCATTGAAATGGGGACTTGAACAGGATGCAGCCTTTCGATCTTTGAAAACCACTCTGATGTCATCACCAGCTCTGGGTCTACCGGATGTCCAGAAAACCTTTCAGTCTCTATGTTCATGAGTCACAAGGAAATGTTCTAGGAGTGTTGACTCAATCTCTTGGATCTTGGCAACGGCCAGTAGCCTATTTGTCAAAACAATCGGATGTAGTTGCAAAAGGCTGGCCCCCTTGTTTGAGAGCTGTTGCAGCCACAGCCCTCCTAGTGAGCAATGCAGACAAGCTCACTTTGAGACAGAATCTTCAAGTTACTGTACCACACTCTGTTCTAACCATTATGGAACACAAAGGAAGTTTCTGGCTCACAAATTCACGAATGTTGAAGTATCAGAGTATGTTGTGTGAAAACCCCCAGATGCAATTGAAGGTCAGTCAAGCTTTGAATCCTGCTACGTTGTTACCAGTTGGTCTTGACCCCCCCCCCCCCCCCCGATCATGACTGTCTAGAAACTATGGACACTATATTCTCAAGCTGCCTGGATTTGACTGATGTTCCTTTGGAGAACCCTGAATGGACTTTCTTTGTAGATGGAAGCAGTCTTGTCATCATTAATGGACATTGTTGTGCCAGATATGCAGTGGTGATCCTTGATCTGGTAGTTGAGTCCTCAGCCCTGGCCCCAGGAACTTCAGCACAGAAAGCTGAACTGATAGCTCTTACTAGAGCACTGACAATAGGAAAAGGGGCTCTGTCTAAATGTGTACCCAGATTCCAAGTATGCCCTTACAACCTTGCATGCACATGGGGCCCTGCACAAAGAATGAGGGTGGATAACCTCAGGAAGCAAGTCCATTAAGTATGGCCCCGAGATATTGACATTATCAGATGCATACTGCCTACAGATTTCAGAATTTAGGAAAAGTAGAATGTATGAGTAGAACCCTGAAATCTCAGTTGTCCAAACTTTGCCAAGAAGTTCACCTGAAGTGGCCCCAGGTTCTTCCTATAGCCCTTCTTAGGATATACTTAGCCCCTGCTAAGTCTTTAGGAGTTTCCCCTTTTGAGATTCTGTATGGGCGACCCCCGCCTATTGTATAGGAAGTAAAGGGAGATATGGAACAGATTAGATCTGAAATTATTAGACAAGAACTATTGGTTTTAAGTTCTGTTTTGCAGAGTCTTCATACGTGGGTACAAGACCAGCTGCCCATCCATCTAACAGAACCCCTGCATCCTCTCAAGCCTGGAGTCTTGGTGTGAATCAAAGAGTGGAGAAAGACACCGTTGACACCGCATTGGAAGGGACCTTATGTTGTCATCTTGTTAACCCCAACAGCAGTTAAAGTTTCAGAACTCGAACCCTGGATTCATCACAGTCAAATAAAGTCAGCAGCCATTGATAGCAATGTAGAAAGGAAGGCGCTACAAAGATATTAGCTATGTGGCAATATTACCCTATACCCCAAGGTGATGCAGTTACACCAGTGTAATATATGATCTAATTAATGAGTGATTTAATTCTCACCCTTTCTCACTTGCGGGTGAGAATAATCAAAGGGGGGAATGTGGCAGGCTATGGCCTAGAGTAGTCTGCAAATATGAAAGGCCTGTAAGTTATGCCTGGATCCCAACCCTCATTATAGCTAGAAAAGAACCAAAAATCTGTGAAAAATGAGAAAATTGTTTTAAACTGCTTAATAAGAAGTTTTACATGAATTCATAAGTCTTTCATTATTCTCTTGTGTGCAAAAGAAAGAAATGTTTCAATACATGCATTCCTGGAGCTAGAGACGACCTTGCAGTAGAGAAGTATCAAACCTAGAAACTGAACCATTGTTAGGACAGTTCTAAGGGAAGGAGCTGGGTGTTAGGCCCAGGAGGGATCTCTGAGTGGACAGGTGCGGGGGCGTTGGAACCAATAGGAAGTTTGCATGTATCAAGCTGGAACCAATAGAAAGTTCTCATGTATCAAACTGAAAAAGAGGTATAAATGAGTATGTCTCTGTAAAAACTTTGCTCAGTCCCTTTAAAGCTTTGACTAACTGAGCCATGTGCACAATAAATTGGCTTGGATCTTTGAACTGACTCCTGGTTTTATTTATTGCATGCTTATCAGCTGCTACACCACTAGCACCTATCTGATAAAATTATGTTGCCAAAGCAACTAAAGCTTGCCTCGGTAAGACCAATCACAAAGAAAACTACTCTCGACAAAAAAGATCCAGCTGCATACCGACCAATCTCCAGCATACCCTTCCTTGCAAAAATAATCGAAAAAACGGTTCAGGTACAACTTCAGGAACACATCGACAAACACGAAACACTCGACGACCACCAACACGGATTTCGTCCCAACCATGGAGTCGAAACTCTACTGATCTACCTCTTCGACAGCATCATAAGAATAATTGACAACACCAGGAAGGGAATTATAATGATCTTCATCGACATCTCCTCAGCTTTCGACACAGTTGACCACAATACGCTCCTGGAGAGACTAAAGAACACTGGTATACATGGTATCACATTGAAATGGTTCCACTCGTACCTAACCGAAAGACAGCTAAAGGTCAAGGTGGGACACGACACCTCCCGACCCATAAATGTCCAACAAGGAGTACCGCAAGGATCCGCACTCTCAGCACTCCTATTTAACATCTACATCCAACCAATATGCAACATTATGAAAGAGAACAACATTCAATACACAATATACGCAGACGACATCATGATATACACCCCGATATCAATCGACAACCCGGACTTCTCTGCCTTACCCAAATGACGAGTTGGTGCCAAAACAACAACCTCGCAATAAACTACAACAAGACCGAAGCTTTAATCATCACGCGGAACCAAAGCTTCATATACCCACCAAACATAAAGATACAAAGCACCACGATACCGATAAGATCAGAGGTGAGATACCTTGGGGTTACTCTGGACAATAAACTCAATCTCAAACCACACATTGACAAAACAATCCAAAAAGCCTACTACAAGATGCGAATCATCAGGAGACTGAAACCACTCCTCGCCCCAGAACACTTCCGTACCGTCTGTCAAGCACTGATAACCCCACTACTGGACTTCTGCAATCCGATATACCTTGGACTACCGAAACAAGCCCTCAAACCACTCCAACTGGCACAAAACACTGCAGCACGAATCATATCCGGAGCTGCAAGGCAGGAGCACATCACACCTACCTTAAAGGACTTACACTGGCTCCCAATCAGTGCACGCATCAGATACAAGACTATCATAAACCTATTTAAGATAAAACAGTACACATCAGCCAACAGCCTCCACACGCTCATACAACCAGAAACCAGCACACGTCCTAGAAGAAGACAAACATGCAACCGAGTCAGTACCCCAAATGAATACAAGCACACACGCAAGGACACAACAGACAGAGCACTCTCCATGGCTGCTCCAACAATATGGAACAATCTACCGGACAATTTAAGGGCAACTCCAGACCTCAAAGACTTCAGAAAACAGCTGAAAACCATGCTGTTCATAGAGCACTATGGACACATCACATAACCTAAGAGAATGTATAACAGCACACCATACCTCCTAACACAGTATGTATATAAAATGTGTCTTAGCACCACTGTAGATAGCCCACTTTGTACATAGCTCAAACAAATCTAGCACACAACACAGCCCACACACAACTAAGTTTCACCCTCACTGCATGTATAACACACCCACTTTACCTGATTGCTTGCTGTGATACCACCTTGATTATTAAGATAAGGCGGTTTAGAAATACTGTTAAATAAATAAATAAATAAATGTATTGTCACAGGTCCTACCTTGGCCGCGTAACGGACTGAGGTAGGTTGGACATAAAAACATTTGAGGTTGGGTTTAGCTAATATCTTACAGGGCCCAGGGACTTGCAGCCCTGGTAGCTTCCTTTGTTACCAAAAATCCCAAAGAATACAAAGGTCCGAGTGGAGGGAAAACAAAAGGCATTTATTTCCCTTTCTTGCAAAAAGGTTCATATGCTTGGACAAAAACATCAACACAAATTCCTTACTTCAGGTTAAAGAAAAGTAAAACATGACGTTAAAGCAAAGCTGTTATCTTCACAATAAATGGTGTATCAAAACAAACAGTCTCTATTCCCCAAGATAGAGCTTATGTGCTAAGCAGGGACCCCAGGCCTCCTGTCTTACAATAACTACAGTCCATCTCGGTATCTAAAGCAAATTCCACCTGCATCGGTTCCCCTTCTGAAGCCTCTGAAACCAAGTTAGTACTTGCTGGCCAATTGTAATCAGGCTTTTTATATATCCCCTGTACAACTTCCCAATGCTCCGGGTTGAATGTAGGGCGTCGGTCCTGCGCCCTCATATACTAGGAACTGTCTTCCTTTTGCAAGTGTTTTACCTTAGCTTCCTGCAAGGCTTTGTCATTAACAAGTCTCTTATTCGGTACGTGTTTCTTGCACCTTATCTCATAGGCAGTTTCACAAGGACAGTATTCCTCTGCTCCCTGTCCTCCCCATACACCAGCAGTCTGCAACCTGCTTTCAGTTAAACATGGGTTACCTTTTCTCCTTGGCTTGTCTACTCCCGGTGAGGTTTGAGGCCTGCTCCGGCTGGGATCCTGCCTGGCCTGAGCAATAGGCCTTAAGTTCTCCAACTGTCCTTCTGTTGGCTTTAGACCGCAGTCACAGCCACGCCTTTGCCTCTCTGTACGAAAAGCACTCACTCTGGATGGAGCTATCCCACCTTCTCCACGGTTGCTCCTTTCCTCCAGCCACTGCGGCTACTGCCGCCTCCTGCGAAACCCTTGTCCAGGGGTTACTGCTTCTTCTGGATATCCTGCCCATTCATGCGGATGTCCTGCCCATCCTGCTGGTTCTGCTGGTTCTCCTGGCAGTCCTCCTTCCCCTGGCCGTCCTGCCTGTTCTGCCTGTTCTGCCCTCCAGTCTTCCAGACTCTCTTTAAGGGGTACTCCTCTCTTCCTTGATTGGAAGCTGGCTGGCATTACCTCATGACCTAGGAGGTGTGGTTCCTCAGTTCCTCGGAGGTCCCTCTTGCTCCCCCTATCAGGTTCCTCGTAATATTGCAGCTTGTGCTTGACTTTTCCTGCGTTTAAAACATTTTCTTCTCTTCTCAGAGGGTCCGCAGCATCACAGTATATACCTTACTTCATAAAGTAGGGGTGTAAGTGGTACATGCATGTGAAAAACTTAGGAATGGTCATTTACTGGTGTAAATGCCCATGGATAGATTTCTCACGAATGCACATAAGTTATTGTACTTTACAATTTACACATATAAATTTGCATTCTGCCCATGTGCATGCCCACAGTGAAAGTATTATGCCATTGGCCTGAAATATGTGAAGCATGATTCCATAATGTGCACATCCAGCCCATGGACACGTTTAAATAAAAAAATAGGCCCCCTTTGAACCGAATTCCGCATCCGCAGATCTGAGCATGCCTGCGGGTCCGGAATCAGGAGATAGCCATGTTCGGCGGGCATGTGCAAGTGCTATTCAGCTGGCCCCATGCCTCAAATGTGGGTCCATGCTGCGGCGACCCTGCCCGGCTCAAGGGGTTAAGGACATGAGCAGCCGCTGTACTTCGTGAGGGAAGGAGGAAACCTTTGCCCCCAGGAATGCTGGGAGTTGTAGTTCCAGCTCTTCTCACTCCGAATTAAAGAAACTTGTAGTTGTGGTTTCTTTATAATAAGTATTTTATTAAAGCAAAAAGGTTAATGTTCCATCACATGCAAACAAGGGTGCTTCAAAAAGGCAAACAGAAACTTCAGGTTAAATGCAACTCAAAATACAAATGCTGCTTTTTCTCTTTCCAGCAAATTGCTCTCTTTTGCCTCCAGAGGTCAGTTGGCTTCACTGCACCTCTTACAGCCACAGTTACTTTCACTATGCTGAGAATCAGGTGGAGGTAATTAGAACTTCCATTTTCACGGCAATACAACAGCTTTACAGAACTCAGCTCACACACGATAAAGGCAGTTCCCTTCAGCTTGGCTTTCCTAAACAACAGAATGTACAGTCCATTTGTTCACACTCAGGTATGTTTGTATTTCCCTGGGTTACTCCTTCAAGCTGTGCTGAATTATTTGCCTCTTGTGATACTAGCTGTTTTCTAGCCTGTAAGTCTAAAAACTGTTGGAAGCTCTGAAGTAGCAATTCAGCCTGTTCCTTATGAGAGAGGGCACTACTATCTGCTATAGCTTTTCCCTTCTGCTCAAGGCTGTTTGTCTTCTCTTCCTTTAAGATAAAGGTATTAGGATAATTGCTAGTTTCTTTAGCAATTGGCTCATAGGAGGAAGAATTATCTCTATATTCAGCTTGGCAGCCGGGTGGCCAATTACTCACTGTTTGTGCAGCACTTCTGCCTGCAGATGGCTCCCAGGCTCTCCAGCTGATCTGTTTGTTGCTCTCCGGCACAAACGACGTTTCAGGGAATGATTGCTCTTTCACCTGTGCTTGTCCTGAAGTCTTTCTCCCCCAAGGCGATGCCTTCCAAGGGCTATCCACTTCAAGGTTAAATCCTCTCTGCGTGGGACTTCTGCTTATTTCCCTGGAATAGGATTGTGCAGGTTTTCTTCTTATGCCAGGTTCCAAAGTATCATTAATCACTCCACTGGCTTTCCAACCATCCCCTTGTTTCTTCTTCCAATATTCCTTCCTTCCTTTACCTGCTGTATTCCTTGTACTTCTTGTACTCCTTGTACCACCTCCACTCGTGCTTCCTCTACTCGGATCTCTTACCCGTTCTCCACTCGGATCTCTTATCCGTCCTCTACTCGGATCTCTTACCCGTTCTCCACTCGGGTCTCTTATCCGTCCTCCACTCGGGTCTCTTATCCGTCCTCCACTCGGGTCTCTTATCCGTCCTCCACTCGGATCTCTTATCCGTCCTCCACTCGGATCTCTTATCCGTCCTTCCTCTTCAGAGCCATGCTCTGGTTTAAATGTACATTCTCTTTTGGACACGCCCCTTCCTAGGGCTGGGTGTGCCCAATCAGAACTGCAGGGCTCCTCCCCTGGGCTGGTCTCCCTACTCAGCTCTGAGGAATAGAGTCTCTCTTTTTCCTTTGCCCTGTCATTTTGGTATAAATCCTGCTGACCCTCAGGATTTTCTACTATCTCCATAGGCTCAGGAGGGCGCTGTTCACCACAGATCCCCCCCCTTAAGATATCACGGGCTGGCTTCTGACCAGAGGCACAGCACGGGATTCGACTCAGGGCATCTGCGTTCTGGTGGAGCCGTCCGGCTCTATGTTCCACTTGAAAGTCGAACGCTTGGAGGGCTAGGAACCAACGGGTTAACCTCGCGTTGTGGTTATGCATCTGGTTGAGCCATTTGAGCGGTGCGTGATCAGTAATCAGGGTAAAACGTCTCCCCGTAAGGTAGAAGCGCAGCGCGTCTATGGCCCACTTAATAGCCAGGCACTCACGTTCAATTGTGGAATAGCGCTGTTCTGCTGGGGCCAGCTTTCTGCTCAGGTATAACACGGGGTGTTCGGTACCATCGTGGCGCTGGGACAGTACTGCGCCAAGGCCCGTCTCTGATGCATCAGTCTGGACAAAAAATGGTCGGGAAAAATCCACACCTTTAAGAACCGGTGCTGCACACAGCTTATTTTTCAACAGGTGGAATGCTTCTTCCGCCTCTTCTCGCCATCTCAGTTGGTTAGGCGCGTTCTTTTTTAACATTTCAGTTAGGGGGGCACTCTTCTCCGCAAATCCTGGAACGAACCGTCTGTAATACCCCACTAACCCTAGGAAGCTCCTTAATTGCTTCTTGTTGAGTGGCTTGGGGAACGTTTGAACCGCGGCTATCTTATCCGTGAGGGGCTTCACCACTCCATTACCCACCAGGTGACCTAAATACTTAACTTCCCGGCCTCCAAACAAACATTTGGCCGGGTTTAAAGTAAGGCCAGCATCTCTAAGTGCCCTAAGAACGGCCTCAACTCGTGGAAGATGTTGTGTCCAACTGTCGCTGTGGATGACCACATCATCCAAATAAGCCACAGCGTACGTTTGATGTGGTCTCAGAACCAAATCCATTAATCGCTGACAGGTAGCAGCAGCTCCGTGGAGGCCGAAAGGCATTCGTTTAAACTGGTACAGGCCCACCGGGGTGCTGAACGCCGTCTTTTGCCTGGCATCCCTGGTCAGTGGGACCTGCCAGTATCCTTTCGACATGTCCAATGTAGTGAGGTATTTTGCACGGCCCAGGCGATCCAGGAGCTCTTCTATTCTGGGCATAGGGTATGTATCGAACCGAGATATTAAATTGACCTTCCGAAAGTCGATACAAAATCTTATGGAGCCGTCGGGCTTGGGAACTAGAACAATTGGGCTGTTCCACGGGCTCCGCGACTCTTCTATAACGCCCATCTGCAACATTTCCTGTACCTGCCTCACGACCTCCGCCTTCTTGGCTTCCGGCAGCCTATATGGACGTTGGCGTACTATCTCGCCCGGCGGCGTTATAATCCCATGGGTGATCAGGTCTGTCTTGCCTGGCATGGGTGTGAGGACATCCTGGTACCTTGTCAGTAGCTGGACCAACTCTTGTTTCTGGGTCCACGACAAGCCTTCATCCATTCTAGGCTCAGGGTGGCTTTTACAGACTGCGATTTGCGGCCCTAGGTCTTCCTCTTCCTTTTCTTCTTCCACCGCAGCTAGAGCTTGGAAGCTGGTACCCCCCGTTGACCCGAATCCACCTGCTCCTCGAGCCGTTGTAGATAAGCTGGATACTTCTTCCAGCGGAGGCAGACCTACACGCTCGCAGATTAGTTGAGCTACTCGGTCTCCAACCTGGATTTTAAAGTCCTCCTTGCCGAAGTTGAACATAAGAATTTTAATAGACCCCCTATAATCCGGGTCTATCACTCCGGCTCCTATGTCCAGAAAATGTTTCACGGCGAGTCCCGATCGTGGGGCTATTCGGCCGTAGCATCCTAGTGGCATTTCCATTTGTAGAGCAGTATCTATCAATGCCTTCCCTTGCTTAGGAACTATGACCTCCTCAGCACTACAGAGGTCATAACCTGCTGAGTTACTTGAAGCTCTCTTAGGGGGTTGCGCATTAGGGTTCAGTTTGCAGAATCTCAGCACAAATACCGGTTTCTTCACCATTTCTTCCCTTGGAGGCGGTATTTTCCCTTTTTGCCTTTTTAGGTGAGCAAACAAAGGACTAGGCACTATGCTTTTCCTAGTGGCTTGGGTTGGAGCTTCTACCGGGGATTCTCTGGTAGCTTCTTGCTCTTTCAAAATTAAGCCTTGTTCCACTCCTTTATGGAAGTGTGGCCAGTCTTTACCCAAAACTAGGTTATGAGGTAGCTTGGGGACTACTGCAATGGGGATTTTCTTCAGCACACCTAGTGCTTTCACCTGCAGACTGTATACAGGGTATAGCGACGTACCACCATGTATACAGCGTATCTTCACATTTCGAACAGGCTGAATCGCTATCCCTGTTGCCTGGATTTGCCGCCACAGCGCCTTGGAGAGCATTGTTTGCTCTGCGCCAGAATCAAGTATCGCAGTGGTGGCAATCCCCTGCACCTCGACTTCTATAAGAAACCCTTCACGAGCTTTATGCGCACTCTCTGCTACTAAGGCAGTCTTAAAGCAATTTCTCTGTATATGCCCTTCTCGGCCACATTTAAAACATTTGCCAGGCTGAAACCTAGCCTTTACCGTCGGCATACACATTCTGCTTGCACCATATTGAAATTTCCCCTTCCTTTCTGATTCCGTGATTGCTGCCCCCTTTAACTCACTATTGCTTTTAAGAGGCATTGCTTTGGCCTGCAAGAAGCGTTCCGTGAGGTCCACTGCCTCATGTGGGGTTTTGCAGCTTTGCAGAATCAGGAAGGTCTTTATTTCATCTGGTATAGCGTTCATATATTGCTCTAGCACTAAGCTTTCTAGTATGGACTCTTTAGTCCTATGCTCCGGATTAAGCCATTTATTCAACAATGTGCTTATCCTATACACTAGGGCTTTTGGTGACTCACCCTGTTTTAACCTCACCGCTCGCAAGAGATTATGGTAGGCTAGCGGCGTAAGGCCTAGCCTTTCCCGGACCGCTTTCTTCACCTCCCCATAATTTCCGGCAAGGTCAGGTGGCATGCTCCTGTAGGCCGCCATTGCTTCTCCTGTGAGGGAAGCTGCGAACCTGATGGCCCAATATTCCTCTGGCCATGCACTCAACTGTGCTACCCTTTCAAAACTTTCAATAAAATTGTCAATGTCATCATTGTCCTTTAACTGACCAAAGTTAAACATAGTCTCTGCGCCTAAACCATGCGCAACTATAGGAGCTAAACCTGGAGGTACGGTCGGTTTCTCCTTTGGCATCTTCTGCTCAGCTACCCAGTTTTTCAGCATGTCCAGGAGGGGTTGCTGCTGAGCCTGTATGGCAGCGGCAGTCTGCTCTTGAAACTCTAGACTCAGGTCTCGCTGTCTTTCAAGTTGGGTTGCCATCCACTTGAATATCTCCGCTGCTTCCAGCGACATCTTTGCTATCTGTGAATGCAAACAGAGAGAAAAAAAAACCAAGTGCGATTCCTCACACACACCAAAAAAAAAAAAACCACTTTTCCTTTTTTTTTTTTTTTTTTCACTAGCTGGCCAACACCCTCAGCCCTGTATCCTTTCCCTTTCCCAGGTGGATACCTATTACCTGGCTCAGGTGTTGAGTCACGCTTTCACCGCCTTCGTTGCAGCTGGCACACCGATGCTGGGACTGTCTCCTTCCTCTCAGGATGGTCTGCAATCGGTTCCTTCTTATAGTTGCTCCTTTGAAGTTTCTTTCTCTGCGCGGCACCTTGCGCATGCGTGGAAGATATCCTGCCAACGTAGCCAACTTGCGGCGACCCTGCCCGGCTCAAGGGGTTAAGGACATGAGCAGCCGCTGTACTTCGTGAGGGAAGGAGGAAACCTTTGCCCCCAGGAATGCTGGGAGTTGTAGTTCCAGCTCTTCTCACTCCGAATTAAAGAAACTTGTAGTTGTGGTTTCTTTATAATAAGTATTTTATTAAAGCAAAAAGGTTAATGTTCCATCACATGCAAACAAGGGTGCTTCAAAAAGGCAAACAGAAACTTCAGGTTAAATGCAACTCAAAATACAAATGCTGCTTTTTCTCTTTCCAGCAAATTGCTCTCTTTTGCCTCCAGAGGTCAGTTGGCTTCACTGCACCTCTTACAGCCACAGTTACTTTCACTATGCTGAGAATCAGGTGGAGGTAATTAGAACTTCCATTTTCACGGCAATACAACAGCTTTACAGAACTCAGCTCACACACGATAAAGGCAGTTCCCTTCAGCTTGGCTTTCCTAAACAACAGAATGTACAGTCCATTTGTTCACACTCAGGTATGTTTGTATTTCCCTGGGTTACTCCTTCAAGCTGTGCTGAATTATTTGCCTCTTGTGATACTAGCTGTTTTCTAGCCTGTAAGTCTAAAAACTGTTGGAAGCTCTGAAGTAGCAATTCAGCCTGTTCCTTATGAGAGAGGGCACTACTATCTGCTATAGCTTTTCCCTTCTGCTCAAGGCTGTTTGTCTTCTCTTCCTTTAAGATAAAGGTATTAGGATAATTGCTAGTTTCTTTAGCAATTGGCTCATAGGAGGAAGAATTATCTCTATATTCAGCTTGGCAGCCGGGTGGCCAATTACTCACTGTTTGTGCAGCACTTCTGCCTGCAGATGGCTCCCAGGCTCTCCAGCTGATCTGTTTGTTGCTCTCCGGCACAAACGACGTTTCAGGGAATGATTGCTCTTTCACCTGTGCTTGTCCTGAAGTCTTTCTCCCCCAAGGCGATGCCTTCCAAGGGCTATCCACTTCAAGGTTAAATCCTCTCTGCGTGGGACTTCTGCTTATTTCCCTGGAATAGGATTGTGCAGGTTTTCTTCTTATGCCAGGTTCCAAAGTATCATTAATCACTCCACTGGCTTTCCAACCATCCCCTTGTTTCTTCTTCCAATATTCCTTCCTTCCTTTACCTGCTGTATTCCTTGTACTTCTTGTACTCCTTGTACCACCTCCACTCGTGCTTCCTCTACTCGGGTCTCTTATCCGTTCTCTACTCGGATCTCTTATCCGTCCTCCACTCGGGTCTCTTATCCGTCCTCCACTCGGGTCTCTTATCCGTCCTCCACTCGGATCTCTTATCCGTCCTCCACTCGGGTCTCTTATCCGTCCTCCACTCGGATCTCTTACCCGTTCTCTACTCGGATCTCTTACCCGTTCTCCACTCGGATCTCTTATCCGTCCTCTACTCGGATCTCTTACCCGTTCTCCACTCGGGTCTCTTATCCGTCCTCCACTCGGATCTCTTATCCGTCCTCCACTCGGGTCTCTTATCCGTCCTTCCTCTTCAGAGCCATGCTCTGGTTTAAATGTACATTCTCTTTTGGACACGCCCCTTCCTAGGGCTGGGTGTGCCCAATCAGAACTGCAGGGCTCCTCCCCTGGGCTGGTCTCCCTACTCAGCTCTGAGGAATAGAGTCTCTCTTTTTCCTTTGCCCTGTCATTTTGGTATAAATCCTGCTGACCCTCAGGATTTTCTACTATCTCCATAGGCTCAGGAGGGCGCTGTTCACCACAATGCCCATCATATTTTGAAACTTTACATGTTTTAGATTCTTCCCATCCCCGTGATATACCCATGGATATTACACCCCTCTGGAAAAATGTGCATTTCCTAAGTTGCTCATCACAGACAGTAATCCAATCCACATCAGGTAGATTAAAGTCACCCAATATGATTGCTTCCCCCTTTGTTGCTATCTTGGCAATATCTATCAATTCGTTATCTCTCCAATTTGAGTTGGAGGTCTGTAGACTACAGCAATATGGATGACAGTGCCATCTCCTCTTTCCAACGCAATCCAGAGCGCTTCTTCTTTTCCCCATGTCCCCTGCATTTCAGTAGCTTTAATATTGCTTTTGACATACAAGGCTACTCCTCCTCCTTTTCCATTTTCTCTGTCTCTTCTGAATTGATTATAGCCAGCTATGGCTATATCCCAATCATGTGATTCATTAAACCATGTTTCTGTAATGGCCACAATGTCCAAATCTGTTTCTACCATTAGGGCTTCCAGGTTCAGAATTTTGTTGGCTAAGCTTTGAGCATTTGTGCTCATTGCTTTCCAGCATTTAACTGTCTTGTGTGTATTTTGCATTGATTTTATTCTGCCCACTTCTTCCCACTTGTTTTTGATGTGTGGTTTAAAAGTGTGTCTGTTTCTGATGTTATTCTGCTTTTGCAGGGGGTGGCATGCAGATGTTGACCTTCCACATCCGTCATCCCCTTTTCCTAGTTTAAATGCATATCCACATACTGCCTGAATTTTTCACTTAGCATTATTTTCCCTGTGACAGAGAGATGTAGTCCATCAGCACAGTATAGTCTCTTGTTGGTCCATCTGTTGCCTCAGTTGCCAATAAATCCGAATCCTTCTTGTTTGCACCAGGTCTGGAGCCACACATTAAAGCTGTTAATGTGATGCAGCATTTTTGTCCCCTTACCAAGAGCAGGTAGAACTTCTGAGAATGCAACAGTGTTAACAATGGGCTTGAGTTTCTCTCCCAGAGATGAGCTATAATTTGGTGTTATAAACAGTGCTGCAGTTCTCGCTCTTTTAGTTCCTTGGTGTGCAAACATCATCCATTTCTTCCAAATTATCTAATGAGCTTTTTAGTTTGATTCAGTCCCTGACTTAAATTTTTATAAAGACCTACCTCCCCTCCTGTTCTGTGGAAGGGGGAGGGTTAAGGCACCATCTTATCCCTTGCCTCAGGCAGCAGATTGCTTTGAGCCGCCCCTGTGGGTACTGTTTTTTCTTCCAATCATTCCAATGATGAACCAGTGGGAGGACTCAATCTTCACTTAGGGATATGTTTACTAAAGGACGTTAAGGGTGTATTGGTTAGCAAGCAAAATCAACAGCAGTAAGGATGTTATCGTGTGGTAAAGGCCGGGGTGGGAAGTAGGCATTGTGTTGGTAAGGGTGCTTGGCTGCACTTATCAGATGCTAAAAGGATACCGGGTATTAAGGTACCAAGTGTGCACCTTAATGCCCAAAAATGGCAGGCACCTTAATGCAGGATAAGGGAGCCCTTGTGAAAGTTACATTTGAGGTGATGGATGGAATGAAAGGTAAGAGCTGATGGACATGTCAGATCCAAATGTATCCTATGTGTCTGTCAGTAAGTGAGGTGAGCATGTAGGAGGCATCTGTACTGTATCAGTGAGGGGTACCCACGTAAACTGCTGTAATGTCAGTGCGTGGCATAGGATTGGGAAGAAGTGTCCCCTGGTAGAGCCAGCATTGCCACAATTTGGGCATCAAAAGGATGACTGAGCTGGATTTCTAATGCACGGATCATTCACAGGAGAGGAGTGAGTGATAGAGCCTAATGATAAAAATGTCCCTGTGTGGGCCATGGTGTAGCAACTGGCAGAAGAATACATGATTGTACATAATGAGCATATGCTGATGGATCGACTGAAGGATGGATGGCAGTAGATGAGAATGTGGTATGGCATTGCTGCCCCAGTGTACCTGATGTGATCGCACAAATGCACTTGTAGTATGCGTGAAAAAATAGCTGTGCCATGGGGAAGTCCCAATACCAGCTATTTGGGTGTGACAGCTTCTCAGTGTCTTAATCATAATACAGTCCTACTGACACATGTGCATATATCAACTTGACAAGTGTCTCTCATATTCACCACATGAAACACGTAGGGTCGTGTGATGTTCCCTGCAGGTGTCCATCCCAGGAGTGGGATGTGCCTTTATGTACTGCATATATATGCTGGAGCTAAAGATGTTTAGTCACAATTATGATGAAAGATTCCAATCATGGATAACTCATGTGTCATATATCTGCAGAGTGAACATGTCACACCCTTTGCAATGGGCTACAGCAGAGCCAATAAAGTCATGCTGTCAGATGGCCATGATTGCAATGTGCATATTTGCTTTCCCAATGTGTCAATGTGTGTCCTCCAGATAATGCAGACCCGGGATTATTTCTGGCAGTAAATTTAATTTAGTTTCCCACAGCCACAAAGAAAACAAGTGGGATTCAAACCTGGTCTGTTTCTTACTGAGCCAGTACTCTAACCATTAGGCTACACCCCCACACATTTCTGTACAACAATGTCTAGAATCAAAGAGACTGCAGGTCCCTGCCTGCAATGAGTGAAGCCCAGGACATGAAATAATGTGGCCAGCACATTCTGAGACAGTGGTACACTACACCTAGGACCCGCCTACAGCGGTGCACATGCAGTACATAACGCACTGGACACAAAGTACTGTAGCTGTATAACAGACACCCAGCTGCAGAATACATCTCTTGTCCAAAGGCCAAGCCACATGTGAGGTCAGATTCCCGTCCCTCCACAGTATCTCCAGTGCCAAACAACAGTCGCACAAAGAGGTCCACTGTGCTGCAGTGGGGCACTAACCCCTGAGGCAGCACATGTGCAGGGCATGCAGTCCCTTGTGACCTGCTGTACACTGTGAGATAGGTACACCTGCAAATACACTGAATTCAAACCACATTCATGACCCATGAGGTCAATCACAGACTTTTCTGCCCTCCTCTGGGGGTCATGCACACGTCTCCCACTATCATAGATGACAAGCATATACTGGGCAATACCCCAGTGATCACAGTTACCACTATGGCTGCAATTGGTGTTCTGGGTTCTGGTATTGGTTAGCTCCTCCATTACCCATGATACAATGCACAATATGAACAGCTTTATGCAACTGATGGAGAATGCTGCAATCAATCACATCAATTCTGTAATATGCAGGGATATTGTGTGACTTCTGCACAAAACAGCTGCTAAATGTGCAAATGATGTGTTTTAGCAGTCACCCTGAATGTGAGGGGGTGAACACATCACCTGGCCCTAGAGGATGCACTGCAGTAGATGGACACTCCAGATTCTGGAGCAGATTTGTATCACTGTCAGTGTGTTACAGGTATTATTTGCAGTGCATGGTGCTAGCCACTTGGTATTCTGCACAACTGCAGAATGTTGTAGTGGCCTGCCTTAACGGGCCTTGTGTCCTTCTGTTGGTTATGGACTCTCTTTTAACATCTCATGTCAATCCCTAAGGTTGCGGAAGCTGTTTCCAAGAAACCCAAATGCAGTGAGTGTTGTCTAGTCAGGAAGGAGTGGGTGCTCACGCCAAGCAGATGGGTCTGCCAATACCATAGTTAACAGCCCAAGAACAGCTGCTAGCCTCACTGTCTGGGAATCCCAATTAACTACAGCAATCACAGGCAGTCTACACGTGTTGGGCAATGCTGGGTTGTGTCAGCCACTCAAATACCATCTGTGCCCAGTCTGCTAGTCACCACACACTGCATGTGCACATAGTGACCATGAACACATTGGCTTTGTACAATCAGCATGGACACCCAGCAGCCTGTCTAGTGATTGGACTGCCAGAAAAGTACCAGCACCCATATCACTGCAGCTTGACCCTGTATTGGACCATGTGGATGCATAGCCACTACTACTACTGCTATTAAGCATTTGAATAGCACTACAGGAAGTACCCGCTGCAAAGACACATGTAAAAGATGGCCCCTGCTCATCAGAGCTTACAATCTATACAAGATAGACAACACAGTAGCTGTAGACGTGGGATACATCCAGAGGGAATGGTAAAGAAACACAAAGAAGACCAGGTGAGTCAAGATCTGAAAGCAGCAGCGAAGAGGTGGGTTTTTTGCCTGGATTTTAAAAGGGCCAGAGAAGGCACCAGACATACACACACAGGTAGTCTGTTCCGGGCATAAGGAGCAGCAAGGTGAAAGGAGTGAAGTCTGGAGTTAGCAATAGATAGAGATGTGCACAGATAGAAGCGATTTGCCAGAAGAGCGGAGTTACTGAGGAGGGGTTTACGGAGAGATAAGAGAGGAAAGGTGGTGAGGAGAGTGAGAGCGAATGCACTTATATGCCAGCAGGAGAAGTTTGAATTGGATGCAGAAATGGATAGGGAGCCAATGAAGTGACCTGAGAAGAGGGGTAATATGAGCATGATGAGGTTGGCAGATTAGCCACGCAGCAGAGTGTTGAACAGATTGAAGGGGAGATAGATGATTCAGAGGGAGACCAGCAAAGAGTAGGTTACAATAGTCTAGACAAAAGGTGACTAAAGAGTGGATAAGTGTCTTAGTAGTGTGTTCAGAAAGGAATGGGAGGATTTTGTTGATGTTATAAAGAAAGAAACGGCAGGTTTTAGATATCAGATGGATGTGTGATAGATAAAACCTGCCGTTTCTTTCTCTATAACATCAACAAAATGTCACAGCTCTTTAACATCAACAAAATGGTCACAGTCAGTCAGATTGAGAGTGGCCTCTCAGCATGAAAAGATGTGGGCACCCACAAAATGTTGCTGGTATCATTTGCATTCATTTACATTTTTTGATAGAAATAGACATCATTTCAGATCCCTGACACAGACGTGAATTGAGAATATTTGAGAGTCCCAGCCGTGGTCAAACTCCGGTGGTTGTTTTTCTTTGGTATTTACCTCAAAACCATTTTAAAAAAATGCATTTTCACTCAAAACATCTGCAGAAAATCTACTGCAGGACAAGAAAAGAAAAACTATAGAAAGTATACCACTTGTGATAACTTATAACCCAGAACTAGAAAACCTAAACACAATTATCAAAGTTCTTCAACCACTATTTCTGAGGATGAATTACAAAAAGAAATATCCCCTGCCCCGCACCTCCAATTCTAAACGTCCACCAATCATCCAACCTGAAACAAAAACTTATAGGGCCAGATATTTGAAGGGCAGTTACACGGTTTATAACCCTGAAACCCGTATAACTGCCGCTGAGAGGGATATTCAAGGGCGCTAACCCAGTTAGTGCCGCTGAATATCCCCGATTATGGTCCTTATGCACCCCAATGCATGGTTATTCCCAGCGCCTTAAAGGCATAGAGCGCTAACCGTGTAGCATCAAAAATTGGTGCTACATGGGTAGCACCATGGCCTGCCTCTGCTCAGCCCCAGAACAACCCCAATATGCCCCGATGCTATGCAGATAGCATCTGGGTGCGTTAAGGACATATCCAGGATTTTTGAAGGGCACTACCCATGTCAATGCTCTTTGAAAATCCTGGATAAGGCCTTTTGCATGGGTAACTAGGAAAGTTACCCATGTAAAGGTCTTCGAAAATTGGGTCCCAAGTACTTACAAAAAAGAAAAGATGGCGTTTTTGGAATGGTTTTCATAATCTTCAGCGCTGAATATCGGCCCCCTTAGATTGAAAATATGTGGGGAGATCTCGAACATGCAGTGTGTGCCAGGAAACCAAAGGATATTTCTGAAAAATTCGTAAAGCAAGGATAGAACTCTCAGCTGTCTACAGGAAACATTTTGAAGCTTATTTCTGCCAAAGGAGTTGTTACAAATTGACTATAAGAATGGTGGCAGTAAAAATCTGGCCTGATCACAGTGGCAAGTAATGCCACTTCAAGAGGTGGTGTTATCTGCCTGGAAGCCCGATAACATGGTAGTGCAGCTGCTGCCGATTGGCAGTGGCTGTCTGCTCTAGAAGTGATCTGGCTTCCAAAAACCATGATTAAGCCTCCCCCTTCCTCAATGGCGTTAACAAAGATGGCAATGATCTTGCAGCGCGGCATGCTAGCATGAGGCTAGAGTGCAGCACCCCATGATCATGGCCTTGTTGAAATGGCTGGATGATAGGGCAGGAGGGGAAAAGACTGCTCCTGCCCCTCTGATCCACTTGACTAGCAGGTGCAGCTAAGGTAGACCTTAGAGGGGTTCAGGGGGAGTCAAGGCCCCATACTTTGCCAGCTGTCTAGCTTGGAGGTTTATTTTTAATAGGGAGGTTAAAAAGGGATGGAGGGAGACCACGGGTCCCTCTTCTTTGACTAGTGGATTGGGAGGGAAGGGGCTTTGCCCGACTTGCTAGCCTGGATGTTTTTTTTGCTTGGGGGTGCACCAATTCTCCCCTTGGCAGCTCCTGATGGGGATCTGTGCTGCAGGAGAGCCAGCATTTTTTTTTATTATTATTGTTGGGACCACAAAATGCAACACCGCAGCACTGACAATATTGTGGAGGGGGAAACTCAGTTGTGGCTGCAGAGGGTGGCATGGTAGTAATCGGGACACAGAGCTTCTGATTGCTACTATCCCTTCCAATGGATTTACCATGGGGACCAATGTTTCCTCTAATTTTCTGTAGGCTGTGTGCGCATAAAATATCAGCTGTGCAGCTTTTGAAGGAAGGTTAAATTTTTGTGCACCACATAACGACACTCGAAGTTATATACTTTAAAATTTGACTACACGTCAGAATACAGTATGTACACCACATTGATTGCACTAGAAAATATTGTAGAACTTGTGAAAACCGTAAATACACAACAACTTTTAAATTTTAAGACGTCTGTGTTGTTTTCTATCAGAATCAGAACCGTAATTTTTGAGCGCTCTGTTGTAAAGTATGTGCGCTCACTCGGCGAGGTGTGTGCGCGCGCACACGTGCACAGCTTAGAGGGAACAGTGATGGGGACCCATGGGACTTTTCAGCAAGCTTCAGCAGGCACCACAGGACTTTTCCAATGAAACCTGCCAAGGCAGGTAATGTTGGTTCTCTTCAGGAAATCCAGTCCTCTACGATATGTGCAGGGGATACACTGTGCAATTCTGGCATCTAATACACTGTGGTAGCTATCAAACCCTAACACGTTTTAACAGACATGCACATGGTGAGTGCTGATGCCATTAATGTGCATTATTAACCGAACAGTCAATTTTATGCAGTAGGTCATATGGTAATAATTTACTTACTAAATGGTAGCAAATGACCCCCTTAGGAATGCATTGGAACATACAATTTGATCAGGGATGTCTAATCTTTTCCCCATAACTGAATTTCTGTATCTCCATTTTGTTTATGATTCGTCTTTTTGTTTAGATTGTTCATAATCATTGGGTACATGTTCATAACTATATACAATCCCAAATTAAGATGTAGTGGGGGATATTCAGTGCGGCAACTAGCTCTTTTAAAAAGGCTAGTCATCGCCGCAAATTCTCACCCCATATATTTAATGCCAGGGCCTAATCCGGCCACCGGCATTGATATATGGGTCGCCACAAAACCTGGAAACTAACCAGGCAGCAGTGATATTGAGCTGCTATCCAGTTAGCTTCTGCAGGTAAAGTTAGGCCAGCCTTTGCTGTGTCTTACTTTACCAGTGTGTTGCTAAGTGGGCAGCGGCTCAGTATTACCGCTACCCAGTTAGCAATGGATGCTGCCTCCGTTTTGCCCGGGAATGCCCAGACATTTGCTGCTGCTAACCGCATAATATGTACCAAGGCAAAAAAACCCCAACAACTCAAATGCTACAGAATCACAAAATGGTCAAAAGTCATTGAAAAATCAAGCCAGTAGCTATCACTGGCACTATACTCAAGATAACACAATATCCAGTCAATTTTTTTTATCGGGGTCAATCGACATGAGAGGGAGGAGGAAAACCTTCCTCTCGCCGTCGAAAGAACCCTTTTATTCAAAGAGGGCCACAGTGCACTCCAATTTTTTTTTTAGAAGTAAAGCATACACTTATCTTATATGGAAGCGATTAATATCTCCACATTTTCCATGACATGGCATGCATGTTTCGGGCCCAACCAGGTCCTGTGTCAAGTGGTCATCAACTCAACTAGTCTCCTGAAAAAACGCCGAGGACCAACAGTTCTTTTGTAGCTATAAAACGTATTGATTGGCTGGCAGAAAAATGTCGTCATCAGAGGCGTGGCTTTCAAGGAATCCCCACACATCATCATGTATTCCACCTTTAACCCAAGCTCTCTATCAAAAAAGGTCATTTGCACTCGATTCAAATCATTCATAAAAGACTCCACCAATCCTGTTCCATATTTAATCCCAATGGGATAACAGTTTTTAAACAAAAAATCCAATACTGTTCTCTCCATTGTAAACTACTTTCTCGATCACCTCCCCGGGGGTTCACCGGAACCCAGTCAATTACTCTCCACTTTAAATCATTGAAACTATGATTAAAATTTTATACAATGTTCCACTACAGGGGCCGAAAGAGTTCTTGATCGGATTCTAGAGGCATGTTCACCCATCCTGATCATTACTGGGCGAATTGTTCTTCCAACATAAACAAAATTACAAGGACATTGCAGTATGTATACTACAAAATCTGTTTAACATGTGGAAAAAACAAAAAAGGAATATGATTTCCCAGTGGTGGAATGAATCCATTGAGCTCCTTCCAAAGTGTTAAAACAGTATTTGCATTGATTACATGCTCAATGGCCCTGAGTGGAATTTGACCCCGATTGAAACAACTGTTTAGGGACCACCTGAACTAATCGGTCCCTCAAATGTTGGCCCCTAGTGTATGCAAAACGTACTAGTTTCTGAAAACATGGATTTATCTGTACAACCCTCCAATATTTTTTAAGTAATCGAGACACTTCCACTGAGTGAGTCATAAAAGGCAATATTCCGGTCACTATGTCTGCTACACTGTTGTTGCCAGTTATTTCTTGCGATGTCCCAGGAGCTCCGCATAGCATTGGAGCATGTAGAGGCGGCATCTGTGGATATCCAACAGCACTAACCATGTTAGTGTCACTGAATGTCCAACTCAGCAGCATTTGCACGGTTTGCATGTCTGCAAACCGTGCAAATGTCTTTGAATATGCCCCAGTATTATTTTTATAAAATATGCAATCAGTTACACCATGCTTTATAAATTATTATTTGTTGATTTATGGATCAAAACCATATTGATGTTTCTGGCATAAATAAATAATGGCAATACTAACTACTTCTCCATTTCCTACCCATTCTCTCCCCTTTCTCTGCCCTCTTCCACATTAGCATAGACAACTACTAAGGCACTGCTTGAAATGTTAATGTATGCTAAGAGGCCCCTTAACACTTAACAAATCTTGGTAATAGATCCCTCTGTGATTTCTTTTCAGATAGGCAAGCTATCCAAGTCCTTGATTTGTCGTAAATGTTTTTCATGGGTAAACATCTTTTTTTTGCATGTGGAAATCCCATTTGATGTTTGGCCCAAAATGGAAACAGAAAGGAACAGAAGAGTGTTTTTACTAAAGTGTGCTAAGGTTTTGCAAATACCACCTATTAAATGGCCACATTGCCACGGAGTAAGTACAAAGACTATATGGTATCTACTGGGGGTATTCTGAACATAATTCAATATAGTTAGTGCACAGAAAATACTTTTATGACACAGTAAGTAGTGATAGTGTGGATTCACTTACAGCACAGCATCCACACTATCTACATTGGTGACAGCATGCGGTAAGTTACCATGCGCTTACTGTAAGGCGCTATTCATGAGGATTCCTCACCCATAATATGTCCATTTCCTCCTGCATTCCATTTAGCATGTGAATTAGCTCTCTCAAAGGGGTATGTTTATTAAACAACGGTAAGGCAGCAAATGTAACGTTAGCGTGCACTAATGTTACACATGTGACATTAGCGTGGGGTAAACTGCATGCGGTAATGATGTGTTAGCATATGCTAACATTGCCCATAGTGTTAAACACACTATGGGCAGAGAGAGGGCAGAGAGTAGGGGGTCAATGGGCTGGGAGTGGGCGGGAATCAGGCCCTGCTACGTTACCGCTGGCACCTTAACACCAGGAACGTTACCGTGAGTGAAAACCTCTCAGTAAGGGTGCACTTTGAGGAGAGAGAGCCTATTTAAATGTCTGCAATGTGCTGCACAGAAAGGTGAGCCCAAGAAAGTGATAGTAGTGCACTATTTGCAGCAACAGCATAATGCCCAGGTATGAAAGGGCGCTTTGTTGATGGTGCAAATGGGGCATAGGAGGGTGCATGTGGAACATGCAGTAGGGGCTCGGGGACACAGGGCAGACCAGGCTGTTGCCTAGGTGGTACATTCGAACAGAAAACTGATAAATATGCAAGACTGTATCTGACCAAGGTCCATCATGCCCAGTATTATGTGACCAACAGTGTACGAACTATGGCACAGGTACCTAGTAGGTACCCCAAAAAACACACATGATCCACAATGCCTGCAATGGTGCACGCAGTGCAAATCTGTGGTCCTCACTAACAGTGCTTTAAGGAGTTGCCCCAGGAACCTGGACAAATATACATGAAACCAGTACACTGGCAGCCCTTACTACATCCTCTGGCAATGTAGTTCAGGGTGTAACGATGGGTGGAAGGACAACATATGTTCATATAGTGGTCCGGAATGGCCAACACAACAGCTGCAGTGCATGTCCCCTAGTTCTACAGTAGTCAGATGGTATAGACAGTTGAACAACAAATATCTCAGCCACTGCAGACAATATTCCCAATACCTCAGACCCAACACCACACAGCTGTCCCATCCCCAGGTCAAAGAAACATAACATTGCCATGTGGTGATGGGAACCCTGGAGAGGCAGATTGGGGAGGGAGTGATGTGTGTCCTTCCAGGTATGCCTCTGCCCCACACGGAGCCCACACCCTTGCTACCCACCTATCTGCAAGTTGGCAGACCTGGGACCAGGCACCACCAACACTGATGGAATATGGACATGTCAGCATGGCGTGGAGGGTAAGGTGGGAGAGAGTGTCACCTGCATGTAGCTGTCAGGTAACATAAAACATACGCTCCACTCTTCACCTTTATGAGGTTCGTTTGATTGTTGGCAACCAGGTCTCAGACTAGTAAGAAGCTTATTTTAGGTTTCCACAAAAAATATCTGCTAGAAGCTGAGCACTATCAATGCAATACAAAGCCATGTCATAAAATATCTCGTAGAAATAGACAACAAAAACAGGTCATTGATGCAAAGGTGAGCATTGGGTTCAAATTTCAATATTAAAACCCAAAATAAGCTCCTTACTAGTCTGAGACCTGGTTGCCAACAATCAAACGAACCTCATAAAGGTGAAGAGTGGAGCGTATGTTTTATGTTACCTGACAGTATATCGAGCTCCGAAAGATGATCACGCCAGAATTGTGTTGGACACCTGCATGTAGCTGACAAAAGCCATGGCCACATCCAGTGTGCTATGAGCAATACATGAGCAAGGTCTATCTGATGGGAAGCATGCAATCACTGTGGACTGTATCAACAATGCAGTAGCACTGTGGTGCACCACATAAACTTGGTATATAGAGAAGTAAGGAGTCATGGGTTCAGGTCCTGCCTGTCGATCATCTTTTGCATGTCCCTATTGCAAAATCATTTCTCACAGTGCAGATACAATACCAACATGCGCAGCCCTCAATGAATCACCACACAATGGTGCAAACACCCACACAGACAGGCTCCAGAATCCTCAGCTGAATGTAGAATGAGGCCGACAGCACTGGCACTCTGAGTGGCTCCTAACATCAGAGTGCATCACTAGTACCTGCACAATGTGTACACCTTTACAATGTCTGAGCAGAGCTCCAGACCAGAGTGGTAGGCAGGAATAGTAACATAGTCACATAGCTTATGATGGCAAATCAAGTATACTAGACCCATATGTGCACATTGTGTTAATACAACTGTGTGTGTGTGTGTGTATGTGTGCGTGTTTGCGTCTGTCATCATGTCACAAAGGCAGTAGCCAACTATGTACACAAAAGAAGACAACACCACATGGCCACAAGCACCTTGTCTAAAACACCTAGGTATACCTGTACAACCTTTGTACCCAGTAGCCTTATGGCACAAAACCTATGGTCATTCTGTGCATGTCTGTAGGGTGGCAGGTTCAAGGTCAGGCTGTGAATCCCCACAGCTAGACTAATTTCCTTTTATATCAACATACCATTCTAGGGCACAATCAGTGGGTTTCAGCTCCCCCCCCCGCCTCAGTGGCATGCATAGTCCACTGCATGCACAAGGCCAACCTCAGTCATTGTGAGCACCGACATGTCCAACCCATCCCCCTTAAACAAGCCCACCCTGCACCCCAGTGATCCACTTCCCTCTGATACAATCTGTGAAGAAGGAAACACACACTCTATGTACCCCAACCAGGTTGCACCTGTGCCTCTCACCCTTGTCACAGACCCTGCATGCAAGTCATCAACCACACTGTTGTCAATGCCAAAACCAATTAACAGAAACCATGGCTCCACAATGAAACTTAAGGTGCAGTTGTCCACTAAATTACAGAACCAGCAGACATCTAGGTGCACATAGGCACACATGACATCTGGCCCACATGAAGCCAGACAATGGATATCCAAAGATGATGACAAACAAAAGTGCAGCAGCTCTGTTACACCAAGCACAAGGTCAGTGTGTGACTGGGCCGGGGATGTACGAGTGAGGCTGACATGTGGATTAGCAATGATAAAAATGAATGTCATGGCTGTACAAGAGCAGATATAACTTGTGGCAGTAACCACAACCTGCCACATCATACCAGATAGGGACCCCCACATGAAACGGTGAAAAGGTGAAAATGGCCAATGTAAGGCATGATGGCAAAGCATACTAGATGAGCATATATGGTGTAATGGCTGTGGTACGTGCATGTACTGTGACTGGAGTTGCAATAGTGCCGGCAGACTATGAAGCCACATGCAATCTAGGGGTATATAAGAAGCATATGTGAAACAATATTCCCAAGAGGGTTGAAGGCATAGGGAGGCAGGGTGCTCAGTGGAGTGTGAGGTCAGCTATGCGTTATGCATGCATGTATTGGCCTAGTGGTATGATCATATCTACAATGTGCTGCTTGCCTCCCCCTCCCCAAGTGTACTTACCATAAACAGCAGCAGTGCATGTCACAATCCATGGCAACACAGTCTAGGGGTAGGGAGAAAAAAGGACAGATGACCAAAGGCACAAAGGTGGTGATTGTAGCAGTGGAAGCTGTGATGGAGGAGGAGGAGTCATCTGCTGCCTGGGATGTGGGATAGGGGGAGGAAGAGGAAGAGAAGGAGGAGGAGGAAGAGGATGGGGAGGGGGAGGGGGAGGAATGGGTGGGTGAAATAGAGGAGGAGGAGGGGGAGGAAGGGGAAGGAATGGTGTTGTATGAGAAGGAGGAGGGGCTGGAAGAACCCCTGGAGGTGTGAGATGTAGAAGGGGAAGAGGAGTGTGTGGGACAGGAGGAGGAGGAGGAGGAAGATGATGCTGAGACAGAAGGGCAGCATCCCCACACCTCCAGGGATTCAACCCACCAGGCATGCTCACACATGGGCACACGCATGGGACCCATGATTGCAGAGGGCCTAGGGAAGCCCTGCCAGATGCCCCATGGTCCACCTGCACAGGTGGGGACATTCCCCTCAATACCAACCAGTGCCACAGCCAGGGCATGCATCAATGCCACAATCCAGACCCAATACACATGGGGCCTAGGGACAAGGGCCCGGGACCACTCCCTTGCTGTGGCACTGCTGGACCAGGCACAGGCCCAGCACACCCAAACAGTGACCATGAGGTAGCTGGTGGATGCCATGTGCATGATGGCTCATGAGCTGCGGAGGCTGAGGGATGGGGACCGAGCCTCTGCAGGGCATGAGCCATCATGCCATGGAGGCCCCCAGGAGGGGTAGTGCTCCCAGTGGGCTTGGATGCAGATCAACCCTCTGCACTCCTGGGTCCCCGGTGTTGCCATCACCTATGTTTATATTTATGTTTATTTCACTTGATATACCGCCTTTCAATAACAAGACAAAGCAGTTTACAATTCAGACAATGTAAAAGAGGACCATAGGCACTGAAGAGGAAAGGAAATACAATAATAGACAGGAAAGTGGGAGGCAAAATCAGGCAGACATTCATATACATTGAATCTGCCGAAGAAAGAAGAAAGAGGACTTGGTAACATGGGATATGTGGTCTCGGAAGGAAAGGTCAGAGTCAAGAAAGACACCCAGATACCGAAAGGATGATACTAGTGGGATAGGAGAACCCAAAAAGGATGGGGACAGCAAAGGAGGGGGACTTCCATGAGTGAACCAGATAGCTAAAGTTTTAGAGATGTTCAGGTGCAAACAGTTAGAAACCAGCCAATCAGCTACTGAGGAAAGGCAAGAGTTAAGGGGGGAAGGTCAGGGTGAAGAGAGGAAGTATGATGTAGAAGAATAATATCATCAGCATACTAAAAGGCAGAGATGCCAGATTGTTGTATCAGTAATGCAAGGGGTGTCATGAAAACATTGAATAGCAGAGGAGCCAACACGGAACCCTGGAGAACACCACAGTGCAAGGGGAAAGGGTCTGAGGGAACATCAGAAGGTGAACAGGAGAGAACAGCACAAGACCAGGCAAAAAGATAGGAGTGTAACCATTTGTAGACAGTCCCTCGAAGGCCAGCTTCCCGTAGACAGGAGAGAAGAAGAGAGTGATCCACAAGATCAAAGGCTGCAGAGAGATCAAGTGATACCGCCACTGAGAAGTCATCACGATTGTGTGCAATGTGAATTTCATAGAGGAAAGCAACAAGCACAGTCTCCACACTGTGACCTGAATGAAATCCTGATTGTCAGGGATGAAGAAAGTGGGTGGTGTCTAATTGATGCATTACTTGTGTGAAGACGGCTTTTTCCAGTATTTTTGCCAGGAACGGAAGGTGAGAGACAGGACGATAGTTGGAGGGGATAAGTGGGTCAATAGATGGTTTCTTAAAGAGGGGGCGAATGAGTGCGTGCTTCCAAGGATGAGGAAAAATACCATCAGAGAGACTAGTGTTGATGACAGTAAGAGTTGAAGGAAAAAGAGCAAGAGAGGATGTGAGAAGCCATGAGGAGGGAATAGGATCGAGGGAACAAGTGGTTTTATTGGCAGAGGCAATGGATTTGAGTAGTTCAGAGCTGGTGAGAGGATGAAAGGAGACCCAGACATGAGAAAGAGGAGAAGGGGGGGTGAGGAAGGGGAGGGGGAGGGAATAGAAGGGGGGCAGTGAGGTAGTGCTGCCCTGAGATCAAGGACCTTAGCACAGAAAAATAAAGCCATTTGCAAGGCAGATGGGGATATTGTCAGGTGGTTAGATGTGGGAATGGAACGAGATTGGAGTGTAGTGAGGGAACGAAGAACTTTGTATATCTGTCGGGTTTGATTTGGAGCAGAGGAAATAGACATAGAAAAATATGTTTGTTTAGACAGATGTAACTTGAAGCAATAGTGAGAATATTGTGTTTTGAAGAACAGCAGAGAAGATGGAGAACGTGACTTTCTCCACAGCCGTTCTGCCCCGCGAAGTTGGGAATGAAGAAGTAGGAGGCCGGAATGAAACCAAGGCTGTGACATGGAGTGACGTGAAGTGTGAGGTTCTAATGGAGCAAGACCTAATGGCCAGTAGGGGTCTGTGGAGGGACCAGCCACTGCTACCAATGTAGACACTGTGTTCCATGCATTGTACATATTGTTGATGTGTGCCCTGTGTTTTTTGATAAAGATGTATATAGTTTGTCATAACTCTGGCCTGGTCATATGTTCTTCTTTGTCACCAACATGTACATTGGTCCACACCTAGCACTGGTTCCCTGGGTTTGTGACAAGCACACATGTGTCACACACATGGTCCAATGCAAACAGCAGACAGTAGGGATGGTATGTGTGGTGCTGTTGGCAACCTTCTGGGACCTCTCAGATGGCGCTACCCTCCCAAGCACAGCAGGGGACATGTTGGTGGCCATGTCCTGCCCACTTGACCCCATGCCCGAGACCAGGACATGTCCATGTGTACACACATGGCATCATGGGTGAAATGTTAGCGGACATGTGACAGAGTTGCGGAACAGCACAAGGGGTAGCTATGGTTCAAAGAGCACTTCCACTGCTATGGTGAGGGGTGACCCAGCAGGTTAAGGTGTTCAGCAAATAGCCTGCAACACCAGTCACCTACACGGTCCCAAGGGAAGGGTGAGCGACATATTGCCAAACACAGTGCACAGGTCAGGAAGGGGATGCATAGAGTATAGGCTGTGATGTGTGCCAGGAACAGGTGAGTGTATGTGCACATTAACAGTGCGGGACACATGCCATTATGAGGAGGATCCCAGAGGGCATGGAGATGATGACTGTGTGGCCAAACAACAGCAATGGACTGCATGTTCATGTCATTTTGCATGGGTTAGTAGAGAAGATATGGGACATATATGGGAGTGAGGTGAGGGTGTGATGTTGGACCCCTGATGGGAGGGGTACCCATGACATGTCCACCTATCAGGTAGGAGTCTCTACCTGTTCCTTGTTGTGGTACAGAAAAACAGACAGAAAGACAGGTGTAGAAGTGTTTAATTGTGTGTGTGTCAACACACTGCTGCATTACCCCTTTGGCCATCTTCACCGCCTTTATAGCCACCCATGTCCATGTCGTCCTGGCCCCTCACCACCCCTTGCTGTTGGTGGCACTGGTGGTGGTGGTGGTGGCTGTTCCCTGCCTGCCATACCAGCCTGGAGGTCCATCAGTCTATTAATTACTGATGTAAGGGCCTGCAGGCCCTTTGCCATTGCTGTTATGGCCTACACATGCAGCAGGTGCACCTCATGGTTTCTTTGAAGATTCTGGCAGATGATCTGCAACTCCTGGTGGATACCTGTGGAATGATGTTTGTGAATAGTGAAGCAATGTGCATACAGTTGCCCTGCAAACACATGCAACTGGGGGCTCAGGGATGACAGAGACCTGGCATCCTAGCAACATATGCTGTTTGTAGATGTCAAGAGTGACAGGTCTGCTCATGGTGTGCATTCCATACCCCCCAACCCACATATTGGAAACTGCACCCTGTCACCACCATGTGCCACAACATGCCACATGGTGATCTGCCGCCCACCTGACAGGTCTTCATGCATTGCTGCTGTGTGGTCTGCCAGCCCACCATCATATCTTCTAGTATGGCTTGTAAGAGCCAGGCAGATGTTCTGGCCACAGACATGGGTGGTGCAGGGCCTGTTTCAGTGTGCAGCTCCGGTGGCACTGGTATGGTACAGGGGCATGTAGCATCATCCCCACTGCAACTGGTCGTCAGGTGGAGGCTGATATCATCCTCCTGCTCCTCCCCACCTTCATCCGGCTCAGACTCCCACTGCACCACACTGACACCCACCCACCGAGGCCCTATCTGGGCCATTCACCTGCATGTGACTCCCCACCTTTGGCCAGGTCCCCTTTGGTGCCCTCACCAGGCCCCTGCACCAACATGGCACCATCACTGGTGTTCCTCACCTCCTCCTGTGTCTGTTGAGTGTCACCTGTGGAGGAACAACAAACAGATATAACCATTCACATACTGGTAGATGCCCACCCCCAGACATGTGGACGATGTTTATTTATTTATTTATTTACATTCTCTTATATACCGCGCTATTCTGCATCAGTGCGGTTTACATTGAACAAACTGAAATTACATTGAACAGGGCATTATAACTTGGAGATAACTATTTTACAGGGAACATGGGCTATGGAGGGTTAAGTGGCTTGTCCAAGACCACAAGGAGCACCTGTGGGACTAGAAACCCCAGTCCTTCCGGCCCAAGGTTGCTGTCCTCTAGTGGGATTTGAACCCCCGACCTTCCGGCCTGAAGTACCTTGCCCCAACCACTAGGCCACTCCTCCGCTGTTTAGTGCTGTGCTTATGTGTTCTCATTCCCAGTATATGGGCTGTCTTGTTGCAGTGTGCACATGATGGCCTGAAGATGCAAGGTCATTTTGATGCCTGGTCTTGGCCCCAGCAATGTCTGTCATGTTCTGGGGGTATGCAGACAACACAGCCCCTTGTTGACATGCAGGACATACATCACTAATGAATTTGTGTGGGTGCAACTGTTACCATCCCTGCTGTCCACCAACCCCAGCATCAGATCCAGCTGCACATCTGGGCCACAAATACCACCTAACGAGTTGGGAAGGGTCCACCTATATGCAAACTACATTACCTGAGCTGTGAATAGGCTACCCTCATGAACCTGCATATTCCAAGGCCATGATTGGCCATCATCACCAGGAAGCCAACATGGACAGCAAGGCCTGCTTAGGTCAGGTCAAATACATGGTTGAGGGCATACCTAGCTCACAGTGGCGCTCTAACAGTTCTTCCCAGTTGGCGATGTTACCACCCAAAACCCTGATAGACATAGTGGCAACATGAGGGGACTGTGCCACCCCAACCAACCTTACAGGACAGACAGCCCACCTAAAGCCAAAGATAGGCCAAGAATTCAATGGCCAGAGATGCTTTAGAGACACTATGGGTAGCATAGAGGAAGCTGCACAGGTCCCTAGCTGAGATGGGAATATGTGTCTGTGGCACCACCATAGACCTGACATATCAAAGAGTGGGACCATGTGGAACAGTGTCCAAGAGAGCGCAATTGATCACATGGAGACATAGAGCAACCAGTCTGCATTTGCTAGGGGGCATGTGTTCCCTCCCCCATGCCTGTCGGTCATGGTGCAGATGTGATGGAAACAAGAACCCTTTGTAAATCATGGGCAGAACCATGTGTTGGACAATGTGTACATATACAATCACACCTGGGCAAATATTCCCACAGTGAAACAGCAATGGTGCTGCATGCTGTGCTGACGGTATTATCGCCAAGGACGTGAAAGGTGGACAGGTGTCTTGGAGTGATGTTTTCCATCAAAGATGCTGCATTGGTCATGGATAAGCTATGTCAGTCTGCCAGAGATTGGAGATCATCACATATACCCCCACATCTGTAGCCAAACACCCCCTAACCTGACACAGAGGAATGACATGGTGTGGTGATTGGTCAGAGCACAACTTGTTCCTACTGTTATCAGTGCCATGACTGCAGGAGTGCTGTATAACAACACATACCATCAATATATTGTTTGTAACAGGCTAGCCTGGGGACTGGGGTGACATCCCAGTGGCCAGATGTGCAGACCCAACAGTGCCTATCCCCAAGACAGTTGCAACTGTCAGTGCAGGAAACGGTGTCTCTACTTTGTAATGATCTTGTTGGGTGCACATATCACAACAGTACTGCTGTCATGTATTCACAGGCCTATGCCTCTTCTATGTTTCACTGATGGATGTCACACTCCTCAACACATCTTGGTATGTTGTGTACAGCACATGGTGTCAAACCTCCCCCCCTCCCCACGCATGCAGATCCCATTTTGTGCTGCGACATGACATGATTTATACACAGGAGATGGGCACAGTAGCAATGCACTGTACATATATGTGGGCTATGTGCATCACACTGGTGCATCATTTGCTGGCCACAGGTCACATGTGTCATATCCATAAGCCAGTCCACATTGGTGCATGCAAGGACACAAAGGCATGGTGTCGGTCACAAGGACACAGGTGTGTGGTGATAGGGATGCAGGTTATGGGACAGAGGGGCACACATGCCCCCTGGCAAATGCAGACTGGTTGCCCTATGTCTTGTTGCCATCTCATTTTGTTGTGGGCAGGGGATGCATGGAGGGACATTGCAGACCCAGCATGGCACTGGTTATATTGTTGGTATGCGAAAGGGGGGTGGATGAGGATGTATGTGCATCACAACATCAGCCAGTTTGATGCAAGGACATCGGCAGCTACTACAGTACTGCAGAGAATCTATAACATTTGTGGCTATGTTGTACACTCTGGTGACCGTGGTCATGTGACTATGTCATGCTCATCATGTCTGCCATCAGCCATGTGCAGGTGGGGGGATGTTGGTGGCACTGACACTGAGTGGGATAGGTTCCTCGGTTTTCTGGGGCTGGAGTGTGGGATGCAAAGGAATGGGCACAGCATTGCCATGACCAAATGGTCAAAGTCAGTGCACCTGTGTGGTGTGTCAATAGGGCCCAGAGGCATGGCTGGGCTGTTAAGTGGTGTTACTGTGCAGAATCATCCATATGTCTGCAGTGCTATAGTAATCAAACAAATAGCCTGTCACAATCCTATGCAGATACACAGTGGCTTGTTCAGACTATGCACACATCTTTTGCCCAACCACATTTATGCCATGCATTTCAGCAAGCAGATCTGAGTACTGATGTCCCCATACAACATGGCCTTTGACAGTAGACTATGGGGGCTACCGTGTCACATTGTCATCTTGTGACCTATCATGACACAGTCACTATGGCAGCACAGGTCCACTTACCATGGGTCGTATACCAGTGCAAGGCCTGACCCTATGGCACAATACCTTTAACATGACCTCAAAACAGATATGGCCATCACATATGCATCAGTGATAGGCCACTCTACATGGCATAAGTTGTGTACAGGACCAACATGCTGTGCAGCACACCTATCCTCATAGTGTGACCATGGCATAACCAGGACACCCCCTGCACCAGTGGCATTGCACCAGGACATCATGTACTGACCTGCGCAGGACTCTGTGCCCATGTGCATTTTGTCCAAGCCCTCATGGCAATTGGTGTATTCACAATACACAATCTGATAGGTATATCTCACCACATAGCAGTGCAGCTGTTAGGACATTGGTTCAAACATGTGCCATACATCACCATCACAACAGTGACCACCAACAAATGAGACACATCACAGACTCAATGCTGCCTTGACAGGTACAATGCTGAGGGCCTAACTAATATTGGTATATTTGGTGCACACCCAGCTTTATTATTTATTTATTTATTTAGTATACATTTGTATACCGCTACTTCCAGCGATCAGCAGCGGTTTGATTACAGATTGGAAATTGTCAAATCATGACAGACAGGGGGACTTGGGTTCAGGTGCACATATGTTGTATATTGCAGTGTATGTGCATTGCTATCACCATACAGATACACTGTACAGGCATATATTATCTATTGGTTCCTGATGAGCGGTGTACATATCACAGCAGTAGTGATGCTGACATTCAGAATCCACCATTTGCTGACATTCAGATGCCACCATGTGACTGGTGTGATCATGGCCAGCCTTGTGTTCCTTCTGAAAACTCATATACATTTTGTCTGCTGGCATATGTACATGTTTTATCATTCACATTTGTCACGTGATACTTTGGACAACAGGCAATGATGTTTTAACATTCACACTGACTACTCTCACACCTTGCAACTGACACCTCTGGGACAGGGATAACAAGTTGCACATAGTATCATCTCCAGACAGTCCCTATCCAGCACATGCAGCACGCACTAGATGTCCTCCACATTGGAAACTGTTTGCCTAGAATCATCATATATCCTGTAAGTCATTGGCTGGTTTGGTACTCTGAGACCATTGAGACATCATTGTCATGCTACACTAATAGACATGATGGGGACTTATTGTGCACCCATTCCACATGGCTATGGACATGTCTATGTGGCTAGGCAGATGTGAACATGATCTGTACTGTTCTGTTTGAATGTCCTATGCCTTCAATGGTAGCTGTGTTATGTCAATGTGCTTGTTTCATGCTTACAGTTTTCCATACTGACTTGTAAAACTAGCAAATACTGGGATGGTAACTCATGACACATAATGACAGACATGCCGACCTTCCTATTATATTTTTCACAGAGCATGGACATCCCACAGCAGTACATCTACAGTCACCACTGCCCATAGTTTGGATGAGACAGCAACAACAGGAGATGATGGCTGAGAAGGGGTGGCATACAGTAAAGAAGCTTTTGTTGTGGAGCACATGGCAATGCTGGACGTTGCTATCCAAGTGGCAGAGTGGTGCATTCAGAGGATGCATACTGGGCTGGCAAGACAGTCCACTGCTTGTGCTGAGTGACTCCTTGGCACACCCTAGTTGTCACAGTCCCTTACTATGGATTCTGCCGTCAGCATTGTCAAACCTTGGACTTCACTGTCAACACCCATGGCTGCAGGACATGACTTGAAGATAGCTGTGCTGCTTGACATGACATTACAGCCAGGGATATAGACTATCTGTGGGACACAGTCTGACTATCATTTACATTTTGCTTGTTTTAACATGGCACTGCCATGGCCCCATGAATGACAACTGTTTTTGCAGGACATATCTTCACAGTGGGTGTGTAGCAGCAGAATCATCTTAAAATTGAAGAGATAGATAAGGAATTGATTATAGATATTGCAAAGATAGCCACAAAGGGGAAAGCAATCATATTGGGTGACTTTAATCTACGCGATGTGGATTGGATTACTCCTTCTGCAAATCTGGAAAGAAGCAAAAAAATTGTGGATGCTCTCCAAGATGCGTTACTTAGACAAATGTTGATGGAACCAACCAGGGAAAGCTCAACACTGGATTTAGTGCTCACCAATGGTGATAGTGTGTCGAATGTCTGGGTGGGTGCCCCTGTGAGCAGTAGCGATCAACACATGGTGTGGTTTGAGATAAAATCCAAGGTGCAGTCCAATCATAGCAAGCTCAAAGTCCTAAACTTCAAAAACACTGACTTCAGTAAAATGGCCAAGTACCTAAAGGAAGAGTTGGCAGGGTGGAAGGGGATAAGGTAAGTGGAATTGCAATGGGCTAAACTAAAAGTGGCAATAAAAGGGGCAACAGATAAATATGTAAGAGAAGTAAATAAAAAGCAAGAGGAGAAGGAAACCTATTTGGTTTTCCAAAGAAGTGGCTGCTCAAATAAAGGCAAAAAACACAGCTTTCGCAAAACTCAAAAGCTTGCAAACAGTGGAGCACAGAAATGAATACAAGATCAAACTCAAAGAGATAAAAAGAGAAATAAGGAAAGCAAAATCAAAGGCAGAGGAAAAGATGGCTAAAGATGTGAAGTGTGGCGACAAAACTTTCTTCAGGTACAGTATATTTGGGAAAGGAAGAAGATCAGAGGTGGAATTGCAGGACTCAGAAGTGCTGGGAACAGACTCATGGAAAGTGACATTGAAAAAGCGAAATTGCTAAACAAATACTTCTGCTCTGTTTTTACTAAAGAAAATCCTGGAGAAGGACCACCTGTGACTCCCAAATATAAAAATGGGAATGAAGTAGATACCACACCATTCACAGATGATGATGTGTTAAAACAACTTGCAAAACTGAAAGTGGACAAGGCCATGGGACCAGATGGGATACATCCCAGGATACTGAAAGAGCTCAGAGAGGTTCTTGCAGGGCCGTTAAAGAATGTTTTCAACAGATCCTTGGAAACAGAAGAAGTTCCTCAGGACTGGAGAATGGCTGATGTGGTACCTCTAAACAAAAGTGGTGACAGTGAAGAAGTGACAAACTACAGGCCCGTGAGCCTTACCTCAGTGGCAGGAAAAGTAATGAAGGTGCTCCTGAAAGAGCGAATAGCAGACTTTCTCAAAACCAACAGGTTGCAAGATCCGAGGCAACATGGTTTTACTGAAGGACGACCTTGCCAAACAAATCTGATTGAGTTCTTTGACTGGGTGACCAAAGAACTAGATCAGGGGCATGTGATAGATGTCATCTACCTGGATTTCAGCAAAGCCTTTGATACTGTTCCTCATAGGAGGCTTATCAATAAACTCAGTAGTTTTGGGATGAGTCCCAAGGTGGTAAACTGGATCAGAAATTGGTTGACTGACAGACGATAGAAGGTGATGGTAAATGGAGCTCACTCAGATGAAAGGAAGGTGATTAGCGGGGTGCCCAAGGGTTCGGTCCTGGGCCCAGCACTGTTCAATGTATTTGTGAGTGATATTGCTGAAAGACTGAATGGAAAAGTCTGTCTTTTTGCAGATGACACAAAAATTTTCAACAGAGTGGACTCCCCTGAGGGAATGGTTAACATGAAGAAAGATCTAAAAAAGCTGGAAGAGTGGTCTAATGCTTGGCAATTAAGATTTAATGCAAAGAAGTGTGGTGTCATGCACTTGGGTAGCAGAAATCCAAGGGGAATGTATGTGATAGGGGGTGAGAGGTTGGTGTGCACTGATCAGGAGAAGGACCTTGGTGTGATTGTTTCTGTAGATCTCAAGGTGGCAAAACAGTGCGACAAGGCGGTGGCAAAAGCCAGGAGGATGTTGATCTGCATACAAAGAGGAATTACCAGCAGAAAGAAAGAGGTACTAATGCCACTGTATAAGTCACTGATGAGGCCCCACTTGGAATACTGTGTTCAGTTTTGGAGACCATATCTTGCAAAGGATGTAAAAAGACTGGAAACTGTTCAGAGGAAGGCAACCAAAATGATTTGGAGCCTGCGTCAGAAGCCTTATGAGAATAGACTTGAAGACCTAAATATTTATTTATTTATTTATTTATTTATAGACTCTTATATACCGCACTATTAGGCATCAGCGCGGTTCACAAAAAACAGTGAGATACACAATTCAACAGTACTTTGTGTTTACAGAAAACAGGAGAATATAACTCGGATAACAGGGTATATAATTAATAAACATAGTCATAATATCATCATGGCTTCAGTTTTGTGTGTATGTGGTCTGTGGGGTATCTGTATTGTATGTGTATGAGTGGAAGGTCTGTGGGTTGGTTGAGATGTCTTTATTGTTTACTGGATAAGATAAAAGGAAGAGGTAGTGTTTCAAAGCTTTGCGAAACTGCAAAAGGTCTGGTATTGCTCGGATGTTTTGAGGGAGGCTATTCCAACACCTTGGTGCACAGAATAAAAAGGCCCTGTCTGAAGTAGATTTGGTACACTGTGATATTGATTTAGGGACTAACAGAGTATTGAGTGTTACTGACCTTCTGTCTCTATTGAGGGGTGGTGTTTGGATCAAGTCTGATATTGATGAAGATGAGAGTTCTTTGAAGGCTTTGAATGTAATTAGTAAAATTTTGAAAGTGAGTCTACTTTGAATTGGGAGCCAATGAAGATGTTTTAGAATAGGTGAGATATGGTCTTTCCGGGAAGCTCCATGAAGGACTCTAGCTGCAGCATTCATAGCCATTTGAAGTGGGTGTAAGGTGGTTTGTGGAAGACCTTGTAAAATTGAGTTCGCATAATCAAAATGAGGTATGATTAGCGCCTGATAGATGGTTCTAAAATCGTCTGGCTCTAGCAAGGATCAAAGGTGTCTAAGGGAGCGTATTTTGTGATATACTGCTCTTACAATATTACTAATATGTGCTTTCATATCTAATTTCTGGTCTAAAGTGACACCGAGGTATCTGATGGTGGTCTTGGTCTGGAGGTTAGCATCATTCACTTTCAAAAAGGATGGAGCAGTGAAATTTTGGTTACGTGTAATAAATAACACCTCCGTTTTCTTGTGTTGGATCCTTAGATTTTGGGATTGTAGCCAGTTGGATACTTCATTTATGCAGTTAGTTAATGGATTGAGATCAGGGTTCTCAGTTGTAAAAGGAAAATATAAAAGTACATCATCCGCGTATATCATGCAGTTAACTCTAAAGGATCGAATCAGGTTACAGATAGGCTGCATGTATATATTAAACATAAGGGCAGGGGGGGCGGAGCCTGATGTCCAGCGGGTAAGACGCTTCGCGCTGAAGCTCCCGAGAGGCCTACTTAGAATCCTGACTTAATACCTATACAAACTTACTATTTCGCTCCGGGCTGACCGGGGTACCTCGGGGGGGATGGCGGCCCATAAACCAGCGCGCTTGGACTTCGGGTCTCCTTCTTCTTCTCACGGAAAACGCTCCAAAACAGAGGTGTCCTCCCCACAGAAGATGGCTCCATTTCGGGAAAACCCCGAAATGCACCTGGAGATTTTAGAGGAAATACGCGGCGTGAAGGAATTGGTGCAGTCCAATGGAGAAGCGCTTAGAGCCATGCGAGAAGACTTTGGAGTGCTCCAGGACCGACTTGAAAGTCTCTCATTACGGCAGGACAATATGGCGGGGGTCCTCGACTCGCACGAGGTGCGCTTGGGCACACTGGACAAGGCTGAGCGCCAGATACAGAATCTTCAAAAGGAGTTAGAAGATAGCAATAATCGAGCCCGTCGCAACAATGTGAGGCTCATTGGAATACCGGAGGGGGTGGAAGCGGGAGATATGAGAGAATTCCTGCTCAAAACTCTTCCCTCCTTGCTGAAGATCACCTTTCATAAAGAACTGGAAATCGATCGTGCACACCGTGTTCCTACCCACATGGCGCTCAACCGAACGACCCCCGGCCTATTATCTTTCGCTTGCTACGATATCAACAAGTGGAACAAATTTTAAATGCTGCCCGGGCGAACCATCATTTGGAATTTGAAGGTCACAAAGTCTCCTTCTTCCCTGATTTGGCAAAGCCTACCGTTGACCGACGGAAGAAACTCCTTGCTTTTCGCCCTCGACTTCAACAGCTACAGGCTCGCTTGGCCTGTTGTATCCCGCGAAGCTCCGAGTGACTCTCCACAACCAAACCAGGACATTCGAAGATCCTGATCTACTATCAACATTTTTAGACTCCAAAGAAGCAGAGCAGATGCGCTAATCCAACGACTTGGACTTTTATTTGCCGGCTCTGTCCGCCATTTTGAAGGGCCCGATGCGGCGGTCATAGTTAAGCACAGAGACTACCTGGACTTTCTTTCTTTCTTTCTTTCTATGACTTTTGTTTTTGGTCTCCTATCCCTCATGATGTGTGCCTCGGTCGGATTCGGAGCACGCACAGTCCTACAGGTTATGTGTTTTTCAATTTCGGCCTTCTCTGGGGCTTCTCCCCGCAGACACATGGTCGCCAGTAATTTTTGGGGTTCTGCTTCTTCTCTACCGCGCTGCGGTTTTTCTTTTTTAATGTGGGGCGCTTCATTGTATTATCTAAGCTTCTTTTCTTTTATGCCATATGTACAGCCAGATACAGTCAATATGAGGGACATTGTGAAATTATGTGCGCTATCATGCTCAGAATTTTTAACTTGTCTGAATGGCCTTATGTAAAATCTTATCACTCAACGTAAAGGGCATTAATAGTCCAATCAAAAGGAAGAAAATCCTTAGCTATCTTAGCCATGAGCATGCTGACTTAGCGTTTCTTCAGGAAACGCACTTAAACTCTGCTGAAACACTGAAACTCAATGTTAAGCCTTACATGGTGGCTGCCTATTCTCCCGCCGTTTCCAAACGGTGCGGGGTAGCCATTCTGGTTAAGAAATCTTTGCAAGCTACTGTAATTGATACTAGCGCTGACAAGGAGGGTAGATGGGCCCGAGTACATCTTAAGGTTGGAGATAGTGAATTTACATGTATTTGCATTTATGCCCCGAATGTGGACAACCCTGCTTACTATGCAAGTATTGCGCAGTTGGCACAGGCCTCTGCCAATACTCCATTAATACTTGGTGGTGATTTTAATCAAGTGTTAGACCCTCTGATAGATAGACAGCCGCCTAGAACGAGTAGTCCACCCAAGAGTCTTGCTACCCTTACAGCTCTGATGCAAGATCTTGCGCTGGTAGATATATGGAGGCTGCTTCACCCCTCCGACTTAGAGTTCACTTTCTTTTCTGCCCCCCATCACTCCCAATCTAGAATAGATTTCTTTCTCATTTCCAAAGCACTGATTTCTCAAGTAGACACGACTAGGACTCATCCTCTCCATATTTCAGATCATGCTGCCATATCTTTATCATTACATGTCACTGCGCGGGACGATTCTCCCCGAGCTTGGTTTTTTGATAGATCCCTACTGGGTCAAAAAGATTTTCAGGTTGATATAAAGGCCGCTATCCAAGATTATTTTCATTTTAACTCACCCCATGACACAGCGAGCTGGGCTTGGTGGGAGGGTTTTAAAGCATCTATCCGCGCAACTATAACCAGCTATCAAATTCGGCAGGGGAAACAAAGAAAGCAGCATTTACTGATTCTAGAGCAGCAGATACAAGCTGGGGAGCGTCTCCTCACGTCCCGTACTGACCCATGTATTTTACTCCGTTTACAACGCTTGCGTTTTCAATACAATCAGCTTTTGTACACTGCTGCTGTTAAAAATATTGAATCACAACAAGGACTATATTATCGGGAAAATAATCGTGCTGGCAAATTATTAGCAAATGCCCTAAAAGGTCAAAAAGAAGCCAAGCGTGTTACCGCCCTCCGTAATCCGTCGGGGGGGGGCTTGGTCACTAAAGATACCGAAATCTTAGAACTCTTTCGTGATTTTTATACTCGGCTTTATCAATCTGAATGTGATTTTGAGCCAGATGTATTTGAACGCTTACTTTCAGGGATACAAAGACCGACCCTATCTGACGAAGATAGAGTGGCCTTGGACACACCATTTACTGTCTCAGAAATTCATTCTGCTATCAAGAAATGTCCCTCAGGTCGAGCCGCAGGCCCAGACGGTCTCCCTGCTGAATTCTACAAAACCTTTCACGCTGACTTAGCTCCAGTTTTGAAACTTTATTTTTCTGCTCTGGCCGAGGAGGGTTCTCCTTCTGGGTCCTTTTCAATGGCAAATGTAGTAGTTTTTGAGAAAGAGGGGAGAGACCCGCAACTAACAGCTAATTATCGTCCAATTTCCCTCCTAAACGCGGACTATAAAATATTTGCCACCATTCTCTCTACCCGGCTCTCTGATAGGATGCCTACCTTAATACACCCAGATCAATGCGGTTTCATTCCTGGTAGATCAACTGCTGACAATGCTCGGACTCTATGCCATGTCCTGACTACCGCAGTTAATCTTGATCGCCCATTTGTTGGCCTCTCACTTGATGCCGAGAAGGCCTTTGATCGCTTAGAGTGGCCCTTCCTATTTGCAGTCCTCCGCTGGTACGGATTCGGGGAAGGTTTTCTCCGTTGTCTTCGCACCATGTACGCACAGCCTACAGCCAGTATATGTGCCAATGCTTTAAAGTCTCAGCCTTTTCCTCTTCAACGCGGCACTCGCCAGGGATGCCCACTGTCTCCACTTCTCTTCGATCTTGCACTCGAACCCTTGGCTTTACTAATCCGGCAATCGGAGGAGATTCATGGAGTCCCCTTCACCCATAGGGAAATCAAAATTTCAGCGTATGCTGATGACCTTATGCTTTTTGTCTCTCTAGACTCAGTACCGGCTGTCCTAGAGCAAATTGGTAAATACTCACAACTGTCCGGTTATAAGATAAATTGGACCAAGTCGGTAGCCTTTCCATTAAATCCTTTGCTTCATCAGGCTGATATGCAATCCTTCCCCTTTTTATGGCAACCTCGCATGGTCAAATACCTTGGGGTTCACTATTGTTCTCCTTTGGAAGACACTATCTCCTTCAATGCCAAAGACTTAACCTCTAAAGTCCGGGCGCTTACTCATCGCTGGACTCCTTTAACACTTACCTGGTGGGGTCGATTAGAAACCATAAAAATGATGATTGTTCCGAAAGTGAATTATATCTTAGAAATGTTGCCCTGTCTTTTACCTCGACGTATATACAAAGATATAGAGGGCCTTCTGACTAGATACTTGTGGCAAAACAAGACACCTAGGATAGCGAAACATAAGCTGCAAGCAGATAAGGAAAATGGGGGTGTCAGATTCCCTGATTTCCTGAAGTATCATCAATCTTTTCTTCTCAAACAAGGCGCTCGTTGGCTAGAAGATCCAGTACCGAGTAGACCTGTGTGGCTAGACATAGAAGAGGACCTTTGCAAACCGATTCCTCTTACTTTTCTTCCTGGTATGACTCTCCCATCAGACTCCCACTTTCCACCAATGCTTTTAGACACCTTAGGTGCCTTTAATAATCTTATGCAATCTTTAGACTCCCGACTCTGTCCGTTAGACAAGCTCCCACTTTGGTACAATACTCGATTTCGAATACAAAATAAGCCGATGGCGTGGAGCCCCTGGTACACTAGGGGCATTTGGATTCCTAGTCAGTTGTTCCATGAAGGTCGCTGGAAAACTTTTAGTGAATTGCAAATTGAATTTGGTCTCCCAGCGAAACACTACTTTCAGTTGGTGCAACTTCAGCATTGCCTTCGGAGTGCTAAGGTGCTCCCGCCATCGGCCTCCCCTACACAAGGTTGGTTGGAGACTATCCGATCTATCGGTAGTTCACCGGGTGTAGCATCCAATTTTTACAAAACCTTATGTAATGCTATAACGAGAGATACCCCTATAGCGCAGAAAGCATGGGAGAGAGAATTGCATGTGACTTTGACCCCGGAGCAATGGAGCCTTGTCTGGAGTAGAGTGACACGGGTCTCCCGATCCGCCTCACTCACTCAGACACTCTTCTTTCTAGCCCACCGGTGTTTTTACACTCCTGACAGATTAGCCAAATGGAACACTACTCAGGGCAATAGTTGTTGGACATGTCATGCGGCCATTGGTTCACTACCTCATGTTATGTATGAATGTCCCGCACTACAGTATTACTGGCGTCGGGTCTGGGGTCGTATCCAGTCTATTTTGCACTTTCAAGAGCCCCTTTCTTGGAGGATAGTGGGACTTCGCTCAGCTGCGGGGATCCCCTCTCTTCCAAAAACGGCTTACTTCCTTTTGGACTTTATGCTTGGCATTGCTATTTCCCTAATTACGAAATACTGGAAAAATAGCTCCCATCTGAGCCCCAATGAATGGTGGAATCATGTCTGTCTCTACAGTAAATATGAACAAATACCTCGTATGTTTGCTTCCCCCATTCAGACTCCTCATCATCGGTCTAAATGGAAGATGCTCAATGACTATGTACATTCTGCTCAATGCTCTCATCTGACTGTCTAAATTTGTATATATCTTTGTCCCATGATTATTCTGTATCGCAGATACTCTTTTGATTGTTTTGATGTATAATCACTGTTGTTTGGAAGCGCTCACATGCTGACATAATCAGCTAGAGAAGAAGCGTGGGGGTGGGGGGTAATTGGGTTTACTTTTCTTTATTGTATACTTGTTTTGTCTCCTTTGGTGTGTTGTTTCTTTTGTTTGTTGCAAAATGAAAATAAAAGTTTAAAAAAAAAAAAAAACATAAGGGCAGAAAGGGATGAGCCTTGAGGGACCCCTTGTTTTTGATGAAACTGATCTGATGAAGTATCGTTGGATCGTACTTGTTGCCATCTGTCAGAAAGGTAGGATCTACACCACTCAAGTGCTTTATCAGTAATTCCCTTCCCTTTGAGACGCTCAAGGAGGCGTTCATGGCTAACAGAATCAAAAGCGGCTGCGATATCAAGAAAAACAAGGACGAACCCTTGGCGGATGTTATCAATTCCTGATAATAAGCTGCTGAACAGAGTAGTTAGAAGCGTTTCCACACCGTGGAATTCTCTGAAACCGTGCTGGCATGAGTCCAGTGGGGCGTTAAGATCTATATGATCCTGAATTTGTTTTTGTACTTCTTTTTCCAAAATTTTTGCTAGTAATGGAATACTTGAAATAGGTCTATATGATTCTGGTTTAAGAGGGTCAAGTTTGTTGTTTTTTAGTAATGGCCTTATGGATGTTTGCTTAAGGGTACGAGGGAAAGTTCCTGTTGTAAATGATTGAATCATGAGTCTGGATATGATGGGACTGAGATCAGCTCGTAGATCTTTGATCCAGAACGCAGGGCAAGGATCAGTATGAGCAGTGGTCATGTTTATGCAAGCAATGGTATGTACACTTTGGAGGAGAGGAGGGATAGGGAAGATATGATTCAGACCTTTAAATACTTAAAGAGAAATAATAAACAAACAAACCTCTTCCAAAGACGGGGAAGCTGGCATAACATGAAGCTGCAAGGGGTAAATTGAAAGGCAATGTCAGGAAATAGTTTTTCACTGAAAGGGTGGTGGATGCTTGGAATGCCCACCCAATGGAAGTGGTGAGGGCAAACACAGTGACGGAATTCAAAATGGCATGGGACAGACACAGTGGATACCTTTACAGCAACAGGATAAAATCAAAATAAACGGAACCATCTAATTTCTCAACAAATAGGGGTGTCCTACATGGAGCGGTGGGTTAACCCCTAAACAAAGACATGAGGAGGGGTGGCCTGCACAGATTGGCAGGTGCACCTACTCCTGCCATCTTACTGGGCATACTAGATGTACCATACTGGTCTTTATCTGCCATCATTTACTATGTTACTATGTATATGGGGTGTGTTATGTCTTTGTCACCCTTGGCTGGCCATTTTCACCATGGCAGGCTGTTGCACATCCCCCACAAGGTACACCACTACAACAGGTATCATGTCTGTTTGGACGCATCCAGGTGTGCTACTCTGCCTACAGGATGTCTCGGTGACATTTGGGGATTTACAGTGTGCCTATGTGTGCATGAATATGTTGTGACACAGTGACATCAGATGATGTTTGTTGTGAGAAGCTTGCTGTACCATGTTGTTAATGCTTGGCCAGGTAACATACCATGCTGATCTTTTATTTCTTAATAAACTTGTAACTTCTTAATATGTTTACAGCTTACACAGTCACATGTGTGCTTCATCATGTGTCTCTCATGATGATGTGCCACACACATGGCATGAAGCATTTACTGATCTGCTTATATGTATTCTCTCACATGGCTTACATTGTGTATTGCATGCACAATCTCAGAAATTTTCACCTCATGGACATAGGAGAATACAGTGACACCCCAAAGCTATCTCTTTTGCTGAGTCTGCAGCTGTGTGGGACGTGATTTCTAATGTGCCGGCACATGTGGTTATCATAACTGGCTCCAACTCAGCATTGCAGATCATAACCCAGATGATGGAAGGTATTTATAGATGTGCCTGCCGTACTTACCTGTTTACATGACTTCTGGGTAGTTTTGGCACGGTACCAACTCAGGTGCTGGCCCTCTGAGATTCTATGTGGCTCCTGAACACACCCATATGCTGTGTGAGTGGCATCAAGGTGTGTTAGGGTGATTGTGTGGTACCACATGAGCAGATTAACATGGTTGACAGGTGGGTATGCTTTTCTAGGCAACACACATATCCAAGTGTGCATGACCCCTTGGTATTGATTCTCCGGAGCTAACTTTCCAGACTAGGGTCTCTGAGGTGTGTCAGATAATCGTGTCATACCAGGCTAGATCCTGCTCCCTCTCATTTGTGTGCATGGATCCTGGTTTTCAATAGGCAGGCCACATCTGACCACATCATTCACATCAAGGTTAGACCGATGGCAGTCATGCAAAGCACCGACACATCACTGTGCACCAGCCAGATGAGAATCTGTGAACCATGTATTTTTGCATATGGCATTCATACATGCACACACATTCCTAACAACTATGTGGAAACATCAGCCATGTCCCATATATCCCATGAAAGTTCCGGGAATGGTGCAGGACACATCATTGCATGCCCTCCAAGTCACTTACCACTCTGACATCCCTAGTGCAACAATGTCTTCACTGGCCACTGTGGAGGTATATAAGACACATATATGTGGCAGCACAGTTTTCCAAATGTGCTATGCATGGCTCAGATCTCTGTGAGACAGCACATATGTATAAAGGTGCACACCTCTAATGTTCAGATGTGTGCACAATGTGTCAGTTCACACAGTCACAGCCATTGCTGGGGTACACCATTTTTCTTTCAGCTGGTCATCTCTCAGAGATAGCTTTGAGGTTTACATATATATATGGACACATCATACCCTAATATGGCCCTGATTACTGCTATCAGACCTGTGGTTCACTGAGACATCCTATGCTTAATGGCAAATGTTATCATTTAAGTAACAATGTCTGAGGAATGGGTGACATGTATATAATATACTCATATTTGGATGAGCCTACCATTTCTTTCACATGGTCCAAAGCCCCTGTGACACATGTGATTGCCAGCAGCAGACCTTTTGCAAATGGCCACTGCCTATGTACATACATTAACTGTGCTCATTGTCACAACCCCATCCCTTTAGCCACGTGCTTAAAGGTCAGGGTGGACATTATTGTTGAATTGAAGGTAGAAACGTTTGTTAGCCCAGAAGCCTTTTGGTACTAGTAGTCCCTTTCTTCATAATGAATAGTTATGTAAGCCATGTGAATGGTAAAGTATAGGCTTTTAGTCCCTTAATGCACACAAGGTTCAAAAGAAGACAACAGGATTTCCACCTTGTTCAGGATTTTCACATAAGGTATTTATATAAGTCAAAAACTTGGATATGCTTCACAATCTTTGTTAGTTATGCAGGGTTCAAACAAAACTGGTTATACAAACAAAAGCAATGCTTCTTCTTTCAGCTTGTCAAACAAAACTGTGTTTCAAAAGTGTATCCTGCATGCTATATTTCTCTCAAGGATTCTAAACTCCCAGTGCAACAAAACGTACAGTCCATAGGGCATTCGGTTAGCAAAGGCTCAGGTTCAGAAGGGTCTATTTGCATAGCCTCTTGTTCTGCTGAGATATCTGTGGCCCCTGAGCTTTCCCCATATATTCCTGGTTTTGCTTCAGAACTTCTTTCTAAGGCTCTCCAGCCTGGCTGTACCCAGTCTGGCAAATATGCAACAGGATTTTTGGTAAGCACTCTTTCTATAGGTTCCCAAACCTTTCTCCAACTGCTTTGGCTGCTCTTACGGCTCCCTGGCTCCCAGGTCTTTCTGTGACCTGGCCTCAGTTCCTGGTTCAGGTCTGTGTCTCTTAGACTCCTGGGCGGAGTCTGGTTCACCCACCTCTGAACTCCTTGGGGCTCACATACAGGGGAAGAAGCATGAAGGTACCTCTGAACTCTTGGGTCTGTGTCTCTGGTATTCTCCCTACCAGGCACTCTCACGGTTCTCCTTCTGTTCTTCCTGAAGATTTCCTTCTGGAGCTTCCCAGCCTGGAAATGGCTCTCCTGGAACTTGTTCCTTTCCTGTAAGGGCTGCAAGTCCAACTGCCTTTTCTCCTCTCTTTGGAGCCATCTCCTTTCTCTTTCTTCTCTATCAGCAGCTGCTGCGGCTCGTGCCGCTCCTCTCTCCTCTGGCTTGTCTATGCTTTGCTTATAAAGCTGTTCCTTAGGTAAGGATTATGTCCCTCTAACCAGGTGTACCTGATTATGTTTTGAATTAGTTCTTGCATCATCCCAATCTGGGCGTGTCAGTCTACCTTCTGAATCTCCGTGCATGATCCCTCTAGCTGCACTTCTCACTAACTGCACTTTATGTATATCATTTCCTTTAAAGAGATCCGTGTTTTCTTCTACCTCCATGGGTTTACTGGCGTCTGCTTCATCACACCATACAATAGTCCTTTGCGTAATATCTCAGATATCATGGAGGGGCATGTGAGGCATCATCTACATGATTGCTTAACAATATGACTGTACATATTGTTTATTCCAGCTGACCTCATATTGTGTTGTGTTTGCACATAGATATTCAGTGCATGCTTCTCATCCAGACCCTGTACAGCCACTCTTCATTGGGCAACACTGCAAGAGATGTAATAGTGGTACAACAGGTGTACTTTGGGTGTACATGTACAGTATGTTGCCTTACAAACTCAACAATAATTCCATGGCACAATCGTCATTAGCTCCATAGCAAGCTGATTCACAGCTGATGCAGCAGAGCCCTATAATGTCCAAGGAAATTGCATCTGGTTTTGTGTCCATGTCTGTGCAGCACCATTATGGTGCTCTTATCCAGACCAACTAACAACATTGTTAGTGCCAAGTTTCCAGAACCACAATATGCTGGCCCATAGACAGTGTTCAGCTGCACATCAGTTCCTGCATCTCTTCCTGCCTTGTTTTCAATTTGTCCACATGTATTTCCCCCCAGACAGGATGACTAGGGCCAACTTGGTAAGTTAGCATCCCCATCTGACTGGCCCATTAGGGACATAGTTGGCCTATGACATATTTAGCATTGGCTATCCAGGTAGATGAGCAACAAACAGCCCCCACTTGCACCTCCTGGGACACACACCATCCCTAACACATCTGAGGCACTACATACACCTCCACTGTTGTTGCAGGGTATGCATGTGTTGGATTGTCATGGTTAACATGACAGGCAGGAATGTTATATAGTGTGTGACATACATAAAGTATGTTGGTGATTCATAACTGGCAACATGATGTTTACAAACATGCTCTGAACATTCTGGCCTGTGGACCATGGACTGCAATGAGGGCCATGTAGTGCAATGCACATAATGCAGCTCCTACTCGGCATCTGCCAAGGGGATGAGCTTGGACACAGCACTGTATGTACATGGGACCTGGTGGTTCCAGATCTTGTGTCTTTCCCATCTCTGCACTACACACCAGCCCATCGACTGCTGATATGGGAAGATGCTTACATGCTCACACATTGCAGGCAGGCACATGCTGCTGCATTGTATGCTGATTTCCCACAGTTACACATTGCAGGGGCCTAGCATCAGGGCTCCTGCACTGTCCTTGTACACAGCACCACCCTGTGGGAGGTAAACATGTTGGTATGCAACATGTGACTGATTCACCTGCATTCAGTGCAAGAAAACCTGCTGCATCTCTATGTATGTGCCAATATGTGCAGAACACACAGGTCAATCAATGTCCAGTGAGATTGAGCTGGAACTTGCTGATACATTACAGGCAGATACTTACACACAAACATTTCCTTTATTAGTAGATCTTCCCAGACCAGCTGGTGTGCAAGGTTAACATGGTGGTTGTGGCACTGCGCTTAGATACCCCCAGAGGGCTGGTTCAGTTCCTACTAACAGTTTTTCAGTTAATTTGTTCTTGGCTGGGGCAAGGACCATCCAAAAGGAGTGCAGGTTCGGCATGGCCCCAGGTACCTTTGCATCTATACATATGTTCCCTTTGTTGGTGATCCCTGCCATTCCAGATGCTTTGTACGTTTAGCATAGTGGTTGTGGCACTGTGTTTGGACCTCCCAGAGGGCTGGTTCAGTTCCTGCTGGTGTTTTTTTGGTTCATTTTGTTCTTGGCTGGTGCAAGGGCCATCCAAAAGGGGCACGGGTATGGCCCCAGGCACCTTTGCATCTATTCTGTGTGGGCTATTTTATGCATGCCCTTTTCAATCCATCCTATCAGACAGGCAGAGTGTGCAGCCTGAGATGTGGCTCACATCCCACTTACTGACTACAATATCAGATGGACAGGGAACATCTGGTCTACAAACTACCACCTGTCTGTCCATCCCTCACCTTCTGATTGACTTCTATTGATGCTCCGTCATCCAGCACCTTCCCTTCAGGGCCCTTTCACCTTGGCCGCATTGACTCCTCAGGACACCTTGCCTACAGGTGCCTTGACCCTCGGTTGCAGCACCTTATACCCTTCAGGCATCTTCACGTGTGTCACCTTGATGTGTGTCATGCTGTAACTGTGTAGTTCATAGTCAGAGTGTCCTGTTCCGTGCGGTAGGTGGCCAGGGACACCCTTTTCCACGTGCTTCATAATCAGGGCATCCTGTTCAACATGGTACATAGCCAGGGGCGCCCTGTTCTATGCGGTACATGGCCAGGAGCACCCTGTTCTATGCGGTATGTGGCCAGGGCACCCTGTTCTGCGCAATACATGGCCCATGGCTCCCTTTATGCCAGCCCGCCCACACCTGCCTATAGACTTATATGGCATTGGTAACATTAGCGATGAGCTTACCACTGGTATCTTTACTGCAGTTTAGTAAACATACCCCTAAGTGTCAGGTCCACGCTGTAGTGGTTACCGTGGCTGGGTGCTGACACTTAGGCGCCCTTTTACTAAAGGCTTTAATGCACATTAATGAGGTTATCGCGTGTTAAGGACCTACAACCCTTTTATTTCTCTGGGTACAAAAGCACTTAATGCACATTAACCTCAGTAATGTGCATTAACCTTTAGTAAAAGAACACTAATTTACATGCTAACTGCTTACCATACATTAGTAAAAAGGCCCAGAAAGAGTTAAATGGTTCTTGCAAAATGCTAGTAAATGTTGGTAATGTTCTTATTACAAAATGATAATTTCTGCAAAATGTTTTCAAAATCAGAGTAGAACATTAAACTCAACCCACATGGCAATTCATCTTGAGGATGAAAATCCAATATCTGAATTAGTATGTGCTATCTACTGTACAGAGGCTAATTAGCGGAATAGATTGGGTAAATATGTTTAAGTAATGGAATATTTTACCCTTCCAGACAGTCCAAGTCATTTCCGTGAATGTCTCTAAAGGTTGAAGACATTTTTAAGAAGTTGGTGCATTTAACAGGTAATGTGATTTGTTGAGACTTTAAGGGTCTGATGTAAGGATCAGACAACAGTATTACTAAAAATAATGAAAAGCCTGAAAGTCAGTTTGATTAATTTTGGAATAATACCTACTTTGCTCAAAGGGATTGACTCCCCTGCTACTGCTGCAAGCTACTACTAGAAATCCGTGTTGCAGTGGTGTATGCACAAGATTTCACATGCACAAATTTCTCTGTCAATTTGTTTTTCCTTCTAGAAGCTACAGGAATGGCAATGCTGCATAAGATAGCTTCTATTCCAAAAAATCTACAAAAAATCTGGCTTTTGATCCTTTTTACCTAATTGAGCCTAATCATTTCTGTAGTGATTAATACTCATCTATTAATTTAATCTGATTGCTTTCACAGGCAATGCACAGACCTCTGTGGTTCTGTTATATAAATATAAGCAGCGGTAATGCCACTGTTCAAAAGGATTACATTTACATTTCTCTAAATGTTTATAAGAGGGCGACATTGAAAATCACTTACATGATTGGCAGTAAGTGATTACCATTTAAGGGTTGTTTTTTTCTAAAAATTCCTCAAAATTATGTGAAATAATTTGGGCCATATATATCATTATACAAGTGAAGGCACATTTTAAAAATGCCATTTAGGGCAAAATATGAAAAAAGGCCAGCCACATGCAAGATTTAGCCCAATTTCAGAAACTTGTATGTGCCCAAACTGGATGCCAGGAGTCACTGCCTCAGAGATGTCTCCACAGCAAAACATTTAGAATGGGGGTGTCTATCACATGCTGCATACAAATCTCTGCCTACTATTTTGCAAGTAAAGACATGCATTAGGCATGCAAACCAGAAAACAAATGTCTGCCTTTTCCTTCAGTTGTCTTTATGGTTGTGAATACTATTGCAGATATCAGAGTACCTTCTTCTCTACTTCCTCAGGTGCTTTGGTGGTAGAATGAGAGCTTTTCTGAGGAATAGGCATGGGTGTTACCACTGTTGTTTTTAGATGTGCTTGCCTGTTCTGAAATGTGGTGACACATCTGTATCATTAAAGGAATGCCTCCCCTACACTGCCATGCAACATGGACATGCTTGCCCCAGAGACATCCATATATCCGACTTTCTAAAATGACTCCAGGGATGTCTTCACAATTTACCCATCTAAGTGCCCATTTTCATATATCCAACTCACAAATAAGGTTTCTAAAATGACCCTCTACATGTTAATACTTCCAACATGGAGCAAAATCTGGGGCACATTGAAGCAAGGCAAAAAGATATCAGAGATCCATGCATTCACTCAGAATAACTTTATGAGGGTAATTTTAAAACACTGTACCTGAGATGTCCAGAAAGGCACCTATTCCTAGTCTGTTTTATAAAGGCAACAAAGGTGCCTATGTGCCTTAAAAATATGGACTTTACACCTGCTCTGTAAAAGATGTAAATCTATGTGTACTTATATTGGTGCATTTTATAAAATATGCACATACATCTCAACTCTGTTTCTGCTCCTGCCAAACTTTGCCTCCAAAAATACTTACGTACAGACACATAAACATAGACACTCTTTCTATATACTTTTTATGTGCATATATGGTAGTCAAAATGTTTAAACCCTTTTACAAACAGAAAGAAAGCAAAACATAGTCACTTGCATGCCTGCTTCATATCTGACTACGAATAATGTATCCAACACTGCTTTTGATGGCTTGAAACTGGCCGCAACTTTATTTAACTTCATAAACTTCAATCATTCAGAACATAAGCAATCTTAAACATCTTTCACATTAGCTGTACACACTACCCTCAGTTACCCAACTTATCAGTGACAAACAAGCTCTGGCGAGGTCCACAGGACCCTGCACAATACTGGGGCAGAGTTGCACACCTGTCTCCATCTCCTTCCTTCCTTTCCCTTTTAAAATGATTTCTTACTTCCAGCCAGATTTGAGAGTCATCAGACCCTCTCACACCTGCTATAAACAGTGACTTCCTCCAGCTACAGTAGTCATTGCTCCCCCACCCCAGCTGTGGCCTTTCTGCCACCATAACACGAGTCCAATATATTGTGCACTGTGTTTAAAAAGATATCCAAATCTATATCTATATAAGAAGTGCACTCCATTGGATTAATAGAGGCCCAGACAATCAATGTTAGGAGCTTGTTTGACAGCACTAGACCCCGAACAAAACCAAAAACCTGGCAAACTCTGAATTGACCCAACAGCAGAGTCTATCTATCACCTTCAGTTATCTGGCATCCCTCCAACCGCACTTAGGAATAATGGGGTACCATGTTAGATACATATATGGAGATTAGCACCTCACTCTAAGTAAATACTTTTTCATTTGTCTAATCAAGTCCACCCACTCACCACCCAGTGATCATTTACCCATAAGTGAATCAACAATAAATGCAGTGCTGAGAAGTGTTTCACTTGCAAGAGTGAAGGAATAAACTGATTCCAGGCCATATTTCATATCCCAAGCCAGCAAATCTGGATAACCAGCATTGCCAATCTCAGATGTGTTCCACACTGGGATTCTGCAGTGTGCATATGGGCCCAAAATATGAAGGAAGTCCCACACATCCATACATAGACCTCAGGTGACAACAATCCTGGGATAGACACAACGAAAGAACAAGAACATGAACAACTTTTACATGTTACTCACAAAACCCAGTCTTCTGAATAAATGCTGGTGATCCCCCATGCTTGGGGGTCTAATGCAGCAAATGACAGACTCCTTTTCAACTTTACAGTAAATTGGTATTTAATCAAAGGTGAGCCATACCCATGGATTTGCCAATACTGCCCAACCTCTGGGTGGATGCACAAAATCTCCCTTGCACAACACAGCAAGCACATAATCAGACCAGTAGAACCCTACACGATTACTCCTGCACCCCTCCTCAACTGGCAAATCACCTGGGCCGGATGGTATACATCCAAGGGTGTTGAAAGAACTGAAATTTGAGATTGCAGACCTGCTATCAGTAATCTGTGAACTATCATTAAAATCATCTCTAATACCTGAGGATTGGAGGATCGCCAATGTAACACCAATTTTTTAAAAAGGGTTCGAGGGGTGATCCGGAAAACTACAGACCGGTGAGACTGACATCAGTACCGGGAAAAATGGTAGAAACCATCATAAAGAATAAAATTACTCAGCATATAGATAGTCATGACCTAATGGGAGACAGCCAACATGGCTTTAGACAAGGAAGATCTTGTCTTACTAATCTGTTATGTTTTTTTGAAGGAGTGAATAAACAGGTGGACAAAGGTGAGTCGGTTGATATTGTGTATCTGGACTTTCAGAAAGCCTTTGACAAGGTCCCTCATGAGAGACTTTTGGCAAAACTAAAGAGTCATGGGATAGGAGGCAGTGTACTACTGTGGATCAGGAACTGGTTAAAAGATAGAAAGCTGAGGGTAGGGCTAAATGGCCAATTTTCCCAATGGAGAAAGGTGAATAGTGGTGTACCCCAGGGATCTGTGCTGGGTCCGCTGCTTTTTGACATATTCATAAATGACCTGGAAAGTGGAATAACGAGTGAGGTTATCAAATTTGCTGATGACACAAAACTATTTAAAGTTGTTAAAACCCAGGAGGATTGTGGAAAATTGCAAGAGGATCTTGATAAATTGGAAGACTGGGCATCAAAATGGCAGATGAAATTTAATGTGGAGAAGTGCAAGGTTATGCACCTAGGGAAGAACAACCCAAACTATGGTTACACGATGCAAGGTTCCACATTAGGAACCACCACCCAAGAAAAAGATTTAGGCGTCCTTGTGGATACCATGTTAAAACCCTCGGCCCAGTGTGCAGCGGCGGCCAAGAGAGCAAATAGAATGCTAGGTATGATAAGGAAAGGAATGGAAAATAAAACAAAAGATATTATAATGCCTCTATATCGTTCCATGGTGAGACCGCACCTTGAATATTGTGTGCAATTCTGGTCGCCATATCTTAAAAAGGATATAGCAATTTTAGAAAAGGTTCAGAGAAGAGCCACCAAAATGGTAAAGGGGATGGAAGGCTACTCCTATGAAGAAAGGCTAAAAAGGTTGGGGCTCTTTAACCTGGAAAAGAGACGGCTGAGGGGAGATATGATAGAAGTCTATAAATTAATGAACGGAGTGGAACGGGTAAACGTAGATCGATTGTTTACCTTATCAGAATATAGAAAGACTAGGGGACATGCAATGAAGCTACAGGGTAAACTATTTAAGACTAATAAAAGAAAATATTTTTTCACTCAACGTGTAATCAAACTCTGGAATTTGTTACCGGAGGATGTAGTAAAGGCTGTTAGTGTAGCTGGGTTTAAAAAAGGTTTGGACAAGTTCCTGGAGGAAAGGTCCATAAACCATTATTAAGAAGGGACCCAGGATATCAATGCTTGAACCAATACAAGCATTGTGGAACCTGTGTCCCTTGGGGAAACTGCTAGGTACGTATGACCTAGATTGGCCACTGTTGGAAACAGAATACTGGGCTTGATGGACCTTGGTCTGACCCAGTATGGCATATCTTATGTTCTTATGTTCTTATATGTACACTGGTGGATTCACAAATGCACTTTTGTGTCTGCCACACACACCTCATCTTGCAGTAGTCCAGTTAACCCAGCGGTGGACCCAATTCTGATTCTTGGGGGTTGCCTAGCCACTGCAGGATCAGAATCAGGTCTACCGGCTTGTACGTGCATCTGGGCCCTGATTCTGAAGGGCCATATGTCCAACAGATCCCCCGCTAACTCAGTCAGGCTCATGAATGTAGCTGCGATGCCATGGCATCACTATGACACTGCAACTCCATTTGCGAGCCATGATTGCCAGCCGCCACCAAGAATGTCCTTTCCCCACAGCCAGACCCTCTATTCGGCCTCAGGGTCTGACTGTAGGGCTCCTCCTGCATGCTTCCCAGTTTTGTCCTCACTGGTCGCCACTGTTACCCGGCATCCATCTAACCGGCCTACTAGAATCAGCCCTGCACATCCGGGGTGATGACCTGCCTATGGCCCGCCCTCGGTCCACCTTCCACCCATCCCCTCCTGCCCCCATCTAAGGCTTCCCGTACAACTCCACTGTTCATACAGGGAGTCTTTGTGTGGGATCATCAAGGGGACGAATAGTGGTGATGTACATCCAGGCAGAGTGTACATTCCTGCTATTCGTGGCTCAGAAAAGACCCCATGGCGAATGCCTGCCAAACTTGCCTTCCCAACCCCTGCCTCCCTATGCTCTTCCCCATCCTCCCTTTCTTGCTTAGTCCCCTTCCCTTTTTTTGCTTCCCCTTGCCTTCTCTTTCCCCCCTGTCGGACCTTCCCCTATTTAAAGACCATTTACCCAGGCCCCTTGGCACACTCAACAGGCTTGGCCATGTTATGGTGCCCTCAACTGAACTCTGCAGACACATCTTATAAAATTGCCTCCTAAACTGAGATTATCCACAAAAAGCTATGAAAGCATTTTCAGCATTTTGTATTTAACGGATAACTTGCCTAAAAATCTGCATACTTTTATATAGATAAAATACCCATATACTATAACTTAATGTGTTGGACATCCCACTGAAAATGTAGGGCCCGATATTCAGCTGGGCAGACTATGTGCCGCTACAGCACACAGCCCTGCCTGCCGACCCTTAACATGGGATATTCATTGCCGCGACAATGGCATTGAATATCCAGCATTGTTGCATATGCCCTGAAGTTGCCAAGACTAACCAGGTAGCGGCAATATTACACCACTACTCAGTCAGCATCCAAGGCTAAAACTAGGTGAGCCAAAAGCTGGCCTTGTTTTAGCCACAGATTGTTAACTGGGTAGTGGTGCAATATTGCCTCTACCCGGTTAGTGGCAGTCTCTGCCTCCCTCCAACCTGGAATGCCCCCCACACGCTCCGATGCTAACCACAGAGCATCGGGGTATGTAGCAAGCTTTGAAGGGGATATTCAATGGCACTAACCATATTAGTGCCATTGAAAATTCTGATTTAGGGCATTTACACGTTTTACAGGGCTGTAAACCATATAAATGCCCTTCAAATATTGGGTCATACTTATTTCCCCTTCAAGCAATCATATATGTTAAATGTATGAAAAGTTTTGAACTTGTTGAAAATGTCAACAGAAGCATGAAGTAATGGATACATAACATTTTATTGCCTATCACCTTCTGATTACCCATCAACCCCTTCTCTTCACATATCAACATCTCTTTTCCCCCACCTTCCCCCTTCAGACTGTCACTGTGTAAGTTCATCTGGGTTGGGATCTTCTCAGCTGAGATCAGTACCAGTGGCTGACTCAGAATTGTTAGATGGGGTCTGACAGATGGTACCAGATGGCTTTCACATAAATAATAAGTACAATTAAACTTTAATGTTTAATATGCAATGATGCAGCCTTGAGAATCAATGGAGATTTTTAAAAAATCATCTTTATTTGAACCAGATGGTAGTAATAGTTAATCATTCCTTCAAATATAAATTATTTTGACAAGAATTCTGTTACACAGCTTTAGTATTCCTAAACAACATTTTGTTTCTTCTCTTTTAGCTTTTTGGCAACACCACTATAATTTGATGTTACAAAACTGTAAGCTATGTATTACGTTTTTAGTTCTTTTTAACTTTTAAGTCACTGTTTTATACACTGTTATATAAAGTTATACATCAGAAGCACTGATATCTGTGTTTCTCTTTTTTTTTTTTCATAAAATCAAAGGGGTCTTTTTAGAAGGCTTAAATGTGATTTGGATGTTTAAAAATGTGCATGTGGACATCCAAATGATGTGGACACCCCCAGAGCAATTTTACAAATGTTTTTTTTAAGACATCTCCACCATGGAGACATCCAAGCAGACACAGGGGTGTGATGGAGGTATGTCCAGGGTGGTGCCATAGTCGTAGACATCCTTGAGTAATTTCAGAACCCTCTGGGAGGCCTGCAAATGTGTCAATGTTTAGATCTGCTCTAGGCATGAATAGGCACCAGGAAAGTGCTTGTTTGTGCCTAAAACATCTGGAAGAGGTAAAGAAAAAGCCATTCCACCATCCCCGTTACTCTCTACAATCTCTATGCTATTTATAGTGTATTTAGGAAACCTTTGTTGTTTTTGCATCACCTCTGCATGTCTCATAGATGTCCCCAATCTTGGAAACTCTCTCACTGACATCTATATATCCTGTCCTGCAGAGGTCCATATTGAACATGTTCACTCTTGTGGAATCGTACCTGAACTTGGATGTGCCTCCATTTTTTAAGGACATTCTGGCTTGAATGCCCCAGATTTTACTTTCAGAATAGACACCTTCTTCCCGAAAAAATGGTGATGCCCAGTTCCTCACAAATCTAAAACCCTCTTCTATGAATGTTTACTTTCTCATTTAGGGGTATGTTTACTAAACTGCGTTAGTGCAATTCGCGTTAGGAGCCGCGGTAGTGACAGAAACCCCAAATAAGGACATGGGCGGTACATCGTCACCACTAACGCGCGTTAAAAAAATTAACGAGCGTTACCGGGCGCCATGGCGCATTACTGCACGTTAAACGGAAGAAGACGTACAGACACAAAGCACTGAAACAGAGCTGTAGCACAATGGTTACGGTACTGACCGCTGTTACAGGCAGCATGGGTTTGAGTCCCCAGTGTGCCTAACGCAGAAGGCTGTCCCAGGCATCACTCTGTACATTACAGAGGGAAAGAGGAGGCATGTTTTTCATTACGTTGAGTATTGGTGTCAGAAAAACACCCTCGGAGTGTGCCTAGCCACGTACGTTGGTACGTGCGTAGCTGCGTGCGTACAATCGTGCGTGGGTACATGTGTTTTTACGTGCGTGGATACGTGTGTTTTTACCAGCGTGGGCATCTTATATTACAGACTCTGTAGGGTGTCTTGCACCTATGCATTATGCTAACAGATGTACGTGTGATGGCCTATGGTTTATCAGAGCCTGTGAGCAGGTGCTGGAGTTTCACAGGGTTGGATTGTGCCAGTCACACCCATGATGCACTGCACATGCAAATCAGCTGTCCACAGATACACACCATGGGGAATGCACCCCCACAGCACCTCGGCCTGGTAGGGGGAACTGACCATGTGCACCCCCACAGCACCTCGGCCTGATAGGGGGTACTGACCATGTGTTGTACTGGCACAGAGTAGCTACACACCGTCACATTGTGTGGGTACTGTGCTCACCCTGAGGGTGCAGTGAGGCGCCCAGCACTAGGTCCACAGCACCGTCCATGGCTGAAAGAGGCCATGGCGCAGGTCCAAAGCAGTGTTACTGTGTGAGATAGGTAGTTTCTGCAGGAACACCTTGGACATCTCTGTCTGTTTCAGTCAGGTGTAGCCCCCATACACCACCACACCCCTCCCCCAGGGTGGCAAACAGGGTCTCCTATCAAAAGATCCACAGTCTACCTCCCTGCAACAGTGGCAGTAGAGGGGAACATTAACCCTAGTCCTGCAGACAGACATTAGGCCTGGATATGGTATACTGCACCCCACCACTATCTGATATTCCCCTGGTGCAAGCCATCAGCCACTGCACCCTGCAAGCCACTCCATCACAACACCTACCAGCTGCAAACAGTCTGCTAGTGCCCAGTGGAGATGCCTGCACCCAGAACTGGGATGTCAGCATACACAGCAAGCAGATACATCAGTGACTGGGCCCCAAAAGAAAACCCATATTTATCACATGAGAGAAATACTAGATAGCACTATGGGAGTGCCTAGCCATGCTGTGGTCACTGCACAGTCAGGGTGAGAGTAATCTCTCAGCAGGATATACTGAGGTCACCCTGTCTGTGTAGGTGGTGGCAGGGCACTACAATGTGCCTGTCACTGCCCTATGCCCTGTGCAGATGCACCCTGGCCAGGCCACCCTGTCCGGCCTATACCCATGGTACCTTGCTCCTCATTATGCACATTGGCAGCCCAATACTGGCAACATTGCTGGCAGTGTGGGCTGTGGAAGGTGTTTGCAGCCACCACACACTGGATAGACAGACAGCCACCCCCCACACCTATGCCAGCATTGTGCTACTATAGAGGTGTTCAGCAGCCATACCCACCACACCAGTCATGGGCATAGTACAGGCATGGATATGGTACACACGACTGTTGGGGGGTCACTCCCCAGGGTGGTGAACACTGTCAGAGACCAGACCTGCAGCACACATCGCAGACATCAGAATGATTGTTATGGTGGAGCTCAATGAGCAAAATGTGCTTAACTTAGGAATTGATATCTGCCAGTTATCATAGGAAACGTTTGATAGCTCTGTACCGTATACCCAGGTGTAGGGTGGCATTGCTAAGGTATGCAACTGCTAGTATTGGGAGATACAGGCAGGGCCCAATGTCTTGCCTCTCCAGGTGGCATTGGCCAATGGGGCCTGTGGGTGTGTGTTGCCCTGTTGGCTGCTGCTTTACGGCAGAGTTCCCCAACTCCAGTCCTGGTGTTCCAAACACTGTTCGGGTTTTCATGCTGTCCCTCATAAATATGCATGAGCTATATCTGCATACCATGGGGGTGGTGCATAGCTATGCAGCACAGGCATCTTTATTAGAGGCAGCATGAAACCGGAATGGTGTGGGGCCCTCCAGGACTGCATTTGCGGGACTCTGCTTTAGGTAATGTGCCTGTTTCTTGTGTCTGTGTTTGGTATGGTAAAATATAGGCCATGCGTATGTTCTCTGCAATAAAGGAGTGTCTTTACTATCACTGTTTAGTGGTGGGTCAAACTATGGGGACTGGGTTGGCAGGAGCCCCAGCTGGGATTTGAACCTGTGACCCTCTGGTCTTACAGGTACTGGCTGTGTCTGTTGCACCACACTATGGCTACAGAGACAGTGCAGTCCCTGGAGTTAGTTAAACCGGCCTGACGAGTCAGAAATCCTGCTCTGCAACAGGTTTACTGTGGCCTCATTTACCTTGTATGCAGACAAAGGTGCACATAAACCTCAGAAAAGACCTCACAAAAAGGGGCACACACCCTTAACCAAGCTGGGCAACAATGATATCATTGGGAAACATTACACAACACTCCCAGGACAGCTCCATTACAATGAAATGATCTTTGAAAGGGTCTGCGGAGCGTAGACCCTTCCACACATCATTTCTTTTTTATTTGGTGCTTTCCATGGAGTGTTGTTCCTTGTTGCCCATTGCTATCACTGTTTCCCAGCTGAATTATGCTTTTTAAAATGTTTCTTGTGGTCATTTTTAACGTTTTATGTGAAATTTTGTTCTGTGCACATGTATCACACTGCTCACGTTTTGTGGGTTTCCCCGGTTTTTCTGTACATTGCTGACGTAAATGGTTTCTCTTCCCTTTAAATGCCTTTAACGACAGGTTTTCATTCGCGTTGGAATTGAGCTCAGAAATTCAGCACGTTAGTATGAGGGGAGCCTCTCCCCGCCCACTCTCCGCCCATTGACCCCTTCTCTCCGCCCACTCTCCACCTTCTGCGCTGTTTTAACGCGCCGCGGAGGTTTACGATCGTTAACTGCGGTTAACGCGCGTAAAGTACGTTTAACGATCGTTAGCACGTCAGAACGCGCGTTCAGACGTGCTAACGATCGTTAAACATACTTTACGCGCGTTAATCACGATTACTGCACTTTAGTAAACATCCCCCTTAATGACGGTTCTATAGCAGCCACTGGTCCGACTTCATTTCTTTGATTGCTAAAAAATAGTTATATATAATGTTACAAGATAAGAAGGTCTTATTTTTCCAAGGAATGGCCTGTGCTGTGTGTCTGTTTACAGAAATCTACTGCATCCGTTGCCAGTAATGCACAAATGTCTGAATGTTTAGATTAATATTTCACTAATAGAGTAGTATAGTCTCTGCATGAAGAATGACCAGTTCTGAATAGAAAATCTGTCTGATTTTCAGAATATGTGCAATAAGAGGATGATTTTCCAGCAGGGTGTCTTAGTTAAGGCAGCCAAAATCATTTATTTTAAGAATATTTTATAAATACAAGAAGGAGCAAAGTTGTTTTTATAAAATACTAGTGTAAATGGCAAGGGTCACACCTTAATTTAAGACTGGACATTTACATCTACTCTACAGCAGGTATAAATGACCAAACATTAGGTATTTTATAATCAACACACATACTTGCAAGTTCTACCCATGCTCCACTCAGACCATATGGACTGCTAGGCCTACCAGCAAAATATGCGCCTTTCTGTCGACATGTGTACTGTACGCTGGTCAATCTTTTCTACATTGACATTAAAATGTGTATACTGCCACATTCATATGCTAATGACTTCATAAAATTATATCCAAAATATCTATGAAATACATATGTACTGTATGTATGTGGAGAGGAATTTTAGAAGGACGTCCATGTGCAATCTCAGATGTCTAAGCCAGAACATCTGAAAAAAAGCAGGTGTATGTCCAGGTGCAGACATGACTTCACAAATGTGGACCTCCCTGATATGGACGTCTGTGGGGGCGGCTACATAGATGGCCACAGAATAGTATTTCAAAACCTGGATGTCTGGGAATAGCCTAATGGTTAGAGTAGTGGGCAAGGAGCAGGAAAGTCATGGTTCAAATCTCACTGCTGATATCATTGAAATTGTGATAAGTGCTGGGGATGATAGAGTGCTTTCTCTGCTACACCTTCTGGAATGTTTTGTTCGTGCCTCATGCAGGTCTATACTTAGATGTGATGTTTTCTGAGATCAGGCAGTGACATCCAGGTTCCTGGGAATGTCTCAGAAATACCTCCTTTCTAGACTTGTATGCCCTCATACGGCATACGGCCTAGCAGAGGAGGGCCTGCTGGCAAGCCATGACAGACAGCAGTTTATTCGAAGTGGGAGCGTTTACTGCACCAAAATGAGGAGTTCCTGGAGCTAGAGCAGGCGGGCACTGGTGTTCTTGAGGACACTCTCCGTGTGCTGCAAGAAAGAAATGAGAGCAATGAGCATACACAGCACAGACTAGAAGGCATCAGCCAGTTCCTAGAGACTCTGGTGGCACATAAGGGCATTCTGATGTCCCACCATAATTATCACTGCTTGTAAAAGAGCTTTAGTTAAAAGTATGATATATATATATATATATATATATATATATATCTCAACTGTGGAGAGGATATATTTAATCTTTGTTAAGATAGGCAAAATTAGGACACAGACAGGAAAATGAGAAAGAAATGGAACTATGTTAAGTGTTATTGAGATTCAAGGATGTTTTTTAGTCAGAAAACTGATATAATCTGTATTTTAGTGATTTAAACATGATGTCTCCTATTAAGGAAATCAAGCAATAGCAATAAAATAAAATGTAAATGTAAACTACCTACTGCCATCTCCACAGAGGTTCAAAGGACGGCAGAGGAAGTGTAGGATGAGTAGAGGAGACAAACAACTGGTTAATGCAACAGAGTAGAGTAGCAGCCTTGCTCTCCTCCCTGCTGACAAGTGCATCAAGTGGCTTTTGGAAGACTAACATTTTGATGGATCCTCATGTCAGGGTTGTCCAGCAGAAGCATCTGATATTGAAAGTGTCATAATGTACCTGAGGAGGTTCTAGAAAATCTAGTTGCTAGTGTACTAACTAGTGAGAAGGTAGGAAGTGAATTCTGAAAGAGTTAAGAGCATCATTAATATAAATTAATGAACAGAGTGGAACGGGTAAGCATAGATCGATTGTTTACCTTATCAGAATATAGAAAGACTAGGGGACATGCAATGAAGCTACAAGGTAAACTATTTAAGACTAATAAAATAAATTTTTTTTTCACTCAACGTGTAATCAAACTCTGGAATTTGTTACCAGAGGATGTAGTAAAGGCTGTTTGTGTAGCTGGGTTTAAAAAAGGTTTGGACAAGTTCCTGGAGGAAAGGTTCATAAACCATTATTAAGAAGGGACCCAAGATATCAATGCTTGAACCCATACAAGCATTGTGGAACCTGTGTCCCTTGGGGAAACTGCTAGGTACGTATGACCTAGATTGGCCACTGTTGGAAACAGAATACTGGGCTTGATGGACCTTGGTCTGACCCAGTATGGCATATCTTATGTTCTTAAGTTCTTATCCCACAGGTACAGCAGATAGTATAGAGGGTGAAGGACACCCCTGGTCTTTTATCTTCTGTGGTGCCCTCAGTTCTAGTTCTGATCCTGGCAGCAACAGTCTAAGAACCCCCAAAGAAGCAGAGAGGCAGAGGGGTGAGGCTATTTGAAAGTGCTTGAGGATCCCCTTGATGCAGGGTGCATATACTGTCAGCAGGCCATTAATAGAGGAAAGCTAATGTGAAAGACAACTCAACCCTTTTTTAAATAAAAACAGCTTTTATTAAATACCCCTACACTGACAATGTTTTGGCTCACATGCCTTTGTCAGGGGGATTATCCACAACCTCCAAGAGACACAAACATAAAACTATTAAAACCTAATAGCATAAAATCATAAGTAAGCACAAATATTAAAATTATAATGATAAGGACAGCCATAATATAGAACATAAGCAATTCTTAAAATGATGACCAAGCGGTGACATGGTAAAAGAGGAGAAAATGAAAAGTAATAAGTAGTAGTGAGAAAAATAAAAACAATTTACTGCAGGATGCTAGGCTGGAAACAAAGGCAGTTTTAAATCAGGGAAATAAAAACACCATAGAAAACATCTAAAGCTGGAAGATAACACAGAACATGAAAGTGCATCAAATTGTGTATAAACTTGAAAACCATGAAAGATAACATATCAGCATCATATAATAGACACATTTTAGCCTTTAAAGCTAAAAATAAGCACAGAGAAGGAGCAGTGCCAGGCAATAAAAATTATGTGAAAATGATCACACAGCTAAGCTTATCCAATCCCAAGAAGAAATTAATGCAGGTATGTAATGGAACTGTGCTGACAGAAAACTACTGATTTAAAACCCTCATTTGGTCGGACAACTGAGGGAAACCCTAATTATGAAACTAACCACATCACCGTGCTTTTAAATGGAATCTATCCTTACAGAAACAAAAAAGCACTGAAAATAAATGTAGAAATTTAAGAAGAAATGTTAGAAATTTGAAAATTGCTTTGTAAAGTCTATAATGCTGTAAATCCAGCACTGTTTAAAACCGCTGTGCATTTAACATCAACGATCAGAACACCAAGAAACCAGAGTCAGGAATGGTGATTTCTTGTCTCACATATGAGCCTTTTGAATCTAATTTTAGCACATTTCCATACATCTGGAGGTGTGGACAACCCCCTGATGAAAGCGTGTGAGCCGAAACACTGTCAATTTAATAAAAGCTGGTTTCACAAATGAAGGGTTCAGTTGTCTTTTGCCTTGCTCTTCTGTCTGTCCATTTGGTTCTGCAAGTGTGTGTGGCATCTTTGGACTACTGTGGAAAGCTAATAGGACATCTTTTGAACAGTGGTATGCTGCATCATTTGCAGAAACAATACTCGTTTAAGCTAGGTTCCAGAGAGGACACTAATACTAGACTGGAAACTTCATCCTGCACTATAAGTAGCAGCAATAGGAGAGTTACAGAAAAAAAACAACAACACATTTTTTAATCTAAACCTCCAACACCTTGGATCAATGAGATGGCAAGCAAACACCCTCAATGTCTATCTAAGCAAATAACCAGGAATAAGATGGAATGGTATTTGACATCATTTTCCTAGGGTAAGCTGTAGGAAACATGAAAGTAAATTCATAACTATACCTAATCAGCATTTACTCAGCATTGTAACCCTCAAATTACCTTTTCTATTATGCACAATTTAATGTTCGCTGTAATTTCAATAAGTTTTAATGTAATGTTCAAATTTTGTTCTATGTAAACCGCTTTGATTTTTCTGAAAGGCGGTATATAAAACTGTTCAATAAATAAATAAATAAATAAATAAATGGTAAGGTCTATTTAAAGTGCCCAGAGTGCAGATCTTTATTAAATATGAGCAAAAGTCGTATTTCAACAAAATTCATAAACTCATATTTCATCACAGTTCATCACAATTCATTCATGTATCATAAGAACATAAGATATGCCATACTGGGTCTGACCAAGGTCCATCAAGTCCAGTATCCTGTTTCCAACAGTGGCCAATCTAGGTCATACGTACCTAGCAGTTTTCCCAAAAGACACAGGTTCCACAATGCTTGTAGTGGGTCAAGCATTGACATCCTGGGTCCCTTTTTAATAATGGTTTATGGACATTTCCTCCAGGAACTTGTCCAAACCTTTTTTAAACCCAGCTACACTAACAGCCTCCGGTAACAAATTCCAGAGTTTGATTACACGATGAGTGAAAAAAATATTTTCTCTTATTTGTCTTAAATGGTTTACCCTGTAGCTTCATTGCATGTCCCCTAGTCTTTCTATATTCTGGTGATGTAAACAATCGATCTATGTTTACCCGTTCCACTCCATTAATTTATAGACCTCTATCTTATCTCCGCTCAGCCGTCTCTTTTCCAGGTTGAAGAGCCCTAACCTTTTTAGCCTCTCTTCATAGGAGTAGCCTTCCTTCCCCTTTACCATTTTGGTGGCTCATCTCTGTAACTTTTCTAGAAACGCTATATCCTTTTTAAGATACGGCAACCAGAATTACACACAATATTCAAGGTGCGGTCACACCATGGAACGATACAGAGGCATTATAATATCCTTTGTTTTATTTTCCATTCCGTTCCTTATGATACCTAACATTCTATTTGCTCTCTTGGCCGCCACTGCACACTGGGCGGAGGGTTTTAACATGTTATACACGATGACGCCTAAATCTTTTTCCTGGGTGGTGGTTCCCAATGTGGAACCTTGCATTGTGTGAGCGTAGTTTGGGTTGTTCTTTCCTAGGTGCATGACTTTGCACTTGTCCACATTAAATTTCATCTGCCATTTGGATGCCAGTCTTCCAATTTATCAAGATCCTCTTGCAATTTTCCACAATCCTCTTGGGTTTTAACAACTTTAAATAGTTTTGTGTCATCTGCAAATTTGATAACCTCACTCGTTATTCCTATTTCCAGGTCATTTATGAATATGTCCAAAAGCAGCGGACCCAGCACAGATCCCTGGGGTACTCCACTATTCACCTTTTTCCATTGGTAAAATTGGCCATTTAGCCCTACCCTCTGCTTTCTATCTTTTAACCAGTTCCTAATCCACAATAGTACACTGCCTCCTATCCCATGACTTGTTAGTTTTGCCAAAAGTCTTTGATGAGGGACCTTGTCATATTAGCACTCACTCTGAGGAGGATATTGTTACCAGTGATGTGCCACAGGGATCTGTCCTTGGTCCAATTATTTTTAACATTTTTATAAGTGATATTGAGGAAGGGCTATCGAGTGAGGTTTGCATATTTGTGGATGATACCAAAAACTGCAATAAACACCCAGGAAGGTGTACTGTAGATAACATGAGGAGGGATCTAGCAAAGCTTGAAGAATGGTTGAGAATTTGGCAGCTGAGATTTAACATTAAAAAATGTGGAGTAATGCATTTGGGCTGCAAAAAATCTAAGGGAACAGTGCAGTATAGTGGGCAAAGTGCTTCTGTCCATGAAAGACGTGCAGGTCTAGGGGTGACTGTTTCTAATGATCTTAAGGTGGCTAAACAGGTAGAAAAGGTGATGGTGAAAGCCAGAAGGATGCTTTAGTGCATAGGGAGAGGAATGGCTAGCAGGAAGAAGGAGATGACAGTGCCTCTTTAAGTCTTTGGTGAGACCTCATTTGGAATATTGTATGCAATTCTGGAGACTATACCTTCAAATGGAATCAGTCGAGAGGGTGGCTACCAAAATGCCCAGTGGGCTTTGCCATAAGGCATATGGGGACAGACATAAAGATCTGAACATGTATACTTTGGAAGAAAAACAGGAGATGGCAGATATGACAGAGACATTTAAATACCTCCAGGACATAAATGCACAGGAGGAGAGCCTCTTTCGTTTGAAAGAAAGCTCTCAAACAAGGGGGAATAGGATGAAGGTGAAAGGAGATAGACTCAAGAGTAATTTGCAGAAATATTTCTTTCTGGAAAAAGTGGTAGATGCACAGAATAGTCTTCCAGAGGAAGTTATAGAGGCAAAAACTGTGTCTGAATTCAAAAAAGCATGGGACAAACACTGAAAATCTCTAATGGAAAAAAAGAGACTGTAGTGCTTAATCTGTATTTCCCAACCATATTGACTTCTTCTTTGTTGCTAACTTTTGTGTTCCAGTGACCCATGACTATCAGGATATGCTGTTTGCCTGTTCTGTCAATTTCAGCTTGAACTTGTTCATAGAACTCATCAATTGCATCCTCTTCTGAAGTTGTTGTTGGGGCATATACTTGAATTATAGCTGTGTTAACAGGCATTCCTCATAGAAGAATAGAAATTAAATGTTCACTGACTGCATTGTATTTTATTAGAGTTCTTGCAAGTTTCTGCTTAATTATAAATGCAACACCATTTCTTCTTTGTTTTTCATTACCAGGATAGTACACCATGTGATCATCTGATACAAAGTGCCCGATGCCAGTCCATTTTAGTTCGCTGATACCCAACAGATTGAGTTGTACACGTTCCATTTCATTCTTAACCACCTCCAAACTTCCCTTGGCTCATGCTTCATATGTTCCATGTCCCAATATGTAAGACATCTTTGCAGCTTCTGACTTTCATTTCATCAAACACGGTCTTCCAGCAACACAAGCGGTGACTGTACACATGGACTTCTTCCAATGGATTGTACAAAAATCAAATTGACTACATCTTTGGAAGTCAACAATGGAAAAGCTCTATAACATCAACAAAGATGAAACCTGGAGCTGACTGTGGTACAGATCACCAACTACTAGTATGCAAACTCAAACTAAAGTTGAAAAAGAGTCAACTGCTCATGAATGTAGGAATATATGATCTTGAGAATATACTACTGGAATTTAAAGACTGCCTGCAAAATTGATTTGCTGCTTTAGATACAAATGACAGAACTCCAGAAGAGTTATGGGATGACATCAAGAAGGTTGTGCTGGAAGAAAGCGAGAGGTCTCTACAAAAGGTGGAAAAGCAAAACCAGCCAAAATGGATGACAAAAGAAACGCTGAAAATTGCCCAGAAATGCATGGAAGCTAAAGCCTGAGGAGAAAGAGAGGCAATCACAAAATTCAGCAGAGATTTCCAATGTACATCAAGACAAAACAAGGAGAAGTACTAAAATGGTGCCTGCAAGGAAATAGAAGCAGAAACTATTAAAGAACAAGATCATCTTTCCTAAAGCTATGAGAGTTAAAGAAAAAATTCCAACCTCAAAGAGGAAGTTACAAGATGCTCAAGGATCTATGTTGAATGATGCTGAGAAGATCAAGAAAAAGTAGAAAGAATATACAGAATTTTTACATGATAAAGATAAAGTAGACCAACAGCGGTTTCAACCTGTAACTTATGATCTGGAACCATTGGTGATGAAAGAAGAAGTTGAAGCAGCATGAAAGCCTTATCAAAGAACAAAGCACCATACATTAATGGCATTCCCATAGAAGTATTACAGCAATCTGATGTAGCTGTTATTCTGCTAGGAAATTTGGAAGACAACATCATGGCCAACTGTCTGGAAAAGATCTGTATTTATACCAATGCTAAAGAAAGGTGATCCAACTGACTGTGGAAATTATCATACAATCGCTCTGATCCCACACGCCAGCAAGATTCTGCTGAATATTATTTAATAGAAACTACAACCATACCTTGAACGAGAACTACCTGAAGTGCAAGCAGGTTTCAGGAAAGGGCGAGAAACGAGAGACATCATTGTGGATGTGAAATGGATCCTTGAAAAAGACTAAAGAATACCAAAAGGATATCTATCTGTGCTTTATTGACTACAGCAAGGCTTTTGGCTATGTAAACCATGAGAAACTCTGGTCCACATTAAGAAGCAAGGGTAAACCAGAACACCTGATCGTTTTCTTGCACAATCTGTGCATTGATCAAGAAGAAACAGTTTGAATGGAACAAGGAGAAACAGAATGGTTTAAAATCAGCAAAGGTGTATGACACGGCTGCATACTTTCCCCCTACCTGTTTAATTTATATGCAGAATAAATCATCAGAGAAGCAGGATTGTATGAAGACAACCAAGTTGTGAAGATTGGTGGAAGACTCATCAACAGTCTTCGCTATGCTGATGATACCACATTATTGTCTGAAAGTGAAGACAATCTGAAAAATTTGCTTCAGAATGATTAAAGAACATAGTCTTAAAATGTGCCTGCACCTTAATGTAAAGAAGACAAAGATCCTGACAACTGAAAAAATCAATAAGTTCATCATTGACGGAGAAGAAATTGAAATAGTGGATAAATAGGGAGGAGTAGCCTAGTGGTTGGGGCACGGTACTTCAGGCCGGAAGGTCGGGGGTTCAAATCCCACTAGAGGACAGCAACCTTGGGCCGGAAGGATTGGGGTTTCTAGTCCCACAGATGCTCCTTGTGGTCTTTGGCAAGCCACTTAACCCTCCATTGCCCATGTTCCCTGTAAGTATTAGTGTATGTGTCTCATATCCCCGCGTGTTAAATGTATCCCCCAATTGTGTTGTGACCGCTTTGATTGAAGGATAAGGCGGTATACAAAACTGTCTAAATAAATAAATAAAAAACTTTAACCTACTTGGATCAACTATCAATAAAGAAGCAGCAAGCAGTCAAGAAATCCGACAACAAATTTCCGTTGGCAGAATGGCTATGAAGGACCTAGACAAGATTCTCAGGAGCAGAGATGTCTCTCTCCATGCAAAGATTTGACTTATTCAAGCCATGGCATTTTCAATAACATAATATGGATGCAAAGGTTGGACAGTAAAAAAGATAGAGAGGAGGAAAATTGATGCCTTTGCATTATGGTGCCGTCATCGAATATTGTGCATACCATGGAATGCCCAGAAAATAAACCAGTCATTACTAGAGCAGATCAAACCTAACCTTTCTTTAGAAGCTCAGATGACAAGACTCTGAATTTCATACTTTGGACACATCATGCAAAGAGAGAGATCATTAGAGAAAGACATCATGCTTAACAAAGTAGAAGGTCAATGCAAAAGAGAAAGGCCAGCAATGGGATGGATCGATACAATAACAGAATCTATGGGTGCCAGTCTGTCAACAATGAGCCACCTGACTGAAGACCGAACACAATTTAGGACAACTATCCAGAGGGTCACCATGAGTTGACATCGACTCAATGGCACTTAACAACTACAATAGAGCTTAGTGGTTAGTATTGAAGGACAGATTGGAATAGGCCATATTGTCTTTATCGGCCATCATGTTTCTATGTTTCTATTTCAACACTCCATAAACTTGATGCTGCAAACGCCTTCCTCTTGCAAAACTTGGGTGGTCAAATGTTTTGCAAGAGGAAGGCGTTGACAGCATCAAGTTTATTGAATGTTCTTCTGAATTTTGTGGGATAAACCCCTGAAGGAACTCAAAAGAGTGAAACGCAAAGAGGCGCCGACAAGAGGTGTTGGGAAAAAGAATCATTAAGTTAAGTATATTTTCAAAATATACACGTTTAAGAAGGACTTTAATAGTTATGCATTGGGTTGGTCATTGATGCAAGCGGGCACTGGAAGTTTTGATAAGACGGAAGTCTGGAAACTACTGCCGATTACTCTGAGACCTCCTTTGCATTTTAAGAGATTTATATCTTGAAGTGAATTGATGTTATAGTACCATCAAGAGTAGAAGTACTCATCGACACAAAACATTTTGTGTTTATTCGTAGAGTGGATTGACATTTAGTAGTGATAGAATACATCGCTCTGGGAAAAGCCCGTTAGAATTTGTTTCAACACATTAATTTTTGGCAATTAGTGCACTGTAGCTACAAAACCATCCTACACTGTAGTAATAGAGCCTTAGTTATTAAACATACCCCTTTGACAGTAATCTGGCTTGCATTAAATAATATGTTTTAACTTGCATTAACACAAGTTAATGTACTAATTAGAGGTGGATCTTGAAGGACTACCAAGAGGACTGCTACTGCTGGGAAGAAATCTGCACTCATAAGTAATTACCTCCTGAGAAATTATCTAAATCTTGGGGAAAAGGGAATTAATTTGGGCTAAAACTGATAAAATCTGTACATTTTAGAATTCAGTGTTTTATTAAGGGCATGATTCTGTCCCGCACATACATCAGTACATTAATAGCAAAACATTAGCGGGTTTTAGTAAAATAGGCCATAAATAAAGTAAATATCTAGATAGAAAGAAAAAAGTCATTGGGATCAAGAATTCTTATGAACAGTAACATCTATGTACTTATCATATTTTTTCTAATATAAGTTATCGTAGTTCCCAAATTATCCTATTCTTCAACAATAGAGAACAGTTATAAGAACACCAGTCACAGGAACATTGTTCTTTCTTAATAAAGAAGGTAAAAACCAGAAAATGTATTTTCTTTTTCTTTTTTTTTAATTTTTTTATTTATAGAAGCATTTCATTACAAAACAGGAAAAGAAAAGCAATATACTATACATAAACTATAGACATAACAGCATGTAAACATACTCCAAGTCCACATCAAGGAGATGCTCAGTACAAACAAAGTAAAAAAGAAACCCTGATAGGCTACCGGTCAAAGAATAATAACAAGCTCCATTAACTAAGTCAAGAGAAAAAAAGAAATATCTATTCAATAATAATTAACTAAGCTAAGTCTTACCTTTTAAAAATTCTAATAATTGATCTACCTCGAAGAAAACATATTGTTTACCCTGATAAATTATGAGACACTTACAAGGAAATTTTAAATAAAATAAAGCCCCAAGAGCCAGGACATGGGGCAGACCTTCAAAAAGGCCTTACGACACCCCTGCGTAACTTTGGAAACATCTGGGAAAATCTGAATTATTTGTCCACAAAATTTCTCAGTTTTCTTTTGAAAATAGGCACGTAAAATTCTATCTTTATCCATCTCTAACACTAGAGTAGCTAACAAAGTAGCTCTAGAGGAAATATCCTCAGAAGTAGACTCCAAATCTAGGGTAGAGGAAGCTAAATGATCATATTGTACTCCCCCCTCCATCCCCTCTGATTCTCTAAGTACTTTCCCCAAAGGGACATAATAAATTCTAGATACAGCAATAGAATTCACATCAGTAAACAATAATACTTCTTTAAGATATTTTTGAAAAAAATTAAAGGAGAGAGATAATGGGTGCGGAGAAAATTCAATAAACGCTAATTTTTAGAACGCAAAGAATTCTTTGCATTCATAAGATTTCTAATAGTGTACTCATTCTTTTCTCTAGTATACAGTACTAAAAAACCCAAAGTTTATTTTTAGAATATGTGTTATAACCCATCTGGACTTGTTTACTAAAAGTAGGATATACATCCTAGAATTCAAATTAAATAAATTTCAATACCAACCGTTAGAAATACCATTTTCTTGCTCTGACTCACTTGTAGAAGTAAGATGCTGACTACAGTGCTAGATCCAAGATAAGATATTGAACAAGACTTTCCGGGGATCGAGCCACCAGCAGCGGGAGGGGCCTGCCGACCACCGCGGCCCAATCGGGGCACAGCAGCCGGTTTTTTAACTTTGCGCCAGCAGGCACCGACCTCCGGGAGCCCCCGCCACCACCAGCAGCTCTCCCCTTTCCGGGGATCGAGCCACCAGCAGCGGGAGGGGCCTGCCGACCACCGCGGCCCAATCGGGGCACAGCAGCCGGTTTTTAAACTTCGCGCCAGCAGGAGCCGACCTCCGGGAGCCCCCGCCACCACCACCAGCTCTCCCCTTTCCGGGGATTGAGCCACCAGCAGCGGGAGGGGCCTGCCGACCACCGCAGCCCAATCGGGGCACAGCAGCCGGTTTTTAAACTTCGCGCCAGCAGGCGCCGACCTCCGGGAGCCCCCGCCACCACCAGCAGCTCTCCCCTTTCCGGGGATCGAGCCACCAGCAGCGGGAGGGGCCTGCCGACCACCGCGGCCCAATCGGGGCACAGCAGCCTGTTTTTAAACTTCGCGCCAGCAGGCGCCGACCTCTGGGAGCCTCCGCCACCACCAGCAGCTCTCCCCTTTCCGGGGATCGAGCCACCAGCAGCGGGAGGGGCCTGCCGACCACCGCGGCCCAATCGTGGCACAGTAGCCAGTTTTTAAACTTCATGCCAGCAGGCGCCGACCTCCGGGAGCCCCCGCCACCACCAGCAGCTCTCCCCTTTCCGGGGATCGAGCCACCAGCAGCGGGAGGGGCCTGCCGACCACCGCGGCCCAATCGGGGCACAGCAGCCGGTTTTTAAACTTCGCGCCAGCAGGCGCCGACCTCCGGGAGCCCCGCCACCACCAGCAGCTCTCCCCTTTCCGGGGATCGAGCCACCAGCAGCGGGAGGGGCCTGCCAACCACCGCGGCCCAATCGGGGCACAGCAGCCGGTTTTTAAACTTCGCGCCAGCAGGCGCCGACCTCCGGGAGCCCCCGCCACCACCAGCAGCTCTCCCCTTTCCGGGGATCGAGCCACCAGCAGCGGGAGGGGCCTGCCGACCACCGCGGCCCAATCGGGGCACAGCAGCCGGTTTTTAAACTTAAGTACCATCTTAGCATTGCAATTTTGCCAGTTGAAAATTCAATATAATCTGCTAGTTTCGCACTTTATTACAGTGTTCACCACAATACTGCAATCTCGCTGTAAAGATTGTCAATATCTTGCATGTAAACTGTAACTGCTCAATTTTGCACTCTCATATAATTGCTCCTCTGTACGTAAGATTCTCATCACTGTACTGTACCTCATAACAGCGGTGTACTACCCTATTATTGCACTGCCTCACCTCCTAGCTACAGTGTCTCACACACAATCCAAACCCTCAGAATGGCCCTCTGGGTCGCTGTCATTCTTAGCCTCTGCCTCCTCACCCACTGGCTTGGAACCTCCCAGGCCCTTTACACACCACATGGCAGGATTCCAATCCTGAATAGCCATGGAAAAAGATGGAATAGTCCCCCTTACTCCAACCCAGGAAGTGACGCTTACACGCGCCACTCCCACCTGATACATGTAGCACTCCAGCTATCCAAGACACCCAGCCAGGAAAAACCTTTGAGATGCCGACCCCTGAAATGTGCCATCATCAACGCACGTTCCATCTGCAAAAAATGGCCTGTTGTCCTTGACACAATCTCCTTCTACGACCTTGAGATCCTCATGATCACAGAAACATGGCTATCACCAGAAGACAACGTCCTCCTCAATCAACTACTTCCCCCCAATTTCTCCATACATACGAGACATAGGGAAAACAAAAAAGGAGGAGGGGTGCTCATACTCTCCAAATCAGACCTCAACTTCCACATGGTGGACTCTTCTAGCACAAACAGCCTGGACACCCTCTCTGTTGCTAACCAACAATGCTCCCTTACCCTGTTATATAGAACACCATCTTCTTCTCCAGTTGACCTTCCAACCATTATTGACCTTGCAGCTAACACCCTCACTCCCAACAAACCAAATTGGATAATGGGTGATTTCAATCTCCCATCTTTACCCCAAAACCACACAAATGCGTTCCTTGATGCAATGGAAGACCTGGGACTCAAACAAATCATAAATGAACCCACACATACGAAAGGGAACATTCTTGACATGGTATTTGTGCCACATCCAGTCATGGTCAAAAACCACAATCCGCCAATATCAGTCGTGGATGTACCCCGGTCCGACCACAAATTGATCATTATCCAGATTCCCATCAACAATGACCAGCTGAACAGAAGCCGACCCACGAACATCACCTCTCGAACTGCCACTAGATGCTTTCGCCCTTTCGATAGGGAACACATCCTTTCGGAGACCCCATCACTCATCAACAAAAACACACCGGACCTTGATGAACTAATCTCTTGCTGGAACTCCAGCCTGCTTGCCATCTCACAACACTCGAACCCTAAGAATACAGCAAGGTCAAAAAGAAGATCCACCCCATGGTTCTCCCCTGAGCTGCGAGCTTCTCTCACGCAACTACGTAGACTTGAACGCCGATGGCGCCGATCGCGCCGATCGCGCTCAACTGAAGACCAGACCGCATACCGAACCCACCTTGCAATACATCGAGAAACAATCACTACCAAAATGAGACAATATCACATGGAAACCTTAAAGAGGTCTCTGAATAAACCACGTGACCTCTTCAATCTGGTCAAATCCCTCTCAAAGGAATCATCGCCCGAACAACACAGCGAGATTCACCCACAAGAATTCGCTGATTATCTGCAATCCAAGATTGTACAAACCAACAAGGTGTCAGCAGTCCAATATCAAGAATCAACGGACCTTTCTCCACTTAACATTTTTTCCACACCATCCAATAAATGTATTGAGAACACCATAGCATCACTCAACACCTCCACTGCACAGACTGACCCATGTCCAGCTTTTTGGATCAAGGAGCTACGTGATGTGTTCAGCCCTGTCATCGCAAATATAATGAAACTCTCCTTTACTACAGGTTATTTTCCCACTTCACTCAAGCAGACTTCCATTAGGCCACTACTGAAAAACCCCAAACTTGACCCCCAAAGAGTTGACTCCTATCGACCAATAGCTAGCATCCCCCTCCTAGCCAAAATAATTGAGAAAGAAGCACAACAGCAAATTCAAGATCACATAGACGCTGTTGCTCCCTTAGACAACTGCCAACATGGTTTCAGAGAACATCATGGGGTCGAGACACTACTTACTGGTCTATTCAACAATATCATCACAGGAATAGACAACATCCGTCAAGGTTTTGTGCTCATCTTCCTAGACATCGCCGCGGCGTTCGACTCCGTGAGCCACGAAATACTCCTCGGAAGACTAAAAGAGAAGGGTGTCTGCAACAATGCACTAAGATGGTGTAAGTCCTATCTGGACGATAGATGGCAATATGTGAAGTCTGGATCAGAAGAGTCAAGCCACTTTCATCAAAAGCAAGGGGTACCTCAAGGTTCCTCGTTATCCTCCTTACTTTTCAATATTTACATGCAGCCCATCTGCAATATCATAAGATCATTCAACGTAAAATGCATGATATATGCAGATGACATTCTCTTATACATGCCTTTCTCCACAACTCACATGGACCTGACCCCACTCACAGATTGTTTCAATGCAGTTTCAACATGGCTCCAGACACAGAACCTACGCATCCAACATAAAAAAACAGAGGTCCTTTTCATCACCAGAGACTCCAACTTTACTCCCCCGTCCCACATCAGTGTCAAGGAAGCTGATTTGCAAACTAAAGATGCAATAAAATACCTGGGAGTTACTCTGGACCAACATCTAGACATGAAACACCACATAAGCAACATAGTCAAAGCCATCTATTTCAAAATCCGCTCACTCAAACACCTACGCTCCCTGCTGGACCCAGAGGATTTCGAACCATATATCAAGCGCTGATCCTGCCGCATTTTGACTTTGCAAATGCCATCTTACAAGGTCTCCCCCAATCCACTCTAACCCCCTTACAGTTGGCCATGAATGCCGCAGCTAGGGTCCTTTACGGAGCATCCAGAAACGACCACGTGACCCCTATTCTCAAACAGCTGCACTGGCTACCGATCCATGGAGAATCACCTTCAAATCCCTTCTATTAGCATTCAAAGCAATCAAAGGTACTTCATCCTTCTCACTCTCGCTTCTTATCCACATGGTCCCCCCCAACAGATCCAGAAGAACAACAGCTGTAAACTTGCTAGCAATACCAAAGGATTCGACAAAGTTCAACACGAAAACCACAAACAGGGCATTCAGTTTTTATGTCCCCAAATGCTGGAACGCTCTACCCCCCGACATTAGGGCCATTACCAATCTATATCAGTTGAGGAAGGCTCTCAAAACCCACCTTTTCCTCCAATACTTCCCAGACAGCAATTGAACTAGATATCCCTCCCAAGAAATGACCCAATCTAGAAAGGCCCTTACAATTTTTATCTTCAGTGTAGATAGCTTATGTATATAGTTAACCCGGTTATCCAAGTTTGTACTCCTGTTCAATGTAAAACCTGACAGTTTGTCATTATGGTCGTTATGTTATGATGTAAACCGCGCTGATTCTAAATAGTGCGGTATATAAGAAACTGTAATAAATAAAGAAAGAAAGAAACATGGGTAGGCGTGGTAGGAGAACTAAGCTACAAATCACTTAAAATTTATGAAGAAAAAGAGAAAAATGTATTCACCATTTCTCTCCAAGGCTTTCATTTTGCTATTCTTGGTTCTCTTGTAGGTTTTACTTTAGTTCCAGTCATCAGAGTCTGTCTGCCATTATAATTTATCCCTCCCAGCAGAGCAGTTTGTTTAATTAAAGCCAGTTCTTTATCCACTTCCATAAGACAGAACCCTGAATTTCAGCAATGTGCACTCCACTTTTAGGCAGACTCTCGCATTTACTATATAGTTAGGAGAAACCAGTAACAGTGCTGTACTAATTTTCAATTTTAACTCAGGTCTTCTACATAAAGTAATGTCTTTATGCTTACTAGCTTTGAAATTACAGAAATCTTTCCAGGGACCATTTTAAAGCCTTTGGATTAAAATAAGCTTTCACAATTGCAGGTGGTTTGAATTAAAAACTACCTGCAGTATAGCAGCTTACATTTCCAACCATTAGAAGTTTTTTATTTATTTTCTTGTGAATCCGTCCTTTGAAGTTTCAATTAAGGTGCTCACTTAAGGACCACATTTTAAATTTAACCTAGAGGAAATAAAATACCATAATGTAACCATGATTTTCCTTGATATTTTTTTACTTCAAAGCAGTCAGCATGATTAGAGGCAAGAATCATAGCAAATGTAAAATGTCAGTTTAACCATGCACTCCTCCCTCTTTCATTCAGTAATTACTCCACTCCAGTTCTCAAATTTGCAGCCTCTATTCTCTTTCAGTCACCAGGTTTAATTTACCATTCTAAGCTATTTTCCTACTAATTTTAGAAAAAAAGAACTAAGCAATAGAATGGAGATAGTAGAGGATAAGGAGTAAGAAAAAGAACAGGAAAAGACACACACATAAAAGGAGAACTTAAAAACATAAAATGTCCCATATTGGGTCAGATCAAAGGATCATTGAGCCGAGGATTCTGTCTGACCATGGATAATCTAGGTCAAAAGCAACTGGCAAGTTCTCAAAGAGTAGATTAACTCTTTGTTGCTTAGATCCAAGGAAAAATGGGTATTCCTAATGTGCGTATGCTAGCCCATTCTTGGAGAGGCTCAATAAATACTTAGACATTTTTTGGGCTTTTCATCTTTCACCTACTCACCAGATTTCCATTTCCTACGCTCAAGGCTGTGTTGCTGATAAGTGCTGTCAAGTCCATGCCGACTCATGGTGACCCTCTGGATGGTTGTCCTAAACTGTGTTTGGTCTTCAGTCAGGCAGCTGATAGCTGACAGTGTAGCACCCATAGCTGCTGCTATTGTATCAATTCATCTGATTACTGGCCTTCTTCTTTTGCTTTGACCTTCTACCTTGCCAAGCATGAAGTCTTTCTCTAATGATCTCTCTCTCTTCACATGATGTGTCCAAAGTATGAAAGTTGAAGTCTTGTCATTTAAGCTTCTAAAGAAAGCTTAGGTTTGATCTCCTCTAGTACTGATTGGTTTGTTCTTTGAGCAGTCCATGGCACCATAATTCAAAGGCATCACCAGCACCATAATTCAAAGGCATCAATTTTCTTCCTGTCTATCTTTTTCACTGTCCAACTTTCACATCCAAATGACGTTATTGAAAATACCATGACTTGAACAATCTTTTTGATTATTGCAACAGCATACTTATTGGAATATACAAAAATAATCTAACTATTCTACAAATGGCCCAAAACATCACAGCCAGAATCATAGTTAAAGCAAGACTATCAGACCACATCACACCCATTCTTTATGATCTCCATTGGCTCCCAATTGCTAGCAGGGTAAAATAAAAAGTCATAATGACCACCTTCAAGATAATTAATGAAATTGCCCCTTCCTACCTCTCAACCCTAATCCATCCCCAATCAGATAATAGAATAAGATGAAGAATCAACCAGAACACACTCACAGTTCGTCCCATGATCAGGAAGACAAAACAGAACACGAGCAACAGGGCCTTCACATATATAGCCCCCACACTTTGGAACTCCCTCCCAGAGTCCGTAAGAACTATCAAGGGCCTTCAGGCTTTTCGCAAAGAACTAAAAACATACCTTTTCATTGAATACTAGAACTCCTATCCCTCCAAAAACAACCCACCCACCACTACCACCCACAACACATATCCCCCCAAATAAATTAAACCCATATACGCCTCAAGACTGATAAAGTCCATTATAAACCTCACCCTGAACATACAGGATAAACCCCTTATTCCTACCATATATTCAAATACAAGAACTGCCCACACAAACTAGCTCCATGATATCCCATTCAATACAAGCTATACTCTACACATAGAACAAGCAACCATTGATCCTAATGGGAATGTATATAGTTGATGTAAATAGTTAATATTTAATGGCTTAATGTCATTAATGTTGCTACAACCCATTTACAAGTTTCATGTAATTGTTCGAATTCTTACAATTTGTTCCTTGTAAAAGTTTTGTTTCAATGTAAACTGCCCCTGATCTCTGAAAGGGGCGGTATAGAAAAATGTTTCAAATAAATGAATAAAATAAATAAATAAATCTTGTCTAGGTCCTTCATAGCCCTTGTGCCAAGAGCAATGCATCATCTGATTTCTTGACTGCTTGTTGTTGTTTTTTTTATTGATAGTTGATCCAAGAAGGTTAAAGTTGCTCACTATTTTGAATTCTTCTCCATCAATGATGAACTTATTGATTTTGCTAGTTGCCAGGATCTTTGTCTTCTTTACAGTAAGGTGCAGGCCCGCTTTAAGACTATGCTCCTTGATCTTGAGAAGCAAATGTTTCAGATCGTTTTCACTTTCAGCCAGTAATGTGGTATCATCAGTATAGCGAAGGTTGTTGATGAGTCTTCTACCAAACTTCACACCTCGGTTGTTTTCATGCAGTCCTGCTTCTCTGATGATTTATTCTGCATATAAATTAAAAAGGTAGGGGGAAAGTATTCAGCCTTGCTGTATACCTTTGCTGATTTTAAGCCATTCTGTTTCTCCTTGTTCCGTTCAAACTGTTGCTTCTTGATCAATAAAAAAGTTGTGCAAGATCAGGTGTTCTGGTATACCCATGCTTCTTAATGTGGCCTAGAGTTTCTCATGGTTTACACAGTCAAAAGCCTTACTGTAGTCAATAAAAGACATGCAAATATCCTTATGGTATTTTTTATTTTTTTCAAGGATGTACCAAGCCATAAATGTGCCCTGTGCGACTTGCAGACCTGGCTCCCTCCACCAGTGACATCAGACTTTTGTCATTTGTCCCTATCCCCCCATGTCCAGCATCTCCTCATCTTACCCCACCTCCTCATGTCCAGCCACTTTTCCTGTTCCCTTGGCAGTGGCGGCAGCAGGCCTCCAATTTTAAAAAAAATGTAGGTCTTTCTGACTCCACACTTGCGTGGCTGGTCTGATCCCTCCCTCCTATATGCTCATCTCAGAGGAGGGAGGGACCAGACCAGCCATGCAAGCACAGAGTTGCATAGACCCACTTTTTTTTTTTTTTAATTTAAGGTCTGCTGCCACCGCCAAGGTAACGGGCAAGCGGTGCTGAGGCCAGCAGTTGGTAACCCTAAATGCGCCCACCATATGGAACTCCCTCCCAGCCAGCCTAAGATCAACTGTCGACCTGAAGGACTTCAGAAAGTTAGTCAAGACCACACTATACATAGAGTATTATGACGACATCACGTAAACTGTCCAGAGACCTAAGCCAAAATCTGCTCCTTTCATTGCTCTTCCCCGCCCTCCAAGTGCCCCCCCCTTCCAGCCTACCCCTCCTCCCAACTGTTTATAGCACATTGTAAATAGCTCATGCAGTATATATTGCATCTATTAATTAATCTACACATGTATTTCTCCCTCGTAAACACTTCTATCCAACCACTGCATGACAACACCCCTACCCTTCTACAAATTTGAATCATTTGAAGTGAAAATCGCTTTGATTTTAGGATAAGGTGGGATACAAATAAATGTATTTGCATCCTATGTGTCTGTACCACTTGCACAGGGTTAGGTATGATAGTTCCCTAGCCCTCTCATTCTTTACCTGCATCTTATGCCTCTCCTGACATCCTATTCCTCTTTGTCTTTTACCTACTTTCTAGACCCTACTACCTCTCCCTGTACTCGCCCCACCCTACTCTCTTATATTTTCCTCTGCCTCTCATTCTCATATCAGCCCCAGCCCCAGCCCTTTCCCCATCACTCATCCTCTTTCCACTTAGTCCTTTTCAATGCTTCCATTCCTACTTTTATCTCACCCATTTATACCCTCTCTCCTGTCTTTCAGAAAACCATTCCCTTCCTGTGTTTCTCATTGTCTTCATAGCACTCTGTCCATCTCCCTCAACCCCTCCTCACCTTCTTCTTCAAACCATTTATCCTCCCTATCTTTATAATCCCACCACTGCAACACTACACATGTCCCTTACCTAATCACGTAGTATCATTGTCTTCCTAATCCATACTGAATTTCTTCAGGGCTCTTTTACTAAAGCACTGAACATGCCAACAGTGATGAAATTATGGTGCATTAGGTGCAACACCATTGCGTTAACTGGTGGGGGTGTGGAAAATATTTCCCTAGCAGTTAACATGGAGCCCTGTCTCTTAGTGCATTCCACATTAGCAGGGGTGCATTTAACTCCACCTATCGAGATGGCATTAGATGATTCTGTGCTAATGTAGTTAGTGCATGGTGTGAACCTGGTGCTAAGTGCATGTGGCAGACCATTTCCACTTTCTGCCCCTACCCCACCCCACCCCTCACTGCCCCACCCCACCCACTTGCTAGCTTACCGTTGCAGCCCCAGCTGGCGGGGCCAAGGCCGAAGAGCGGCTCCTCCCTGCAGGATCCCCACGTGCTTGGAGCATGAGCTGGAGAACTACAGCATGTACTGCCTGAACTGCAAGAGCCCCATGTGCTTCCAGTACCTGCAGGAGGGCAAGCACGCGCAGCACGAGGTCAAGGCCATGGGCATCATGTGGAAGCAGCATAAGGATTATGATCCCATTGCTTTTCATGGACTGTGATGTTGTAGCGTTTACAGAGTTTCCAATGAAAAAAACGTGCTACTTTGTTGTGCCTCTCTGTATAGAAGTTTTCTGCCATTAAAACTTCACACCCAGCTATGAGGAGCAGTTGTCTCAGGCTCTAAATGGAATCTCTGACAAAGCTAAAAAAGCAAAAGACTTTCTGGTTCAGTTGAAAAACATCTTACAGCAGATACAGGAAAATGGCTTGGATTATGAAGCCTGCCTCGTGGTGCAGTGTGATGCATTGGTTGATGCTCTAAACCATCAGAAAGCAAAGCTGCTCACCAACATAACAAAGGAACGAGAGCATAAATTCAAGGTTGTCTGGGATCAGATAAATCACTGTACACTGAAATACATCAGTCAACAGGGCTTATGGAGTACTGTCTGGAAGTGATAAAAGAAAATGATCCATCTGGTTTCTTACACATTTTAGATGCTTTACTCAAACATGTCCAGGGGTCTCAGGAACAATGGGTTAAAGGAGTCCTGGAGCCAAAAATCTCTTCGGAATTCGACTTGTCTTTGGACAGTGAGCCTTTACTGCAGTCAATCCATCAACTGGATTTTATTCAAATGAAATTGCCCCCTATTCCTCTCCTGCAGCTGGAAAAGTGCTGCACTTGCAACAACAGCGTGACACTGGCTTGGAGGATGCCGCCTTTCAGCCACAATCCAGTAGAAGGATACATCCTGGAGCTTGACGATGGAAATGGTGGACAATTCAGAGAAGTGTATGTTGGCAAGGAGACCCTGTGCACCATCGATGGCCTTCATTTCAACAGCACATACAATGCACACGTCAAAGCTTACAATTCATCAGGGGTGGGACCTTACAGCAAAACAGTTGTCTTGCAAACATCTGATGTGGCTTGGTTCACCTTTGATCACACTTCAGCACATCGGGACACTGTCCTGACAAATGACAACATGATGGCCTCGTGTAACAGCTATGATGACCGTGTTGTGCTGGGCACTGCGGCCTTCTTCAAGGGGGTTCATTACTGGGAACTCCACGTGGACCGTTATGACAATCACCCAGATCCAGCTTTTGGCATTGCCAGAGTAAATGTGGCAAAGGACATGATGCTCGGGAAAGACGACAAGGCTTGGGCTATGTATGTTGACAACAACCGCAGTTGGTTTATGCACTGCAATTCTCACACCAATAGGATGGAAGGTGGGATCTGTAAAGGGGCCACAGTTGGTATTCTGTTGGATCTGAACAAGCACACACTAGCATTTTATATCAATGGGAAGCAGCAGGGTCCACTGGCCTTTGAAAACATGGAAGGTGTCTTCATGCCTGCAATAAGTATCAATCGAAATGTACAGGTGACGCTGCGCACAGGACTGGAGGTGCCAATGAGTATAAGACAGACAAAAACATCCAACTGACTCCCATACTTCTGCTGGAAAACTTAATGCTGGCTTTTCTAATCTTTTTTTAATGTCTTCCTTTCATTGTTTCTTATGTCAGGCTTCATCTCTCCCTCTTTAAGTCCATGTTAAAAGCTCACCTCTTTAAAGCTGATTTTGAATCCTGACCCCTTTTTTCCTTTGTGTTTCCTTACCCTCCTTTTCCCCTTATTCGTATCCTTTGTCTTGTCTGTCTTAATTCGATTGTAAGCTCTCACGAGAAGGGACTGTCTCTACCTATGTTTGTACAGCGCTGTGTACGCCTTGTAGCGCTTTATAAATGCTTATTAGTATTAGTAGTTAGACAGTTAGAGGCACATTTACAATGGGACGTTCAAGTGCTATCTGGGATATCAAAGCCAGAACATCTGAAAAAAAAAAAGTAGTCACATGCAAGTTCAGACATGATTTCGGAAACGTGGACGTGTCCAATATACACATGTATCAAATATCTATATAGATGTCCCCAGGATAGCATGTCAGAGCCAACATGTCTAATAGCATAATGGTTAGAGTAGTAGCTTAAAAGCTGAGTGGTTAGGATTCAAATCCCAGTGTGGGCCTTTGTGATCTAAGGCCAGTCACATAATTCTCCATCTTTTCTACACTCTAGATGTTTTAATGTGAAAACAAGCACTTTCCTGATGCCTGTTCTTACCTGGAGCAGGTATAAACATTGACATGGAAACATCTCTGATGTTTCTAAGATCAAACAGGGACATGTAAATACATTGCCACTCCACAGGCGGGTCTCTGCCTCATCCCTGTGCTTACTTGGACATCCCTGCACTGGAGACGTCTGCAAATGTCAGTTGTGGAATTGCTACTGGGACATGTCTGTGATATCGACATCCATGTGCATGTCTTCAGATGTCCAAATCATGACTAAATCTTTTTAAATGACCCTCTTAGCACAAGAATCATCCTGTACTAAATGTCATGGCCCTGTGCTCACTGGCAATGTGTGCCCCAACATGCGCTGAGAGCATGCCAGAACATGTGTTGCCAGCTAATACTCTTTAGTAAAAGACTCGCTTAGTCTCCATTATCCCTTCATCCAATCCCCGAGTTCTCACTCTTCCATACTACCCAATCCCTGAGTCCTCACTCATAATCCCACCCAAACTTTCAGTTCCTACTTATATTCCCTAAACCAAGACAATTAAAGAGTCTTTGTTTTTCTGGCCATTCACCCAGTCCCAGAGTCCCTAATTTTGATTCCCCTGCTATCCATTTCTCTTGGTCCCTATTATCTCCCTTCTGCCTCTGTCTCGCCTTTCCAAGCATCCAATGCTTTTGTCTTTACTGCATACTTTTTGTCCCCTTTCCAGCATCTGCCCAATTGCTTCCATCTTTAATATTCATTGATTCTGCCTTTCCTCCTCTTTATGCCAGCAACATCCCTCTGCTATTCTGCCTACACTTTTCACTGTGTATGCTCTTGCTTTTCCTCCCAATATCCTTGTTCCTTCCACTCTGACCTTTTTAGCTCCTGCTGCCACTGGAATCTCTAGCAAGTTTAAAATCTGGGAACAGACACTTCCTATATCTTGCGAGATATAGGAAGTGCCTGTTCATACATTTAAAGACTGCCAGGGTGAAGTTTATTTTATTTATTTAACATTTCTTATATACTGCCTTTCATGATATCAAGGTGGTTTACATTGAACAAACTGAAATTACATTGAACAGGGCATTATAACTTGGAGATAACTATTTTACAGGGAACATGGGCAATGGAGGGTTAAGTGGCTTGCCCAAGACCACAAGGAGCACCTGTGGGACTAGAAACCCCAGTCCTTCCGGCCCAAGGTTGCCATCCTCTAGTGGGATTTGAACCCCTGACCCTCTGGCCTGAAGTACCTTGCCCCAATCACTAGGCCTCTCCTCCACTCCATTTTTTGGCATTGCAATGGCTAAGTCAGTTAGGGAGGGATTTTGGTGCATTTAAACTTTGGTTCCCTAAGTCAGTGCCTCATTGGCTAACCCCTAAAACTAGTCCTGATATAGACTGATGATGAAAATACAGTATTTATGTTCAATGTTCATTAAGATGAGCCAGGAATAGGACCACATAAATGGAATGAGATAGACATAAGAACATAAGAACATAAGATATGCCATACTGGGTCAGACCAAGGTCCATCAAGCCCAGTATTCTGTTTCCAACAGTGGCCAATCTAGGTCATATGTACCTAGCAGTTTCCCCAAGAGACACAAGTTCCACAATGCTTGTACTGGGTCACGCATTGATATTTTCGGTCCCTTCTTAATAATGGTTTATGGACCTTTCCTCCAGGAACTTGTCCAAACCTTTTTTAAACCCAGCTACACTAACAGCCTTTACTACATCCTCCGGTAACAAATTCCAGAATTTGATTACACGTTGAGTGAAAAAATATTTTCTTTTATTAGTCTTAAATAGTTTACCCTGTAGCTTCATTGCATGTCCCCTAGTCTTTCTATATTCTGATAAGGTAAACAATCGATCTACGTTTACCCGTTCCACTCCGTTCATTAATTTATAGACTTCTATCATATCTCCCCTCAGCCGTCTCTTTTCCAGGTTAAAGAGCCCTAACCTTTTTAGCCTTTCTTCATAGGAGTATCCTTCCATCCCCTTTACCATTTTGGTGGGTCTTCTCTGAACCTTTTCTAAAATCGCTATATCCTTTTTAAGATACGGCGACCAGAATTGCACACAATATTCAAGGTGCGGTCTCACCATGGAATGATATAGAGGCATTATAATATCTTTTGTTTTATTTTCCATTCCTTTCCTTATCATACCTAGCATTCTATTTGCAAAAGACCTTGAACAATTTTCATAAAACTGTGTTCATAAGGCACTTGCTAAGCTAAAAAAAAAAAAAAAGATAGGTCCAGATAGTCTATACCAGAGGATATTCAAGGAACTTAGAGAAGTTGTTGTAGTTACTTACAGGGACATAGTAGAAAAATCACACCTCCAGTCTGACAGCCTCAGTACTGCCTTAGAGGAGAGAGGTTTTCTGGCTGGAGAGTATTACCTTGTGTGGCAGGAAATGACACTGTAGCCATGACCTGTCCTCCAGGGGATGAAATACCTTCTTGCACTGAGGATACATCTCCAGGGATTTCTGCCTAGGAGAGAAATATTAGGATGGTCATCTTTGTTGGTGATTAGATTGTTAGGTATGTAGATAATTGGGTTACTGGTGGGCATGACAATTGCTTGGTCGCTTCTTGCAAAGGTGTGTCCTAGATAGGATTCTAAACAGTGATGGGGAGGAACCAACTATTTTGGTAACAATAACTAACAATCTAACAACTAACAATCTAGGAAAGTATGGGAGGGAAGTTCTAGAAGCCAAATTTAGGCTTTTAGGTAGAAAGTTGAAGTACTGAACAAGACCTCCAGAATAGCTTTCTTAAAAATGTTCACTGTTCATGTGCTGGACACAAGAGGCAGGCAGAGCTCTGGAGCCTCAATGCAAAGATGAGATGATAGTGCAGGGAAGGAGCTTTAGATTTTTTAGGAACTGGGCAACATTCTGGGGAAGAGGTGGTCTTTTTTGGAAGGATGTGCTCCATCTTAACCAGGGTGGAATCAAGCTGCTAGCACTAACCATGAAAAAGGACATAAATCAGCTTTTAAACTAGATTTTGGGGATGGCCAACAGTCATCCATCAGCACATAGTTTGGAATAATGTATCTTTGAAGGATGCTACCAAAACAGGGAGGTTAGGGCATTCTGGTAGATAGGTTGCACTAAAGGTAAAAGCAGGGGTAAAAGCAGTATAATGAGGCAAAGTGAGGCGGCTGCCTTAGGTGGCAAAAAACGCCCCCAAAACAGCCGCCTCACTTCGTCTTCAAAAGTAAAAAAACAAAACAAAAAAAGTGCACAAGTTACTGCCGCTGCCGAGTACACTTCTCGGCAGCGGCAAACTCACCACCTCCTTTTCCTGCAGCCGCGGCTCCCTGCCTCTTAGAGAACTGTGGCTGTGCTGATAACTGCAATTGAAATAAAAATGAAGCTGGTGCGGAGCCTTCCCACCTCTTGAAGGACTCTGTGCAGTTTTGTCTCACCCCCCCCCCCCCCCAAAGGAAGTTGTTACAACTTCCCACAGTCACAACTTCTTTTGGGGGTGGGACAAAGCTGTGAGGAGTCCTTCAAGAGGCGGCAAGGCTCTGCACCGGCTTCCTTTTTTTCTACTGCAGTTACCAGCACAGCTGTAGTTCTCTAAGAGGCAGGGAGCCGCGGCTACAGGAAAATGAGACAGTAGAGGAACTACAATGGGGGAAGGTGAGGGATGGTAGAAGGCTGACATGAGGAGAGGGAAGGAGGGGCAGGGAATTGACAAGGGAAAGGTGAGATCTGCAATGGGACTGACATGGGGGTGAGGGAGGGAGCTGGAAGGAAATTGACAAGGGAAAGATGGGGTCTGCAACTAGGCTGACAAGGGGGCTGGAAGGGAATTGATGTGAGGGGAAGGTGTTTTGTTTGGGTTTTTTTGCTGCAAGTATTCTTGAGGAAAAAAAAACACGGCAGGAAGGCAGAGGCAGGGTAGAGGTGGCAAAATATAAAATTAAAACAGCCAGAGTGACCCTGCCGCTGCCGGATGAGAGATGCAGGTGGAGGGAGTGGGGACAGGAGTAAGACAAGGAGAGACAAAGGTGAGAGATGGGGGACAAAGGGGGAGACAGGGGACATGCTGGATAAAGGGGGAGACAGGGTGACAAGTGCTGGACAAAGGAGGGAGACAGGGGACAAATACTGGACAAAGGGGAAAATGGAGACATACTGGACAAAGGGGATGACAAGGGGACAAGTACTAAACAAAGGGGAGAGATAGGGGGCAAATGTTCGACAAAGGGAGAGACAGAGGGACATACAGTACTGGACAGACAGGGGATAAATGCTGGACAAAGGGGAGAGACAGTGCAGGTTAGGATTATAATGGGCTGATGGGGGGGCTAGCACTGGTAATGGGCAGATCGGGGGCTAAGACTGGTAATGTGTTGATTAGGGAAGGCTAGGATTGGGAATGGACTAATCAAGGGGGGCTAGCACTGGTAATGGGCTGAGGGGGGACTAGCACTGGAAACGAGCTGATTAGGAGAGGGTAGGACTGATAATGGGCTGCTGGGGGGATAGGACTGGTAATGGACTGATGGGGGGCTAGCCTTGGAAATGAGCTGATTAGGGAAGCTAGGACTGGAAATGGGCTGATGGGGGGTTAGGACTGGTAATGGACTGATTAGGGGAGGCTAGTACTGGTAATGGGGTTGAGGGGGGACTAGCAATGGAAGTGAGCTGATTGGGAGGCTTTGGCTGGGAATGGGCCGATTGTGGAGAGGGGAGGATAGAGCTGCTGGCTCTGGAAGAAAACTGGGGGCTAGGGCTACAAAAGGGCTGATGCGAGGGGATGGGAGAATGGAACTGGAAGGGAGTGGATCTGAGAGGGGCTGCCATGGTATTTGGACTAGAAGGGGCTGGACAGTGGGGAAGGAGGGGGACTGAAAGGGAATGGACACCAGTGGCAGTCATGGGAATGTAAGTTGACATTGGAAGATACTGGGAGGGAGGACTAGAAAGGGGCTGATACTGGGAAGGGTTACTGGGACTGGAAATAGGCTGATGGAAAGAAGTGAAGAAAACGAAAGAAGAGATAAGAAATGACAGATGGACCATAGACCATAGAAATAGAGCTAAGAGAAGACAGGGAAGCAGAAGTCTCAGCTTGAGACCAGCATGATCAGAGAATAAAATGGCCAGACAACAAAGGTAGAAAAAATAATTTTATTTTCATTTTAGTGATTGGACTTTGTGCTATGTAATATTTTACACTGTATGGGGGAACTACATATCTTTTTTATCTGATATTGCACTGCTTGAGGAGTCTAGCTTCTTGGGTTTTCAGTTTAAATTGTGGTCTACATATTTTTATTTTTACTTTATATTGTGTTTACTTATTCTGTATTTGGTGAGCGTCTGTGTTCTGAGTGTGTGACGGAGTTTTTGCAAAAATCCAATATGTCTTTTCTGTCTGTCTTTGAGCAGTGGGTTCTCCTTGTCCTTTGCCCATGAAGTCCTTCTTTGTTTAGGGTGTGGTGTATGGTGTGGGTTGAAATTAAAACTCCAGATTGCTCCAGGTCAGCTTTAAGTTCTTTGGATGATGTACATGGTGTTTTCCAACAATTCACACTAATCTTCCTCTTCCCACCACATCCTATGAGGTTCCTGACAGTTCAATAAGCAGAAAATGTCTTAATAACATTGTGAAATGTAGACACAGGAATCCCACGGTCTTTGGAGATGGCCTTGCACCCCTTTGAAGTCTGATGTTTGGTGATAATGGCTTTTCTGACTGTCTCAGGCAGCTCTATTGTCTTCACCATTGTGAAAATGGAACAAAGAATGCATGTAGCCATTTTAAACATTAGAGCCATCATTCATTGGTTGATTCAAGTCATGTGAGTACTGACAAATGCTACTGCAATGGGAATGTGGTTCTTCTGTTCAAACTGATTTGAATTGTTTATAAGGGTGCCAAAAATCATGCCCTCGCTATGTCCCAGTTTTTATAATATTTCCTACTATTTATTTTTTAATGGGTCTTGTTTTATTTGATTATTTTATGTGTCAAATATGTATGCATATATAGTCCAAAGCCATTTCACTGGCAACATATTTTTAGGAGATATTGGACATTAAGGGATTAAACTGCAAGGATTCCAATAATGTCAACCAGAACTATATGTGCTGTTCTGATCTTGTTCCTCTCAAACCCAGGGAAAAGCCTTAAAATATTGGGTTGTTGAAGCAAAATCCATCTGATTTTCAAGCTTACTAGTGAAAACTTCATAATAAAATTCAAAACAAGCTCTTCTTCTGGACTCCTATTTTCAGTACTTTGTTTTCTTATCATATCTTGTGGAAACATTAACTCTGTATTAGCATATAAACTGATCTTATGGTATGATATAATAAAGATATCCACAATCATAATGTTGTTGACTGTAAATGATACTCATTAGAACAAATCCTTTTATATCTAAAAACTGTGAGATTGGGAGTCCCTGTTTTAAACTCCTGATAGTTATTTTTTATACACTAGTTATAAAACTACCATGCTACACTCTCAGTGGGTCTAAAAAAGAAATCCAAGAATAATTCCATAAAAAAATGAATATTTTCTTTGCAGGTATTAATCCACTGATGAAATCGCAACAGTTCTTCATGAGTCCATTTCCAAATCTAAAAAAACTGACATTTATGAAGCAAAGTCACATATCAATGCATTCAACAAAAGAAGAACGCTGACTCCATTCTTTTTCAAATTTAGCCAAAAATAAGTTGCTGACAGATGGTGACATCCCCTCAAAAAATGTGTTTAGAGCTATCGTGGCCAACCATAAAACAAAACCAGTTGAAACCACATCAACTTTTGATCTACCATTTAATGCTCCTCAGTTACTTGAAAGGTCTCATATTGTGGTTTCAGAGTATACAATAATGAAACATCCATTGTACCAATAATGATGTAATTCATCCAATGAAATATTTCATATTCAGACAATAACTTAAAAAATAACGTATAGTGTTTCTTACATAAGATGGTAAAGTTAACCTACCTCCCCAAGATTTAAAAGCCGCCCTCATAAATGTGCGCTCAGTCCGCAATAAATGGCCTGTCATCGCTGACCTACTAACCCTTCACAACCTTGACGTACTTCTCATCACAGAGACGTGGCTATCGAATGATGACATGGTCCTCATCAACCACCTTCTACCCCCCAACTATTCAATCCACAGTTGCCATAGAATCAGCAAAAGGGGCGGAGGAGTCCTCATTCTCACAAAAACCAACCTCAAGTTCCACCTCTCCAATAGCACCAACACGACCAACCTCGACATAGTAGTCATAGCAAACGACCAATGCTCCATCAACCTGGTATACAGAGCCCCATCATCATTCCCTGATGACCTAGCTGTGATAATCGATCTAGCCTGTAACCCCCCAAACCTGCGCACCCCAAACTGGATACTAGGTGACTTCAATCTGCCATCCCTGCAAGACTCCCAAGCATCAGCTCTCCAAGATGCACTCAAGGACCTAGGCTATCTGCAACTAATCAATGAACCAACTCACACAACGGGAAACATGCTGGACCTGATCTTTGCTCCCCTATCCGCCCACAACTCCACCCACCCCACCCCACCTACCTACACCGCAGTTCCGTGGTCCGATCATAAGCTAATCTTATTTCAAATTCCCTTAGATCCATGGCCCAGGAAGCCCCCTGGAAGCATGTCAAAGCCTACAAGCCTACCTCCACGAAGGTTCCAACCTTTTAACAAGGATTCCATCTTACACAACACACAGCCCCTCCTCAACATAACGTCAACCAGCCCAGATGCACTAGTCTCCAGCTGGAATGACAGCCTGGGCTCCATTGCCTTATGCACAGCCCAAAAGAAAGCCCCTAAGAAAAGAGCTCCCGCCCCCTGGTACTCCAAAGATCTACGGACCTCTCTCATCAAACTCAGAAAACTCGAAAGGCGATGGAGGCGTTCACGTTCCACAGAGAACCAGGTTGCCTATAACCTCCAGCTATCCATCCACCACAATGCGATAACTGAGAAAATGAGACAAACTCACACAGACACCCTTATGCGTTCACTACGGAAACCACACGACCTATTTAACCTCGTCAAGAACCTAACGAAAGAACCTGGTTCCGAACAAACACCTGAGATTCACGCCCAGGACTACGCGGACTTCCTACAATCAAACCTATGCCAGACAGACAAGACTGACCCTCCCTCTTACACCATGGAACCATCAAAAGCAACGACATTAGCAATGTTCACCACCCCATCCAATGAGCAAATCAGCGACACCATCTCTGCAATCAACACCACTACCGCGCAGACCGACCCCTGTCCTGCCTTCTGGATAAAGGAACTACAGACAGAATTTAGTCCATTCATAGCTAGACTCTTTGACGCATCTTTCACATCAGGCTATTTCCCACTGAATCTCAAGCACACATCCATCAGACTCCTGCTAAAGAACAACAAATTGGACCCCAAGAAAGTAGAATCATATAGACCCATTGCCAGAATTCCACTACTGGCAAAGATAATTGAAAAAGATGTTCTACACCAGATTCAACAACACATCAACAATACCTCTCCGTTAGACCACTGCCAACACGGATTCAGAGAATCCCATGGTGTTGAGACGCTACTTACCACCCTCTTTAACAATATACTTTACGCAATAGACAACATCTGCCATGGAGTTGCCCTGATATTCCTGGACATAGCTGCAGCGTTCGACTCAGTATGTCACGAAACCCTCCTGAGCCGGCTCAAAGAGAAGGGCATCTGTGACCTAGCACTAACCTGGTGTAAGTCATACCTGTCTGATAGATGGCAACATGTGCAGACGGGATTCTCCACCTCAGAACCGTTCCACCAGAAACAGGGCATTCCGCAAGGATCCTCCCTCTCAGCCTTAATGTTTAACATCTATATGCAGCCAATTTGCGACCTCATACAATCATTCAACGTCGAATGCATGATTTATCAGCCAGAGTCCTACATGGCGCCTCCAGGAGGGACCATATAACACCCATCCTCAAAAATCTCCACTGGCTCCCAATCCACAGCAGGATCACCTTCAAGACCCTACTACTAGCATTCAAAACCATCAATGGACTCGCCCCCTCCTCTCTCGCTGACCTCACCCACATTACCCCCCGAATAGAACCAGACGGTCCACTGCTAGAAACACTCTAGTAATCCCCAAAGCAATGACCCACTGTACTCAGACAACCATAAACAGGGCTTTCAGTCTCTATGCTCCCAGAAACTGGAACGCTCTTCCACCCGACATCCGAGCAATCCCAGAACTAACTAAATTCAGGAGAGCATTGAAACACTACCTCTTCCTCAAATGCTACCCTGATGAACACACACCAACTCCACCGCTCGCAATGTAACCCCGACCACATGCAACCTCCCTCATGTATTGTATATAAGTATGGATATCATTCTGTTATTATTACAATTGTAAATAGTTAATACTGTTATCCAAGTTAAGCTACCTGTTATATGTATCATGGTGTTAACCCCCGCCGTAAATACCTCATGTTCCATGTAAACCGCACTGATGTTGAAGAGCGCGGTATATAAACGAATTAAATAAATAAATAAATAGTTGGCACCATTGGTCTTAAAAATGAATTAGCATACATAAATAATGATTCTAACGGTGAATCCCTGGCAAACACTTTCCTGCTCGGAGGATTCAGTAAATCCTTATGAATCTTTGGTAGAACATATGGTACAGGGATCTTTGGGCGTGGTGGATTAAAAAAATAAATATTCCCTTCTACTCAAATAGCCTTTTTGAAATTCCTCTTTAGTAATGTCAAGCATATCCTGTTTTAACTGTGTGGTTGGATCAGCATCTAATCATATGTTTGTGTTCCTATCAGCCAACTATCTATAAACTTCATGGAGATATTTCACATGATTCATTATGACTATGGCTTCACCTTTGTCAGACCTCTTAATCACCAAATAACTGCTATGCTTTAATTCTTGGAAAGCATGCTCCTATGATCTTGTCAGATGGCATCTTGTCCTGCATGTAGGGGATAATTTCTGCAGGAGAGCTTCCAGAGTCTGGATTGTTCTCACCAAAATTCTTCTCCTTTTTGCAACAGTCCTGGGCATTCTGGCATGGAAATTCAGACCCTTAGGCATCTGGGTTCCCCCGAACGCAATCTCATGAGGGTCAGGCTGAGAGTGGAATCCTTGTTCGATCACCTATGGCTAAACATCCCCCCAAAAAAGTGTCCCCCTGGAGAGGGGGATAAGATGGGATCTGTCCAAAATTTGGACTGTGACTTGGATTCAGATTCCTCAGTTCTGGGTTTGAATGTGGATGATGAAGTACTCATCTTTGAAGGACTGTGAAGAGGACAATGTTATCAATCTGTTCCGAAAGGAGGAATTGGCGATGTTAATTGCCAGGGTATCATCCACCTTGAGCTTGGCAGATGCTCCAGGCACAGAGCAGGAGCTGAAGGTGCATCCATTCCTTCAAGGGGTGTGGAAATCCACTACTGTCGTCCCATTCCTGGAGTCTATCAAGGACATGAGCCGGTCAGAGTGGGATTCTCCCAACTCTCCGCCTAAGGGGCTAAGGGTATATAACAAAATATAATGCTCTCCTGGAGAAGGAGTGTGTTGTGTGGTTTTATATTCCCAAGGTGGATGTGAAGGTCACAATGGTTTCCAGATGGACCACCATACCCGTGGAAACCAGATTGGCCTTAAAGGATACCTTGGACTGAAAGGTGGTTTTGTTGTTGAAGAACCAGTTTGCTGTGGCAACTGTTATTCTTCAGTTGGCAGAATGTGCAGGCTTGATGTCCTGAGCCCTGCTACAGGAGATTCAGTCTCTTCTGCCATTTGAAACCATCCCTCTTTTGGAGTCAGCTATGGCCTTTCTTTCTGATACCATGTATAACTTCATATGTCTAGCGGCCAGGGATAATGCCCTGTCAATGGTGATATGGCATTAGATCTGGCTCAGTCACTGGGAGTGGACACATCTTCCAAAGCCTGGTTGACCCAACTGGCCTTTAAAGAGAAGCTTCTCTTTGGGGCTGATTAGGAGAAGCTAGTGAACAACCTGGATAAGACAACATCTTACTGCCTTCCAGAGGACAGGTCCAGGGGGTGTGTGAAGTGGGCAGGAGCCTCTTTTCAGTCAGCTTCTGCAGGTCCATCTTCTACTGATAGTCTTCTGTTTATGCTTTCCTGTTCCTAGTTCTCCACTGTTTTATTACTCATTGTTGCCCACATTGAGGTTGTGTGAGGCTTGACATGTTATATATGCTTTGGGATGAATACTGAAGAGACCTCTAATAGTTGAGGCAGATAGAGGCATGGGAGTGATGTCATTGAAACCTAGGTTTTTCATTGGTTCTTTGTCTCCACGAATATGCTGATAGGGGAACACAACCCACTTGTCTGGACGGGTCTAGCAGGACTCAAGGAAAGACATTATTTTGTATGCAAAATGTCACCTTCAAACTGTCTATATGACTGTTCCAATTAGGTTCTTTCCTGCTGATTCTCTATGTCTATGTGATTATAGCACACTCATTAGATGAGGAAATGGATCTTTGGAGTCCTCCCTTCATTGAATGGGAGCCCCCTCATTGGAAGAGGGCATTTATTTGTCCAATCCTTAAGAAGCTTTCTGTTGATTCTCTAAACCTAGCCAACTACCGTCCAATTGAAACTTGAAGAAGATGTATTTTCTCAACTCACAGATCATGTAGAACACACTTACTTTCTTCACCCCTAGCAATCAGTTTTTTGACCTGGTCACAGTACCGAAACAGTTCTAGTGTAGAGCTCTTCTCAGTGAAGTGCATAGCTCTCTGGATCATAGTCAAATTCCTCTACTTGTTTTGCTTAATCTATCTGATGCTTTAAACTTTGTTAATCACATCATTCTTCAATAGGACTCTAAAACCAGGTTCTTTCATGGTTCACTTCATTTCTTGCTGATAGATCTTTTGTCATACTACCAAACTCCATATCTTCTGCTGTTAAATCTCTTACATATGCTGTACCACAGAGGTCAGTTCTGGCCCCTATGCTTTCTAACATCTTTTTAAATCCCCTCCCAAACTTGATTCATGAACCGGTGTCAGTGCTTACTTTTGTGCTGATGATATTCTTCTCGTCACATGATATTCTTCTCGTCCCTGTGCCCCAGAGTTCACTCCCATTAATCATTTTCTGGCTCCATAAAAACCATTTTAAGCTAAATGCAATCAACAATACTGCCACTGGGAGTTTAAACTCCCCCCTCACAAATGTACACACACACTCCATATCTTGTAACTTCCTCTAAAATGTTAACACCTTTTTTAAATTTCCTAGGGATTCTATTAGCTCTGAACTTACTTGTATTCATTAATACAGTGTAGTTCTAAAATCTTCATTCCATGACCTTTGTTGTTTCCAAAATATACTTCCCTTTCTTGATACAGTGGCCTTAACTATCACTGTCTTAAGCCTTGTAATATCACTCCTCAATTACTTTAACTCTATATATGCCAGTCTCTATTCCTATGAGCTTTAGGCTTTACTCCTGTGCATTTGTGCCAAGGAGATATTTAAACATCTCAGTTATATGACCTCTATCCCACCTTTCCTCTAAAGTATATATATTAAACTCCTTAAGTCTGTCCTCATTTGCTTTATAATGAAGACCACTATCCATTTTAGTAGCAATCCTCTGCACTGACTCCAACCTGTTTATATCCTTTTGGAGGTGCCTTCTCCAGAATTGTACACAATACTCTAGATTAGGTCTCACCAAAGACTTATATAGAGGCACTATCGCCTCCTTTCTTCTGCTGGCCATTCCTCTCCCTATGCACCCAAACATCCTTCTAGCTTTCACCGTCGCCTCTTTAGCTACTTTAAGATCATCAGACACAATCTTACTTAGGTCCCGCTCTTCTTTTGTGGACAGAAGTACTACACCCCCTATACCATATCGCTTCCTTGTATTGCTGCAGACCAAATGCATGTCCTTGCATTTTTTAACATTAAATCTCTGCTGCCAAATTCCAGACTATTATTGAAGCTCAGCTTGATCCTTCCTCATGTTATCTACACCTTCCTGGGTGTCTACTCTATTGTAGATTTTGATATCCCATACCCTCCACTCCCGCTCACTTTTCCACCTTCCTTGGGGCAGGGCCAACCCCATCTCCAACACAGCCCTCTACGATTAAGTGTGCTGGTTGCACCGAGGGGAAGCAGACCGACAATTGAAACGACCACACCGCGCTGACCCGACCGCACCGATCCTGCTCCTTCTGTCCTATCACTGCCGAAACTGGCCAAAACACTCACCCAGCCTGGTGAGTATGTGCCACTGATCACCTTGCATCCCTAACCCTCCACCTTTCTTTCCTGCCGGCATCCATTCCCTTCCCCCCAAGCAAATGGATAGCGGGCTCAGCCAGGTTACCCACCCCACTCCCCATTTGCTTGAAGGGGGTGGCAGCTGGATCACTTTTGATATGGACTGGGGTTCTTTCAATGTAAAATGGATAATTTATGGCGGCAAATGATTTCAGACTGAAAAGCCTGTGTAATAACTTGTCCAAAAAAAATTATTAAAAAAAAAAGATGTTTGAGTCTGCAAATCATTTGGGGCAATTAATTAATGCATTGTGAAAGAGAGGGGGTTTATAAAACAGGCTTAACTTTGGGACCTTTTTCCCATTTGGACATAGGCATCCTGCTATACTATTACCCAGTAAATAGCATATGAGTACATGGCCATCTGTCTATGTTATGCATACGAACACTACTACTCAGCATGCATGAGGAGTGCAATATTATAGAAACATCCACAAAATATGGGATGGGTTGAACACTACCCAAGTAAACAAAAAACAAATAAACCTACTATCTCCTAATTTCATTGCTTTCACATTAAATAGGGGAGAAAAAAGACCCTTAGTTCACATCACTGCTGCAGAAAACATCTTACAAGTAGCACTATCTCAATTATTCATCTTAAAATGTTTCCAGTCTTTTTAAATGTGTTTACATATGAATCAAAGCAATGTGCTCATGCAATCCCATGTGGGAAAAACAGAGAACACAGTTTTCAAAATGATATTTATCTTTAAAGTATGAAAAACACAAAAGCCCAATGACTGCCTGTGTTACACCATATGGCTGCCTCAGGATCTCTTAAGATAAGATCTATAAAACAAAAAGAGAATCACAAACAATATAATAAAAAATCAGAACAGGCATTTCCCACAGCAAAGCTGTGAACTAAAATTCTGAAGTCTTTTTATTTCTTTATTTAAATTATTTTGCCAGCATTCATGTTTGGAGATATGATATATGGATTTTTCCCCCAAGGGTAATTTCATAAGAGGGCACCTTGACTGTGAAGACACATATGGAGTATGTTTACTAAGTCAGGCTTATGGCTAACACATGCTATTTATAACCACTGAATAACATGAGACCTAATTACAAATAGCACACATCTACCATTAGCCTGGATTAGTAAACATACCCAAGACTCTCTCAAAACCCTCCTTTTTCAGCAAGATTTATCTTATCATAGATGCATAGCAGATGCCCGTTATCATTATTCTGCTTCTGACTTACTATGAATAGTTCTGTTTAATCCATATGTTGTCTCAGTGTCGTCTTTCCTGTCAGTAACTGGGGTACCTTTCCTTGTTCTGTTTTTTTTAAATTGTAAACCACTTTGTTGCTCCAAAGAGCAGTATATCAAATTTTAAAAAAGTAAACTAACTGCATGCTGCATTTATTTTGTAATAGCGCTATATTTTCCTATGTAACATTATAAAATCCATTAAAACATGCCAAGCATTAGCCAAAGGCACCTTAAACTATGGTAAAATATTGCTGTTTATCACAGTGAGTCACTAACCTAAAATACCTCAGTACCAATGCTTAGTACCTGATGCGATAAATTTCATTTTGCGTTTCTGCAGCCAGAAACATTGTGCATTCCTTATCACAGCCATGCAAATTTAGCAAGCTCCAAATTGGACCTAGTATATTTTAAAGGATAGGTTGTAAACTTGACACTCCCGACCTCCCATTCTGATCTCTCCCCCTTTCTGATCCATCTCCCTTCCTAAACCCCATACCTCCTGATCTCCCATGCACCTAGCAAGAGTTTCCATGGTGTCTAGAAGGGGGAGTGGGGAGTAGGGATCCCTGGTAGCTCTAACCCTATCAGTCCCTGAATTCAAAATGATGACAAAATCCCCTTGGCAGTAGTACTGTAAGACTACTTCTAAGGGGATTTTGGGATGATTTTTAACCCATGTGCCAATGAAGCAGAAGCTACCAAGGACTGGAGGAAGGGGAAGGTGTGTTTGAGGTATCAAGGTAGTGGCACATTCACAACCTGTATCAGCCCCTCTAAGAAGTTCCTCTTGAGCATCAGGTCAGATACTCTGGGGAAGGAAAGAAAGCACCAGCTCAACAGTCATTAGCTTTCCATGGATAATGTAGCTTGTGAAATTAAATACAACTTGTATTGGAGTGGAGGAGTGGCCTAGTGGTTTGGGCAAGGTACTGCAGGCCAGAAGGTCAGGGGTTCAAATCCCACTAGAGGACAGCAACCTTGGGCCGGAAGGACTGGGGTTTCTAGTCCCACAGGTGCTCCTTATGGTCTTGGGCAAGCCACTTAACCCTCCATTACCCATGTTCCCTGTAAAATAGTTAGCTCCAAGTTATAATGCCCTGTTCAATGTAAACTGCACTGATGCAGAATAGCACAGTATATAAGAGAATATAAATAAATATTATTCATTTTGCATAATAATGAGCTGCTTTAAATGAATTTGCATGTTTGACTTCTCATTATTAATGTCTGTCCTGCTAATAAAAATGTGCATTAAATACAAACATATGAATTTAACATTTGACCTGAATTATTTGGCAAAAACATTAGTGGCCATGGCCCAAAGTGTACAGTATATCGATAAGCATATATTTTATATCATAGAAGCGCAAACATTTTCAGTTTGTTAAAGTTCGTACTTTTCTGGGTCATGCTGTGTCTTCGTAACTGGAACTGATGTTTCAGCCACCATACTATGACTTACTTCAGGGCAAAGTGGTTAAGCAATGAATGTCTGTTCTTTTATATAGTAGTCCTCAAACTGGATTGGTGGGATTGAGTCGGGAAATTTGAATTTGAATTTTGAAGGGAATGTCAGTTGAAGAAAGACTGGAGACCTCTCTTTTCCCATAAAACTGAAGGTTCTCTGGTGAATGTAAAGATGCTCTCACCATAGAGTTTCTTTAAATGTTCTCTTGGGCTTCTTCAGCTAGTATGATAAATTTTGCAATTTTCTGTGTCGTGCTGCGCCTTCATAACTGGAACCAATGTTTTAGCCACCATACTGTGGCCTTCTTAGGGGCATGACCCAGAAAACTGCAAAGTTTATCATACTAGCTGTGGAAGTCCAAGGCAGCATTTTCAGTTTGGTTTTGATTCATTTGGCCTTTTTCCCAATTTCTGGATTTTTTTCAGTCCATTTCACACATTCATTTTAATAAAAAAATATGCATGCAAATTGATTTAGCACATGCTAATTTACAGGTTAATACACTTTAAGGGGGTCTGTTTACTAAAGTTCATTAGGCTTTTGCAGCTAACGTGACAAAAAAGAGCAGACAGCGCAATGTTATCTGAAAAAAATATGTGTTGTCTGTTGGGAGCGTGCACAGCATATCCCCAGCAGAGAATACACCAAAAATGCAGTGAGCGCAGTTAGACAGCAGCCTGGATGCAGCTAATACTACCCATTGAGGTGGCGTTAGTAACACCTGTGCTGTCTACAAATCCGACAGTTACTGTGTGCTGTTCAGACCCACAGTAACTGTGTGTTGCAGACATGCCTACTCTCCACCCTATCCCGCTCACTAATAAGGATAACACACTTTCTGCAGATAGCACAGAAAATTGCTACACTATCTGTATTTTGCATGTGTTGTCTGTTAATGCAGTTTAGTAAACATGCCCCTGAATAGATTTTTGTACACTAAGGCCCGATTCTGTAAGGCAGATAGCAGGGCTGCATGTTCCACCGGGATGTGCAGCCCCGCTATCCGCCTTCGCGCTATGCTGCCTCCCATTCCATGCTGCGGATGATGGGGGCAGCAAGGGGGCTGGGTGAGGGCAAAGTGTGGGTGGGACCAACCCCCAGATATACAGGGCCGATTCCAGTGGCGTCCCTGTACATCCAGGAATAGCTGGGGGGACGACCTGCTTATTCCAGCTCCAAGATGGAATAAGAGAGGGACACCACTCCAAACCTGGTGACAGCCCCCGCGAAATCCAGAACCACCCCACAGTAACAAAGGGTCAGCAATGGAGAGACCCTGCCGCTCAGTCTGGGCCCCAGCAGCCCCCAGTGGCATCGGACAACAGGGAATCGTGGTCTTGGTGGGCAGTGGGCACATAATGCCGTGGGAAGGAAGCTAGGGTTGCCAACCGGCCGGTTTTCAGCCGGCCTGGCCGGTTTTTCCATGGCCAGGCCGGCTGCCGGCACAGATGTCAAACCGGCCGTTGAAAAGCCGGTTTTTTGCTCTGGCCGCAAGATCGGGAGCGGCCAGAGCAAAAATCCGGCTTTCCTCCCGAAGTCCGCGGCGCGAACGCGAACGCGATTCCCCATAATAGTGCAGCCGCTGCTTCTGCTTTGTACAGAGCAGCGGCTGCACTACACTTACTTTGAAAAGTAAAGAAACTGTATGAGGAGCCCTCCGGTCATGGCAGAGCCCGAGGAAGTGATGTCATGGGGGCGGGTTCCTCACAGGCTGTCTTTCCTTTCAAATTAACTTTATTGCAGCTAAAGTTAATTTGAAAAGGAAAGACAGCCCGTGAGGAGCCCGCCCCCATGACATCTCTTCCTCGGGCTCTGGATGACCGGAGGACTTCTCACACAGTTTCTTTACTTTTCAAAGTAAGTGTATTGCAGCCGCTGCTCTGTACAAAGCAGAAGCAGCGGCTTGGGCAGGGCAGGGCAGGGGTGTGAGTGAACCAGCAAGGGGGGGGGGGGGTGATGGTATGATTAAACCAGCAGGAGGGAGGGGGTGGGGGTTGGTGTGAGTGACCCAGCAGGAGGGGGTGAGTGAGTGACAGGGGGGTGGGTGAGTGAACCAGCAGTGGAAGGGGGGGTGGTGTGAGTGAACCAGCAGTGGAGGGGGGAGGGTGTGAGTGAATCAGCATGGGAGGGGGGTTGGTGTGAACCAGCAGGGGAGCGGGGTTGGTGTGAGTGAACCAGCAGGGGAGGGGGTGATGGTGTGAGTGAACCAGCAAGGGGGGGTGAGTGAGTGACACGGGGGTGGGTAAGTGAACCAGCAGGGAGGGAGGGGAGGGGAGGGGTGGTGTGAGTGAACCAGCAGGGGAGGGGGTGAGTGAGTGAACCAGCAGGGAGGGGGGGCGAGTGAGTGAACCAGCACTGAGGGGAGGGGGGGTGAGTGAACCAGCACTGAGGGGGGTGTGAGTGAATCCTCGGTAATTTTTGTGGGTGGGGCTGGGGGTGGGGCAGGGGCAGGACTGGGGGAGGAGAATGGGTGGAGCATGGCGAGCCACAGGTGTCGGGTTTTTCTCGGTGAAAAAGTTGGCAACCCTAAAGGAAGCCCCTGCAGTGATGCAGGGGCACGCTGGGACATTCCAAGGCCCAATGCTGCACCCACGGGGCCATCCTGCTCCCACAGTACAGAATTGGATCCTAAAAAGCTGATCCTGCCTGGGGGTGACCAGACAGCCCAGGCGTGCCCCTTAGGGAATTGGGCTCTAAGGTACATTACAGGAATAACATGTTATTTGACCCTTAATGCAAGTTAAAGGCAATAATGTTTATGTTTTTGTTTATTGTAATTTATATACCATCTTTCTTTACAAAGGCAAGCTTGCAGTTATTTTATTGTAATGCACAATTTGCCACTGCAACGTACATTGAATATTAATAAGATACATAGTATGTAAATGCATGCAAATCACCTCATTAGTAGTCAAATAGAATAACACAGCTTGTGGTGATCACACAAGTTGTATTATTCTTGGAAAAATAACATCTCAAAGCTAGCATTATTTTTCCAGTCTGGGTGTATCAGGCCGCTAGCATAAGGCACAATGCTCCAGGTTGCAGTTTTAAAGGGGCCATGCAGTCTGGAGGGTCCCCTTTCCCTGGCACTGCTGATGTGTCAGGGCCCTCTCAAATAATCTACCTTCTCCAAAGAGACCCTGGTCCTCTCATAAGCCCCATGAGAATACTCGCCAAAAGACCCTCAACCCCCTGGATCCTGAATCAACATTCCCCATCAAAAAGACCCCCATCCTCAGAAGGCCATCCAGACCTATATTTTAGGAGGCTGTGGTATTCTAGGGGTAGACTGGCAGGAGTGATCCCCTCTCATTCCTAATGGTGCTAGTGCTGTTTTCAAAATGGTTCCTAGCACAGTGGTTCTCATCCTAGTCCTGTGGACACACCTAGCCAGTCAGTTTTTCAGGATAACTACAATGAATATGCATGAAATAGAGTTGCATGCACTGCCTTCATTGCATGTAGATCTCTCTCATGTATATTCCTTGTGGTTTTCCTGAAAACCTGATTGGCTACGTGTGTCCTGAGGAATGGGTTTAGAACCCCTACCTAGCAGGAATCTCACGGTGGAAATGCTGGAGGGGAGAGGGGGAGGGTCAAACCCTGTGGTAGTACCATGAGGCTACCACTATGGATCATCAGTGTCATTTTTTAAAAATTTTATATTTATGCATTTTACAATTTAATAATTCACAATCAATGTGAAAGGAAAAAAGAAACTTAGAAAATAAATTGATCCCCCATCAGTAATAGGAAAAAAGAAAGTTTATCTAATACAGCCCACAACTGAATTTATTTATTTATTTAACTGTATTTATATCCCGCTTTTCACCGGGTCAAAGCGGTGTTACATATAAGGGTGGGGAAAATTAAGTATCAGGGTGGGGCCATCACCAGGTGGGCAACATTGATGATTTCGACATAAGACAGACTTTAGACATGGACAGTATAGTGCAGTTGTCGCTCAGAGGTTTATGATGGGTGAGTTCAGGGGTTGGTGCGTTTTTTGGTGGGGGTTGTCTTGAAATATTCTTGGAATAGGATGTTTTTTAGCTGTTTTCTGAATGACAGGACTGAAGAGGAAACAAGAGATCCAAGATAATGGAGAATACAAAAGAAAACAAAATTAAAACATACCACAGGACACCTCACTTGGCCAATCTCCCCAATGCCTCAAACTACGGTGGCTGTGCTACAGGAGTCAAAGGCTGCATACCTTCCCTAGACACAAGAAAATCAGCCAACATTTTAGGATCAAAAAAGTAGAAATCTTATCATTGTAAGTTACCACACAAACACAAGAAAATATAAGGACAAACTTCAGCCCCAGAGACTGGACCCTGGCCCGTAAGGCCAGGAACCCCTGTCGCCATTTCTGAGTGTGCCAAGACCTATCAGGAAAAATACATACAAGATCCTAAAAAAGGCTTATTCATAGCACAAAAATACAATTTGAAAGCTGCATTTCGATTAAACCCCAAGGCAAAAGTCAATATAAGTGTAATCCTCTGGGTAATAACCTCCAATGATGATTCCAGAAACTCAGTCAAGTTGGCAGCGGTATATACTGGGCCCTCCCCAGCAGAGGCAAGTTCCCAGGGTCCATCCCTAAACATTCTATAAGATACCTCCTGGCCATTTCCAGAGGTGGGACCAAAGGAGCCTTAGGAAAATTTAGTAGGCACAAATTACAACACCTAACTTGATTTTCAAGATATTCCATACGACGGGCCGCAGTAGTGCAGTCCTTCATCACCATATTAGTCACAACCTGCTGCTTGGCCACCATAGACTCCATTGCCTTAAAGTTATCTAAAACGCCTGGGAAACTACTTTAATTTCATAAAAAATTTACATTGACAAAGTTTGAAGGGAAGAGTATCACAGTTCACAAACTCCATCATCATCACCTTAGGTCTTTGTACCTCTCCACAGTTCCATGGAACACCGACTTACCCCATTCAGTCACAATGGACTCCACAGATCTCACCAGGGCTACAGGTCTTCCACCACCTACTCCCTCCTCGCGAGGAGGCAATGCAGCTGCCAGTGCACTTCCTGGAGAAACCGCCAAGCACACTTCTTGGGACCTCGACAGCTCCAGAACACTGACTGAGGACAGGCTTCCAGGTTTAGGAGGTGGCATTCACATCACAGATCTCAGGGAGACCCCGGCATAACTGCCTGAGAAACTCCCCCCAGGCGGGGCAGAGGGGATTGAAACTTGAGATGTGGGTGAGACACCAAAGGTGTCAAGCGTTTCCTGCCACGAAGCCGGAGAAGGAACACCATCCAAGAGAACTGGTTTCCTCTTCCCTTTGCTTTTCCCCATGACTAGAGAAAAGGAAACCTCCAAACATGCAGGCAGCAAGAGCCACTCTCAGGTATGTCTCACACTGCGGGCATCCAAAAGCGCCATCTTGGATTTCTCAAGGGTCATAGGTGTCATTTTAAACCAGGCAGTGGTGCAGCCATGAGCAAGACCACTAGGACTTCTTAAAAGGTGGGCCTGGGTGGCCTTCTAAGTATAGAGGGTCCTGACACATTAGTGGTGCAGAAGGGGGTATTTTTCCCTCTGAATGATGTGGATTTTGGTAATCATGGCAAACTGCATTATTCCTTTACCAGGAGAGTCACTAACCTGAGGTACAGAGTTACCACAGATTAGTAACTCCTGCAGTAAACTAAACTGCGGTAAAATGAGAAATTTTGTCACACTTTAGTAAGTAGCCCCTTAAATATTTAAGCCATTCTAACAAACCAAATGATGACTAAGAAATGCACATCCCTAATATAAATACCTTCACATTTCAGGGGTAATTTTGTAGGAAACCACAGAAATATGCACACCATTTACATGAATAAATCATGAATTTCAGCAACTTGTGTGCATGAATTGACCCTTATGCATATAGTTTAGTTGGTCACTTTTCTGCGAGAACACACGTTGGGCTGATTGTATGTACTTTCAAATGAATGGACTATGGGCGGAACACAAATTTACGCAGGTAAACTATAAAATATTATAATTTGCGCATATTCTTGGAAAATAGGCATGGGCATTTACAGCAGCCATAGGGCAGGCCTAAGTGCTTGCAACTACTTTAACGAGTGTTTTGTCCACTTACACCCCTCGTGATATGCAGAAAAACATGTGTTAGCTACATGGACTTTTTAAAATTACCTTCATGCTGCCTAAAGGTATATGCTATAGGTTGATAGCACATGCTTCTATGAATATATACTCCCTGGCAGGGATGGCTGAAGGGGTTGTAGCACCCTGAGCCAACTTTTGTTTTTGCACCCCCTCCCCAACACATACACACTTGAGTTGATCTTGCAGTACAAGCTGCACAAACGGGTAAATGTTCAGCCCACTGGCATGTTAAATGCCTCCCTCCCATTTAACTTAATTTGCGTATTCTTTGTCACTATCCATATACATAGCTGTGCTGAATATACAGAGAGTGATGGTGTGGCCATTTATTATCTGTTTAGGCTAGGCCCGATCTTCTGCAGATCTAAATTAAACATGTAACTTTAGTGGCTGAATACTGCCACTATCTGGATAAATTTCTGGCCTACCCATGTTCCTCCCCTAACATGCCCCCAAGTATACAGACACTATCTACCCATGCTGCAATTTAAAGCCTGATATTGTCTATATATTTTTTGAAAATACATAGTTAGGCTAATTATGCATTTGCCAGTAAACACCTAATTGTCTTTGAATATAAAGTCTGATAGGGCATAATGGTTCATTCATATGGAACACTTCCAGACTCACCAATAAAACTCTCTCAACAACAAATGCAGAGCAGATGTAGTGTTTTACTTTACATCTCAACATACAAACAAATTCTATTCAAATTCTAGTCTCACATCATTGACAATACCACTAACTCCCTCCACAGCTGGACATTAAACATCAAAACACAAAACACTGCAAATTGTTATTCAACACGGGCATCAAGAAACTCAACTTGCACCAACCCTACCTATGGAAAATCAGCACTGCACATATTCTAGAATACCAGTAACACCCAGTTGGAAAGGAGAAGAAACTGAACTACTACAGATTCCTAGAGAGAACCTACATGTTAAAAGAATCCCTTATCTCAGCTGCAAATGGAAAACGCAGACAATCACCAATTAAATATTAAGAAACTACAAAAGACTTGAAATGGAAAACCCCAGATCTGACACCAAGCTGTGAAACATGGGAGACAGAAAAATGAAAATGCATTTCCTCCTGTAATGAACTATAAGAAATGCACATTTTCGAAGCTGACATAATTTATTCTCTAAAAACTAACATTCTTTTGTACCTCTCTTGTCTGATCATCTTATTTTTCCATTTGGGATGGTCCCAGTCTTTTTTTTCTACTTCCTCTAGTTGATTTTCTTCTAAGTCCTTTACCAAAATACCATTTCCATTTTTTGTTTCTTCACACTTCCTGTCTTCTTTGTCCTTTCCTTCACTACATCTCTCTCTGACATTGATCCTTCTATTTCTCTCATTTTCCTTTTACTTAACTATACCTTCATTCCATTCTTCTTTCTCCTTCCTACAATCTTCAGTCTTCCTTGTTTCACTGTTCAACTACTTATCAGCTTTCCATTTCCTAATCTTACTTCCATAGTCATGTGGGCTACCTATTTGTGGATGACTAGCAGAAATAGGTCAGAATGGAAAATGCTTGGGTGCCCCCGTTTCTTTTGGCAGCCATTTTATTTTTTCAAGGTTAGTTCAAAAAATATCTCATTCTCTCCTACCCCTTCTTAGGCCCTGCATGGAGAGTTTGGAATGTTCTCTGTAATTCACACACTTCTCCGCAGTGGTTATCCTACACTCCTGTCTCCTTCTTTAGTTTTGTGAGAGACTTTAACCTTGGGAACACTCTACGAGATTGCTCATTTTTTGAGAGCTCCACCTTGATTTTTAAAGCTCACCTGGAGCAGCTATGAGGCACTACACTTTTTTCCAGTATTTCCAACTATATCACTGCTTTAGAGCCTCCCCCCCAGCTCCCAGATGTTTACCCTCTCCCCCCCCCCCCCAGACAATGGGTATTTGTCCTCTTTGAGTCTAAATGTCTGAAGTCCTTTCTGGCTTGCCTATATAGAACATCCTTTATGGACCCTTCATTCTCGGCATGTGCTCTCAGCCATAGAGTGGGCTGCCAGTTGATAGTGGGTGAAGCATAAGTCAAATATTTGGAGGAGGTGTATCAATATTCCCAATCCTATTCCATTTCATTATTTCTGGTGAACACTCAAATTTGCATTTTACTGCGTATGTCAGTAGTCCCAACTGACCTCTTCTGATGAGGAAGAGTAGACTACAAAAAGGGACTGCTACTTCTGGAGAGAGACCTGGAGAGAGATCTGCAATTATAAGTATTTGCTTTTGGGATTTTTTTCTAAATCTTGGGGAAAAAAGGAATTCTTTAGATTAAAGCTGGTTAATCTGTATAAATTAGAATCCAGTGTATTTGTTAAATCAGTCAGGGCCTAGTATCAGCAAAGAGCTTTCAGTTTAAATTCAGAGCCTAGCAGAAAGCTTTCAGTTAAATTTAAAAGCCAACAGAGAGCCTCATTTAAATGTAATACTCAGGGTCTAGTATCAGCAAAGAGCTTTTAGTTTACATTAAAAACTCAGCAGATAGCTTTCAGTTTAAGTTTAAGACCCAGCAGAGACATTTCAGTCTAAATTCAGAACCCAGCAGAGAACTTTTATTTTAAATTTAAAACCCTGCAGAAAACTTTTTTGTTAAATTTAAAACCCAGCAGAGAGCTTTCCATTTAAATTTAAGACCAAACAGAGAGCTTTCAGTTTAAATTCAGAACCCAGCAGAAAACTTTCAGTTAAATTTAAAACCCAGCAGAGCTTCATTTAAATTTAATATTCAGTCCGGGCCTAGTATCAGCAAGGAGCTTTTAGTTTACATTAAAATCTCAGCAGACAGCTTTCAGTTTAAATTTAAAACCCAACAGAGAGCTTTGTTTAAATTTAATACTCAGTTAGGGCCTAGTATCAGCAAAGAGCTTTTAGTTTACATTAAAAACTCAACAGATTTATTTATTTAATTTATTTATTTAACAGGTTTTATATACCACTTTATCATTTCAATCAAAGTGATTTATATTGAAACTTAAACTTGGTAATGTACATTAAACAGGGACATTGATAACTTGGAATTTTCTGATAGCTTTTTTTCAGCTATTTTTCTGAAAGCTATTTTTTCAGATAACTTTCAATTTAAGTTTAAGACCCAGCAGAGACATTTCAGTTTAAATTCAGAACCCAGCAGAGAGCATTCAGTTTAAATTTAAAACCCAGCAGAGGGCTTTCAGTTTTAATTCAGAATCCAGCAGAGATCTTTCGGTTAAATTTAAAACCCAGCAGAGAACTTCTAGTTTAAATTTAATACTCAGTCAGGGCCTAGTATCATAGAAACATAGAAACATGATGACAGAAAAAGACCACATGGCCTATCTAGTCTGTCCTTCCATATCAACAACTACAACAGTCCACTTTTTACCTTTAGAGATCCTCTGTGTTGGTCCCATGCTTTTTTGAATTCAGTTACTGTCCTTATCTCTACCACCTCCACTGGGAGACTATTCCATGGATCCACTACTCTTTCCGTAAAGAAATATTTCCGCATATCACTCCTGAATCTATCTCCCTTCACCCTCATCCCATGTCCCCTCGTAGCAGAACTTGCTTTCAATTGAGAGAGGCTCTCTCCCTGAACATTTATGCCACGGATGTATTTAAACATCTCAATCATATCACCTCTATCCCGCCTTTCCTCTAAGGTGTACATATTAAGATCCTTAAGTCTGTCCTCATATGCTTTATAATGAAGCCCATCAATCATTTTAGTAGCCATCCTCTGCACCGACTCCATCCTGTTCACATCCTTTTGAAGGTGCGGTCTCCCGAATTGCACAATATACTCCAAATGAGGTCGCACCAAAGACTTATATAGAGGCATTATCACCTCCTTTTTTCTGCTAGCCATTCCTCTCCGTATGCACCCAAGCATCCTTCTAGCTTTTGCCGTCGCCTTTTCTACCTGTTTAGCTACATTAAGATCATCAGACACAACCACGCCTAGGTCCCGCTCTTCTTTAGTGGACAAAAGTACTTCACCTCCTATACTGTATTGCTCCCTTGGATTGCTGCAGCCCAAATGCATGACCTTACATTTTTTAACATTAAATCCCAGCTGCCAAATTCTAGACCATTCTTCAAGCTTAGCTAGATCCCTCCTCATGTTATCTACACCTTCCTGGGTGTCTACTCTGTTGCAGATTTTGGTATCATCTGCAAAGAGGCAAACCTTACCCGACAGCCCTTCCGCTATATCACTAACAAAGATGTTAAAAAGAATCGGACCAAGGACAGATCCCTGGGGCACACCACTGGTAACATCCTTCTCCTCAGAGTGAGCTCCATTTACTTGTACTCTTTGTCGCCTCCCACCCAACCAATTTCTAACCCAAGCAGTAACTTTAGAGTCCATCCCTAGGGTGCTCAGTTTGTTTATAAGTCGCCTGTGAGGAACAGTGTCAAAGGCTTTACTGAAATCTAAATACACCACATCTAGAGCTCTCCCTCGGTCCAACTCCCTGGTCACCCAGTCAAAGAAATCAATCAGATTTGTCTGACAAGACCTGCCTCTGGTGAATCCATGCTGCCTCGGATCCTGTAATCCACTGGACTCCAGAAACCTCACTATTTTCTCTTTCAGCAGCGTTTCCAATAATTTACTCACCACCGAAGTTTAACTAACCGGCCTGTAGTTTTCAACCACATCCTTACTTCCGTTTTTGTGTAAAGGCACCACATGAGCCTCTCTCCAGTCCTTTGGCACCACTCCCGACTCCAACGGGGCATTGAAAAGGTCAGTCAGTGGAGTTGCTAGAACGTCCCCAAGTTCCCTCAGTATTCTAGGGTGTATCCCATCCGGTCCCATTGCTTTGTCTATTTTAAGTTGAGCTAGTTTCTCACAAACGCAGTCTTCTGAAAATTGTTCAAGATGTCCCTCGCTTCTGTTCCTATTTGTGGGTGTTTTCTGAGGTCCTGCTCCTGGTTCTTCATCTGTGAACACAGAACAAAAATATTTGTTAAGCAATTCCGCTTTATCCTTATCAGCTTCTACATATTCCCCCCCTGCACCCTTGAGTCTGACAATATCACTTTTGCCCTTCCTCTTCTCACTAATATATCTGAAAAATGTCTTATCCCCCCTTTTATTGCATTGGCTATTTCCTCCTCCTTTTGAATCTTTGCCTTCTTGACTACTTTGCTAGCTTCTCTAAGTTTCTCCAAATACAGATGCCTGTCTTCCTCTCTCTGTGATCTCTTGTATTTCATGAAGGCCTCCCTCTTTTACTTCACCTTTTCAGCTACTTCCTTCGAAAACCACAGCGGTCTCCTTTTCCTTTTGCCTTTATTTACCATTTTAACAAAAAGGTTGGTTGCCCTTAAAATACCCCCTTTCAGTTTTGCCCACTGTTTTTCTACAAACCCCAGTTGTTCCCATCCCACTAACGACTCCCTGAGGTATTGGCCCATCTTCGCAAAGTTAGTCTTCCTAAAGTCTAAGATCCTTACCTTGGAATGGATTCTAACAGCCCTAGTCCTAATAGTGAACCACACCATCTGGTGATCACTGGATGCAAAATGATCTCCCACTACAACATCAGAAACACTTTCACCATTGGTAAGCACCAAGTTCAGTATGGCCCCTTCACGTGTGGGGTCTGTTACCAATTGCCTGAATAGTTCTCCCTGTAGAGAATCCAGGATCTCCTTACTTCTAGATGATACTGCAGCAGGAATGTGCCAATCAACATCTGGCATATTGAAATCTCCTATCAGTAGCACTTCCCCTTTCCTAGCAATGCTGCGTATGTCTTCAATTGACTCTCTGTCCACCTCTTCCTCTTGTGAGGGAGGTCTGTATATCACACCAATGCAAATAGATTTCTCTTTCCCTCTTTCTAGTTTAACCCACAATGCCTCCTCTCTCCCTTTTAAGCTCTGTAATTCCAAAGCTTTAATAGTAGTTTTTACATATAGTGCCACTCCTCCTCCCCTTCTTCCTACCCTGTCCTTTCTGAATAAAGTATAGCCAGGTATAGTTACATCCCAGTCATGGTTTTCTGTGAACCGTGTTTCTGTAACTGCCACTAAATCCAAGTCAGCCACTCCCACCAAAGCTTCAACATCAGGGATCTTATTTCCCATGCTACTTGCATTTATACACACTGCTTTCCATATGTTACCCCTGTTACCCATTTCCATAAAGGTATTTAATGTATCACCTACCTGGGGGCTTTCACTTACCTGGGGGCTTTCTTCACCTATCCCCAACAAATCTAGTTTAAAGCCCTCTTCAGTAGATTAGCCAGTCTACTACCGAAGATGCGTTGAACTTTAATTTAAATTAAATCAGAGTATAGCTGAGCATAAAAGTAAAAACAGGGTCTGTATTCTTTGAGCAATAAATTGTTTCTAGAGACCTCTATAAAGATGCCTTCTATATAGGGGGCAAGAGACCTGTGAAATTGTTTTAAATAGGTGTGAAAGTCAAGTGACTGATCCCATGTTTTATCCAAGTTCTCTGACCTTGTTCTCTGTAAAACCAAACAGTTTGTTCAATATGGTATGTTGTTATATTGTGAACCGCGCTGATGCTGAATAGAGCGGTATATAAGAGCCTGTAATAAATAAATAATAAAATAAATAAATAATAAAAAGAGCATTGTGAAAGACTCCCTCTATCAAAGCAAGAGCTGTTTGAATCATCCAGGAAATTGGTCACAGACTTCCTTAGAAGCATAGGTCTGGGACCTGTGTAGCAAGCCAGCCTTTACTAAGTTAGTTCCCTCCCTCCCACCCCGACTCCCACCCATCTCAGGCATAATCCTAGCTTTATAGGGCCTTATACCTATTAAAGGGGGAGTGGTATTCACATTCTCTTCTAGGTTCAGCTAATTATGATCACCAGGAATAGATGAGTTAAGGCCCTGAAAGTAATTAATCTTGAGATGAATAAAGCCCCTTAAACGTATAGTTGTATTAGTACAAGTATCCCTAGACACTAAAACAACTTAAATAACTAAACAAAACTTTAAAACTAAGTTGCACACAGCAGTTCAGCAGCAAGATGGGGGTTATCCAGTCTTTTGTATTGAGTATCACATGCACAATTTTCTCCCAGTTGGTGAGAGGTCTTATGTGTGTAATAGGTACAAGAGCTCTTTGCCCTCATGGAATGAGTGTGATCTCTGGAACCTAGAGTAGCAGACTCGGAAGATATAAGGAAATCAGAGAGGTGCAGGGATGTAGTATTGAAGCCCCATCTCCAGTCTGGCAGTCTCTCAGCTGCCATGGAGGAGAGAGGTCTTGTGAAAGGACAGCATCACCTTGGTGAGGTAGGAAATGATTCTGTAGTTGGACCTGTAACACCAGGAGATGTAACACCCTCTTGCACCGAGGAGGTTTCTCTAGGGTAATGTGCCCATGAGGGAAAGGTTAGAATAGCTGTTATAGTGGGTGATTCAATCATTAGACATGTAGATAGCTGGGTGGGTGCTGGACGTGAGGATCGTCTGATAACATGCCTGCCTGGTGCAAAGGTAGGGGACCTGACGCACCACAAAGACAAGGTTTTAGATAGTGCTGGGGAGGAGTATGCTGTCTTTGTACATGTTGGTACCAATGACATAGGAAACTGTGGGAGTGAGGATTTGGAGGCCAAATTTAGGCTTTTAGGTAGGAAGTTGAAATCAAGAACTTCCAGGGTAGCATTCTCAGAAATGCATCATGTGGAACATGCAGGGTCTAAAGGTAGGCAGAGCTCCAGAGTCTCAATGCATGGATGAGCTGATGGTACAAAAAAGAGGGTTTTTGATTTCCTAGGAACTGGGTGACTTTCTGGGGAAGGGAGGGGTTCTTCTGAAGGGATGTGCTCCACCTTAACCGGAATGGAGCCAGGCTGCTGGCATTAACTTTAAAAAGTAGATAGAGCAGCTTTTAAACTAGATAATAGGGGAAAGCCGACAGTCACCCAAGAGCACATGGTTCAGAAGAATGTATCCTTGAAGGATACTAGCAAATAGGGAAGTTAGGACATCCAAACAGAGAGGTTCCAATAAAGATAAAAGTTACCCAGATGCCCTTAAGTACAAAGCTTAAAGATTCCAATTTACACCTATCAACTGATAACCAGATTAGTATGATTGAAATACAACCTCTAAAATGCCCTGTGACAAGGAAGCCTGTTTTGAGCCTATGAGTATAGAAAAGGCCAATGACTTTAACTTAGAGAAAGGAGAAATCCCTGCAGGGCATGGATTTCAGGCCCCTCATAGAGAAAGAAACCTGAGGGAGAGAAATTTCAGGCAGCCACACCCTAACTCCTATGATGTAACTGCAGTCTTGAGAGGTGATTACAATCACCTGGGAAAAGTGGAGGAAGGGATGGAGCCCTGGAAGGGAAATATAAACCCCTGCTAAAGCAGAGGAAAGGAGAAGCTCAGAGGAAAGGAGAAGCTCAGGAGGTTCAGAGAGACTCAGAGGATTCAGGGGAATCAGGAGTGGAACCCGGAGCACCTGCAGAGCTCCAGGAAAGAACCCAGAGAGGAATACAGAGAGCTGTTCCAGAGAGGCTGGAAGGAGACAAGGAACCGTAGTGAGCACAACCAGGGAGAACTGCCCAGTGCTTCAGGTACTGACTGTCTTTATTGGGGAGAGTTAAGCTCAGGAGAGACATTAGAACCCCCAGGGAGGCTGTATTCTGAGCACTGTGTCCAGAGCTCAGAACCGGACACTGCCCTAACAACCCAGAGGATATGCAGATTGAGTTGGCAGGGGAGGAATTGCAAGACCTAGATATCCCCATGGACTGTACCCTGTGTCAAGCTACGAGCATGGAATCATTATGCTAAAAGGCTAGCATTGAATGAGAAAGTCTCCTAGAAGCAGGTAACTGGAATTGAGCCAGGAATTGGGTTTGAAGAAAACTCCACGTGTTTGCATTTCTCAGGAAAGTGCTGAGTCACGCTGAAGAGAAAGCTTGTGAATGTTTGTTACTTGTTTTCTTATTTTGAGTTTAAAACCTATCCTGAAAGGAAGGAGGGAAAGAAGAGGTTGTTCCAGAGGAACTGAGTTATTCTTTTGCTGTTAAATGCTTCACAAACACAAGGTTAAAAAGAAGTATTTTTACCTTGCTAAGCAGAACTGTTTCTCTAAGACTGAGCAATGTTGTTAACCAGCTGCACGTGTTTAAAAGACTGTGAAGCAGTTATACTGATCTAAATGCTCTGTTGCAAACAATCCTGAATGGACAAAATTCCTGTGTACAGTTTACTTGAACCTTTACTTTAAAATAAATTCTGTCATTTGCCTTAACATCGGACCATGACTAAACTTCTTCTTAAGAGCCAAACTACATGTCCCAGAATCCACCTGAGGAAAAGCTAGTTTATTTGAGCTCACCAAGAGAAGTTCTCTGTTACCTCGCCCCTCTAAGCCAGAGGCAAGGGGCAAGGGCGTGACAGCTCGTATGGAAATGCTAGAAGTCTAAAAAATAAGATGGGAGAGTTAGAATATATAGCTCTAAATGAGAGGTATGATTGGTATCTCAGAGACCTGGTGGAAGGAGGGCAACCAATAAGACACTGTGATACCTGGGTACAACCATATCTCAATGATAGAGTAGATCAAATTGGTGGAGGAGTTGCACTCTATGTTAGAGAGGCCATTGAGTCACATAGGATTAAAGTTTTAGAGGAAACAAAATATGCTGTAGAATCTCTATAGATAGAAATTCCATGTAAAAATGGGAAGGCAGTGGCAGTTGGGGTGTACTACTGACCACCTGGCCAGAATGAACAGATGGATAATGAAATGCTGAAAGAAATCAGAGAAGCTAACAAAAGTTATAATACAGTAATAATGGGTGATTTCAATTACCCAGGTATCAACTGGGTCAGTGTCATAGCAGAACATGCTAGGGTGATAAAGTTTCTAGATAAAATAAATGACTGCTTCTTGGAGCAGCTGGTTCAAGAACCAACAAGAGGGGAAGCTATTTTGGACCTAGTCCTTAGTGGCATGCAGGATCTGGTGCAAGAGATAAGAGTGTTGGGGCCACTTGTCAATAGTGATCATAGCATGATCACATTTGATTTAATAAATGAAAGAAGGATGGCAAGGAAATCCACATTACTCCCATTTCACTTTCAAAAGGGAGACTATTATAAAATGAGAAAAATAGTTAATAAAAGACTAAAATGAGCAGCTGCAAAGGCTAAAGATTTGCATAAAGCGTGGGCATTGTTTAAAAATACTATTTTGGAAGCTCAGAACAGATGTATTCCACACTTTAAGAAAAATGGAAGGAAGGAAGGCCAAAAATATGCCAGTATGGTTTAAAGGTGTGGTCAAAGAGGCTGTTGTGGCCAAAAGAGCATCTTTCAGGAAATGGGAAAAGGAGCCAGATGATGAAAACGGGAAACAACATAAGTATTGCCAAGTAAGATGCAAGGCATTGATAAGGCTGACAAAGAGAGAATTTGAAATAAAAGCTTGCTGTGGAAGTCAAAATTTATAATAAAAACTTTTTCAAGTACATTCATAGCAAAAAACCTGTGAGACAGTCAGTTGGACCACTGGATGGCAGAGGAGAAAAAAGGGTGCTAAGTGAGTTGACACTGACTTTATGGCACTTAACAACAACAAGTGAAGACAAGGCTATAACAGAGAGACTGAATGCATTCTTTGCTTCAGTCTTTACTGAAGAAGATGTAGGGAATTTTTCCATGCCTGAAATGGTATATAAAGGTGATGTATCAGAAGAATAGAAAAAAAATATCAATTTAACGGGGAAGATGTGTTATAACTATTTGATAAACTGAAGAGTACCAAATCACCTGGACCAGATGGTATACATCCAAAGGTATTGAAAGAACTGAAATATGAAATTGAAGACCTACTATTAGTAATCTGTGAACTATCATTAAAATCAACTGTAGTAACTGAAGAGTGGAGAATGGCCAATGTAATGCCAATATTTAAAAAGGGTTCCAGGGGTGATCCGAGAAACTATAGACCTGTGAGTCTGACATCAGTTACAAGCAAAATGGTAGAAACCATTATAAAGAAAAAAAAATACTGATCATGTAGATAGTCATGGTTTAATGGGAGAAAGCCAACATGGATTCAGTCAAGGAAAGTCTTGTCTTACTAATCTGTTATATTTTTTGTAGGTATGAATAAACAGGTAGACAAAGGTGAGCTGGTTGATATAGTACATCTCAATTTTCAGAAAGCCTTTGATATGGTCCCTCATGAGAGACTTGGCAAAATAAGTCCTCCTGGATGTCAGAGGATGATTCTGCCGGGACTGCAAAGAAAGGTAAGGAGGTGCAGTAAATTTCCTACTGCCAGGCCCTAGCCATGGAGGCCGGATTGAGGATCTGGCTGTGGGGAAAGGAGGATTTTGATGGTGACCGGCATTCACAGCTTCTGAATGGAGCCATGTTGCCATGGAGTCTGGATGCCATGGCACTGTGGCTTCATTCAAGAACCTGACTGAGGTAGCTGGGCAAGTGACTGGGCATGCAGGCCGATCAGAATTGGGATCCGGCCTGCACTTTTGGGCCATAGAACTGATTCTGATCCAGCAGGCATGTCTAGTACCCCACGGGATCAGATTCGGGTCTACCTCTGTGCCTCCCGATTCTGATTAGCCACACAGGGAGCTGGATGGCCTGATTGAGTATGTCATACAAATGCAAGACCTGCTGATGAAAGCTGAGAGGAGGCCAGACACAGTCTGGAAAAAAAACAAGTTAAACAGGCCAAAGGTTATAACCGAGTGCACTACACCTTCTTACAAGGCAAGAATTTTAGTCTTGCTGCCCTCATCTGAGAGCAAGTTATTCTGTAAATGGCAGGGGTCCTATGAAGTAGAGAAGAAAGTGAGGCCTATTAACTTCAAAATTGCCCAGACAGATAAATGGAAGAAGGCTAATGTTTACCATATTGATCTACTGAAAAGGTGGACTCCAATGAAGGCTGTGATGGTACAGGATGATTTGGGGTTGGAAACTTCAGCCCTGTCTGCTACAACTCAAGTATTGATTGGAGACCAGCTCTCCATGGCCCAGAGAAGAGACCTAGAGGGTCTGACCCACTGGAATGTAGATGTGTTCTCCACCTGCCCGGGACAAACCCATCTCACTTATCACAATGTCATTATTGACCCTAGGGTAGTTATCCAGAATTTCCGGAGGCCCAATGACAGGCTGTGGCCAAGAAACTTGAAGAAATGCTCAACCTGAGAGTTATAGAAGAGTCTATTAGTGACTAGTCATCCCCTATCATCTTGCTTTCCAAACCATATGGGAGAATCAGATTCTTCATTGACTTCCAGAAGTTCAATGCCATTTCTAAATTTGAAGCATATCCAACGTCCCATGTAGATGAGTTAATCAAGCAACTTTGTGGAGCATGCTTTATTTTGACCCTGGACCTGACCAAGGGATACTGGCAGGTGACCTTGACTCTGGCTTCCAAGGAGAAAACTGCCTTTTCTACATCACAAGGCTTGTTCCAGTTTACTGTACTTCAGTTTGGATTACATGTGGCTCCAGCCACGTTTCAATGCCTGGTCGATTGCCTGCTGAGACCACATAAGGAGTATGTGGCTGCATATCTTCATGATGTCATCATCTATAGCAAAGACTGGGCCACCCATCTAACCCAAGATGTGTTGACCAGCCTGTGAAAAGCTGGCTTGATGACTAGCCCTAAGAAATGCCTCCTGGGAGGTCGAGACATCCAATACCTGGGATACTTAATCAGGAACGGCCAGATATAATTTCAAATATGGAAGGTAGATGCCATTGCCCAGGTCCCCACCTGACAATCAAAGAAAGATATTCAGATCTTCTTTGGTTTGGTTGGCTATTATCACTGATTTCTCCCTAACTTTGCAGAGCCATTAATTAATCTCCTCCCATAGACAGCTCCCGAGCAGACTCAATGGTCACCCGACCTGGACCAGGCCTTCCAGCATCTCAAGGAGGCTGTGTGATTTCTCTCTACAATTTATTGTACAAACAGATGCTTCAGAAGTGTGCCTGGGAGCCGTTCTGGCCTAGGAAATCAGGAGGTGAAGAACATCCAGTGGCATTCATCAGCAGGAAGCTGCTCCCTCAGGAGAAACATTATGTTGTGATTGAGAAGGAAGCCTTAGCTGTCAAGTGGGCTCTTGAAACCTTCAAGTACTACCTGCTGGGCCATCCATTTATACTGGTAATGGACCAGCAGCCCCTCAAAATGCTGGTTTGACATAAGGAGTCCACCAGCCATATTATTTATTTGTTTTTTTAACACTGCTTTATCATTTCAGTCAAAGCAGTTTACATTTGGTAATGTACATTGAACAGGGACATTGGTAACTTTGATTTTTCTGAGATAATGGAGAATTAAGTGACTTGTCCAAGGCCTCAAGAAGTGCTAGTGGGAATTGAACCCTGCTCTAAACATTAGGCTACTCCTCCACTCCATTATGTGGTGGTTTCTGAGTCTCCAGCCCCACCAGTATCAGATCCATCACAGGGAGGGCCTGGCTCACCAGAATGCTAACTTCCTTTCCCAGGTGTGGGTCCAGGGTGTGGCATGTGCTCAACAGAGCATGATTTTGCTGGGGGGGGGGGGGGGAGGGAGGTGTTTGTGATGGGGTATATAGGAAGTTAGTTACCCATCCTTCTCCAAAGGGATTATCAGTAGTCTACCTTAAAAAGGTCTATAGCTCAGAACTCAGGGCTGGAAGGGCGTGACTACTATTATTACTACTGAGCATTTATATAGCACTACAAGTCGTACGCCGCGCTGCACAGGGATGTAAGAGACAGTCCCTACTCATCAGAGCTTACAATCTAGTCAAGACAAACACAGAAGGTGTAGGCAGGGATAAAGCAAGGTGAAAGAAAAGGAGATCAGGTGGGTCAAGATCCAAAAGCAGCAGACAGACTCATACAGAGGGATTAAAAACCCAGCTGTGTGCACAAGGGAGAGGAGAAGCCCATGGAGACAAAGCCCTTCCACACAGGCTAGGAAAGGAGTCCTACTGTGAGGTAGGAGACTCAGTAGGTGGGAACTATATTTACAGACACTGCAGCCAAAGTGACTGACTGGACCTTGTACTGAACTTAATTCTGAGCTGTAAATTGTGGGTAGGGGTAAGGGCACTGAGAAACAGCCTTGTAAAGGTAACAAGCTGGGGAGTGTTTGCTGGATAACTGAAGGTCAATAAAAGTGGTTTTTGCTGGCCCTGAACTGTTGTTTGCCTGATACTTTAAAAGCCTCTCACCACCGCACGCCATATTATACTACACTCTAGTACTGCAATGGGATGTGATGAAATCTCAATCTATCTTTTGGAGATTTAATAACAACTTTTTGGCTGACCCTCAGTTTCTTATGCAAAGTGTCTCTCTGTGTTGGGATACTCAGCTATTCCTCTTGGAGGAAGAAGGAGGTGGCTTCCCAGTTGTATGCTATGGAAGGTGAAATTGCCAAGTTATTGCTGAATTATATATTACTAAGACAGAATATTAGTGGGGAAGATAAGGATGTGCTTGCTTGTCGGTGTAAATTAAAGTATGAATGCAATAGTAGACAGTTATTCTGCCCAGACGTTTTACCAAATACTTTCCATTTTACAAATAAAGCTGATAGGTTGTTGGCACAATAGTTGAATGGCAGGAGGAATTGGCAGCATAGTCTTGCCCTTCAAAACCAGCAGCAGGTTCTCTGTTCTCAAGATCAGGATATTATTGATACTTTTGTACAATTTTACTCTGTTGTGTATCAGACCGAAAAGAAAGATTTTGATGGTAGATGTGGGAATTTCCTGCCACCTTTTCTTGGCCTTCAGTTTTCCCCTTCTGCTAGTGTCATGCTTGGTGCCTCAATAATGGAAGCTAAAATCTTGGAGTCCCTATCTTCTCTTCCCTCAAATAAAGCACCTGGACCTGATGGCTTCACCACTGAGTTCTACTGATAATTTTAAGTTCTCACCTTTCCTCAGTTATGCAAGAGTTGTCAATTTATCTTTGATAACTGTCCTTCTTCATCCTTCATGGAATCCCAGGTTATTGTTCTTCCCAAGCCCACTCTGGTGCAAAATTATAGGCCTATTATCTTATTAAATGTTGGTAATAAATTATTGGCCAAAATACTGGCTATCAGACTTCAGAAAGTGCTGGGCTCAGTTATTCATTGAGACCAGACTGGCTTTATGAGTGGTGATATTACCATCAGTGGTAATGATAAGCTGTTTCATTTATTAATCTCGACAACCAGGGAAAGGGGTACCCATGCAGTTGCCCCCTCCCTCGACCCTGAGAAAGCTTTTGATTATATTGAATGGCCTTATTTGTTGCATGTTTTAGACTGGATGGGATGTGGTAGTGAGTTTATTAGATGGGTGAGTATTCTTTATTCTTCTGCTACATCTGGGATTTCTGTGAATAGTTTGCTTTTTCTACTTGTTCAGATTTCTAGAGGGACTAGGCAGAGTTCTCCCTTATCTCCCTTGCTTTTCAGTATTGCCCTAGAACCCCTCCTTATGGCACTTTGCTAGTCTGATCCAAATTATGGCTTTGCTTATTCTGATTTTACCTGTAAACTTGCAACATATGTGAATGATTTATTACTATTATTAGAGCAGCTCGCAATCTCTATTCCAGCACCGTTAGACATCCTGCGGATTTTTTGCAGTTTTCTGGATATAAAGTTAAATGGTAAATGTCCGAGGTCATGCCCCTGAATTCTTGTACTTTGAAGTCAGTTATATGGTCTCCCCGTCAGAGACCAATATCTTGGTTTTTTTCTATAATTGCAACCCAGAGCAATCTCTGGCTTTAAATACAGATAGGACCAAAAGTTGGTTCTCTCTTGTGGTTTCCTGGTGGGAAAGAATTGAGGCTATCGGGATGATTTTCGTCCCTCAGATTAATTACATTTTGAGAATGATGCCTTGTCTGTGCCCCAGAAGTTTCTACAGATGCATAGAGAGTCTGTTAGTTAAATATGTTTGGCAAAACCAGTATCCCTGTATCACCCAGAGAGTCCTTTTGGCTGATAAAAGTAAGGGAGGGGTTGGTTTTCTGGATTTTTTCTCTATCACCTTTCTTTTATAGCTCAGTATGGAATGTTTTGGTTTCATTCATATGATCCTTTGCAAGATGTTCCATCTTAGCTATCTTTGGAGCAAGGTTTGATTGCTCCTTTTCCTATCTATCTGCTCACTGGTATGAAGTTGCCTTTTGACATTTCTCCTTTTTTCCCCACTTGGTACCATGCATATGGCTCTACAGGCTCTAGATAAAGTACTAGATATTCCATGGAAAGACTCCCTTTGGATGTCCATGTGGTGGAAGCCTCAACTCAGGTTTGCTAGGAAAATGTTGATTTAATCAAATTGGAAGTCCTGTAGTGTGTTGTCTCTGGCTCAGGTGGTGGAAGAGGTTAAGTTACTATATTTCCCTGTCCTTCATGCTTACTTTAGTGTACCTGTTAATTACTTTTTCAAATGGGTGAAGTTTAGGCACTGTCTCCAAAAGAATATTGAGAAATTTGGAGATTTGATTGAGAAGCCTGGTTTGAAGGGTTTTAGCATTTAGATAGTGGATAAGGATCATATTGTTTCCCATATTTATAAGAGACTTAGGAATGCCTTTTCTCGGGTTCATGTGGGGTTGATAGAGGTTTGGTCCCATGATCTAGGGGTGCAGTTTGAAGATAAACAATGGGAATGTTTTTGGTTCTGTGGTAACTGACCCTCTCGAGCTTGGTGTAAGCAATGTTTTTTCTGGCTCATTGGACCATTTGGACATCCTAGAAGAAGTGAAGAGGTGGTTTATCTGATGATAATTGGTGTTGGGACTGTGAATCTGTGCCAGGTACGCTGAGATATATGATCTATGATGGTCCATTTCTCCAAGCTTTTTGGAAGGTCATTTAAAAGAGGTTGCAGGAAATCGTTCATATTTCTCACAAATTAAAAGTGGAATTTTTTTCGCTCCTTACAGTTGTCTGATGTATTAATTGTTAATCAACGTAAATTGTTTCATTTGTTTATGGCTATTACTCTACAAATGATTTTGACTAATTGGAAGAATGTCTCCCTATTGTCCTTCCATTTTTGGTTGAATACTATGTGCGGCATGCAGAGTCCCGAATAGTGGGGTCGGACATTTGGGGTAGATGTCCAACCTCTGCTATTCATCAGGACCTGATTCCTTTTCCAAAGCTCCCCGCACATTCAGGGCTACTATGCAGGTAACTCTGGATGTGGATGTGGATGTGGGTGGGAGGGGACAGGCAGGTGGAGGAGACAGGGCGGGACCCAGATCCCAGATTCACAGGGCCGATACTGGTCATGGTCTTATACATCTGTGCCGGATGAAATGGATGGGTGGAATAAGTAACCCCGAGTATGGCAATCTGTGATGGCGGAACCTCCTGAAAGGTAGAAAGGGCATAGGATATTCCCCGCAGTCTGACCCCAGCCCCGGCAGGCCCGTTCGGAGATTGGGCGATGGGTAAAGGATGTTACTCTGGGTCCAGGAGTGAGCACGACTACTGCATGGTGTCCTGATCCCATGGCAATGGAATGCCATGGCACCAGGCTCCATGCAGGAACTGTGGCAGGGTGGAGCAGGGCATCCAAAGAGCCTTAATCAGGGCATGCCCTGCCCGTCCAAGCCCTTTGCACCCAATTCTGATCCCGTGGGGGCCTTCTAGCTCCCGCAGGATCATATTCAGGTACAAAACCAGCCCATCTAGATTTTGAATGCCAGGATGTGCCAGACATGCCCTTTTCTGCATGGGGCTCTATGGGGTAGATTCTGATCTCCGAATCATGGGGTTGTATGTATGTCCAGATTGAATGTGCACCCTCCGCTATTCCCCGGGACCGTATTCTGTGCTAGTTGCTCCCCACACATGCAGAAGGTTTGTTCAGGGAGCCCTGGACAGGGGTGGGAGAGGGAGGGATGTTGGTAGAAAGGAGTCAGCACAGGGGCAGGCCAAAGCACCCAGAAATACAGGGCCTATTCAGGTCAGGGCCCTGTACATCCACTGGCTGTTTGTTGCATGCCCAACATATTCCACATCGGAGGTGGAATAAGTGACAGACACCGGGGCAATCGGGGCATGCAGCCCGCCACAAACATTCTGAGCCTCCACAGGTGCACAACTGCTGCCCGATCCCAGCCCTGGCTGTTCATGCCAAATGTAAGGAAGCAGGAAAAGGATCTTTTTCAGCGGTTGGGCATTGTGCGCTCAGGCTGGATGTGCCAGTGCCAAAGTGATGGGATGTCATAGCACCAGCACATCAGCAGGAGCACTGAGAGGGTTGGATGCGTAGGTCACTGGATGTCTCCAGCATCGGCATAGGGGCATGCCGGGCCATCTAAGTGCCTTGATTCTGCAACTGTGGGAACATATAGCTCCCACGATTGCAAAATTGGGTACAAATGTGGCCCATTCATTTTCTGAATGTCCAGACTGTATGGACGTGCCTTGCACAGAATCGGCATTCTTGTACACAGGTACAAGAAGAGTTTGGCTATTAAGTCTTGTTCTATGCATGTGATGCTTAAAGTTTGGGAGCCTCTTGAATTTATATTCAAAAGATGTTTTCTCATATTTGTTTTTTTCCTTTCCAGCTCTTTTTGGATGTTATTTTTGTATCTTTTTCACTTTGCTTTAATATTTTGGATTGTATTGCTCTCCAATGTTGAAGTGCTAGTGTTCTCTTTCTTTTTGTTGTTGATATTCTTTTCTTTTGTTTGTGCTTGAATAAGCCATAAAATTTCTTAATTAAAAAAAAAATAGAAATGGAATTCAAGAGAATATTAGAGAGGTGGTCCTGTGTTGCAAATGAGAGAAAGTCAATATGGTAGCAACATGGGATCTGTGACAATGTAAGAAAAATAAAATTGAACAGACTGGATTGGCCTTGCAGTCCTTACCAACATCATATATTGTTTCTTTCATATGATCAAAAACTTTACATTTTATAGAGCAAGTTCATTCTGGCAAGATAGCCTACACAGTGAACAAAGCATCCTGATTAATCTATAGTGCTATTTTCTAGCAACTGAGGTTTGCATATCAGAAGATTTGACACGGCAAGGGAAGACGATACTGCTGTCATTTGTGAGAGATTACACCTGTTTTCTTTTTTTACAACATGCGATTTCAAATAAGTGTTTAGCAAGAGTTACATGTTCAGTTATGTGTCAGTGACGCCAGCCAAGTGTCTGTTCTATTGAGTTTTACAAACCATGCAGAACAGGCAGTGATCAGCAGTGACTCTCTTAAGAATCTGACATTGGGAACAGAAATGTGTGAGCAACAGAAGCAACCAGAAATTGTTTCACAGTCAACCTGCTTTGATGTGTGACAAGGAATGAACTATTGTGAAAGGTAGTGTTCATGGCTTCAAACAGAGTAATGACTTTCAGAGACATATTAGGCAGGTGCAGACATTAAGACGTTTCAAATTCAATTGAAGCGAAGGATTGATTTTGTTTCAATTATATTTTATTAGCACAGGAGCAGGAGCTGCATAAGTGGCCTTTAAAAATCAATAAGAAAAACTTGGACATTAGACAAAATTGGAGGAAGATGAAGAATGAAAATGAAACAGAAATGCTGTCTCAATAAATGTGTGTTCAAAAGAGGACCCACGTTATCTCGGGGAACAATTAAATATATTTGATAAATGAAGATTTTTTCTTAACATATTCACATTGGAAATATACATTTGATTAGAAGCAGCATGCATACAATATAGATACAATTAAGATAAGAGCATAAGAATTTAAGAAATTCAGTACTGGGTCATACTCAAAAGTCCCTCAAGCCCATCATCCTGTTTCCAACGGTGGCCAATCCAGGTCACAAGTGCCTGGTAGAATGCAAACGAATCAGTCCTTTCCTTGTTACAGCTAGAGATACGCAGTGGATTTCCCAAGTCTACCTAGCCAAAAATTGTCTGTTGATCTTTAATGACCAGAAACTTACTATCTAAACCCTTTTTAAACCCTGCTATGTTAACTCTTTTCATCACATCTTCTGGCAACAAATTCCATAACTTAGTTGTGCAGGTGGTGAACAAACCTCCATTTCCTCCAATTAATTTTAAAAATGCTACCTATTAGCTTCAAGGAAAGTTCCCTAGTCTTAGCACTCCTTTCAGCCATCTCTTCACAAAACTATATGGGCCTGACCTCTTTAGTATTTTCCTATAGGGGAGTTGTCTATCCCTTTTGTGATTTGTATTGCTCTTCTCTTTTTTTTTTCTAGTTCAACTTTTGGGTCAATATTCAATAATCTTCCAGGGCTATTTTAAATGGATTAAAAAAAACACATACAAATGACCTGGCTAGAAACAGTGCCTCTGCAGTTCAAAGGGACTTCCAGACTCTGGGAAAGAAACTCAAGCCCATTGTTAACACTATAGCATTCTCAGAAGTGCTATCTTTTCTTGGTAAGAAGGCAGAAAGTCTGCATCGCGTAAACAGCTTTAATACATGCTCCAGACCTGGTGCAAACAGTAAGTCAAGTGGAGGAGTAGCCTAATGATTAGAGCACTGGCTCTGGAACCAAGAGACCAGGGTTCAATTCCCACTAGCACTTGCTGTGGCCTTGGGCAAGCCACTTAACCATCCATTGCTCAGAAAAGTCCCAGTTATCAATGTCCCTGTTGAATGTACATTGCTAAGTTTAAGTTGCAATGTAAACCACTTTGATTGAAATGATAAAGCAGTATAATAAACTGTTAAATAAATAAGAAGGATTCAGATTTATAGGCAACTGGGGAAACAAATGGATCAACAAGAAACTATACTGTGCTGATGGACTACATCTCTCTGTCACAGGAAAAAGAATCCTAAGTGAAAGGTTCAGGCAGTATGTGGACAGGCATTTAAACTAGAAGAAAGGGGGTGATGGAGGGGGAAGGACAAGTATAGGACATCACTCTGGGCAAAAGCAGAATAACATCAGAAACAACCACACATCAACAACAAGTGGGAAGAGGTGGATAGAACAAAGTCAATGCAAAATAAATGCAAGCCAGTTAAATGCTGGAAAGCAATGAACACAAATGCTCGAAGCTTAGTCAACAAAGTTCCTGACCTGGAAGCCCTAATGGTGGAAATGGAGTTGGACATTGTGGCCATTACAGAAACATGGTTTAATGAATCGCATGAATGGGATATAGTCATAGCTGGCTTTAATCTATTCAGAAGAGAAAGTGGAAAAGGAGGAGTAGCCTTATATGTCAAAGCAATATTAAAGCTACTGAAATGCAGGAGGCATGGGGAAAAGAAGAAGCTCTCTAGATTGTGTTGGAAAGAGGAGATGGCACTGTCATCCATACTGGTGTAGTCTACAGACCTCTGACTCAAAATGAAGAAATAGATAATGAATTGATTATAGATATTGCAAAGATAGCCACAAAGGGGGGAGTGATCATATTGAGTGACTTCAATCTACCTGATGTGGATTGGAGTATTCCTTCCTGCAAATCTGGAAAGAAGAAAAAAAATTGTGGATGCTTTCCAAGATGCGTTATTTAGACAAATGGTGATGGAACCAACCAGGGAAAGCTCAATGCTGGATTAAGTGCTCACCAATGGAGATAGCATGTCGAATGTTCAGGTGGGTGGCCCTGTGAGCAGCAGTGATCATCACACGGTGTGGTTGAGATAAAAAACAAGGTGCAGTCCAATCATAGCAAGCTCAAAGTCCTAGACTTCAAAAACACTGACTTCAGTAAAATGGCCAAGTACCTGAAGGAGGAGTTGGCAGGGTGGGAAGTGATAAGGCAAGTGGAATGGCAATGAGCTAAACTAATGTGGCAATAAAAGGGGCAACAGATAAATATGTAAGGAAAGTAAATAAAAACAAGAGGAGAAGGAAACCTATTTGATAATCCAAAGAAGGGCTGTTCAAATAAAGGCAAAAAACATAGCTTTAGCAAAATTCAAAAGCTTGCAAACAGAGGAACACAGAAAGGAATACAGAATCAAACTAAAAGAGACAAAAAGAGAAATAAGGAAAGCAAAATCAAAGGCAGAGGTAAAGATGGCTAAAGATGTGAAGTGTGGCGACAAGACTTTCTTCAGGTATATTCAGTAGAGGAGGAAAATCAGAGGTGGAATTGCAGGACTCAAACGTGCTGGGAACGGACTCGTGGAAAGTGACATTGAAAAAGCAAACATGCCAAACAAATACTTCTGCTCTGTTTTTACTAAAGAAAATCCTGGAGAAGGACCACCTGTGACTCCCACATATAAAAATGGGAATGAAGCAGATACCTCATCATTCACAGAAGATGATGTGTTAGAACAAGTTGCAAAACTGAAAGTAAACAAGTCCATGGACCTGGATGGGATACATCCCAGGATACTGAAAGAGCTCAGAGAGGTTCTTTCAGGGCCGTTAAAAGATGTTTTTAACAGATCCTTGGAAACAGGAGAAGTTTCTCAGGACTGGAGAAGGGTTGATGTAGTCCGTTTTCACAAAAGTGGTGACAGGGAAAAAGTGACAAACTACAGGCCGGTGAGCCTTACCTCGGTGGCGGGAAAAGTAATGGAGGTGCTCCTGAAAGAGCGAATAGTGAACTTTCTCGAAACCAACAGGTTGCATGATCCAAGGCAACATGGTTTTACCAAAAGATGATCTTGCTATACAAATCTGATTGAGTTCTTTGACTGGGAGACCAGAGAACTAGATCAAGGGCATGCGATAGATGTGATCTATCTAGATTTCAGCAAAGCCTTTGATACTGTTCCTCATAGGAGGCTTATCAATAAACTCAATAGTTTGGGGATGGGTCCCAAGGTGGTGAACTGGATCAGAAATTGGTTGACTGACAGACATCAGAAGGTGATGGCAAATGGAGCTTACTTGGATGAAAGGAGGGTGATTAGTGGGGTGCCCCAGGGTTCGGTCCTGGGACCAGCACTGTTGAATGTATTTGTGAGTGATATTGCTGAAGGACTGAATGGAAAAGTCTGTCTTTTTCGAGATGACACAAAAATTTGCAACAGAGTGGACTCCACTGAGGGAGTGCATAACATGAGGAAAGATCTACAAAAGCTGGAAGAATGGTCTAATGCTTGGCAGTTAAGATTTAATGCGAAGAAGTGCAGTGTCATGCACTTAGGAAGCAGAAATCCAAGGGAAATGTATGCGATAGGGGGCAAGAGGTTGGTGTGCACTGACCAGGAAAAGGAACTTGGTGTGATTATTTCTGAGGATCTCAAGGTGGCAAAACAGTGCGACAAGGCAGTGGCAAAAGCCAGGAGGATGTTGGGTTGCATACAAATAGGAATTACCAGCAGAAAGGAAGAGGTACTAATGCCATTATATAAGTTACTAGTGAGGCCTCACTTGGAATACTGTGTTCAGTTTTGGAGACCATATCTCACAAAGGATGAAAAAAGACTGGAAATGGTTCAGAGGAAGGCGACCAAAATGATTTAGATCCTGTGTCAGAAGCCTTGTGAGAAGAGACTTGAAGACCTAAATATGTACACTCTGGAGGAGAGGAGGGATAGGGGAGATATGATTCAGACCTTTAAATACTTAAAGAGCATTAGTGAACAAACAAACCTCTTCCAAAGACGGGGAAGCTGGAAAACTAGAGGGCATAACATGAAGCTGCAAGGGGTAAATTGAAAGGCAATGTCAGGAAATAGTTTTTCACTGAAAGGGTGGTGGATGATTGGAATGCCCTCCCGATGGAAGTGGCGGGGGCAAATACAGTGACAGAATTCAAAATGGCATGGGACAGACTCAATGACCCCCTTTATAGCAACAGGATAAAATCAAAATAAATTGTAATATCTAATTTCTCAACAAACAGGAGTGCCCTACATGGAGCGATGGGTTTACCCCTAAACAAAGACATGGGAGGGGTGACCTGCACGGAGTGGCAGGTGCACCTATACTTGCCACCTTGCTGGGCAAACTAGATGGACTATACTGGTCTTTATCTGCCGTCATTTACTATGTTACTATGTTAAAAAGATCTGGGATTTTCATCCTCTGAAATGTATCCATATATCAGCTGAATATACATGAAAGGCATGAAGGATATTTATCCACAACACTTCTGGATAAATATCCTTAAGCAGCACTAGCTAAAACTGTGTTTATTGTTAAACTCTTGGAGATATGAATGAGTATTAGCCTGTGTCTAGATGATGCGGTAACCATACATCACTGTGTAATCACTGAATACAATGTCCTCATAGTTTCATTATTAATAGGTAATGGCAGTCATTAGGAGCAGGGCAAGTGTTGTTGGTATTTCAGAGAATGGCACTTATTATACATATATTTAAATCACCATCTGATTGGTTTCTTCCGTAACACATCAATTTGATAAATTATAGCAAATCAACTGGACTGGAAGGTATACATACCCAGATGCTGAAAGAACTGCTGAAAAAACTGAAATGTCAAACTTCAGACCTACTTTTAATAATCTGTGAACTATTGTTAAAATCATCTGTAGTACTTGAAGAGTGGATAGTGGCCAATGTAACACCAGTTTTAAAAAAAGGATTCCAGGGATGATCCAGGAAACTAAAGATTGGTGAATCTAATGTCAGTACCAAACAAAAACTGGTAGTTTAATGGCAGAAAGCCAACATTGATTTAGCCAAAGAAAGTCCCGTCTCACAAATTTCATGTATTTTTTGAAGGTGGGAATAAACAGATAAAGGTGTGCCAGCTGATATAGAATATCTGGATTTTCAGGAAGTCTTTGACAAGTTCTCTCATGAGAGACTGTTGGGGAAAATAAAAAGTAATTGGATAGAAGGCAGTGTACTATTGTGGATTAGGAACTGGTTAAAAGATAGAAAGCAGAGAGTAGGGCTTAATGGACAATTTTCTCAATGGACACAGGTGAATAGTGGCATAACCAAGAGATCTGTGCTGGTCCAAGAAAGCAAGTAGAATGCTAAGAATCATAAGGAAAAGAATGGAGAAAAAAATCAAGGATATTATAATTTTATTTATTTATTTATTTAGTATACATTTGTATACCGCTACTTCCAGCGATCAGCAGCGGTTTTGATTACAGATTGGAAATTGTCAAATCATGACAGGAAATTTTTGAGGTATAAACACATTGATTAGACAGGAAAGCACAGCATACAGAGAACTATTTTACAGGGAACATAATAATGCCTTGTATCCTTCCATGGTGCGACTGCACCTTGAATATGGTGTGCAATTCTGGTCGTCATACCTTAAAAATGATATAGTGAAATTAGAAAAGGTACAAAGAAAAGCCACCAAAATGATAAAGGGGATGGAAGGATAACCTATGAGGAAAGACTTAAAAGGTTAGTACTCTTGAACTTGGAAAAAAGATGGCTAGGGGCGATATGATAGAGATCTATATGAATGGAGTGGAAAAGGTAAACGTAGATTGGTTATTTTCTCTTTCAAAAGTAGAAAGACTAGGGGACATGCAATGAAGCTATGCAATGTAGTGCATTTAAGACTAATCGGAGAAAATATTTTTTCACTCAATGCATAATAAAACTCTGGAATTCATTACCAGAGAATGTAGTAAAAGCTGTTCCACAACATCCTGCTAAACCAGTCTTGAAAAGTGAGTTGTGTTCCACTATCAGAAGATTGGTGAAGGCAAAGAACCAATGAAAAATCCAGGTTTCAATGATGTCACTCACATGCCTCTATTCACCTCAGCTACCAGAGTGCTCTTCAGTGTATTCCTTTGTATCCAGCAGATGGTGGATAGATTTTTCCATTCTTAAGAAAATCTGAACAATTGCAAGGAAAAGATTGATTTCACTCGTGAATGACCACCTTGATGGTGACTCTCTTACTAGAGCATGATGTGGGAGGCTCCACTAGACTGCAGTCTTTTCAGCAGCCATAGTAAGATGGAAATTGGTTCAGTTCCTTGTTCTTATCATGATACGAGCCTGTTGAGCAGCCAGAAAATCTGATGGATTTGGAAGAGTTCAGCAGCCTCACACAACTTCAATGTCCCCTCCTTCCTCTGTCTCCCCTGCTTGCTCCTGAAGATTGCAGAGGGCTCTCAGAGGAATCTGTCCGCTAGCCATTTTAAACATAGTATCTGCAAAGCAAGAGATGCAGTTTCAGGGGAATAGAGCTCAGCCCAGCACTAGCTTTCTGCCTGGAGCTCTCAGGGGATGAGTATCAAGGCTTGACCTTGTCATTGTCCTTGTTTGGAGCTCCGGATTTCATCCATCAAGAGCACAAATTGGGGTGGCACCATTGGTGACCGCTGGTGCAGTGTGGGAGCTTCCCGCCCTTTCCTGCATGCTTTAGTAGCGTTTTTATCTTTGTGTGCCTGGCAGTTACAGTGTACTTGCACATGTTCTTCCTGAGCGGCTCCATAGCCCCTCTTGACCCATGCCAGCATGGATTCAGGGAATCACATGGCATTGAGACTCTCCTGACCACCCTCTTCAGCACCTTAAATACTGGACTGGATAACATCAGACAAGGATTTGCCCTAATCTTCATGGATATTGCCGCGGTATTCGACTCCGTCAACCATGATCTACTCTTGGTGCACCTCAAGGAAAAGGTAATCCATGGCACTGCACTAAGCTGGTGCAAATTATACCTGACAGACAGATGGTAACATGTACGAGCTGGCTCCATGACCTCCGATCCATTCCAACAAAAACAAAGCGTGCCACAGGGATCCTCGCTCTCTGCCCTGCTTTTCAATGTGTACATGCAGCCCATCTGCTCACTCATCCACTCCTTCAAGATCACCTGTCTGTACTGCTCTACATGCCATTCTCCACCGACCAGCCAAACGTTTCACCACTAACAACCTGCTTTGATGCCGTCACTGACTGGCTCCACACCCAGAACCTCAGAATAAACTTCAACAAAACGGAGGACCTATTCATTACCAGGAACCAAGCATTTAACCCTCCTGTCTCACTAAAAGTAAGGAGTGCAAAGCTCCTAAGCAAGCCCATGATCCGCTATCCAGGGGTCACTCTAGACCAACAACTAGGCATGAAGGCCCATATAAACACCTTTATCAAGACTGTCTACCATAAAATACGGACAATCCGGCATCTTCGACACCTCCTGTAGCCAGATGACTTCCGGACAATCTATCAAGCACTTGAGGGTAGGGCTAAATGGCCAATTTTCTCAATGGAGAAAGGTGAATAGTGGTGTACCCCAGGGATCTGTGCTGGGTCCGCTGCTTTTTGACATATTCATAAATTACCTGGAAAAGGGAATAACGAGTGAGGTTATCAAATTTTCAGATGACACAAAACTATTTAAAGTTGTTAAAACCCAAGAGGATTGTGGAAAATTACAAGAGGATATTGATACATTGGAAGACTGGGTATCAAAATGGCAGATGAAATTTAATGTGGACAAGTGCAAAGTTATGCACCTAGGGAAGAACAACCCAAACTATGGTTACACGATGCAAGGTTCCACATTAGGAACCACCACCCAGGAAAAAGATTTAGGCATCATTGTGGATAACATTTTAAAACCCTTGGCCCAGTGTGCAACGGCGGCCAAGAGAGCAAATAGAATGCAAGGTATCATAAGGAAAGGAATGGAAAATAAAACAAAAGATATTATAATGCCTCTATATCATTCCATGGTGAGACCGCACCTTGAATATTGTATGCAATTCTGGTCGCCGTATCTTAAAAAGGATATAGCATTATTAGGAAAGGTTCAGTGCAGAGCCACCAAAATGGTAAAGGGGATGGAAGGATACTCCTATGAAGAAAGGCTAAAAAGGTTAGGGCTCTTTAACCTGGAAAAGAGACGGCTGAGGGGAGATAAGATAGAAGTCTATAAATTAATGAACGGACTGGAACAGGTAAATGTAGATCGATTGTTTACATTATCAGAATATAGAAAGACTAGGGGACATGCAATGAAGCTACAGGGTAATCTATTTAAGACTAATTAAAGAAAATATGTTTTTTCACTCAACATGTAATGAAACTCTGGAATTTGTTACTGGAGGATGTAGTAAAGGCTGTTAGTGTATCTGGGTTTTAAACCATTATTAAGAAGGGACCCAGGATATCAATGCTTGACCCAGTACACACACTGTGGAACCTGTGTCTTTTGGGTAAACTGCTAGGTACGTATGACCTAGATTGGCCACTGTTGGAAACAGGATACTGGGCTTGATGGACCTTGGTCTGACCCAGTATGGCATATCTTATGTTCTTATGTTCTCCTCTGGGAGACTATTCCACATGTAAGCACTGTTAACATGCACCTTCTGGGCCGCCGCAGCCTTAGTACATGCTGTTGTGGTACTTTCCTTAACTTTCTGTATCTTCTTCAAGGAAACATTGTTTGGCCTGTAGCAAGCAAGGTGCTTTATCTCTGGCTTCTGGACTCTGCTCTTCTTGTATGGCAGCTTCTGAGTTATTTCTGGAGGGCTTGCTCCCCTTCTCTCAGCCGTGGGATACAGTTGTTCTGGCTTTGCCTGCCTCAGAGCTGGAGGTGGCAGATGGCACTGCGGGTAAGGATTGCCAGACTGCCAGAGATTTTGGCAAGCATGCTGTTGACTGCCCCTATCCTCTAGTGGTTTGTCGGAAGTTATATTCCCTGGTATAGGGGGTCATTTCCACAAGGAGAGAGTCCAGCCTCTGTATTGTTGCCCCTGGAATTATTTTCCATTTTTACAACAGGTCTAGTCATTCTAGCATGGAAATTGAGACCCTGCAACCTCTGGGTTCCCCCGAGCGTAGTCTTGTGAGGGGCAGGCTGAGACTGGAAGCCCTGTTTGATTGAATATGGCTAAGCATCCCCAGCAAACGTTGCCTTTTGGAGATGGGGAACAGTGGGGATATGTCTGAGATTTGGAGTTTGACTCAGATGTCTTGTGTTGGGCTCTGATGTGGACAAAGCAGTGCTCTCGTCTTCAGAGGATTGTGAAGAAGCAAGCGTTATCTGCCTGTTTCCAAAAGAAGGAACTGGTGGCATTGTTTGTTAGGGTCTCATCCATCTTGCGCTTGACAAATGCTCCAGATTCAGAGCAGGAGCCAAAGGTGCAGCCACTCCTGCAAGGGGTGTGGATATCCACTACTTTCTTCCCATTCCTTGAGGTGCTCAAGAGCATGATCCAGTTGGAGTGAGATTCCTTTGACTCTCCACCTAAGGGTCTAAGGGTGTATAAGAAGACATACACTCGCCAGAGAAGGAGTGTTTTATTTAGTTTGATATTCCCAAGGTGGATGCGCATGTCACGGCAGTTACCAGATGGATCACTATTCCTGCGTAAGGCAGATCGGCCCTAGAGGATACTCTGGACCGAAAGGTGGAGTCATTGTTGAAGAACCAGTTTGCCGCGGTGTCTGCTATTCTTCATTGGTGGTATGTGTGAACCTGACATCTCGAGCCCAGTTCCAGTGACTTCAGTCTCTCTCGCCAGAAGATACTACCCCTCCTTTAGAGTAGGCTATGGCCTTCCTTTCTAATGCCATGTACACTCTGATACAACTGGCAGCCAGTGATAGTGCCTTGTCGATGGTGACACAACATTGGATTTGGCTCCAGCACTTGGTAGCAGACATCTTCCATATCCCGGTTGTTCCAACTGGCCTTAAAAGCAAGTCCCTTTATGCGGCCGATTTGGAGAATCTGCTGAAGGACCTGAGCGAGACAAGATTTTACCATCTTCCAGAGGGCAGGTCTGAGGGGCCTGTGAAGTGTGCAGGAGCCCCTTTTCCATCAGCCTCCATCCGCTCATCACAAATGCACTGATCACACCCCTGGGAGTCTCGGCCTGGAAAGCCTTTCTTCCTCTCTGCTTCTCAATTTGGGGCTCATTCTCAGCCCTTTTGAGGAGTTCATCTGCACAGGGACTCTGTCCCCTCCAGAGGAGGTCCCTCCCGGCCTGCACAGTGACATTTTGGGGGTCCATTTCCTGGTTCCCCCAGTTTAAGGCAGGGTTCTCCTTTCCTTTCAGGAATGGGCCCAGGTCACCATGGGTTGCTGGGTGCTAGGCACCATTTCATACAACTATGTCCTGGAATGAAAGGGCCAATCCTGGACCCTTTTAGATACATAGAAACATAGAAATATGATGACAGAAAAAGACTGCATGGCCTATCTAGTCTGTCCTTCCATATCAACAACTACAACAGTCCCCTTTTTTCCTTTAGAGTGGGGATATGTCATCTCTTCCTGTGGATCCACAAACAAAAGGGCTGTTGTGCAGATCACCTTGGACAAGTTGCTGATCCTGAAGGCTGTGGTGCCCTTCGCTTCCATGGTGCCAAAAAAAGATGGATAATTCCAGCCCATTCTGGACCTCAAGTACTTGCGTGTCCTGTGCTTTGGAAACTTTGCAATCCATGATTCAAGTGTGCGCCAAGGTTTGTTCCTTGCATCTCTGGATTTTGTTGATGTGCGGGCCTTCACTTAGGCATTCAGGCATCAGGGGGCCTGTAGCTCTGCATCTTCAGAGCAAGAGCTGTCAATTTCATTTTCTTTGTTTATTTATCTATATTCAGTTTTTAATATAATTTTTATTTGATATTCTATGGCAAGTATGCTTGATTTTCTTTGTTTATACTTATAAAAGCAGATGTTCACATCTATCATTTGTCATGATTTTATTTCCCCGTGCATCAGGTGAGAGATATCATGGGCCTGATATTCAGTACTGGCGGCTAACGTTACTAACATGGCTAGCCGCCGGCTTTGAACAGAAAACCCAGATATCCAATGCCATAGTCATATCTGGCCTTGGCACTGAATATCTGGATTAACTGCATAGGTCAGTAACTGGGCAGTGGCAATATTGGGCTGCTGCCCAGTTAGCAATATGTGATGTAAGTTAGGTCAGGGTTACCTGTGCCTGGCATCTGCCGATGTAGACAAATCCTGGCCAATCTGCCCTGTTTCAACCCATACCTACAATACTTTGCTCTCATCATGCACATTTGCAGACTAAAGCTGAAAACTGCTTAGGCACTGCAAGGCTCAGTGAGGTATAGAAAACCACAAAATGAGCACCTTGTCTCCCCTTAAGGCACCTTGTCTCTCCTTAGGACGCCTTGTCTCTCCTTAGGATGTCTTGTCACCTTATCGCACTTGGTCCTGTTAGCTCACGTTAAATGGTCCAAGGCGCCCTAACACCGGGACACCCCTACACGCCCACTGCCTTATATGGCTTCAGGCACCTTACACTGCCATTACCACCTGTGATTTTACCACGGTTTTGTAGTTTTGATCCCAGACCTGCTTTAGTTTTGTAGACTCCATAGCTGACAAATGAGTCTCTTGCAAAGATACTGTGACTGAGGGGAGCTTTTTAAGACATGCCAAGACTCATTTCCTTTTGATAAGATGATTTTATTTATTTATTTTTATTTGCAGCGTTTTTATATACCGCCAATTCCTAAGATCAGTGGCGGTTTACATCCAACAAAATGTCATAATACAGGGAACAATGTAAAAAATATAGAGGAAACAATAATTAAACTATTAACAAAATACATGTAACTTTAAGCAACTTTGTACAGTTCTGAACTAATTACATTTTATTACATATTTTACATATATACAGGTTATAGATATTAGCTTGGGTAGAATGTGGGTAGTAGTGAATTGAATATGAAGAATGATTTCTGACTGTGTTATGGAGGATAAGAAGCCATATCCATGTGACAATCCATATTGATGTAATGTTGAGCGAAAAGGTGTGTTTGTAGTTCTCTTCGAAACATTTGTAGGTCTAGCACAGAGACAGAAATCTATATTGAGTCATTCTAATCAAATACACGTAACATTATATAATAAACAACTTCTCTGAACACATGAAATAGACAGAACCAGCAAGCTTCATGTTAGCAATTACATTCCCAAGCTGCAAAAATGACTCTTAATAACATAATAAACACATTCATATGCTCCATGATGACAAACACAGCCATGCCAACAAAACAAAGCAACCAAAAGGAAAATATTGGGGGTTAAAAGACCAGAGGAAGGAGGAGGAGGAGAGAGAGAGAGAGAGAGAAGCATGCTAGATGAAAAGAACTGATGGTACTAAATAGGGGAACCATGTTGCTGAGGTCCATAATCTTAAAATTCCATCATCAATATGGAGTCTTCCTGTTCAGGCAGAGTGTTCCACTTTGCTGGAATCAGTAAAAATTCTGATATTGCTGCAGCGTGTCACTTTCATCTGCACTGGCAAAAAAGAGAGCATACTTTGGGGGAGATTTTATAAGGGAGCCATGGAAAGATTTGCGCCTCCTACACATAAAAGCCCATATTTTCCAGGACTTACACACATGCATGGGCACTTCTGCATATGATTTGGCTGATTAGGATTCATTATGTAAGCGCAGAAGTGCCCAGATCATTGATCTTGGATAGAAGTAAGCAGAGGTGTGCAGCATGGCTGGAACATAGGTGTGACCTTGAGGGACTTTTAGTTGTTACAGATTACTATGATGCACGTGCTTCCCTGCGCCTATCTGGGTGCCAATAACTAGGCCTGCTCTAAGGAAGGCATCACTGATGCACCTGGAAGATGATGCGTCGGTATGCAGTTGTTTCTAAAGTGAAGTGCGTGCATGTATTACTTTATAAAGTAGGGTGACTACCTGGGGATGTCTATTCAGGGGGTTACTGAAAGGGTTGTTATGGATTTTACCTTGGTTAGGATCTCAGCAACTTGTGGGAAATACAAGATCTTAAACAGTTGAGCCTGGCTAGGAAGGAATTCTATGGACTTGTTTCATCTGAAAGGGCCTCTTAAAGTGGGAAGAATACACAATTAGATCATTCATTCCTTTCAAGAATGCCTACTATCCATATGCTATTTTTTCTACTTCTGTTTCAGTGCTAAGATCCTCTGTTATTTGGCATTTTTATTGAGATTACAGGTTGCTAGTGTAGGACTCCATCTCCTCCAGCTTTATCCAGAATGAGAGAGCTTGTAATTGATAAGTAATACCTCCATTTTCACTTCTTTTATTGTTACATTGTTTTCTGTCATAAGGCCCATTACAGCCTGTACTTAATAAGAGAGTGATGTCATGATTTTGGCCTTTGTTTGTCACCTACTGATGTTTGCCAAAAGATGGGGGACTGGATTTAGTTCACTTCATGTACTCACTGAAAAGGATGCCTCAGTCTTGCTCATTTTACTATCAGATAATATTTAGCAGCCCTTAGGAGGCTGATTCATATTGATAGTATAAAAAAAAAAAAAAAAAACTATTGATGTGCATTGTCAGAACTAGGGGGCGCTGTGAGCCATTTGTGGGATAATCTCCTTGGAACTTTACTGTTTTTGGTAGTTGGCCACTCTCAGGATGGCTCACACTTTGGTTCCAGACAGCATGCACATGAAACATAAATTTTATTTCTCAGGTTTAACAAAAGAAAAACACTCCAACAGAAAATTGATGCACTTTGCATATAGCTTATAATATCACTAAAAACTTATAACAGGCATCCCCCTTGTTCTTCAAGAATACAACCTCTTTCTCCATCATTTAGTCAGATTACATACTGCAACAAGTTCTTCCAGAGATTTAAACATGGTTCTTGAAATAGTCTGTCCCGTCTGTTTTAACAAAGAAGATACAAACATACAGTACATGCCACCACTCCTGGCTCTAAATCTCCACTGCTCTCAGTAAGTTTATAGGGTTTTGCTTCCACCCCTCTTAGTTCTCACCCACAGGACAGCAAAATAAGCTTAACTTCAGTTTTTTGTTTTTTTTTTAACAAAATACAAACAATAAAGAAAACCAAATTACAGCAAATTAAAGAACACAATTCTTCTCCGTGACACAAGATATTCAAAGGCTAAACACAGGCCACCCTACCCTGTCCCTCCCATTCTCATGTGATCATCAGGGGCCATATGAAAGAAAGAAACAGAGAGCATCTGCAAGCCTGCAAGGGCTATAGAAGAGCCAGTACTCCACTACAGAGAACATAGGCACAAGTGTGCCACCATGCACATCTACCAAGCTCAGTAGCATGTTTCCAGTTAGAAGTGATGGAAATAACAGAAATAGGATCACTCCCAGCAAGGAACTAATAGAAACTGACAGTCCCTTTATAAGGACGAAATGACAATTGCTGACTGAAAAATGACCCCAAGTCAGGAGAGAGTGGCCCTGAGTCCCAGTACCACCCAATATGATTCAATATTGAAGCCCAGTGAGACTGAATGTTAGGACAGTCCTATACCACATATCTCAAGTTGCTGACATCTCCTTGATGAGACTAACACTTATTCTCAGTTGCATATTAAACATATGCCTGTGGCCCCCTCCACCCATCGTGAGCCTTGCTTTAACAAAAGCTATAGTATTAGGCCAAACAATCAGGGAAGCTTCTCCCCCATTCCTCTTATTAAATACCAAACTTCCAATGAGCAAATCTAGGTGGTTATTTCTCCATGAAAGCTGAACAAGAGTTCTATCAATTTACCCATATACTTTACTTGTAAGGAAAACTGATAGCATTCCTATTACATAATTCACTTTATGAGTGATAGACATGCTTATATCTTCAAGATGACCCAACCAAGAAACAGACCAATGACCACTTTACTGTATATAATTAGAGCTTGTTAAGTCAAAGAGGTTGATTGAGATTACAGCATGAACCTAGCTGTGAGCGGCATGGATAGTAGACTCACTAAATCTAGAACAAATCCCTTGGAAGCTAGGAGAAATCAATACGTAGAGTTTAAAGCATGGGATTTCCGTGATGTGCTCCTTTGTACATTCCAGTATCTGCAGAGCTTCTCTTCTATGTGGCTATCTGAATGGACTGAATGAGTGCCCCTGACTCACATCTCTCCAGAGAAGGCTATTTTATAAAAGCATATGTTTCTGTGTAAAGTAGACACAACATATGTTCCTGTTTGCCTTCATAACCTAGCCACCCTCTCAAAAAATTACCTTCAACAGGCAGAAGCAGATGGAGAGCAGGGCCGGCCCGTCAATTGAGCAAGAATGTTTTTTGCACAGGGCCCCGCGTTTCAGGGGGCCACGCGCAAAGAACATTCTGCTTTTTTAAAAATTAAATTTAAAAAAAAAAAGCTGGCTGCTGCTGCTGCCGCCGCGGCAGCAGCAGAATGGAGTGTCCCGCGGGGCCCCCTCTGCCCGGCTGAGTCCCTCTGCGCCGGCTTTCAGATACGCGAAGGGAGAGTGTCTCCTTCGCGTCTCTGTTAAGCCTGCAGGGGCTGATGGGAAGCTTAACAGTGACGCGAGGGAGACACTCTCCCTTTGCGTATCTGAAAGCCGGCGCAGAGGGGCTCAGCCAGGCAGAGGGGGCCCCGCGGGACACTCCATTCCGTTACTGCTGCAGCGGCAGCAGCCAGCTTTTTTTTTTTTTTTGTAATGGGCTGTGGGCTGTTGGGGGGGTTAGGACTGGTAATGGGCTATGGGGGGGGGGGTTAAGACTGGTAATGGGCTGTGGGCTGATGGGGCTGTCTGGAAATGGGGTGATGGGGGGTTAGGACTGGTAATGGGCTATGGGGGGATAGGACTGATAATGGGCTATGGAGGGGTTAGGACTGATAATGGGCTGATGGGGAGGGGTTAGGACTTGAGGTGGGCTGATGTGGTTAGGACTGGTAATGGGCTGTGGACTGATGGGGGGGGTTAGGACTGGCAATGGGCTATGGGGGGCTGACTGGAAAAGGGCTGATGGGGTTAGGACTGGAAGTGGGCTGATGGGGGGTTAGGGCTGGTAATGGGTTATAGGGGGGCTTAAACTGAAAATGGGATGATGGGAGGTTAGGACTGGAAGTGGGTTGATGGGGGGCTAGGACTGGTAATGGGTTGGGGGGTTGCTAGGACTGGAAATGGGCTGAGTGGAAGGGGAGGCTTGAACTGCAAATAGCTGATGGGGAGGGGGCTTGGAATGGAAATGGGCTGAGAGGGAAGGGAGCTAGGACTGAAAATGGGCTGATGGAGCATCTAGGATAGGACTGGAAATGGGCTGTGGTGGGGGCTTGAATTGAAATGGACTCATGGAGGGGCTAGAACTGGAAGTAGGCTCATGGGCGGGCTTGGACTGGAATTGGGCTGAGTGGAGGGGAGCTAGGATTTGACATGGACTGATGGTGGGGCTAGGAAATGACTAGAAATGGGGTGATGAGGGGCTAGGATTTGAAATGAGCTGATGAAGGGACTCAGACTGGAAATGGATGGGGGAGCTAGGACTGGAAATGGGCTGATGGGGGCTAGGACTGGAAATGGGCTGATGCAGGGACTAGAAGGGAATGGATGCTGGGTGAGACTGGAACTAGAAGGGAGCTGATGTTGGGGGAGGATTAGAATGGGATGGGATGGGGCTGGGAGAGTAAAATGGAGAGGGGAAAATATTTTGTGTGGGAAGGATGAAAAATCTACAATTGGCCGGGTATTGGGAGAGTAAGTGGGGATTGAGGATGGAGGGGTAAAATTTGTGTGGATGAAATAGGAATGAGGAAAGAGCAAAAGGAGAAAGATTAGTATGTTAAAGCAGATGTAGAGGGAGAGAATGGAAAAAAAACTAGAAGAGAGAAGAAAGAAAGGACAAATGGACAGCAGACGATGGAGAGTTAGCAGAAAACATGAAGAAACCAGAAGAAAGTGGCTGGAGCAATTGCAACTGAAAAAAAATGCACAAAAGGTAGAAAGATATCTCTTTATTTTGAATTTATTAACTGGAATATGAAAGCTCTGGGAAATGTGCATCATTAACGTCTGCGCTTTGTTTGGTACAAGAGGAAATTAATTTATAGTTTTATTTCTACAGTGTTGTTGTACATTCTAAGCTTGGCTTTCGGGGTTCCCAGTTTAATTATTGCCTTCCTGTTTCTAAATTGTGATTCCTTGTTTGGTGATGGTCTGTTCTGCATGTGTAACTGAGCTGAGGTATTCTGTTTATGTAATTCCTATTTGACATTGCCACTTGTTCTCTTTCCCCAGTATTCTCTGAAATGTATTGTTTAATATTTGCAATGTTGCCTTTTGATAGGTAGGGTATGGTGCTTTGTGAGTCCTGGTAATGCTGTCAGGATACGGCGGGTTTGCTATGGGTTCTAAATGGGCAGCGTTTGTAGTAGTTCCTAATGTGCCTGGCGGTTGGCATTGGATTATAGTAATGTAGAAATCTTTTAGTCTTTCTTTATCCATACACTCATTAAGAGACATGTTTACTAAAAGTTAGTGTATGGTAACATTATGCAAATATTTATGCAAATAAAGCCACTTATGCAAATGAGGCCCCCCACCAAGTCTCCGCACATGGCCCCGCACCCCCTTGGGCCACCCCTGATGGAGAGTCAATATAGTTCTGTTAGGAGTATGGTCATAGCAACTATAAAGTTATGTAGGTTATGCAACTGAATTGTTAGTAGATGCTAACAAAGGAAGGACACTCAGTGAGAGTCTATGAGAGGAGGTGACAGAAGTCCAAGCAGGAGATGATAATGTAATAGATAAGGGTTGGCGAACAGACCTCTAAGGGGTTAGGCAAGAAAAGGAAACAACATGGAAGTCAACATTACTATCACAAGGGAAGAATGATTAGCCATTTTAGCAGACACCTAAGCTTGCTGAGGTAACTGAACAAAAATGTAGCTACATCTCCAGAGGTTAACATAAAAACATAAGATATGCCATACTGAGTCAGACTAAAAGTCCATCAAGCCCAGTATCTTGTTTCCAACAGTGGCCAGTCCAGGTCACAAGATAGACCAGTGGTTCTCAACCCAGTCATCTGAGACCCCCAGGCCAGTCAGGTTTTCAAGATATCCATAATGAATATGCATGAGAGAGATCTGTATACAATGGAGGCAGTGCATGCAGATCTATCTCATGCATATTCATTGTGGATACCCTGAAAACCTAACTGGCCTGGGGATCCCAGAGGACTTTGTTAAGAATCACTGAGAAACAGATTCCAAGCTGCTTATGCCAGGGTAAGCAGTGAATTTCCCGTGTGCACTTTATGAATGGTTTATGGACTTTTCCTCCAGGAACTTGTCCAAACCTCTTTTAAGCCTAGCTGCACTAACAGCTTTTACTACATTCTCTGGCAATGAATTCCAGAGTTTCATTATGCATTGGATGAAAAAATGTTTTCTCTGATTAACCTTAAATGTGCTACATTGTAGCTTCATTGTGTGTCCTTAGCTTTTCTACTTTATGAAGCACTAAGCAACCAGTCTACATTTATCCATTCCACTCAACTCATTATTTTATAGACCTCTATAATATCTCCTCAACAATCTATTTTCCAAGCTGAAGGACCCAAATCTTTTTTCCTTCTAGAGGTATCTTTCCATCCCTTTTATCATTTTGGTCACTGTTTTCTATACCTTTTCTAATTCCACTGTTTCCTTCTTATAGATATGGTCATCAGAACTTCACACATTATTCAAGGTGTGGCTGAACAATGGAGTGATATGAAGGCATTATAATATTCATGGTTTTATTCTGCATTCCTTTCCATATGATTCCTAGCATTCTATTTGTTTTCATGGCTGCCGCTGCACACTGAGCAGAGTGTTTCAATATATTATCCATGATGTTGCCTAGATCCTTTTCCTGGTTGGTGATTCCGAATGTGCAACCTCGTGGCATGTAAATATAATTTGTGTTCTTCTTCCTTAAGGAGGTCATTCCAGAACACGAATAAGCCCTTTGGATGTGAGGTGTAGATGTTTTTCTAGCAAAAATGCCTACAACTGTATTCTGAAACCCCCATGGCCCTGCATGTACATAGCGCTAGCATGGCATCTCATAATGTGGGCAGAATGGGGGCGTGGTTAGCAGCGGAGATGTACAATGTATATTCAGGAAAGGCCCATGTATATTCTGCGTGTTTCCCATGGACGTCTATGTTATACTTGCAGAAACATGGAATAAGGCCAGGACTTAGAAACTTTTCTGCTGTGCTCTGCAATGCATCCCGTATTGATGACTGACTGTGACAATGATATTTTGAAACACTGCATCTGTAGTCTGGAAGACCACAAGCTGCAATAGTAAAGAACAGAATGCAGAGGTGAAGGAAGATTTGTATGTTAAGAACACATTAATAAACACCCTTACAGAAATATTCAGAGGTGCAGTGGTGACTATTCTGGCTATGCTGACAATTACTGTGTGAGCTAGAGGAGATAATCTAGGGCACTCCAGCAATTCCTGTCTTCCAAGAAGTGGAACTGTTGATGTAGGGATTGTATGTGAGTGAGTATCAGACTAATTCATGTGTGGGTGAGAAATGCAGATCAGAATAGTAGTCCTGGGACTCCATGCCATTATGTTATACCAACTGTTTTCTAGAGCTGCAGGACTTCTTTACTGCAGATGTATTTTTTTGTGTAACTGCAAGTGTGTGTGTCTGTGTGATTAGAGGGATGCATGGGGGGACCTGGTGTGCTCAACTGCAATTTTGTTGGGACATCAATGCCTGACCAGTACCTGGTCCGTAGGGATGGCCGCATCGTGACCAGGTGCCAGTGTGATTGGCCAGCATACATCAGAAAGGGGTCTCTACAGATAAATGTCAAAACATAGCTCTGTCAATGATAAGGGATCCTCAGAATGATTGTATCCAACAGGGTACACAGCACCATCAGCTGTCTCACAAATGTTCACATTTGTATAGACAGATGCTGATGCTCTTGGGCATCTTGTAGTGCTGCCGTATTGGTGCATGCGCTCAATCTGAGGGTCATTAATATCAGTAATATGCTCTGACCTTTAGCTGTAGAGAACCTTGTCAGATTTCTTCTGAGTCCATGCATAGCATTATACAGAGATGACCAATGCAAAAACAACTAAAATGTTCTCCTACTGCCATGTATGTTTGCTGCAAGGTATGTCAGGAGAAATATATCACTTTCTACTTACTGTTGTAACATCTCTGAGTGCACAGAGATCACTTTGCAGTCTGGTCATACAAAGGACTATCTTATATGGTCTGTTTTGCATCAACACATCTGTATCATCCATTTTCATGGGCAGTTTGTATGAGCACCACACCATTACTGTGAGGAACAGCTACGGGGATGCATGTTTTAACACTAGAAGCCCCAAAGTGCATCAGCTGACACAAATGCATCTTCAAAGTTGTATACCAGTGCCACTGCTAGAACCATGTCAGTCATGTTCCATGACTTTTTTAGCAAGGTCAAGATGTTCAAATATGTGCATCGAAAATCAATGAAAGATGCACCACCTAGCGGGAAAATGAATTTATACCTAGAAGTCCCAAAGTGCATCAATTGACGCACTCAATTGTCTTGGATGCGTCAATTGATGTACTTTGGGGCTTCTAGGTATAAATTCATGTTTCCGGTAGGTGGCACATCTCAATCACTGTTTACAGTTTTACTCCTACATTACAAACAATAAACACACAATGATGTCATGTAATGATGTCACATACTGCACGTATTTAACAAATAAGTAACTTCACATTAATTCACATCTGCATTTCATGATAAACGCAGTCGTCGTGATAATGCATCAATTGACGCACTTTGGGGTTTCTAGGTAAAATTCCTTTTGGGGCTTCTAGTGTTAACTGAGGAGGCGTTGCTGCATAGAGACGTGCAGCATCAGACACATACATCTTTTTGGAATTTGCCAAAGGCAGGGATGTCCAGGCTACTTGCTGTGAATACCTGTGTCCCGGGGTTTGTGCATACCATGCCGGAAACGTCTATGCCCTTGATTACAGAAGCACGGATGCGTCTACACCTGCAGTCGCAGAATCAGGTTTAAATCGGGCCTGTCTTTGATTTGTACATGCACTCAGGCAAGTCGTACAAGTTATGGAATTGGGCTCCACATGCATAACTTTGCCCTTGTCCACATGAAATTTATTCTTCCATTTGAATGATGTCTCCCAATTTCTCAAGATCCTCTTGCAATTTTTCTGTCATTTTGTGATTTAACAACTTTGATTAATTTTGTGTCCTTGGAAAATGTGATCATCTTACTCGTTTCCATATTGAGGCCATTTGTAAATATGTTAAAGAGCAACAGGCCTAGCACAGCTCTCTGAGGTACTCTATTATTCACTTGTCTCCATTGGCTATTTAGCCCTATTCTCTATTTTCTATTTTTGAATTAGTTCCCAGTCCACAATAGTAAACTGCCTCCTGTCCCATGACTTTTTATTTTCCTCAAGAATCTCATGAGGAACCTTGTCAAAGGCTTTCTTTAAATCTACATATACAGTACTATATCAATCAGCTTACCTTTATCTAACTGCTCATTCACACCTTCAAAAAATATATAGCAGATTAGTAAAACAAGACTTTTTCTTGACTAAATCCTTGTTGGCTTGTTCCATTAAACTGTGACTATCTGTATGTTCAGTAATTTTGGTTTTTTTAAATGGTTTCTATGATTTTGCCCAGAAATAATGTGAGGTTGAGTAGTTTGGTGAGAATATCCACAATGTAAGCATCATCATGTAAACTGTCTTTATAACTAAAGAGTATGGGCCTGATATTGCATTGAGCCAGCTATGAAGGCTTATCAATAAACTCAATAGCTTGAGGATGGGTCCCAAGGTGGTGAACTGGATCAGAAATTGGTTGGTTGGCTGACAGACGACAGAAGGTAATGATAAACGGAAAGAAAGGTGATTAGCGGTGTGCCCCAGGGTTCAGTCCTGGGGCCAGTACTTTTCAATGTATTTGTGAGCAATATTGCGGAGGGACTGAATGGAAAAATCTGTCTTTTTGCAGATGACATGAAAATTTGCAACATAATGGACTCCCCTGAGGGAGTGGAGAACATGAGGAAAGATCTACAAAAGCTGGAAGAATGGTCTAATGCTTGGCAGTTAAGATTTAATGTGAAGACGTACAGTGTCATGCACTTGGGAAGCAGAAATCCAAAAGAATTGTATGCAATAGGTGGTGAGAGGATGGTGTACAAGGACCAGGAGAAGGACCTTGGAGTGATTGTTTCTGAGGATCTCAAGGTGGTGAAATAGTGTGACAAGGCATTAGCAAAATCCAGAAGGATGCTGGGTTGCATTCCATAAGGAATTGCCAGCAGAAAGGAAGAGGTACTAATGTCACTGTACAAGTCGCTGGTGAGGCCTCACTTGGAATATTGTGTTCAGTTTTGGAGACCATATCACGCAAAGGATATAAAAAGACTGGATGCAGTTCAGAGGAAAGCGACCAAAATGATTTGGAGCCTGCATCAGGAGACGTATGAGAAGAAACTTGAAGACTTAAATATGTACATTCTGGAGGAGAGGAAGGACAGGGGAGATATGATTCAGACCTTTAGAATATTAATGAACAAACAAACCTCTTCCAAAGAAGGGGAAGCTGTAAAACTAAAGGGCATAACATGAAGCTGCAAGGAAGTAAACTGAAAGGCAATACTTTTTCACTAAAAGGGTGGTGGATTCTTGGAATGCTCTCCCAATGGAAGTGGTGGGGGCAAAGACAGTGGCGGAATTCAGACTGGCATTGGACAGACACTGTGGATCCTTTTATAGCAATGGGATAAAATCAAAATAAACATAACTAACTATTTCAACAAATAAGGGGTGACCTACACGGAGGAGTTGGTACACCCCTAAACAAAGGCATGCGGAGGGGTGACATGCACGGAGCAGCAGGTGCACCTGCTCTTGCCGTCGTGCTGGGCAGACTAGATGGATCATACTGGTCTTTATCTGCCATCATATACTATGTTACTATGTTACCATATATGAGCCACTATGGCGCATAGCTGTCCCCATCGACCTCTAACCCAGGATATTCAATGCCAGGGTCATATGCAACCCTGGCATTGAATATCCGGGATCTCCACACATGTCCTGGAGCCACAGAAGCTAACTGAGTTGCAGCTATATTGCACCACGGCCCGTTTAGCTTCCGTGGGTAAAACTAGACCAGATTTTGCTTCACCTAGTTTTACCCACAGGTCACTAACCAGGTAATGGTGCAATATTGTTGCTACCTGGAACACTCACGACACTCCCCGATGCTACAGGTCTGTAAACTGTGTACTGTAAATGCCTTTTGACTATCGGGCCCTATGTTCTTATTAGGGATGTGCAGGGCCAAAAGAAAAATTTGGTTAGTGTTAGTTTAAAATTACATTTTAGAGTTATTTGTCTAAAAATGGACCTGCATCTTAACATGCAGAAGTAAGAAAGGTCCTAACAACTAAGCAAAATTAATAATTTTATGCTTGATGGAGAAGAAATAGAAATAGTAGACAACTTTAACCTGCTTGGATCAATAAGCAATGATGAAATGGCAAACAGACAAGAAATCCAAAAACATATTTCTCTTGGCAGAATGGTAATGAAGGAGCTAGACAAGATTTTCCAGTGCAGAGATGTATCTCTGCTTACAAAGATTTGATTTGCCAAGTCATAATATTGTCAATAATATCACATGGTTGTGAAAGTTGAACAGTGAAGAAGAAAGACAGAAAGAAAATCTATGCCTTCAAATTATGAGTTTTGCAAAAAATACTGTGTATACTATGGACTGCCCAAAGAACAAATCAATCAGTAGTAGAAGAGATCAAACCTAAGCTTTCCTTAGAAGCTCAGTTGATATGTCTATGACTTTCATACTTTGGACACCTCATACTATGGGAAAGATCATTAGAGACATACATCATGCTTGGTATGGTTGAAGGACAACACAGAAGAGGAAGACCAACAATGCAATGGACTGATACAACACCAAGAGCTATGGATGCTACTCTATCAACATCCATCTGACTGTTAGTTAGTTTTAGGTCATTTACCACAGGGTTGCCATGAGATGACATTGACTCAATGGCACTTAACAACAGCAACAACAACAACAAGCTAAGGCATTTTGTGGCCTATTTACTGAGCTGTATTAGCTGTTAAAGTGACAATTAATGCATGCTAGCAGTTAATGTGGTGTCCTAGCATTTAACACATGGTAATATAAATGTTGACAGCTAACGTAGAGTGGGGTAGACTGGGTGGAGAATGGGTAAAGACTGTGTCTCGCAGTTAATGCTTGGGAAGTTACAGAGCATTAAGGGGGTCTTTTTAGAAGTCCTAATCATGATGTCACTGCCTGGAAGTGCTGATTCAGATGTTGAAAACACATGGTTGTCTCATGAGCCATTTTTGAACGCCATAAATATATACGTATCTGGCATGATCATATAAAAATTCACAGGAGGACATGCCAGGGATGTGCCCAGGGTGCGGAAAAAAAGATACCTGTGTGCACATGATTTTAAACCAGTGCTGTACATCTCAAATCACCAATAAGGAGGTTCATGGCTATGCATGTTCCGGGGCACAAATAGGACCTTAAAAGTACTCTTTCCGGCAAACTGACAATTGTAAGGTAAATAAGGAAATGCCCCCTCCCTCCGACAATATTTTTTGCTCCTTCCAGAAACGTGGCAGTAAGTAAAAAGGAATTCCTCAGCTCCCGCACTGTGGCACATCCTTTTTTGCAAAATGGATATGTAAAAGGGAACACGGGTGCATTATGAAATTGTGCCACTGGGACATCAATGTGCCTGGAATGGCAGATGTCCATATTCAACATGTTCAAGTTTATGAAACTGAGTGAAAACCTGCACATGTTTGACCCTTTACTCAACACATCCCCCTTTTGACTTTTATGTGGCGGATGTGTATCTTTCAGGGTAGAGACAGGCCGATTTTACAAGGCACATACACATGCCCACAGTCTCTGCTGTCCCTTCCACTAGATTTCAGACATTTTTGACATGGGCATTCCATATTTCACTTACATGGCTTCTCTAAAATGTGCCTTCACCTGTTAACATGATAGATAATGTGGCGGAGTTATTGCCATCTGAATAGGTATAGCTAACTGCATCATTGAAGAATGAATACAGTTTGGGGCAACTGGTCATATGGTACCCATGAGCCAACATTGATTCGACGGCGCTTAAGAACAGCTGCATCACAGTATCTGCCATTCATTTAGAATACTATACAGAGCATTTCATTGTGTTAAATGGAATGCTCTGACAGTTGTATGGAGATTTTGCAGTAACCACATTATTTTGGTTGTTTACCCATAGTATCTACAACATCTAACTGCACATTATTAAAAAAATAATTTTTGAGAAAAAAAAGAAGCAATTGAAGCCTAAACTAAACTGTACAGAAAGCAGATGGGATATATGGAAAAAAAGACAAAAGCAAAGAGGAACATATGAAATAGCATTTTAGAAAGGACATCCAAGTCAAATCAGGGACATCCAGGGCAGAACGGGTCAAGAAACATCAGGGATGTCCATGTAGACATCCATGCCAGCGGCCATATAGATCCCCCTTAGGAAAGTGTGGGGTGGGGATGTCCATCTCAGGCAAGCTAGCAGATGAGGACATTCAGCGGCATAGCAAATCATAAACAGGAGATCTCATTCCCTATATGTGTACCTTCTTCTCCACACCTTACAGATGTTTCTTGACAAAATGAGCCCTTTTCTGGTGCCTGTTTCTGCCTGCAGCAGCTATATCCTTGAACGCGACTTGGGACACCCAGGACTTTTCTGAGATTGGGTGAAGACATCTTTGCGCTGGGGACATCCACAGAACTGGCTTCTAAAATGGCTGTGGGGACACCTCTGTGCTTTGGATGACCACAACTTCTAAAATAGCCCCTTATCTATCTGCAGCATAGTTGTCACGGTACAGTATGAATGTTAATATTGTGTTGTCTAGGGATTTTTATGCAAATAGAAAGGATTTTTATGCAGATACACCATCCTATCTTATCTTTCTTCTCTATCCCTCATACTCCTAGGTGAGTTCTGAGATCTCTACACGATAATAAATTCTCCTGTCAGTATGTCATGCCCATTTCAAATCCACTAGATCCACGTCATTTTTGTTTGCAGCTTTTTTCCTGTGGAATAAACTCTGCTTGACCCTTTGCACAGAATTGTCATATAAGAAATTTCAAGCTGCCTTCAAGATGGACCTTTTCTCTGTGGCTTTTGGCGATCAGCCGTAGGAAGATAATCCTATAGGTGTGCTGACTGTCTATCTTGCTTCTTCACCTTCTCCCCTCTGCTTTGTATGTTTTATCTGTTTTGTCTTGAAGTGGCATTCTTTTCTTCCTTGTATTGATTTTAAATTTTTGCACATGGTAATGGCGGTATATTAAGATCAAATTAAACCATAAACCAAACCTAAACTCATGGCTCCTAGAAGTATCCATTTTTTTTTCTATTTAGGAGGGTCTGCAAAAAAAGTGTCAAAAGAAAAAAAAAGTGATTTGACTTTCTAATTTTTCAGAAAACCAAAATAATTGCTAAAAGATCTCCATTTAATGGCAGGAAGATTTAAATATTTATCAAGCTTCACTTATTAATTAAAAATAAAAAAAATGTTTTGAGGGAAGGGGAAGAAGAACTCAAATACAGAGCAAGCACTCTGGTATTCTAAGAAAGTAGTCAGCACATTGAGCATAGTTATGGCCACAGCCCTTTTATTGCTTCGGATAATCCTGGATGTTTAAAGCCTCCACAACAATTAACCTAATAAACTTAAATCTGTTTTATGTTTCTTAAGAGTGGCACAGGAAATATTTCTCATCTATCAAGAAATGAAGTAGAATTACCTTTGTGTAATAGGTTGACCAAATTAAAATCCTAAAATCAATACTAATGCTTTAAGTATAATTAAATGTCAATGCTCAGAACTAAATAAATATCAACATAATATTCCTGCAGCAAACATAGGGAATGTTTTCACATATTCATGGCTCATGGGCAATTTTTTCCTAGAGAAAGAAAAATTTGTATTTGATAAGCAATATACAAATGTTTTCTTTTAGTTCCCAGTTGATCTTTATTTTAATGTCGTTTGACAAGACATCTGTAGCCAGAAAAATCCATTGCCAGTAATAACTTTAGAGACAATAGCACCTAGGGGCATGTTTACTAGACCATGCTAACATTTAGGGGTATGTTTACTAAACCGTCTTAGGGGTATGTTTACTAAACAGTACTAACGTCGCAGCGGCGACGTTATCACGCAATAATGGCACATTACCGTGTGATAACGTCTCTGGTGGCGTTAAGGTGCACAGAGGGTTGAGTAAGGCTCCCCAGAGGGTGGAGATAAGGGTCAATGGACTGAGAGTGGGCGGGGAGAGGCCCCAGGCACACTAACGCTGTGAAATCAGAGTCTGAAAATTAACGCCAGTCAAAACCTTGCGTTAGAGGCACATTTGCAGGAGACAGAAACCAGTTCAGTAAACTAGAACCAAAATTTAAATACAAAACACCGAACTGGCTAATAGAAAAAACAATGATAAACGGTAATCAACACTACCCATAAAGAATAAAAAGGAAGATGTCACTTTTGGAAGGGTCAATTCTGATTCCCCCTACAAAGTGAATGTTCCAACATTGATAGTGTTGATGAGGGTTTGCTGTGGTGTATATTTGGGCAGCTTGCTTATGTGGCTTTCACATGTGCAGCAACAGCATAGTGCCCAAGTACGAAAGGGCACTACGGTGAGGCTGCAAATGGGGTACAGGGGGCTGCAGGCGGGACATGCAGTGGGGCAGCTGGGGCACAGGGTGGACTAGGCAGATGCCTAGGTGACACATAGGAATGTAGAAACGTAAAACCGGCAAGACAGCAACTGACCAAGGGAAAACATGTCCACGAGTGTGTGTCCCACAGTGTCCCAGAGGACAGTACCCAGCAAGTACCCCAAAGGGCACATAACATTGGCAGGTGGTGCTGGGGGGAAGCGTGGATGTCTATGCAGCCACCCCTACCCCATATCATGCACCATAGGCAGCCGCCTACAAGCACAATGGATGACCTGGGACTGCGCACCACCAGCACCACCGGCACAAGGGCATGTCAGCATGGTGGCGGAGGGGTGCTGTTGGTGGAGGGGGCAGTGGCATCTGCCCACAGTAGACCAAGGCCAAGCCCTGTTTAGGTGGGTGCCGTGCACTGCAACAGACAAGGTCTGTCTGACGAACAGTCATGGTATCCCCAGGGAATGATCTGCCTCTGTGACAACAGTTTGGTGCAGTACACACAGGCAGTATATTCAGGGGCAGAAGGTCACAGGGTCAAGTCCCAGCTGTGGCTCCTGCAGACCATGTCCCTATATTTTACCCAGTATTAAACCATGGTAACAAAGACTGAACGTTTTATTTTATCTGCCCACTCTCTGCCCATTGACCCCTTATCTCCACCCTCTGGGGAGCCTTACTCCACCCTCTGTGCACTTTAATGCCGCCGAAGACGTTATCGCACGATACGTGATGTTCTCACACGGTAATGCGCCATCATCGCGTGATAATGTCACTTATCGCACGATAACGTTGTTGCTGCGACCCTAGCGCTATTTAGTAAACATACCCCTTAGTGTGGGGTTTGCCATGTGATAAGAGCACTATGCTGACTGTTAGTAAGAGGCCCCTTGTGAAAATCCCACACTAATGGTTAGTGTGGAATTGGGTGGGATTGGGTGAAATATCGGTATGCTGTGGGCATTGATGGTGCATCATGGTTAATGTAGTTATTATGTGTTTGCTCTAACTGCAAATATTGCTGTTATTGCAGGTGCACTTGACACTACCTGAAGGGGTAGGAGTAAGTGCACCTGCATGCTGGTTAGTGAAGTGTGGCAGGTTACCATTGTGCTAATAGTAGGGGGATGAGTGCACAAGTCCCTAAACGTTAGTATAGACCTCCGTGCTAATTTTGCAGCTCAAATGTATGCTAATAGTGCACCCTGCAGTAAACATGCCCCTTAGATTTACATATTATAAGAAGGATCATGATTCAGAAGAACATGAAATATCAGGTCATAAAGTGGCTTGTCGTGTCACTGACAGGAATTAATCATGAAACTGCAGTCATGTTAGCATATTATTGTAACTGCAATCCTGTGTGTGCCCAAGATGTAATATTTAAATACATTACAAAGACTAATTAATAATACTAAGGTGCGATGCAGCATTCCAAATAATAATGTTCTGTATTGTTTGTTAATTAAAACCTAAAAACAGGTTTAATTGTATACAGCATACAATGTAGGAATTCTATTAGGGATTGTTGGCCTTGATTTGAATGCAGTATTACAAGACAGTGTATCCCTGCCTCTTAGTGGTATGTTTACTAAACTGTGGTAAAGTCACTGGCAGTAAGGGCAGCGTTAAGGTGCCTAAAGCCATATAAGGCAGTGGGCGGGTAGGGGGCATGCCGGCGTTAGAGTGTCTTGGGCCATTTAACGTGAGCTAACAGTACCAAGTACAGTAAGGTGACAAGACGTCCTAAGGAGAGACAAGGCATCTTAAAATGTGGTAAGGCACCTTAACAGGAGATAGGGCACCTTATCTCATGTTAAAATGCCTTAACAGGAGATAATACACTGTAAAAATCACCAAAATAACCCCTATAAAGTGATAATTTTATTTTTTGTCGGATACCTCTGAAAAAGGTACACACTTTTCATTTAGTGCCCTCACTTCAGTTGTATCCCTTTTAATTAAACGTTAAAAAGTTCAAAGTTACTTAGCTGATCACGGTGCGATTTCTTTCAACACTCGCTTCAAATCCAGGAAAACGTTTGTCAGCAACTTGACTCAGTCATCAAAATGTGAATGCAGACCTCCACGCACGACGTGCACGTTTCGGGACTGATGCCCTGTTTCAAGTGCCAGCAGAGATTAGCTCAATTTTTTCAAGTGCTGTCTTCTAAACTTTTCTTCAACTGTCATATAATGCTGTAGTTCAACCAACAGCCAATTCTTTAAAAGGGCAGAAAACTCATAATTGGCTACTTTGCAGTTTTCTATCAAGATGTCAGCCAATGAGTACAAAGGGGTATCCCACTATCTAAGGGAATCCCTTCATCTCTTGAATGGCGTCACATGAGGCTGGACCAATCAATCTCTTTATTGAGACCCAGAGGGTGTACTGATTGTAAACAGTAGATCCACCTCTGTTCACAATGCTGAAGCTTACCAGTCCGATCCCCTCCCCTGGGATCAGGGGGAATGTAATCAATAATGGACCACCAAAGATCCGGGAAATCATGGTTATGTTGCAAACAATGTTCTACTATCGGAGCCGATTCAATTTTGCATCGAAGTCATGACGCATGTTCACTCAAACGTGTCTTGACCATCCGTGTTGTTCTGCCCACATACACGAGAGGGCACGGGCACTGTATAACATAAACCACAAATGCTGAAGTACAATCCGTTTCCCATCTCCGTTTAATCGACTAACCAGTCAATGGATGCAACCAAGTGCAACCTGTTAGTGAAGAGGCACAGTGCAAACAACTACCACAAATAGTGTGACCATTATGTGACAAGGATGGAACAGGGGATCTATCCCCCACAGTCGCTGATCGGGCTAGCAGATCTCCAAAATTAGCACCACGAGTAAAGGCCATCATAAGAGGTTTTTGGAAACAAGAATGTAACGCCAGAATGGGCCAGTGTTTTTTAAGAATAGACACAACAGTGGTGCTTGAAGTCATGTACGGCAAAATCCTGACAAAAAATTGTGAAGACGTGTCAGGGGTATTTATCCGCTGATCTCCCAAAATCCATTGATCTCCCAGTAGTCATTGAGGACTACTGGGAGTGAATGTTTTCTCAGTCAATGCTATTCAAACTCTGGAATTCATTTCCAGAGGATGTCGTAAAGGCTGTTAGTGTAGCTGGGTTTCAGAAATGTTTGGACGGGCTCGTGGGAAATGGTCCATAAACCATTACTAATGATTGCCCAGAATATCCCCTGCTTGCCCAATGCATGCACTGTGGAGCCTGTGTGTCTTTTGTGGAAACTGCTAGGTACTGTGACCTAGATTGGCCACTGTTGGACACAGGATACTGGTCATGATGGATCTTGGTCTAATACAGTCTGGCATATTTGCAAGTCTTATGTTCTTATGTGCCACCTAGTCAACTGCCTGGTTTGCCCTGTGCACCAGTGGCCCCCCACTGCATGACCCACATGCACCCCCCTTTGCCCCCTTTTGTACCATCAACAGTGCCCTTTCATACTTGGGCACTATGCAGTTGCTGCTAATGGAACACTACTATCACTATCTTGGGCTCACCTGGCTGTGCAGCACATTGCAGTCATTTAAATAGTCTCTCTCTCCTCAAAATACACCCTTTCCACGAGGTTTTGATATGTGTTAGGTTTCCTGACGTTAAGGTGCCATCGTTAAGGAGCAAGCCTTGTTCCCGTCCACTCCCTGCCCATTGACCCCCACTCTCCGCTTACTCTCCACCCACAGGGTGCTTTACCACTGCTGGTACTGTTAATGTATGCTAAGGCAGCGTTAACATGCACTAACGGCACATTAGCAACACGCTTGTTCCTTTAGCATGGTTTAGTAAACATAACCCTTAGACTTTTTCAAAATGATGCTTTTTCACATTATATGCTAGTCAATAACTAAGGGGTTCTTTTATTACAGGGTTGCACTTACTACATGATTAGTGGCACAACTAACATGTGACAAATGCAATCTTTTGTGTGCCACTTTGTGGGGGCGGTGCTTAGCAATTTCCCGGCAGTTTGCACATGGTCAAGCACCAGAACGCGTAGCGTGATTAACAAGGGTGCACCATAGAGGTATCATTATGTGCATTTGTGTTAATCGCCACATTGCGGCTGAGCATGCACCAATTGCCCTCGTGCTAGTGGCAATATGCTCCTCATGCCTACACTCCACTCCTAACTCATTCTCTTTACTTCCTAGCATGCGATGGCCATGCACCATGCATTTTAGCATCCAATAGCATGCTAGCATTCTTGGCTGCCAGTTACTGCATGTTAAATGCTTGTTAACTGGTTTGCAGCCAAATGTCCCTAATGTTACAGAGAGCTGGTGATAAAGATGTCTATGAGCAAGGACAACTAATGAAGGGAAAGGCACATTTGAGCAAGATTAAAATAACAGTTGAAGCTCTGGGAGCACATTCTTGAAGAGGCAATTATATAGTTAACCAGCTTTATAAATTTTGCTTTTCAAGGGATAGTCTAGTGGCTCAGAGATAGTGCTGTGCGCTGCCATATGGCAGACCAAGATTTAATTCTCAAGTCAGGTCTTCTGCTCTTCAGTCAGCCATTGAGTATGCTATAGATAGAGTACTCAGAGTTCCTGGAGCAAGGGGATTAAAATGATTGTGCAATGGAGGCATCTAGAGGTCAGATTTAAAGTCAATGGTTGTAGGTTTTCAAAAGGGTCCCTGGTGTATAGCCTCAGCTGAGTACTCTCACTGCAATGATTAAGTTAAGAGTGTTGGGAAGTAATATAAAATAGGGGAGATATCCTTGGGTAGTGGTGAATAAAGATTCATGGAGCTACAGCCAGTTGGAGGCTGATTCAGATTGATATGGAAGAGCAAAAGGGAACTTACAGCTTGATATTCAAAAGGTTTATGCATTTAAAAACAGCCACCAAACATTAAAAAAACCCTATGCATGAATATTCCGTGACACTATACTTATAGTACCAGTGAAAATTCTTGCAAGTTTTTCCAGTTCTATTAGGATAGCGCTGGGGCGGAGCATGGATATTCCAGTTATTGCTATAGATAGTCAGGAATACTCAGCCCTATCTATATAGTTATGTGGTTTATTTTAGGACAACAAAATAGCTATCTTAAATCAAACTGCTTAGTTATATGGATAGCATATGGATATTACCGACTATCCATATAGCATTGTCAGTCACTGCTGAATACATATATTAAGCACTGCCACTTTCACAAATAGCAATGCTGAATATAAACAAAATATTTGTAAAGGGTGGCTGATATTTAAAAAAATGATGACCTTAGGGTTTAAATGTTGACCTGTTGGTAAAAATTGAATGAAAAAAATATTATCAAATCTGACAGTCACTAGAATGAAAAAAATATATAAAACTGCTAGCAATTAACTTTAAAAAAGGGAAGCTATGATAAAATGAGTAAATAAGATAGAAGAAAGTAGATAGGACATATAGATAGGTTAAAATCATTAGCTGGCCAAAGGTTATTTACAAGCACCTTCTTAGAAGACTTACTGGTAAAAATATTTAAAATAAGACCAAACATCTTCTGGCATTATCTAAATGTAGAGGGGGCTATTAAAGATAAAAAGGCATCCTTTAACAAAAACTAGAAAGACGGGCCCCAATGAGAAAATAAAGAAGAGCATAAATACAGTACTGGCAAATTCCCCAAGATCTCCTTAGGCCTGCTCCATGGAATCCCGACCGTAGTGACTCTTCTAGTCATTCCTACCCCCTTCCCTCTAGTATCTTGTCCACTCAGCATCTCCCTTTCTTCCTCTCTCATCTGACCTGACTCAAGAAGCCTTCTATTTTCCCTTTGTTACTAGATACTTCTACCCACAAGTCCTGTGGATCTCTTTGCTTGACAGCCTGCCTCCGGGACCCCTTCCAGTCCTGTGCATCTCTCCATCTGGCAATCATCACCTCATATACATACCTCAGTGATCTTTTGGGGGCAGTGTCTCCAAATGGGTTAGTTTTTCATAACATGATAGCAACAAACCTCACTCCTAAGTCGGGGTATGTGGAGTATGATCTCAATCTCTCAAATTTATTGCTAATCCTCATCATAGTACTTGTGTCATGCCAAAGAGAGCTTCCTCCTGGAGTTGAGATCCTGTGACTTCCAATAGCATGGGGAATGTTTTTGTATCTTTATACTATTTACTTGGTCTCTAGCTCCATTTTTTGGTATTTGAGGATCTTCTCTCTCTTCACCTAATAATCACGTGGAACTGACACCTCTATAATCAATGCCATTATTGTGTTTGTCTCCTTTATCACTATGTCCGCTTTCCTTACATTTAGCTTTTTATCAGCTGGATTGGGAATGTACCAGATGATCATAGTCTCTTCATTCTCCATAATACGCTTAGGTCATGGTTCCAGTGTTTTTCTACTACAGAGATGTTATCATAAGAACATAAGAAATGCCATACTGGGTCAGACCAAGGTTCACCAAGCCCAGTATCCATTTCCAGCAATGGCCAATCCAGATCGCAAGTACCAAGCAGTTTCCCAAAAAGACACCCAGGTTCCAAAATGCTTGTATAGCGACAAGAAGTGGATTTCCCGGGACATCTTTAATAATGGTTTATGGACCTTTCCTCCAGGAACTTTTTTAAACCCAGCTACACTAACAGCTTTTATTACATCCTCAGGTAACAAATTCCAGAGTTAGATTACACATTGAGTGAAAAAATATTTTATTTTATTAGTCTTAAAAGGGTTACACTGTAGCTTCATTGCATGTCCCCTAGTCTTTCTTCTTTTTGATGGCATAAAGAATTGGTCTTCGTTTACCCTTTCCAATTCATTTATTAAATTATAGCCCTCTATCATATCTTCCCTCAGAGGGCTTTTTTCCAGGTTGAAAAGCCCTAACCCTTTAAGCCTCTCCTCATAGGGGTATCCTTCCAACCCCTTTACCATTTTGGTGGCTCTTCTCTGTACCTTTTATAATTCAGCTATATCCTTTTTAAGATACGGTGACCAGAATTACACATATTATTCAAGGTGCAGTCGCTTGACCCAGCATCGGGGGTGGAAGTGGGAGCTACAGACCCCTTCCACTCCCCTCACCAAGGCACAAATCGGCATCCAAAACACATAAAAAGCAGCACGCTGAAGGTGCAACCTCTTCCTTTCCATCAGAGCCCGACCCAGCATCGGGGGTGGAAGCGGGAGCTACAGGCCCCTCCTGATCCCCCCACCAAGGCACAGATCGGCAGCCGGAACACATAAAAAGCAGCACACTGCAGGTGCAACCTCTTCCTTTCCATCAGAGCCCGACCCAGCATCAGGGGTGGAAGCGGGAGCTACAGGCCCCTTCCGCTCCCCCCACCAAGGCACAGATCGGCAGCCGGAACACACAGCGTGCCCGCAACTGGAGGGCCTGTGCCTGAGGGCCTCTCCAGAGGGCCCTTTGGTGTGGCCCTTAGGCGGGGCGCATAGAAGAGGCAAATCTTCAGAATCTTCAAAATCCTGATTTCTCAAAGGTATAGTATCCTATTGCAGATAACCCAGTCTTCGAGATAGCCAGGCTAAAATGTGAAGCTTCCACAAAGATACAAAGTGCAGTAGCTCTACATGGCGGCAGACAGCAGTGAGCATACCCAGGTGTCCTACAGACGTATAACTCCTCAAAGGAAAACACACGGCCACAACCCACAAGCGCCTGGACACACAATACAGAATAAGAAAGACTGAACACGGGACAAACACCACTGATATGATAGCACTACCATATAAGCCTGCCTGAAACTTGAATACCATTGCACCCTTGTTACATTTATTTATTTAGACAGATTTGTATACCACCTTATCCTTCAATCAAAGTGGTCACCACATTTGTAGGGTTACATTTAACATGAGGGTAATTAACAACATTATACATTGAATTAACAACATTATACATTGAACTCATACGTCTAGTCGGGATGGGTGGGTATTGAGGTAGTTGCATTATTGTTCGAGTGGAGACTATTGATTGTCTGTTTCCTCATAGGTTTCTGTAAAGAGCAGGGTTTTGAGGCCTTGTGGAAGTCTTTGGTGTCATTCAGGGCTCTCAGACCCGTTGGGAGGTAGTTCCAAATTGTGGGCGCCAGTAGCGAAGGAGCTCTTCTTGAGGTTGCTTGTTAGTCCTGTGATATCCTGTAGGTGTGCCAATCATGTTGTCATTATTGGTCCTTCTTGGTCTATTGCTGATATCCCTTGTTGTGATATCTTGAAGTGCATCTGCCGAATGATGGTGAAAGATTTTAAAGATGATCAGGATTGTTTTGTATTTTACCCTGGCCATCATTGGGAGCCAGTGCAGTTGCTGTAAGACAAGGGTGATGTACTAAGTTTTTGCAGTGTCCGTAATGATGCGTGCTGCAGTGTTTTTCACCATTTGGAGTGGGTGTAAGGCCTGCTGGGGGAGGCCCTGATATAGTGAGTTTCCATAATCAAGCAGTGGTGTGATGAGTGCTTGTTGGAGTATTGGCTTGAGCTTTTCCTCAAACGTTGATAGGCCTTGTTTGCGGTTTTGGCGATGTGAGATTTCAGGTTTAGAGCTCTGTCCATTGTGATGCCCAGATGCTTAACTTCATCCTTGACTGCTATCGGTTTGTCTAGAATGCTGATAGTTTGTGGCAGAATGAAATTGGGGTTCCTGGTGACAAACATTGCATCTGTTTTATCATAGTTGACCGTCAGGTTGTTAGTTGCAAGCCAGACACTCATCTCTTCAAGGCAACTGGTTATCGTTGTGGTGTCAGGTGCTTGTAGGTTGATTGGAGCATACACCATGATGTTGTCAGCATAGAGGTGATAGTAAAGTTTGTGGCATTTGATGATGTTGCATATGGGTTGGATGTATATATTAAAGAGTATTGATGACAGGGCTGATCCTTATGGTATTCCTTACGTAATGGGGAACTGCAGAGATTTCTTTTGGGCGCATTTGACTTGCTGCGTTCGGTCTTCCAAGTAGGAGGTAAACCACTTCAGAGTATTCTTGTGTATTCCTATATGCTTCAGGCGTTGCAGTAACCTGGTGTGGGACACGGTGTCAAAGGCTGCCATGATGTCCATGAACACTAACAGGAATCCGTTCTTTATGTTATCTATGCCTCTTAGGAGATTGTCAAAGAGGGAGGTGAGTAGCTTTTCCACATTGTGCTGGGGTTTAAAGCCATGCTGGTGGATGTCCAGTAGGGCATTCATGTCAATGTGGTCCTGAAGTTGTCTTTGCACTATCTTTTCAATGATTTTCACAATGAATGGCATGCTGGAGATTGGACGGTATGATTTTGGTTCAGAGGGGGTTAAGGTGCTGCTTTTAAGTATTGGTCATATCATGGCTTGCTTCAGGGATTTCGGCATATATCCATGTTGGAGGGATTCCTTAATGATTTTGTGAATGTGATGAGAGAGCTGGCTTCTGGTGGCTTTAAGCCAAGACACTGGGCATGGGTCTGATGGTGAAGTTGTTGTGTTCCATCTTCCAGCACCGATCTCCCCGATCAGTGGACGAACAGAGGAGCGGGAAAGCGAACACCTCCTCCACTCCTGAGCGCAAGGTCAATCAGAGGGCCAGGATCGCCCTCATAAGGACACCACTCCAACGGGCGCCAAGATCCACAACAGCAGCACCATCTTCCAGCACCAATCTCCCCAATTGGCGGGTGAGCAGAGGAGCGGGAAAGCGAACATCTCCCCTGTTCCTGAGCGCAAGGCCAATCGGAGGCCCAGGATAGCCCTCATAAGGACACCACTCCACCGGGTGCACCTGCGCCTGGCAGGCCCGCGCCTGAGGGCCTCGCCAGAGGGTCCTTCGGCACGGCCCTTAGGCGAGGAACAGAGGTGAGAATACCCATCAACACTGGATCGAGGACTCAAACATAAGAATGCCACTCCACAACACGATAACGACAATGACTATAACAACTCGCCACCAGGAAGAAGAGAAAACCACAGCCACCCAGGGATAAGTAATGTCCGAACGAAGGGAGCAAGCAATTTCAGAACTCCATCAAGCTGATCCCTGGTCAGTAAACTGCAAACATGCACCACATCTACCACTACCTCATTGCCTACCTCACACTCCTCCACACATTCACACCCTACACACAGGGGTTCGGACCCAATGCGCAAGCCCCCTTGCTCCACGTACATACCACTCAACCTGCATGGACACCATGGTCATCCCACTCTAAAGAACCCCAGCACATTAAGCCAGCAGTTTACAAAACACACAGTACCACACGTACTATGCCCACTCATCTCACAAATAGTACGCACACCAACCCAATCATAATGGCCAACAACAGGTGTGCACTATTGAACGCCAGATCAATCAGGAACAAGCCGAATACTATCCTCGACCTCATCCTGGACAAAAAACTGGACATAATCTGCATCACCAAGACCTGGCTAGACGACTCAGACCAGGTCATCTTAAATCAAGTAACCCCAACAGGCTACTCAGCATTCAATTGCATCAGAGCACAAAAGAGAAGAGGAGGTGTGCTGATACTAGCCAGAAAGGAATACAGATTTAAAACAATCTCTACCAGTAATTTGATCAAATCCAGTACAATCACCATAGCTAACAAGTACCTCAGCATCTCCCTCACCTACAGGCCTCCTGGAGCCACAGCTGAACATCTCTCCACAGTACTTGAAGCAATATGCGCACACAGCAGAAAGCACAAACCCCTCATTGCACTAGGAGACTACAATCTAACCTCCACACACACCAAGGAAGCTGCAGTATTCCTAAAAGCCATGGCGGCGCTAAAATATTGCCAGACAATCATTGCCCCAATGCTCCAGCATGGTACCACTCCAGACATGGTCTTTATTCCAACACACTTGGTTGAACAGGGCAAGGCCATAGCACCAGCAATCGCGCTGGTCCCTTGGTCAGATCATCATATGATTGCCTTAATTTTGTCCCTGAATAACTCCACTCAACACGTGGAAGATGAGAGCATAGCCAGACATTTTAGAGTCTTCAACAAAGACTCATTCATAAACAAAATCATACCACAGCTCCAGCAGGAATACGACACCCTTGACCTAAGTATAGAGAAATGGAACTGCATAAAATCTAAGGCAGCATCAGCTCCCATTAGAACAGAACCACAAGCCCGCAGGAAGTCCAATGCCCCTTGATACTCAAGTGATATCAGGGATACAAAGCGCACTCTCCGAAGGCTGGAGAGAAAATGGAGGCAGGACAAGTTGCATGACTCTCTGGCTCAATACAGAGCCAAGCAACTGTATTAGAACAACCTGATAAATGAGCATAAACAGTAGCACCATACGAACCTAATCATGAAATCTGTCAACAAACCAAGGGAACTCTTTAACATTGTCCAGAAGCTCACTAAAGACACCACGCAACACTGTACCCACCATCTTGACCCACAGGAAATTGCGGACTCCATAAAATCGAAAAGCACCATCCAGACATGCTCCCTCCACCACAGACAGATGACCATGAAATAGAAGAGGCACACCAAACCTGGGAGGACTTCAGAATACCATCAACACATCAAGTAGAGGACATAGTGAATGACTCAACACAACAACTTCACCGCAGACCCATGCCCAGTGTCTTGGCTTAAATACTGCTGTACTCTTATCAATTCTGTCTAAGTCATCCTACATTGCAATGTAACTGTACTGATATGAATCCTCCTGTATTACTGTAATTTTTATTACCATCAATATCAAGATACTACTTTACCATACCATTTTCCCCTAACACTCACTGTTCCCTCTATCTCAACATTTGACCACACACAACCCCCTAACACCAAGCCCCTCAGTTCCTGCAACCACCATCCTAACATGGCTACCTCTTATTCTTGCTATAAAGACTATATAGGCTGAAACTTAGCAAAGAAGGGGAAATGCAAAGGAATATAGATGATATGCTGGAAGTTATGTGAAATCTCCAGGCTCTTGGAGAGAAGATAAGTGCCAACCACATAGTAACCCTTTTGCTGTGCAGTTTAACAGAGTCATACAGTGCTTTGATTAGTGCCCTGGAAACTAGGTCAGAGGGAGAGCTGATGCTGGATTTTGTGAAGGGCAGGCTAATGGATGAATTCCGCTGCAGTCGGGAACTTTTATGTGAGAAAGTGGAATGAGATACAAAGGTAGCCCTGTGAGCCACCAGAGCTAGACTGAGCAGTAAAGAAGGCAGAGCATGTTTTAAATGCAAGAAGCTGGGACACTTTAAGGGAGACTGTACATTGTGGAAATCAGAGCAAAAATCAAAATGCTAAAATGGGCCTAAGCAGATTGTTAAGGCCATGATTGCTGAACACGATATATAGAATAATGGCATACAACTTTAAAGCAACAAGGAGTCATATGTTACAAGGGTGATGGATAGACTCAGGTGCCACAAAGCACATGAAAACTGATAAGAATTTCTTTACGGAACTGGATTCAAGTTAGAGTAGCACAATCTGTTACGCAGATAGCAGCACAGTAAATGCAGAAGGAATCTAGGGCAGAATTCTGGTATGTCCCAATTCATATGGACATAAACTGACAATACCTATAAAAGATGTGCTTTATGTTATAATGTTTAAAAGTTATAATGTAAAAAGTTCTAGAAGCTGTTTTATGTAACAAGTTAGTTATCTGTAAACTGCCCTGATCTTTGGAAGGGGCGGTATAGAAAGCTGAAACAAACATATAAATAAATAAATATTCCAGAGCTACAAGGTGGACTGTTATCTGTGAGGTCCCTTGCAGCTAAAAGACTCTCTGTCAAATTCAGAGGTGACAAGTACACTATCCAGGATAGAGGGAAAGTAATAGCCGAGTGGATGACCATCTGTATTGCCTTGAATCAGCCAAGAAAGACATAAGACTCTGCATGCAGAGTCACTGCAATTGCATCTATGCATGGCACAGATGTTTAGGTCACAGACACTCAGGGGATATATGGGCACTTCAAAGACCGATTCTCATGAGGGATCTAGTAGTGTTTGATTGCCCAGTGACCTTGAAATGTAAATGCTGCAGTAAAGATAAGGACACAAGGATGACACTTCCAAAGGCAAGTCAGGATAGAGCCTCAAGACCACTGGTGCTCATACACAGTGACGTGCACAGTCCTATGAAACTGGCCACACCAGAGGGCAAAAGATACATTCTGCCTATCACAGATGTACACTGTCACTTACCTGATGAAGAGCAAAGGTGAAGTCCTGGACAAATTGCATGCCTATGTGGCAATGAGAACTAACAGGTTTAGGCAGAAGTGGGTTGTGTTCTGAAGTGACAATGGTGGTGAGTTCACAGGACAAGACATAGAGAGATTCCTTAGAAAACATGGGATAGAGTATCAGTCCTGTATACTCTAGTACCAAGAAGAAAATCAGAAGCCTTACAGAAATGATTAGATGTATGCTGAAGGACTCAGGACTATCTGAGAGAAGAAGCAATGACAGTCATTTATTTGTAAAACAGACTGTTCTCCAGAACAGAGGCAAAGAGGCCATAGGAACTGTGGCATGGTAAGAAATCTATTGTGAAACATCTCAGAATGTTTGGATCCAAAGAATTCATCCACATCTCAGAGGAGAAGCACAGCAAGCTGCAAAACAAAGCTGTGGAAGGGATTCTCATGGGGTATGGTGAAGGTACCAAGGGATACAGAATCCTGGACCCAAACACAGAGAAGGTAACCATCAGTAACGATGTGACATTTGCTGAGGAACTGAGAGAGGGTGTGATGTCCTCACCAGAACAGAGAATAGAACAGAGATGAGAAGAAACTGACTACCCAGACACCAGAACAGATGGTTGAAGTCAGCTTGGGACCAATCACTGCAAGTGGGCAGACTCAAGCAAGCACAGATACAAGTGATCAAACTTAGCCAGACCCAAAACCTCAGCCAAGGTGCTCAACAAGAGACAACAAAGGTAAGCCACCTCTACACATTTCATACAAGGCAAGTACAGTGAATGCATGTCAACTGACATCATGGGAGGACATATCTCAACTTCAAGAAAAGAAGCTAAGAAATGGATGAAAGTAGCAGAAGAGAAAATGAAGTTTTTCTACAAAAACCAGACATGGATACTCATGGAACTGTCAGAAGGAAGAAAAGCCATAGGTTGAAAATAGACCTTTAAAGTCAAATGCAACACAGATGGGAGAGTTAAATGATACAAGACTCATTGCCAAAGGATACTCCCAAAAGTATGGAGAGGACAATGATGTTTGCCATCAGAACATTGCTTTCTGTAGCAACTGAACAGAAAATGCATGTAAACATTTCAATGTCAAGGCAGCTTTCTTACGTGGTGAGCCAATGGAGGACACCTGCATGCAGCATCCACGGGGATTTGAAGTTCCACAGAGAACAGACTTGGTATGCAAACTACACAAGAGTATCTATGATCTGAAGCAGGCCACCAGAGCCTAGAACACCAACATAAACAAATTGCCCACAAGGAAGGGTTTCAAAGAAGCAAAGCAGACCCCTGCATATACACAAAGAGGCTAACAGACAGATGGGTGTTTGTGCTCATCTAGGTGGATGACCTGTTAGTCTACTTTGAGCATGAAGGGGACAAACATGGGTTACTAGAAGCCCTGAACAAGAACTTTGAGACAAAAAAACCTTGGAAACATAAAACATTACTTGGACATCCAGATTGAAAGAGAAGAAGATGGTGGCTTTCTTCTAAGTCAAAGGCATAAAATACTGGAAGTGGTCCAAACTTTAAGTATGAAAGAGGCAAAACCAGTAAAGTCACCCAAGGAAACCCACTATGTAAAAGAAATGAACAGTCCAGGTACCTTACTGGCAACAAATCATCAGTACAGGAAGGCAAAAGGAAAATTGTTGTTTATTGCCACTGTTGGGAGACACAATCTTGCAGTTTCCGTGGGAATATTGTGCAGGAAGGTCTCAAGGCCAAGTCAAGTGGACTGGAATGCAGTGAAGAGACTCATGTGTTACCTAAAGGGGACCATGAACCTCAAGATGAGATTACCAGCAGCTAGTGAATGCAAACTAACCAGATACATGGATGTAGATTGGGCAGGAGACTTCTGTGATCATAATTCCACAAGTGGCTATGGGTTTCTAGCTGGAAGCAGTTGTCTGTAGCACTCTCATCAAAAGAGACAGAATATGTCACAGCAGCACAATCAAGTCAAGAAGTAAGTTGGCTAAGGCAGTTGCTGGGGGATTTGGGACAGCAACAAACAAAGCCTATACAGATTCTTGAGGACAATCAAGGGTGTCTTGCTCTAGCACAGACAGAATAGGTTAATCCCAGAATAAAGCACATTGATGTAAAATATCACTTCTTGAATGACCTGCATAATCATGGGCTCTTCGACCTGCAGTACTGTGCAGCAGAGGACATGGTAGCAGACATTTTCACTGAGCCACTACCAGTTGAAAGTCACCTCAGGGTATTTAAGAGCATAGGTCTCATATCAGCCTTTTCTATTAAGAAGGGTGTTGAAAAGCATGTAATAGATCCAGGCTGATTATCGGAAAGTTTAGGGGGGAATTTTCAGTGGCAATGGCCAGCACAGTTAAAGCAACTGGCCATTGCAGCTGTAACTTTGCTCTGGATATTCAATGCTGGGGCCATATCCACCCTTAATATATTTATTTCTAGAGGAGTATACAAGTAAAGTACAGTAGGTGGTGGTATTGTATAAGTAAGATTACAAGTTTCCTTACAGAAGCCTATGAGAAGGAAACACACTCAGAGGGTAAGTTTCCTGTTCCTGTTTGCCAGTAGCAGTTGTTCAGTTCTGTTAGACAATCCATGTGCTTGCAGCCATCTTAGCATGAAGCTCTGTCTGTGTATCTCATGCCAATTCTCAATGAATGTATCCTGTACATATAATAATAATTTTCCCTTCTGAAACTCATAGGATGTACTTCTGCTGTTTAACCAACAAACTCTCAATGCAGTTTTCCATATCATCTTGCTAGGCCAGTCCAGACAAATGGGTTGTGTTCCCTTACCATCAGATTGGTGAAGACAAAGAACAAATAAAAATGAACCACATGAGATAAAGGGAACCAACCCTGTGTTTGTATATAATTTAGACTTTATTGCTGGTAGAAAAATAATGCAGATTGTCACAGCCCCTCCCGGTAGCAGCGTGCTGAAGGGTCAGGGTGGACATTTATTGTTTGTTGAAGCCGGGAACTCTAACTTAAACCAGGTGTATTATGGTCCTTGTAGTTCCCTTCTTTATAAAGAATAGTTGTGTGAGCCTTGTGCTGGGTTAAATATAAGGTTTTATTCCCTTAATGTGCTAAGGTTCTCCAAGAAGACAACATAATTCACCTTAATTCAGGGTTTCTACCAAAGTATTTACAAAGTCCAAAACTGTTATAAGAGCTTCACAGTCTTTTCCATTCAAGCAGGGTTTTTGAATATAAACAGGTTAAATAAACACAAAAACTTCTTCTTTTCAGCTCAACAAAGCAATGACATTTTAGAGCATGTCTTATGCTATGACTCTGTGAGAGATTCTATACTCTCAGCTACACAGAGAGTACAGTCCATAGGATATTCAGGTAGCAACGATTCTGGTTCTACAAGGTCGGTTTGCATATCCTCTTGCTCAGATATGGTGTCTGCTAAGCCTGAGCTTTCCCTAGGCAAAACTGGTTGAACTTCAGTAGTTTTCTCCAAGACTTTCCAGCCTGGCTGGACCTGGTCTGGCAAACAATTAATGTGTCTTTTATCTAGGAGCATCTGCACAGGTTTCCAAAGCTTTCCCCAGCTTTTTTTCTCATATCTATGGCTCTATGGTTTATAAGCCTTTCTAGGACCTGGCACACATTCAGGAAAGGAGGTGTGAATGTACCTTTGTTCTCTGAGATGTGCGTTGCTGGTATTCCCTCTACCAGGCACTCTCCTGCTTACACTGTCTTCCCTGGAGACTTCTTTCTGGAGCTTTTCAGCATGGGCTTGTCCTTCCTGGAAGTTGTCCCTTCCTTGTAAGAACTGCAAGCTTAACTGCCTTTCCTTCCGTAGTTGGAGCTTTCCCCTTTCTCTCTCCTTAATAGCAGGGGTTTCTGTTGCTCTCTGTATTTGTGGTCCTCTCTGCTCCTGTGGTCGTCTCTCTATTCGAGGTCCTCTCTGTATTGGTGATCCTCTCTGTATTGGTGATCCTCCCTGGAGACTCCTGACCGAGCACTGCTTATAAAGCCGTTTCTCTAGTGAGCTTTCTGGCCCTCTACTAAGGTGTGTTTGATTAGCTATTGCATCATTACAATCTGGGTGTGTCAGCCTACCTTCTGCAGCCTCATGCCTACTCCCTCTAGCTGCACTTCTTGGTAACTGCATTCTCTGTAAATCAGTTTCTTTAAAAGAAACAGAGTTTTCTTCTAACTCCATAGCTTCAGTAGTGTCAGCTTCATCACAAGATATAGAATAAATTAGTTTTCTCAGGTAGCAAGTTATGCAGCCCTATTATTGCAGTTACTAAAATAATAAATCACAGTTTTAGACACAGTCATTGATTTACTCTGCTCTCATATGTACAGAAAATTAGCTGTCTGACTAGGCTAGGTTCACACCCCCGGGAGAATTCAGACCAGTATCTTAGCTTTTGCCAGAACAATTATGACTGGGTCTCAGGAATCGCACAAAGTCCAAAGGATGTCAGTAGTCCAATGCAGGCTGCAGACAGTCCGAACGAGCTGCATGATAACACAGAGCTTCAAGTCTGTAGAAGAGATTCCCTCTTTCCCAATATTAGTCCTTGTCCTTGCATACTGTCTGACTTTCCAGCTGGAGAAAGGCAGGCAGTTGGGCTAGATACTGCAGAGAGCAAACTGCCAGTGTCAGGGAGCTAAGTTCAAGTTCCCAAACAGTGTTCAAAAGTGTCTCCGTCCCTCCGTGTCTAGTGTATGTCTTCATCTTGACTTCCTCGTCGTGGCACGGTAATTGACTGATCTCAGATCCTGTATGTCATCTTCAGCGAATCATGTAACAGTTGTCAGGTGGTCCTTCTTCAAACAAAGGTCCATGGTGAGAAAAGATGCTAGTATGCAGATTCATACATTGTTGCAAATGCTAGGACCAGTAGGATGAGAATGGGCCTCAGCAATTAATTCTCTTGCATGTAGTCATAAAGAATAACTCTGTTGTATAGTACATAACTTTGCAGAATTGCTTGTTCTACAGGTTTAATGCTTGCATTGCAGAAAATAATTCCATCTTGCAACAGGAAGCCATGTTGCATGGTTCAGGCTTTAGTTTCTGAGCAAGGCCCTGTGGTACCAGCAATACTGCATGAGCAATCATACTGTGAATACACACAAGTGGTAAAAGAAGTTAATATGGAAATGATATAAGTAAGATCAAATCAACTCAATCAGTGTCATGAGTATAACTTCAAACTTAGTTAATCTAAACTCAATCTAAACTCAATGTAAATCTTGATATATAGGTTATACAATATAATGGGCCAGTGTAGCTTCAACTGAACACCTAAATGTATAAGTGTGTTAGTAAAACAAACCATAAGCTTTCATTGATAAATGAAGCAACTCAGTTAAGTGGAATGCATAACTGAAAAGATAATGGTGTCACTAATCAATGAGGCAATGCTCCATCAAATCCTGCAGAGGAGGCCCATAGCATAGAACATGACACAGGGTATGAATCTGTCTTTGATGATATAAGGAAACCAAGAATTGAATTGCCAAGAGAAGGGCAAAAAAGACGCAATGGCATGAGGCATACAATCAGTCTGTAAACTGTCCACATCATGTGTATCAAAGTTGCAATCAGTGGCATCCAGGCTTTCCTGGTCAATGGACAGTTCAAATGTGTGAGAGTCCTTATAGTCCAGTAGGTAGTTCAAGGCTTCAGCAAAGTTAATGTCATGGCCTCAAAACACATCCAGCACCTGGATTTCAGTAAAAACAGCATATGAATCTAAATAAAGCTGGGCTACTCCATCAACAGTAACAATGGAGTGCTTAGAAACACTGATTAATAAAACATTGTAGGGTAGAGGAACTTTATTCATGTTTATTCTTGGTAACCAGAAGTTCCACCAGAGGGGTACAGACTAGCCATAAATTATTTACAACAGCAACCCTTGTTTCAGAAAAATCATCATACTTAGTCATGGTAACTTTGCATTTTTCTTTCACATTTGCAGTTATCAAACCGCAAAGAGCTTCAGTAATGTTCTTCAGGAAAGGTTTACATGGGCACAACCAATAAATGTCCTTGGCGCATTGACACAAGCCTAAATTAGGTACAAGATACTCTTGTGGTTCATCATGGTGATAAGCTAAATCCTCAGGAGTATTGACACACAGATAAACGTTTTCAACCAGGTGCCAACATTAACCACTGTCGTGTGTTAGTTGTACATGGATCAAAAATGTTGAAGTGTTTCTGTAAAAAAGATTGTAGATCCAGTAACACAAAGGATTTCTGTGTGATTATCTGAGACTGTGTGATCAGGAATCCAGGTGTATCCTGTTGCACAACACCAGAAGGTGGGCCAGGCTCAATCAATTTGGCAATTTCGGATCCTGCTGTCAGTAAAATCAGGAAGAGGACATTCAAAGTTTGGTTCTCCATCTGAAAGACAAAACAAACAGGCTGTCCTGTTCTAGGTTAGTATTTGTTATTTCAAATTGTAAAAGATAGAATTATTTAGTAAATCTATATCTTTGGCAATTTCTGCATCTGTAAAAGTTCAAGAATTCTCTTTTCTCTTCTATAAGTATCCTTCACTTAAATGCTCATAAAATCAAAACTATGATTAACAAAAGAGACTTTTGAAAAATCACAGGCCAAGAAGCTGTTCTCTGAGTGGTTCCAAAATTCTTACTTCACTTAATTTACATGTGCTCGGTGTCTAATGAGCTGAGCAAGGATAAAGTGTTAAGATCTCTTAAAGAGGATAATTAGAAACAGAAGTTAAAGATTCTTACTTCACTTCAAACTAGATACACAATTAAGTCAAACCACTTCTGAAGATTTGCCAGATCTAGGTAATAACAATGAATTCAGATATACAGTAAATGCATATCTACAGACTCCACAAATGCTGCACCTTTGTAAAACACTAAAGAAGAGCGGGACCTAGGCGTGATTGTGTCTGATGATCTTAAAGTAGCTAAACAGATAGAAAAGGTGACAGAAAAAGCTAGAAGGATGCTTGGGTGCATACGGAGAGGAATGGCTAGCAGAAAAAGGAGGTGATAGTGCCTCTGTTATAAGTCTTTGGTGCAACCTCATTTGGAGTATAGTGTGCAATTCTGGAGACCACACCTTCAAAAAGATATAAACAGGATGGAGTCAGAACAGAGGGTGGCTACTAAAATGGTTAGTGGTCTTCATTATAAAGCATATGAGGATAGACTTAAGGATCCCAATATGTACACCTTAGAGGAAAGGAGGGATAGAGGTGATATGATTGAGATGTTTAAATACCTCCATGACATTAATCTACAGGGGGAGAGCCTCTTTCAATTGAAAGCAAGTTCTGCTACGAGGGGACCTGGGATGAGAGTGAAGGGGGATAGATTCAGGTGTGATATGCAGAAATATTTCTTTATGGAAAGAGTGGTAAATCCATGGAATATTCTCCCAGTGGAGGTGGTAGAGATAAGGACAGTGTCTGAATTCAAAAAAGCATGGGACAAACACAGAGGATCTCTAAAGGATAAAAGGGGACTGTTGTAGTTGTTGATATGGAAGGACAGACTAGATAGGCCATGTGGTCTTTTTCTGTCATCATATTTCTATGTTTCTATGTTTTTAAAAGCTGTATAAGAAATACTCACATACAGCAAATGGGTTAGACTGTACCCTTGTCAGTACAGCTTCCCCTGTCTCTGAAATGCCTTTCTCTGAGACTGAGAGACTAGTAAATGTGGACATTCCATGCGGGAAAAAGTTCCTCAGTCCATGGAATGACAATCATACTTGCACTCCATCTCAAGCGTACTTATAAATTCACTCTGGTCAAGACATAACCATGACTGGAACCCTTTAATGTCAGTTTCCTATAGGAACTAAACAAAACCTTTTATTTTTATGTGGATAGGTGACCTCAGAAATGTACTTTCTATCTCTAGAATATTTACATCTCTATGCACTCTCTTGCGAATGTCTCTAAAACAATTAACAATTAAAACAATTAATACTGTTAGTTTTATTGTAAGAAAGACGTTTCTCAGGAACCTATGAACAAAGAAGAAAAAATCATTATTTCTTAAATCATAACTGTCAAAGATACCACACTGAAAGGAGCTGAAATCAAATTCAGACTGTTGCATTCTTGAGTGCAATATTTCTTGGCAGAAAAGAGGGCTCAAACATTTGGGCATTTGAAAGTATCTTAGATACAGCACATTTAAACCTTGCATGCACAGGACTTTTCCTAGGCTGTTTGCAAGCATGTTTTAATCTCTTTTGTGTATGGACAGGTAATTTGTTATTCCTGTCTATATCTGAAAGTAGTTTTGTTGGCGATGGGCCAAGAAAAAAAGTTTTAAACTTTGGCTTTTGACTGCAGTCAGGAATGGATCATGGTACACATTCCAGATTTTCCTGTTGCACAGAGAACAATGGCTCTATGTCTTTTATAGACAAGTCCCAATCTGGGAAATTGGCCAGTTGTACTGTTACCTGCTTTTTCTCTGTATGTGAAAACTTTTTTCACAATGAAATGGTTTAAAATTTCCTTACTTTTGTTCATATTAAAATTAATGAAACATTTTACTTTAACTCAAAATCAGGGTTTAGCAGAAGCTGGGCTGTTTTTTGGAGCTAAGCATTGAGGTGTACCTACCCCCTCTTTCAAGGAGTCAATTCCCAGCTTTTCTTCATTAACTGGAGGAAGGCTAGAAAGACACTACCTTTCTCTTCCTTGAGAATCCTGTATTCCCAGGATCAGTGGAGAGAATTTATGGCTCTCTGCTCCAAAGTCTGTAGCAGTGGGAGATGAGAGGGGCTCTTTCTCAGAGCTAACCTGCTCAAGGGTACCCTCTACAGAGGAGTTATTATTATTATTATTATTATTAATGAACATTTATAAAGTGTTACCAGGTATACACAGCACTGTACAGACACAGAAAAGCTTACAATCTAAAAGAACGGACATACAGTAGTAGGAAAGGGGAAAAGCAAAAGGGGACCTGAAACATAAGGATGGGGATTATGAGCCAAAGATGGTCTCAAAGAGGTATATCTTGAGCCGCGACCTGAAGAGGATGAGGGAAGGGATTGACACAGGGAAAGGGGTAGGCTATTTTAAGCAAAAGGGGCAACAAGGTTAACGGAGCTAAGCTGAGAGTTAGCAGAAGTAAAATGTGGCATGTAAATAAGAAAAGCAGAAGATGAATGAAGATTATGGGAGGGGGTGTAGGGAGAGAAGAGAAATAAAGAGGAGCAGCAGAGTGAATGCTCTTATGTAAGAGGATAAGTAGTTTGAACTGAATATGGCAATGGATAGGTAGCTGGTGAAGGGACTTTAAAAGAGGAGTAATGTAAAAGAGGCGCGACCCGGACCGAAGCCTCTCTTCGCCATCCAGCTCTGCCAGGAGGGAGAGGAGCTGCCCAAGCAAATCAGCTGCACTGTCGCAGCATCGTGCTGCCCAATCGGGGCAGCCTTCTCCAGCTTGATAAAGAGGTGTGACCCTGACCGAAGCCTCTCTTCGCCATCCAGCTCTCTCAGGAGGGAGAGAGGAGCTGCCCAAGCAAATCAGCTGCACCGTCCCAGCATCATACTGCCCAATCGGGGCAGCCTTCTCCAGCTTGAAAAAGAGGCACGACCCGGACCAAAGCCTTTCTTCGCCATCCAGCTCTCCCAGGAGGGAGAGGAGCTGCCCAAGCAAATCAGCTGCACCGTCCCAGCATCGTGCTGCCCAATCGGGGCAGCCTTCTCCAGCTTGAAAAAGAGGTGCGACCTGGACCGAAGCCTCTCTTCACCATCCAGCTCTCCCAGGAGGGAGAGGAGCTGCCCAAGCAAATCAGCTGCACCGTCCCAGCATCGTGCTGCCCAATCGGGGCAGCCTTCTCCAGCTTGACAAAGAGGCGCGACCCGGACCGAAGCCTCTCTTCGCCATCCAGCTCTCCCAGGAGGGAGAGGAACTGCCCAAGCAAATCAGCTGCACCATCCCAGCATTGTGCTGCCCAATCGGGGCAGCCTTCTCCAGCTTGAAAAAGAGGCGTGACCCGGACCGAAGCCTCTCTTCGCCATCCAGCTCTCCCAGGAGGGAGAGGAGCTGCCCAAGCAAATCAGCTGCACCGTCCCAGCATCGTGCTGCCCAATCGGGGCAGCCTTCTCCAGCTTGAAAAAGAAGCACTGCAGGTGCACCTGCGCTGTGCGGGCCCGTGCCTGAGGGCCTCGCCAGAGGGCCCTTTGGTGCGGCCCTTAGGCAGCGGCTCACAGCAAGACGCCCGAGAAACCTCCAAAGAATCCAATTTCTTCTGTACAATCAAGCAGCGGCTTGAGCTCCCCAAGGTTTGAGCTCTCTCTCAACAACACAGACATCATTACAACTACAGCAAGTAATTATAAATTATCTGCACGGAACTAAAGTACTTTTAAGTTAATGTTCCTATTACTAGTGCCAGTAACCTGTCATTAATATTACCAGTAGCTCGCCATATCTGTGTTACTCTGACCAAGTTTACTGTTGCCAGTAGCTTGATATACATGTATCACTCTGACGAAGTTTACTGTTGCCAGTAGCTTGCGCGATCTGTGTTACTCTGACTAATTATACTGTTGCTAGTAGCCTGCTATACCAATGATACTCTGACTAATTTCACTGTTGTCAGTATCCTATCCTTCTATCTCTGCTACCAGAAACCTCCTATTATTGTGTCCACAATCTAATAATAGATCTGCATTCCATGACCAATCTATACCTAGAGCAATAGGATCTGCTTGTCCCCACTCTGAATAGATCTGCTTGTCTCTGAATAGATACTTTCACTTTGCATTCCTTCAGGTAGCCTTGTAAACCATCTGGGTCAGTCTAGTCTGCAAATTTGCAACTTGCTTGTCTAAACTGTGTTACTAGGGATATTAGATCTGCATCCTATAATCTATCTATACCTAGAACAATAGGATTTGCTTGTTCGAAGACCAGTGAGAATCAGCCCTGACGGAATTCTCACAAATCTCCCCCACTCACTAGTAACATCTCACTATCTCTTTGATTACATTCAGAGTGAGTAAAATGGGTTCCCCTATCACCTTAACTGGCTGCTACCTACTCCTCTCCTTCTGCCTCTCATTCTCCCGAGCTTTATCCCTTGAAATCAACCGGATACCTATTTTATACAGTCAAGGGAAAAGGTGGTCAGGTATACCCAGGTTCAGTTACAATTGGAACTCTCATCCACATCACAAGCATCTAATATACATTCCACTCCAACATTCGATGAGAGCCAAACATGATGAAAGCCTCTATTCACATAGTTTAAAATGTGCCCTCATCAACGCCCGCTCAATTCGTAAGAAATGGCCTGTGATTGCAGACACAATCTCCATCCATAACCTTGATATCCTCATGGTTACTGAAACATGGCTGTCCACAGAAGACAATGTACTACTTAACCAGCTCCTTCCACCAAATTTCTCAGTGTTTACCAGTCACAGACATAACAAGCGAGGAGGGGGTGTGCTCATACTCTCCAGATCAGACCTTCAGTTCCAACTGATAGATGCCCCTAGCACCGACCACCTAGAGTTAGTCTCTATTTCCAACAAGTTATGCGCTATAAACCTCTTATACCGAGCACCTTCAGCCTCCCCAGATGTCCTTCCAGCCATTATAGATCTAGCTTCCAACGTACAGAATCCTAATACTCCAATTTGGATTGTTGGTGATTTTAACCTGCCAGCTCTTCAAGATAGCCATTCAGCTGCTTTCCTTGAAGCGCTCGAATCTCTTGGATACCAACAATTAGTTCATGAACCTACCCATGTGAAGGGAAACACCCTTGACCTTATATTCGCCCCACAGTTCGTATACGACCAATCATACAATTCTGTGATATCTATATCTGATGTACTGTGGTCAGATCATAAACTCATTACTTTCCAGATTCCTACCTATAACAGACATTCAAAGACCAACAATGCTCCAAATAACAGCTCTAAACCTCTGGCTAGGAGCTTTCTTCCATTCAACAGAGATCGCATACTTGCTGGAACATGCTCAGTTCGTAACGAGTCCTCACTAGAAATAGAAGACCTAATCACCTGCTGGAACAGCAGTCTTAATACAATTGCACTATGGCCACCACTCAACAGACCGCCTAGGAAAAGAGCTTCTGCACCATGGTACACAGATGAATTGAGACTATCACTATCCCAACTATGGAACCTTGAGAAGCGCTGGCGTCAGTCTCGCTCCACGGTAGACCAGGTAGCCTACCTCAATCAGCTATCCATCTACTGCAAGGCCATCTCAGATAAAATGAAGCAGTACCACATGGACACCTTGAAGCGGGCCTTAAACAAACCTCATGATTTGTTTAACCTAGTCAAGACCTTATCGAAGGAACCAACCCCTGAAAAGCAATGTGAGATCCATCCCCAGGACTTTGCGGTCTACCTACAATTCAAGCTTACACAAACAGATAAACCTCCTTTAGAATTTACCCCCATTGCCCAAGAGTGCCCAACAACTCTAACCATTTTCTCTATGCCTGCCAAGAAGCGAATTAAAGATCTGATCATATCTCTCAATTCCACCACTGCTCAGACTGACCCTTGCCCAGTTTTCTGGATAAAGGAACTGCGCTGCGAATTCAGCCCAATAATAGCTAAAATAATAAACCTGTCTTTCAATTCTGGTACGTTCCCCTCTGCCCTCAAACAAACGTCCATCAGACCACTCTTAAAAAATTGCAAGCTAGATCCTCTAAAGGTAGACTCCTACAGACCCATCTCAAGTATTCCTTTTCTCGCAAAGTTTTTTTTTTTTTTAATTAAGGTTTTTAGTCATATACAACAACCAAATAAAGATAAGAACATCACTGATGTTACACAAAATTAGAACCAAATCAATACTAAGAAACATCAGAAACAATACAGTAACAACAGAATATACAGTCCACATCATGAGAACCATCTGCTACTTAAATAAGGAAAAAGAAAACAATAGAAATCAAGTAAAAAAAAATTGACTACATACTAGGAGGAGACATCAATACTACGTGACCCAGTTAAACCCTGTTTCTCCAGCAAAAAACTTTCCAGGTGTGATACATCAAGAAACACATATGAAGCGCCTTCATATGTAATCAGGCACTTGCATGGAAATTTTAAAAAGAAAGTAGCACCCAGGTCTACAACACGCGGCTTTAAAGCTAGAAATTGTATGCGCTTCATCTGGGTGCCACGAGACACATCAGGAAAAATATTTACTTTTTGTCCACAAAACAACGCTGACTTCACCTTGAAAAATGCTTTCAAGATCCGCTGTTTATCCATAACAGATAACATGGTGATCAGCAAAGTAGATCTAGTATTTATAGTGTCAGTGGAATCTTCAAGGAAAGCAGTGAGATTCCCCACATTAGGGACAATTTCATCTAAATCACCATCTATGGGACTAGGCTTTTTTATAGCAGAGGGAATATAATAAATTTGCAATACGTCAAAAACATCAGATAAAGCAAGTATCTCCTTTACATATTTATCAAAAAGAATTTTAGGAGCAAGTAAAGAAGTACAGGGAAAATTCAAAAATCGTAAATTACACATACGCAAGGAGTTTTCAAGTGAGTCAATCTTTGAGTGAAGAAACAAGGAATCTTTAATTCCTATAACATTAGTAGTTTGCAATGAATGCACCTGAGACTCCACCTTAACAACTGCTTTATCTATCAATGAAACCTTCTCATCAAGTTGCTGAACAGCCGTAACAGCATCCTGTGAGAAGAGAGCAAAAGAACTAATAACTGTAGATACCTTAGAATCAATACATTTTAAATCCCCCCATAGGTCTTTTAAAGTAACTTCAGAATCAGAGGAAAGGGCCGGAAGCTCAAAAGAAGAATCCAGCACTGTCGCCTGAACTGGAATAGGCATCTTAATATCAATTTTGTCTCTCACTGGAACCCCTACTGAGACCACGGAACTAGAAACCACATCAATAGCTGGACAGGGAGGGGGGACTCTCCCCCCAGGACTCAAGGATATCCCTTCTGGGGAAGACTGCGCAAGAGGGAGGGGAATAAGATGTTTATCTAAAGGGCCAGTCGGCTTTACAGCCCCAGAATCAGCCGGTTGAGATTTACTCTGCAGCTTGCCCTTCCTTTTCCCCATATTAACAAACTGAACCCCACACTACAAAAGGATACAGCAGCACAGCCTCCTAATCTCACCTTACTGAGACTTCACTGACCACAATAGCACCGTCAAAATGGCGTTGAAGGGGCGTCCAAGGGGCAGAACCTGACCCTTAGACACGCCCCTTAAAACGCGCCCCCCGGTCGCGCTCCATGGTCGCGGAGAAGAAACTACCTTAGAATTATACAAAAAGCAAAGGACCCCTCTCGAGCAACAGGCTGTCCCCAGAGTGCCTGAGATGGTCCGGCAACAGAGCAAGCAGTCACAGCACTCCTCGAGCCCCCGATAGGGCACAGACACCTCCAAACTCACTCCAGCAGGCAGCTCCGCTGAGAAGATGACACCAGAGAGTTTTAAAGGGCTCTGGAGGCCCCCTCGAGCAACAGGCTATCCCCGGAGTGCCTGAGATGGTCCGGCAACAGAGCAAGCAGTCGCAGCACTCCTCGAGCCCCCGATAGGGCACAGACACCTCCAAACTCACTCCAGCAGGCAGCTCCGCTGAGAAGATGACACCAGAGAGTTTTAAAGGGCTCTGGAGGCCCCCTCGAGCAACAGGCTATCTCCGGAGTGCCTGAGATGGTCCGGCAACAGAGCAAGCAGTCGCAGCACTCCTCGAGCCCCCGATAGGGCACAGACACCTCCAAACTCACTCCAGCAGGCAGCTCCCCTTTTCTCGCAAAGTTAATAGAAAAGGAGGTTCAATGCCAACTGCAAGACCATATCAATACCGCTGCTCCGCTGGATCCTTGCCAACATGGCTTCAGAGAATCACACGGTGTAGAAACACTCCTTGCATCTCTCCTCAATAACATAATTTCTGGTATCAACAACATCCGACAGGGTTTTACACTTGTGTTCCTCGACATAGCCGCAGCATTTGACTCGGTGAGCCATGACCTCCTCCTAATACGGCTAAAAGAGAAAGGAGTTGGCGGAACTGCCCTTGAATGGTGCAGATCATACTTATCCAAAAGATGGCAACACATTCGGGCTGGTGGAGCAAAGTCTGATCCATTTCATCAAGGGCAAGGGGTCCCACAAGGTTCCTCCCTCTCTGCTTTGTTGTTCAATATTTATATGCAACCTATTTGCAAGATCATCCGGTCTTTCAATGTGAGTTGCATGGTATATGCGGACGATGTCCTGCTTTATATGCCTTTCAACATAGACAAATTGGACTTATCCCCTCTGAGCAACTACTTTGATGCCATATCGGAATGGCTTTTGTCACAAAACCTAAGGATCCAACATAAGAAGACAGAGGTGCTCTTCATGTCAAAGAACCCGAGCTTTAGCCCTCCACAATTCCTGAAGGTGAAAGATGCTGAGCTACAATCAAAACCCAAAATACATTATCTGGGTGTTACACTCGACCAGAACCTGGACATGAAAGCACATATAGCCAACACTGTAAGAACCATATACTACAAAATCCGGTCACTAAGACATCTTCGCCCCCTGCTTGAACCTGAGGATTTTCACACCATCTACCAGGCTCTGATCATGCCTCACTTTGACTATGCTAATGTCATTCTGCTAGGCCTCCCTCAATCCACCTTGAACCCCTTACAGCTTGCAATGAATAGCGCTGTGAGGGTTCTCTATGGAGCATCTAGGTGTGAGCATGTTTCGCCCCTTCTGAAGCAGTTACACTAGCTTCCTATACATGCCAGGATCATCTTCAAGACATTACTACTTACCTTCAAAGCGGTAAATAGTCTCTCCTACACATCATTAACCGAACTCATCAAACCCATAACCCCGAATAGATCAAGAAGATCAATTGCTTTAAATACGCTAATGGTTCCCCGTGAACTTACTAGAATCACCTCATCAACAGCAAACAGGGCTTTCAGTCTCCGTGCCGCCAGATATTAGAGCAATCACCAACCTACTCCAATTTAGAAAGGCCCTCAAGCATTACTTATTCCTTAAATACTTCCCGGTGAGTGCAGAAGCACGTCCCCTTTCCGTGAGTTATAGGCACTCCGAATCACCTAGTGAACAAGAATTCCCCACTTAGTAAGGTTCCACTGACCTTTAAGTATAAGGTTCCACTGACCTTTAATTATGTCTCATCTGTCCTATAATTTAAGATGTCAGTAGTTTACCTTACCATCCCGTCATTCGTAATTACATTGTTATCCAAGTTTTATGATCCTCATTACTGAAATTACCTTGTTATCCAAGTTTTATGACCCGGTTTACTGTAACTCAGACGCTTGTTTTGGTGCTGAATTTTATGTTCGATGTAAACCACGCTGATGTCAAATAGTGTGGTATATAAGAAATGTAAATATATATAAATAAATAAATAAATGTGACAGCAATGAGCTTGGTGGAAGCTTAAATGCACAGCTGACTTTTGAATAATTGAAGTGGGAAAAGATGAGATTGTGGGAGACCAGTGAGGAGAAGGTTGCAATAATCAAGACAGGGGATGATAAGGGAATGTATCAGAATCTTAGTGGCACACAAAGAGATGGAAGGATGAATCTTGTTAATATTGTAGAGAAATAAAATTACAGGATTTAGTAATTTATTGGATATGGGAAGAGAATGATAAGGTGGAATCAGAAACAACCCCAAGATTTCAAACTGAGGAAACAGGACAAACAGGTGTGTTATCAACCTTGATGGAGAAAGGGGGAGAAAGGGTTCCCATTATCTGTCATTTCTAAAGGCATGAAGGAATTAAAATCAGGTTCTGGCTGATTTATGGGATTCAAGAAGCAGTTCTGGCATTAGTGAATTGCTGCTTCACTAGCTGGGACTCAGAGAAGGAACCTACAGATTTCTCACGTATTTCAACCTCCTGAAGTTCTGATTCAAGAGGGCATGAAACTTTCCTAAGGGTTCTAATGCATCCCTAAAACGTTGAATCTGTCCTTTTAACAGATCCCTGTGTTCTGTGAAAGAATCACACATACGCAGCTGTTTTCTACTTTTCAAGCAGGCAAAGAGTGTGTTCATGCAGGAGCCATCCAGACTGCAAAAGCTCTCTCTGCTCAGTGAATAGAGGATACATTTTTCCAGCAGTTTGCAAAATGTCCCTCATATGATATTTTTCCTTAGTCATTTGTGACAAAAGCTGTAATCTTTCAGATTCGGAGGTATGAAATTTGTCAGTACCCTCATCTAATTGTATCTGAGCACCATGTAAACCATTAAGACATAGCTTTGATGCTGCTTGTATATATGGTAAGTACTCCAATAACTTATTTTTAAGTACCTAGGGTCCTGCAGTATGCACACTGGAGAGTCCTGTAGGGATCTCTTGAATTATGGCAAGTGCATAGGTTTGCATAGCAACACTATCTCTGTCAGCAGTAGCCATCATAAATCAGACAGTCTTAAAGGGAAAACTGAGGGCTAACTCATTCAGAGTTCTGTGAAACATAGTGTGATAAGGAAGCTTATCAGGACCCAGGAGACAGGGATAAAGAGAAGGAATTCACCCTTATCAAAGGACCTATTTTACAAGGTCAGAGACACAAAACTCCATTTACACCTAGAAAGCAGGTTTTTCCTAGCAGCAATAGGTTGCAGAATGCCCCTAGTGGAGAAAAGGAGAGGGAATGCAGGCCCAGGGTAAGGATCCCTTACGTCACTGAATTCCCCAATCACTCAGCTGCCACAAGGCAGTTTGATCTCCAACACCTGAGAGGAGAAGAGGTGGGGCTGGAGCCTGAGAGGTTTAAGACTAGGACAGATTATCCAGAGGGGGAGAGCAGTAGGAATGCCTACAGAGAGAGGAGTAGGAATGCTTACTGGAAGAGGAATGGAGCTGGAACAGTAAGAACAGCAGGAACAAGGAACACAAGTTGGAGGACAGGACGAGGAAGCACAGGTGAATGGTGGCCAGAGCATGAGCGAGGAGAAGCTGGTACAAACCTTGACCCAGGGAGGAGCATTGGAAGCTTGTCTAATTTGGAGTACTACAGAGTTGCAAGAGACAGCTTTTGCCCTAAGGGAAGGCAGTCAGCTAAGCCCTCTAAGCCAGAAACTAAGGTAGAGCCAATGCAACTGGGTGAACAAGACCTAGCTGTAGAAGAAGAAGACTCATACATGGATTGCTCTTTATGCCAGTCTTCAAATACAGAGGGTTTGGAAGGGAGTCAACCGTAAGGAAAACCTCCAGAGTCCGGTAACCCTGAGAGCCTGTTGATAACTTGTGAAAGTCCTGTATTAAAGGAGAAATACCTTTGCTGAGCAAACTGCAGCTGTCTAATTACAACTTGTTAAACAGCTGCTAGCCAGTGCAGTGCACAGCCTGAAGCCGTGCTGTCGGTGAAAGTAAAGAAAGCTTTGATTTTGGTTTCACTACTCCTAAAAATCTTGCATAGAGAATTGTTTGCCTATGAAGAGTTTAGCTTCTTGTTGAAAGGACTTTTCTTTATGCTGAAGAAACGTTTTGAGCAGTTTTGTTTTGAGTTCAGTTATATCCTGATGTATTTTTGAAAGAATCCTGGAAAAACAATCCAAAGGTGTTAATTTGTGACCCTAGCGTTTACCTCATCAATAAATTTCTGTCAAAAGCCTTACCACTCAAAGCCAACTACAATTGTGTTTTTTTTTTACCTGAAGCCAAGTACCTCCTGACTGAACTACCTTTCCCATGAGGCATTACAAGGCAGCCAATCAGGTAAAGGCTAAAGGGTGAATCTCTCCTATGACAAGCACGCCCCTCCACACTGTCTGTAAGGGGCTAAGGGCGTGACAATAGTTTATTCAGAACTGCTTATCCCAGAGGACAAGGGCCCAAATCTGTAAGGGGTGGCTCATTCAGAATTACTCATCTCAGAACAACACCCCCAAATCTGTGAGGATTATTGTCAGTAGCAAATGAATATATATATAAATACTTGATAGGTCTGAGGGTAATTGCTACTTCCAACTTTTCCCAAGATTCTATAGGTCTATCTTGCAAATAAACCACATGAGATAAAGGGAACAACCCTGTGTTTGTATATAAATTAAAATTTATTGCTAATTGAAAAATAATGCAGATATAGAATAAATTAGTTTTCTGAGATAGCAAGTTATGCAGCCCTATGAGCATAATTTTAAAAAAAAAGATAAATCACTGTTTTAGTAACCATAATTGATTCACTTTGCACTCATACGTACAGAAAATTAGCTGTCTGTCTAGGCTAGGCCCACACCCACAGGAGAATTCAGACCAGTACCTTAGCTTTTGCCAGGAGAACAATTGTGACTGGGTCTGAGAAGTTGCCTCAGGAATGGCACAAAGTCCAAAGGATGGCAGTGGTCCAATGCAGGCACAGACAGTCTAAGTGAGCTGCATGATAACACAGAGCTTCAGGTCTGTAGGAGAGATTCCCTCCTTCCTGAGGTTAGTCCTTGTCCTTTCACACTATCTGACTTTCCAGCTGGAGACAAGCAGGCAGTTAGGCTAGATACTGCAGAAAGCAAACTGCTAGTGTCAGGGAGCTAAGTTAAAGTTCCCAAAAAGTATTCAAAAGTGTCTCCGTCCTTCCATGTCCATTATATAATTCTTTATCCTGACTTCTTTGTCATGGCATGGTGATTGGCTGGTTTCAGATCCTGTATGTCATCTTCAGTGAATCATGTAACTGTTGTCAGGTAGTCCTTCTCCAAACAAAGATCCATGGTGATATGCAGGTTCATTCATTGTTGCAAATGCTAGGACCAGTAGGATGAGAATGGACTTCAGCAATGAGTTCTCTTGCACATTGTCATAAAGAATAAATCTGTTGTATGGTCCATAACTTTTCAGAATTGCTTGATCTGCGGGTTTAATGCTTTCATGACAGAAAAGAATTCCATCTTGTAACAGGAAACCATGTTGTATAGTTCAGGCTTTAGTTTCTGAGCAGGCCCCAGTGGTACCGGTCCTATATTACCAGTGGTACCAGTCCTATACTAGCCAAATCCAGCAATGTCAGTGCAGCCATGAAGTCCATTCCTAGTCACAACCCATACCAACTAATGCTGCTCACCTCCCTCACAACACCATTGGCCAGAGGCATTGAGGACATCATTGCAGCCATCAACTCCACCACTGCTCTGAACGACCCCTGCCCAGCATTCTGGATAAGATCACTGTGCAAGGAACTCAGCCCAATTCTAGCCAAGATCATGGACCTGTCCTTCTCCACAGGACTCTTCCCATCATGCCTCAAACAGACATCAATCTGGCCCCTTCTGAAGAACAACAAACTGAACCCTCAGAAGGTCGAATCCTATCGACCAATCTCAAGCATCCCGCTGCTAGCCAAGATAATTGAGAAAGTCGTCCATCATCAAATCCAGAACCACATCGACTCCACTGGCCCCCTCGACCCATGCCAACATGGCTTCAGGGAATCACATGGCATCAAAACGCTTCTTGCCATGCTTTTCAACACATTAATCACAGGGATTGACAACATCAGACGAGGATATGCCCTGATCTTCTTGGACATCGCCGCATCTTTTGACTCCGTCAACCATGAACAACTCCTGATACATCTCCAGGAGAAGGGAATCCATGGTTCAGCCTGGAGCTGGTGCAAATCGTATCTAACAGATTGATGGCAGCAGGTATGAACAGGCTCTATGACCTCCAAGCCTTTTCAACAAAAACATGGTGTTCCCCAAGACTCCTCGCTCTCTGCCCTCTTATTCAATATATACATGCAGCCCATGTGTGCAATTATCCACTCCTTCAACATCTCCTGCCTGATTTATGTGGACAACCAGACTTCTCATCACTAGTAAAATACTTTGATGCCATCACTGACTGGCTCCACTCACAGAGTCTCAGGATAAACTTCAGCAAGACAGACGTGCTCTTCATCACAAGGAATCAAACCTTCTCTCAACCAGCAACATTAAAGATGAGAGACGCCGAGCTCCCAAGTAGATCCACCATCCGCTACCTAGGCGTCACGCTAGACCAGCACCTCATCTTGAAAGCGCACATAGGCAACACCATCAAGCAAATCTACCATAAGATGCAGACAATTCGACATCTCCGACCCTTGCTGCAACCAGATGACTTCCGAACAGTTTTCCAGGCACTTGTAACCCCCCACTTTGACTACGCCAATGTGATCCTGCATGGACTCCCTAAGAACACACTAAACCCACTACAGTTAGCAATGAACACTGCTGCCCACTTCCTACACGGGGCCTCTAGAAGAGACCACATCACTCCAATCCTAAAGGACCTGCACTGGCTACCAATCTACTGCCGGCTCACCTACAAAGTAGTACTGATGACCTTCAAAACCATCAACAAAACATCCTCTACCTCCTTGATGGACCTTCTCCACCCTACTCCTGCAAACAGAACAAGAAGGACCTTCGCCACCAACACACTAACACCCCCCAGTGAAATAACAAAATGCACTCAGGCAACAAAGAACAGAGCCTTCATGTTCTACGCACCCACTTGCTGGAACGAGCTCCCGAACACCATCTGAGCGATCACTGATCTTGCCCAATTCAGAAAGGCACTAAAGCACCACCTTTTTCTCCTACACTACTCACAGACCAACAACACAACCTCACCCACCATACCCCCAACCAGCTAATTGTAAATAACAGACAACCCTGAATTAAATTACATTCCTATACATAATTCTTCGGGTAAGCCATGTCACTACAACTGTGCAGTGACATCCTGTTTATACTGTATATAGTTACCCCAGTTGACTGTATATAGTTTCCCCAGTTCTAAATCCAAGTTGCATGACCCATTCAATGTAAGTGCAAAGCAGGCTCTCCCTGCTCTGTACAAAATGTTATCTGTAAACCACACTGATTTTAAAGAGTGCAGTATATAAAAGCATTAAATAAATAAATAAATATATAAATACATAAAATATATGCCTCTATTCATCTCAGCCACCAGAGGTATCTTCAGTATGTCTTTGTTTCTGAAGACTGAGAGGAAAAAAGATTGAATAAATGCTCGTGAACGACCACCTTGAGGGTGACTCTCTCACTTGAGTTTGACGTGGGAGGCTCCACTAGACTGTGGTCTTTTCAGTAGCCATAGTAAGAAGGAAAATTGGTTCAGCTCCATGTGCTTATCATGGTAAGAGCCTGTTGAGCAGCCAGAAGTTTGAAGGATTTGAAAGGATCTGCAAGACTGCAGCAGCTTCACATAACCTGAATGTCCCTCCCATGCTCTCTCCTGAAGATTACAGAAGGCTGTCAGAGGGATCTACCTGCCAGCCACTTTAAACACAGTGCTGCAAATCCAGTAAAACAGTTTCAAGGGAGAAGAGCTGATCCTGGCATGGATCCTCTGCCTGGGCTCTCAGGGAGTGAGTACCAAAGCTTGACTTGTCATTGTCCTTGTTGGAGGCTCCTGATTCCATCTTCCTGGGATGCAATTCAGGGTGGACCGCTGGTGACCATTGGCATGATGTGGGGGTTTCTTGCCATTTTCTATACACATTAATTATGTTTTTACCTATTGTGCGCCTTGCAGTCATGCGGTCCTAGTGCACGTTCTGCCCAAGCAGTTGCAATGCACATTATGTGCCTAGCATCTGTAGCATAAGTTGCAATAAACATGTAGTTGTGCATGCCTTTGGACCACCACAGTCTTAACTCTCTCTGTCTTCTTCCAGGAAGTGTTATTTGAGCTATGATAAGCGAGGTGGCTCATCTCTAGATTCTGGACTGTGCTCTTCTTACACAGCAGCTTCTGAGTCGTCCCTAGAGGGCATGCTCCCCCTCTCTCAGCAAGGGATGCAGTTAGTCTGACCTTGCCTTCCTCAGGGCAGGAGGTGCCAGAAGCCGCTATAGGTAAGTATATCCAGCAAGCAGGAGGGCCCAGTGACTGTGCTGTGAGCCGCTTATTTTCTAGGGTTTCTGTAGTGGGGGTCATTTTCGAGAGGAGAGCTTTCGGACTTTGGATTGTCCTCCTTGGAATTATTTTGTCTTTTCCAGCAGGCCTGGTCCTTCTGGCATGGAAATTCTGCCCCTGTAGCCTCTGAGTGTCCCAGATGCAATCTCATAAGGGGCAGACTGAGAGTGGAATCCCTGTTCAATTGCCTTTGGCTAAGTATTCCTGGTGATGGGCGTCACCTGGAGATGGGGAACAGCTGGGATCTGTCCAAGATTTTGACTACAACTTGGATTCAGATGGCTTGGTACTGGACTCTGGATGAAGAAGTACTTTTACCTTCAGAAGATTGTGAAGAGGCCAGACTGATCCGTCTATTCTGGGAGGAGGAACTAGCTGTGTTGATTGTCAGGGTATCATCTGCCTTGAATTTGCCATATGCTTTGGGCACAGACCAGCAGCTGAAAGTTCACCTGCTCCTTTAAGGGGCGTGGAAATCCAGTACTGTCTTCCCATTCCCAGATGTGATCAAGGATATGATTTGGTCAGAGTAGGACTTTCCCAATTCCCACCTAAGAGGTTAAAGGTGTTTAAGAAGATCTACACTCTCCCAGAGGAGTGCATTGAGTAGTTTGGTATTCCCAAGGTGGATATGTAGGTCATGGCAGTTAGCAGATGGGCCCCATTCCTGTGGAAGGTAGATCAGTCCTAAAGGTGGATTCATGGTTTAAAGGCTACCTCCGATCTTTAGGTACTGTAGGCGATTTTAATGAAAGGTCACTGATTACTAATAGTATATACAATTTTTTAGTTTTTTTCAGTACTCTGGGGACCCATAATATCCTCTGTCATGAAGAATATATGTTCATTGGGCATGCTGGTTGGTGGACAGATCAGGAAATACTAGGCAACCTTGACCATGTCTCTCTAGACTTCAGACTTATGTGCCCAGCATGCCAAGGGATCTGTGGCCATGGCCTCAATTGGCTCGTCAATGTAGCATGTCACTGAAATTTGTACAGAGGTTTCACTTGTGGCAGATTGATCTCTGCTGCCTATCAATGTAGCAAATGTTTCTATCACTAAATATGTTCCTGTACTGGGTCTCTTTGGGGTACTATTGAATAAAGGTGGGGGTAAAGTAGTAGCTAAGAAGGTTCCACTCATGTTACTGCTTTTGCTTGCCTCCTCTTTTTCTGGCTGCTTCTTCTCTATCCCTATGCCTCAGTTGCTCTATTTCCTCCACCTCCATCACCATTTACTCTTTCGTTAGATCAGTCTGTCACCCTTTGGTCACAGAGGATAGCTAGTGGGCAAGCACACTCCATCATGAGGGGTTTCAATCTTTTTTCTGCTTGAGCATGCAAGTAGTCCAATAGCACTAAATCCTCTGCTGTCAATTTCTGTCACTGCTGACAGCACTCCAGTATCACCTGTAGACTATTCACTACTGGGGTGATGAGACTCAAGATAACTCTTCTAGAACTCAGTGCATCCTTGAAGGGCTGCAGGAATTCTGTAATCTCAGAGAAATTTGTCCATCCTGACTCCACAGGGGGCTTTTGATAATGAGCTTGGTGCCCAATGATATCTGATGGAGGGATGCCTGTTGCTCCATTATCCTCTCCAGCATGTAATAAGTAGAATACTACCTAGTGTCAACATCCCGCATGAGCTGATATTCAGGCACTTGCATAAAGCTCAGGCCTACCCTTCACACTATGGTAGAAATGCTCTGTTATTTTTTTGTATTTCTTGACCAGTATTTTGAGGATGGGGCTGCTGCTTTATTTTTTTTTTTAAATTCTTTATTTTCGTTTTATAACAACAAAGGAAAAGGAAGACATACAGCTAAAAGACAGATACATAAAGTGTAATACATACACCAAAGTAACCCCTGCCACCCCCCTCCCCCCTGCTTCTTCTCTAGAAAACTAATCATTCCCGAAGCGGGCGTGTACTTACATTATTGTGTTACAAAACCTAACGGTGATCTGAAACATGATGAGTGCACATTAAACAGGCATGTCGGAACAATGAGCAGATTGTACATAATCATTGAGCATCTGCCATTTAGACAAGCGAGAGTGAGTTTGGGCATGGGGAATAGCTCTCATATTTACTATATAAGCAGACGAGGTTCCACCATTCATTGACAGTAAGTCGAGAGCTATCCTTCCAATTCCTCGTGATTAAGCATATGGCTATACCCAGCATGAAATCAAGGAGAAAGCGACCCTTCTTAGGAAGAGAGGGGACCTCCGCCACAGAGCGGAGTCCCACGATCTTCCAAGAGAGAGGTTCGTGAAGGTGTAAGATAAATTGAATACAACCCCAAACCCGCCCCCAATAAGCCTGTAGTTGAGGACATTCATAAATAACATGAGCGAGGGTTCCCACAGCAGTATGGCAAGACCAACACTGGTCCCCAGCAGTTGTGTTCCATTTGGCTATTTTTTCTGGGGTATAAAAGCATCTGTGTGCAAAAAAGAAGAGAGTTTGGGTAACAGAGGCAGACCGGGAAACCCGCACTACTTTGCTCCAGAAAACGCTCCATTGCACAGGGGTTAAAGTGGTTTGCAGTTCGCGCTCCCAGGCTTGTTCGGCTCTAAAAGTGGCCGTGTCTGTACCCTGACATAATATTTTATAAAAGTTAGAGGCTACCCCATGTGTACTACTAATAGAGTGAACTATCTCTAATAGCCCGTCCTCAGTAGGGGCTGAGGGCGGCATGATTTGAGCACTTTTGAGGCAGTGTTGAAGCTGCATCAATTGAAAGTAGTGTTTCGCTGGTAACGCAAATTCCCTTTGTAAATCAGAAAAGGTTTTCCAACGAGCTGCAGAGAAAAGCTGTTGGGGTGTCCAGATCCCCCTTGAGTACCAGGGTTTCCATGCTATCGTTCTATTTAGGACTTGAATTCTGGGGTTATTCCATAGCGGGAGTCCGTCCTGAGGACATACGTTCGGACCCAGTGATAGAATGAGAGTGTTAAAGGCCGCAAGAGTATCGACAATCATTGGTGGATGGCGGGTGTCTACTTGATAGGACATACCGGGGAGATGGGTCAACGGAATTGGGCTACTAAGCTCCTCTTCTATGTCAAGCCAAACTGGTCTGCTGTCTGTTGAGGCATCTAGCCATCGGGCACCTTGCTTAAGTAGGAAGGCTTGATGATATCTAAGAAAATCAGGAAATCTGGTACCCCCTATTTCCTTTGCAGACTGTAGTTTTTGTTTAGCTATCCTTGGTGGCTTGCCCTGCCAGAGATAACGGACGAGAAGGCCCTCAATATCTTTATAAGTATGTAGCGGGAGTAAGCATGGCAGCATTTCTAAAATGTAGTTCACTTTGGGGACTATCATCATTTTCACAGTTTCCAGGCGGCCCCACCATGTAAGAGATAAGGGAGACCAACGATTTGTGAGCTCACGGACTTTGGAGACTACCTCTTTGGCATTAAAACTGATAGTGTCTTCTAAAGGAGAACAGTAATGGACCCCGAGATACTTCACCATGCGGGATTGCCAAAGGAAGGGAAAGGCCTGCATGTCAGCCTCATGTACCCAGCGGTTCAGTGGGAATGCTACAGATTTGGTCCAGTTAATTTTATAGCCCGATAATTGTGAGTATCTGTCAATCAGATCCAAGACAGCTGGAACCGAATCAAGGGATACGAAAAGCATAAGGTCATCTGCATATGCAGAGAGTTTAATCTCCCTATGATTGAAGGGGACACCTCGAATATGTGCGGACTGTCTAATAAGGAGGGCTAGGGGTTCAAGAGCTAGATCAAAGAGCATTGGTGATAGGGGGCAACCTTGACGCGTGCCTCTTTGGAGATTAAATGGCTGAGACTTGATGGCATTTACACAAATACTGGCGACGGGTTGAGTATACATGACTTGGAGATATCGGAGGAAGCCCTCCCCAAAGCCATACCATCGGAGAACTGCAAATAAGAAGGGCCATTCTAGGCGATCAAAGGCTTTTTCGGCATCTAGGGAAAGACCCACCCATGGATGATCTAGATTGGCAGCACTGGATAGCACATGGCACAAGGTCCGAGCATTGTCAGCAGTGGATCGGCCGGGTATAAAACCGCATTGGTCGGGGTGGATTAGGGTGGCCATCCTGTCAGATAGCCGGGTGGCCAAGATCGTTGCGAAGATCTTATAATCGGCATTTAGTAGGGAGATTGGACGGTAGTTGGCAGTTAGCAGCGGGTCTCTGCCTTCTTTATCAAATACTACCACATTAGCTGCAGAAAAGGATCCCAAAGAGGATGTATCTACCGCAAGGGCAGTAAAATAGAGTTTTAAATAGGGAACTAAATCTGCACTGAACGTTCTGTAGAATTCGGTCGGGAGACCATCGGGCCCTGCGGCACGGCCCGAGGCTGTTCGTTTTAGGGCAGATTGGATCTCTGAAGTAGAGAAGGGTTCATCCATCGCATCCCTATCATCTTCAGAGAGGGTCGGCCGCTGAATGCCAAAAAGCAATCGCTCGAATGTCTCTGACGAGAACTCACATTCAGATTGATATAGGCGGGTATAGAAATCCCGAAAGAGTTCTACAATGTCGGAGTCTGTGGTCAATATGCCCCCTCCCTGTGGGGCTCGAAGGGCCGCTACGCATTTGGCTTCTTTTTGACCTTTCAAGGCATTGGCTAAGAGTCGACCGGCTCGGTTATTTTCACGATAATATGTCCCTCGTTGAAGCTCAATACTCTTAGAAGCTGCAGTTGAGAGGATTGAATTATATTGAAAACGGAGACGCTGTAATCGAAGTAATACACATGGATCAGTACGTGAAGTTAGAACTCGTTCGCCTGCTTTTATTTGTTGGTCTAGTATGAGTAGCTGCTGTTTGCGTTGTTTCCGCAGGCGGATTTGATAGCTAGTGATCGTTGCTCGAATGGCCGCTTTGAAGCCCTCCCACCAAGCCCAATTCGCAGTATCCTGGGGTAGATTAAAATGGAAGTAATCCTGTATGGCTGCTCGAATTTCTAACTGGAACTCTGGCTGAGTTAACAGGGCTCTATCAAAGAACCAGGCTCCCGAATTCCCTTGGGGTGCAGTAGTGTGTAATTGAAAGGAAATAGCAGCATGATCTGAAATATGTTGGGAGTGAATCTTTGCAGTGTCCACCTGAGGAACTAACAGTTTTGATATTAGAAAGAAGTCTATGCGAGACTGGGATTTGTGAGGGGAAGAGAAGAAGGTGAAGTCAAGCTCATTGGGGTGTAGTAACCTCCATAGATCAACTAAAGCAAGATCTTTGATCAAAGAGGTAAGCGTGGTGTGACTCTTGGGGGGACCACTTGTCCTAGGCGGCAGTTTGTCAATCAGGGGATCAAGGACTAAATTGAAATCCCCCCCAATTATCAATGAAGTATTAGCAGAGGCCTGCGCAACCTGAGCAATGGTAGCAAAAAAGGCAGGGTCATCCACATTAGGAGCGTAAAGGCATATACATGTAACTTCAAGGCTACCTATCTTGAGGTGAACTCTGGACCATCTACCTTCTGTATCTGAGCTAGTCGCAATAATAGTAGCATGCAAAGATTTCCTAACCAGTATGGCAACCCCACATTTCTTAGAAACGGCTGGGGAATAGGCGGCCACCATGTAAGGTTTAATATTGAGTTTAAGAGTTTCCTTCGAATTTAAATGCGTTTCTTGGAGAAAAATCAGATCCGCAGCTTCCTGACTTAGGTAGCTTAGGATTTTCTTCCGTTTTATCGGATTATTGATTCCTTTTACGTTCAATGAGAAAATCTTACATGGTGCCATCAATCGGTAATAGACATTTTAGGTAAGGGCGCTTGAAAACATACAACATAATCAGAATCTGTGCAACAATGACATAATCACCGAGTATGCTGGCTAATACACCCCATATTGAAAAGTATGTACCAAAGTATCTTAGAGAAGAAGCAAAACCCCCAATGAATATGGCGACCATATGTCTGCGGGAGGAGGCCCTAGAGAGGAAATAGAAAGACATGAAAAAAAAGAAAAGAAACACCAGAGTCCATAATTAACACTGTCTCTGATACTCATCGAGGCTACGGTGGGTAGATGGAGTCGGGTCACAGATATCATGAAAAGTAAGGCAAACAGACTGCCCTCGCCTGACTCTTTGCTGGGCTGCGGCAGATCCAGTATGGCAGGTACAGCGGATATGAGAATGCTTGTAGGAATATTCTGGAAGTCAGCGCATCAAGTCGGCTTCTTTGGAATCCAAAAACTCCGCTAGTAGATCAGGGTCCTCAAATGTTCTTGTCTGATTGTGAAGCGTGACTCGGAGCTTGGCCGAGTACATCAGGCCATAGCGTGCTTGTAGTTGTTGAAGCCTCGGCCGGAATTCCAGAAAGCGCTTTCGGCGGTCGACCGTGGGTTTAGCCAAGTCAGGATAGAAGGAGATCTTGTGGCTCTCAAACTCCATATGGCCCTTTGCCCGAGAGGCACTGAGAATTTGCTCCACGTGTTGATATCTCAAAAGTCGAAAAATGATAGGCCGCGGGGTCTTCCTGTTGAGCGTTATGCTTGTGGGTACACGATGAGCGCGATCGATCTCCAAATCTTTGGTAAAGGTGATTTGGAGCAGGGAAGGGAGGATTTTGCATAAAAACTCTTTCATGTCTCCCGATTCCGCTCCCTCCAGTATGCCCACGAGTCGTATGTTGTTGCGGCGCGCTCTATTATTGCCATCTTCCACTTCTTTCTGCAAGGCCCGTACCTGACGTTCAACTTTGTCGAGTTTGGACAACCGGGCCGCATGGGAGTCCAATATGCTCTCCATTTTGTCCTGACGCGAAGAGAGCCCCTCTAGCTTGCCCTGCAGCACACCAAGATCTTCCCGCAGCGCTCGGAGTGCTTCACCGTTTGACTGCACGAGGTCCTTGACCCCTCTAATCTCTGCGAGGATTTCCTGCTGCATTTCGGGGCCCTCGCGCAAGGCCAGCCCCTTCTGCGGGGACGGGGGTTCAGTTTTGGAACGTTTGCCGTGGGAAGCCGCTGGAGATCCAAATTCCAGGCGCGTGGGTTTGGTCCCCGCCATCTCACCAATGTGCCCCGGCAAGATCAGAGTAGAAGTTCCAAGTATGTACGGTGTTAATTCAGGATTCTGAGTAGGCCTCTCGGGAGCCTCAGCGTTAAGCGACCATCCCGCTGGACATCAGGCTCCGCCCCCCGGGGCTGCTGCTTTATATATTCCACTGACCTAGGGAGTTTCTGACAAGTGTGCAGAGCATCTGATAATATGGCAGTCCCTCTCTTTCACTCTCATAACCATGATTATCCCACCATATGTTAAAAATATTCATGAAGGATGGTGCTCTATCAGTGGCTTAGCTTTCAGTCCAGGGAGGAAGGGAGAAGGACAACTTCCGCAAATTTGAAAACCAAGCAAGGAGCAGAAGATGTAAAACCACGGCCACACTAAAGTAATTTGCAGAAGAAATTTTATTGGGGACCCACCTTAAAAAGTTTTGGAATTAAGCCTTCATCAGGGGTCAAATGAACGTAATACATTGGGACAGAAACAGTCAGCAGTATGTAAGGAGAATGAAGGAAGGAGTTGGAGAGAGATGAGCTGCATATAGTAACAGATTGGGAAGAGTGTCTTTGCACCATCTCTTTCGGACGGGCTCCATGCAAATTTTATTACGTTCATTTGACCCCTGATGAAGGCTTAATGCCGAAACTTTTTAAGTTGGGTCCCCGATAAAATTTCTTTTGTCAATTATGGCCGTGGTTTTATGTCTTCCGCTCCCTGCTTGGTTAGCTTTTAGCCCAACACAGAGCAAAAGTGCACCCACAGAGCAGCAGAATGAACAAACAGAGCAGGTGAAACAGAAGGCAGTCAAACAGACCTTCCTCAGGAATTTAAAACAAATACAAATAAAACATTAAATAATTAAAATATGCATAGAAACATAGGTAAGCAGAATAAAAAATAAACACACAAAATTAAAAACAATATATTGTACTCATATCTAAAATAATATTAAAAACGGATGCAAGAAGCCAACAGTAAAAAAAGGAATGTAAACAGAAAAACATTTACATATAAAGAAAAATACATTTGCATATATAGAAACAATTGACACAGGAATAAAAGTACCAGAGAGGGATGAGGAGGACATAAAAGTGAAAAGTAAAATTGCCCTATTATTGTCAACAATAGTGCAAATAAAGTGCTAATAAAAACCAAAAACCAAATTTCAGGCCTTATTATTGCCTCAGAAGTGTGCAATTGTAGTATGACAGAAGAATTAAACTAAACACAAAGGGCCCAATTCCGTCCTGGACATAGATCCCCTCTGTATGTCTGGACTGAACCGGACGTACAGAGGGGATCGCGATTCTGATCCCACGGTGCACACCTAGCCCTGTGGGATCAGAATCATGAACAGTCCTGCATGTGCAGGCCAGGACTGTGATTCAGTCCAGCCTGCACGTGCAGGACTGTCCCTGGCTAACTCAGTCAAGGCTCTTCAATGGAGTCATGGCGCCATGTTGCCATGGCACCACGGCTCCATTGAAGAGCCACGATGCCGACCACCAGAAATTAAAGCAAATTCCCTGCAGCCCAACCCCTGATCTGGCCTCCTAAGGGCAGGGTCAGGCCACAGGGAATGTCTTCCAGCCCCCCCCCCCCCATCTGTACCCTGGCATTTTAAAAAAATACACGTCCAGGGAAGTTATTCCACCTCGGAGGTGGAATAAATTCCCCGCACATGTCGCTGGCCCTGGACGTACAGGGCTGACATTAGAATCAGCCCTGTCCAGGATTGGCGACCATCCAAACTCTGCCCCTGAGCCATCCTTTCCCTGCCCCGTCCAGCTTCCATGCACAACCGGCAGGGAAGTTAGTCGAGGCCGGGTGAAGGCATGAATAGCTGGGCTAGACGTCCCTTTGGGCCATCCATCTCCGCTATTTGTGGCACAGAATAACCCCCAAAGGGTGTAATACTTGTTCACTAATACCTTAAGAACAGCATTAAAATGAATGCACTCTAAACATACAATAGCATTCCTATATAAGAAAAAACAGCCAAAAATTAATTCTTATTGCTCATATATGAGTAGAGTGAAGAGGATCAATAGAGAGGAACTTGTCTTCCAGACGTGCATGCTTTCTCATAATGCTGCAAATTGGAAAGACTGCCCAGAAAACCAGTAACCCTTTTAAACACAACTGGGAACTTCGTGCCAAAAAAATGAGGTCAAAGGTCACACTTGGGAACTAGTACAAAATAAGGCATAACTTTCAATTCAAAATTTCTACCTTCAAATTAAGTATCTAAAAATAAAAGGGTGTCTATAACCTTTCAAAACTTCCACAGCTGTACTTTTAAGGCAAGGCAAAAATGCTATGTTGCTGCGGCACTGGACATTGGCTATTGATCCATTCTTAGTTTTTAAATACTGCCTTATCGTTAAATCGAAGAGGTTTACATTGAACTCACTTGTTTACAGAGAACTTATGAAACTTGCAATTACAATAACTTATAAATGGGCTAGGGTGGGGAAGGGGCATGGAGACACGCAGGTGATGCAATGAAGCATAACGTATGTGCAAAGAATATATATACAATAGAGTATGTAGCAGAGATTAAGCTATTCTATGGTAAGATGGGTTTAATTATATCCAGGTTACGTGGGCTCATTGAATTGATCTGCAAAAAGGAAAGGCTTTAGCTGCTTTCTAAAATCCTTCATGTCAGTGGTGGATCTTAGCTTCCCAGGTAGAGAGTTCCGGATTGCCGGTGCAGCAAGTGAGAATGTTCTCCTCGTGGTTGATTCCTTTGCTTTTTTGTAAGAACAGGGTGTAGGAATGGTGTCTATCGTGCTCTGTATGTAATGGCCTAGTACCAACTCTCCGCTATACTAATATTAAAAAAACCTGAAATCATAAAAGCCAAGTCTATATGAAGGAAAACGTGCCAGCTAAAACAAAGGGCGCATCACCCCCGTCTGTCAACAGAAGTATCTACAGGCACTGAGCACACAAGTAAATCCATAAATAGGTACCTTAAGCTGAGCTCATTTATTAAAAATCCAGATAAAAAGAACTATCCTCCTACCCAGTTAAGACGCAAGGCTTTTTGACTTTAAAGCCTTTTGTTCTTTCTGTTGGTGCCACTTTCTTTCTTAAATTTCCTTGTAAGTGCCTGGTTTCATTTGAGGGAATTAATTATGTTTTTTTAGGTACCCCAATTGGAAGATTTTTTGAAAGCGTGTACAGTTGTTCAACCTACCTCTGGTACTAAGCAGTTCGGTGTTGTTGGTCTGTATATGTATAATTAGGGATTGTGATTAATATTTTACCTCCTAATTTGTTTATTACTTGATGCATTATATAGCTGTAGCCACCTAGATGAGGGCTTGTTTAATTTGTTTATATTGTGTTTTCATTGCCTCTGTTCATTTTCTATTTGCCTATTTTGTTTTCATTTGTTATAATGGAAAGCAAATTAAAAAAAAAAAAAGTACTATCCTATGGAAGGTGTGCCAGTGTAACATCACAAATGTGAAAAACGTTGAACCCATCATTCTCTAAGTAATCACAGGAATGCTTCCATATCTAAAACCATGGCTGGTACAACTAAGACCAGACAACTAAACAGGGTGAATGGATGCCATAATAAAAAAACCCTAAGAACAAATCCCTAAGAACCAATAAAATTAAAAAAAAACCAACATACATATTTAATACTGGGGGAACCTAAAAACAGTGTGACACCCCAATACTTAAGAAGCTATTCAAGAACAAGGTATAGAAATAAACCCAATCTTAAAATCAAAACCATATAAATCCATTAAAAAAAATTAAAGGGCAAAAGAAACAGGAAATCTAAAGCAGTATTGTTCCACTAAAGCCATACAACTCATAAATAGGCACACCTAAAAAACATCATTATAAGAGAAGCACCAAATAAAAGAACCATTAGAATAGCTTTAAAAGCGGACCTTAGGAACCATTAAAAGACAAAGTACTCAGATGCATACATCTATGAGCCATTTAAAACATTAGAATATGACCTCCAAACGGGTAAAAGGACATCCACAATGATATTACTAAAACCTTGAAAACCATAAGATATGCTGCTCTGTGTGCGGAACAATAAAACAAGGTGGCGTTGAACTGATAAAACATATAGGGCCCAATATTCAACTGGGCAAGGCTAAGCACCATAGCTGCTTAGCCCTGCCTATCCACCCCTAAACCCCGGATATTCACTTCTATAGCAACGGAAGTGAATATCTGGGTCTGGCCACGCTGCCCGGAAACCGCTGAGGCTAACTGTGCAGCATCAATATTGGATGATGCACGATTAACCTCAGCACCTATAAAATAGGCAAGAGTTTTCCTCACCTATCTTATAAGTGCCGAGCACTAACTGTGCAGCTTTCAATATTGGTGCTGCACAGTTAGCGCCAGTCCCTGCCTCCACTCCGCCCCAGAATGCCCCCAGCACACCCCGATGCTAACCAGCTAGCATCGGGGCATGTAGGGGACTTAGTCGCGGATATTTGATGGCACTACTCGTGTATGTCCGTTGAATATCGGGTTTGCAGGCATTTACCTGGTTAACTGGCTGTTAACTGTGTAAATGCATTTTGAATATTGGGCCCTCAACTCATAAGATAAGCAACCCTAAAACCATCCATATAACATAAAAACTCCTAAAAAATGCAAATACATGAACCAATAAATAACCTTACAGGTGGATCATTAAAAGCCACGATAAATGATGCCAAAAAAAGTGGACATGCAGGCGTCAAAAAATTTACCATAGAGATAGCCACATTAGCAAGACAAAGGAAAAACAAGGGCAGTAAGTTAAATAAAGCCACCAAGGGGGGATGCCATAAGCTGTATAATATAAAAAAGTGTTAATAAAAAATGTGTAAAAAAGAAGGAGGGGATAGGGGGAAGGAAGAAGGGAGGGGGAGGGGATGAAAGAAAAGGGGGGAGGAGGAAAGAGCAAAGGAGAGGGAGGGGAAGAGGGAAGGGGAGGGAGGGAGAGGGGAAGAGGGAAGGAGGGAAAGACAGTGGGGGAAAAGAGTGAGGAAAAGGAAGAGAAAGGGAAGGGAAAGGAAAGGGAGGCAGGAGGAGGAAGGAGTGGGAAAGGAGAATAAAGGGGGGAGCTGAAAGGGAATGAGGAAGAGGGGAGGGGGAGGGATAAAGGGAGGGGGCAGAGGAGAAGGGGAAGGAGGGAGGAGTGGGAAAGGAGAATAAAGGGGGGAGCTGAAAGGGAATGGGGAAGAGGGGAGGGGGAGGGATAAAGGGAGGGGGCAGAGGAGAAGGGGGAAGGAGGGAGGAGTGGGAGGGAGGGGGAGGAGATGAGGGAAGGGGAAATGGGGAGGGGGAAGGAGGGATGGGCAGGGGGAGGGGAAGGGGAGGGGATGGAGGAGAAGAGAGAAGGAGGGAGGAGGGGAAGGAAGAGGGAGGAGAAGATAGGAGGGGAAGGGGAGAGAGGGAGGGGAGGAGAGGAGAGGAGAGGAGGGGAATGGGAGAGTGGGAGGGGAAGGGGGAAGGGAGAGGGAACAGAGGAGAAGGGGGAAGGAGAGGGGGAGGGGAGGAAAGGAGGGGAAGGGGAATGGGAATGGGAGAGGGGGAGGGAAGGAGAGGAGGGGAATGGGAGAGGGGAGGGGGATAAGAGGGGGAAGGGGAGGGAAGGGACGGTGAGGGGGGTTTTCAATAAAGTCTGTTTGACCGCCTTCTGTTGTACCTGCTCTGTTTGTTCCTCCTAGCTTTCAGCCCTCCAGCATTTCCCTTATTTTTGCAAAGCTATGACCCAGGTATGACTATCATCCAGCACCTGGATGTGCAGCACAGCCCAGCAGTATCCTCCTGAGTCATCTCCAATGTGCCATCAGGGAGCAATATGTGTATGTAGTATTCTGATTATTCTAGATGTCACTGGTGAAATATTTGTTGCTACTCTCTGCCTTTTAGCAGCTCTGCCTGAAGCTGGGCACACAATTGATTAAATAGACAAGCAATATCTTGTTTCTAAATTTTGTCCTGCAGGACATTTGGGAATTGACAGGGTTTCATTTCTAGACAAAAAGGAAATGGAACTGTGGCTGGAGCCAGTTCCAGAAGTGATGACACTGCCAGACACACACGATGCTTCATTTGGTAGGTACATCTATATTTGGAAAGTAATGATTTTTAAAATATCTGTTTATTAAACATATCACCAAGAGTTGCAATGCATCATTCATAATCTCAGACTAATCAATGCTGCCCTTCTCCCTGGTATAATTCTACCATTTCCTCACTCTCTATCCCCTCTATGGAACAATTCCACCATTTACATTCTCCCTGCAAAATCTTTTTTTTGTGGGATTTTTTTTGCCATTTCCTCTCTCCCTGCTCCCTCTGGCACAATTCCACCACTCCTGGCCTTCTCACTAGTACTCACAAATATGGCACCAATCTCATGGTGCTACTAGAGGGCAGCACTGTTTGATCATGCAATTTTTTGTAGCTATGAAGACAGGAGCAGGGAGGACATCTCCTGCTCCTGTTGACCACTAGATCACCAGGATATCTAAGGTAATGGTTGGAGGGAGACTGGGGGAGGGGCAGGGGGCTCCTTAGAGCTCATTAGGCAAGAGTTATTCATTTGAAGGTGGAGGTGTCGAGGACCCACCAGATTCGCCAAGGAGTGTACTAATGCCCCTTGGAAAATTCCCAATACAGATTGGGAGCTGTTGGGGGGGGGGGGGGTATTGGTGCTGGAGGGGCGGCCTATTTTTTTCTAATATCTGTGCCATGGATCTGTACATTCACAGTGCCGACAATATTGTCAAATTGTGGTTACCTGGTCAGGGTATGGGGAGGGGGGTGGTAGCGATTGGGGAGACAGAGCTAGCGAGAGCTCTGTCCACCCAATTGCTACCTATCCTACCCTTGTCCTACCCTTGCACTTACTGAGGAGACCCATGATACCTGCTTCGGCAGACACCATGGGACTTCTTGTGCTACCTGTCAATGCAGAGATTCTGGATCTCCTCAGTAAGTCCAAAACCTGCAGGGGAAAAGTTGGGAATGATCCATGCAGATACCACTGTGGTTTTGGACTTACCCATAAACATGCCCCTAAATGTACCACCCTCAATGTCAATATGCTTTGTGAAATACATTATAGACATGTAGGACTTGATATTCAGTGGTGGTGGTTAGTGTGATTACAGTGGCTAGCTGCTGCCGCTGAACTCTAAACCCGGATATTCAATGCCGGGGACATATCCAGCCTCCGATACGGAATATCTGGGTTTGCTGCCGAAGCAAGAAGCTAATTGGGTAGCGGCAATATTTAGTCGCTGCCTGGTTAGCTTCGGTGGTGAAAGGTAGGACAGCCTATTTTGTGCCTAACCTTTGCCACCAAGGGATAACTGGTCAGCAGCTGAATATTGCTGCTGACCAGTTATCCCCAGGTGCTGCTCCCAGATGGCCACTGGAAGGCCCCAGTGCTAACCAGTTAGCATCTGGGTGTGTAGCGGTGGTACCTATGAATATTCAGTGGCACTAACCATCTTAGTGCTATTGAATATTTCACTTAATGATAGGTCTACAAACTGTATAAATGCCTTTGAATATCAGTCCTGTAGACCTCAGCATCATCCATTAAGGGTGTGCAGGGAAAAAAAGTTGTTTAATTTCATTGGGAGGGTTCATTATTTTTTTGTCTTTGTAGAAACATAGAAACATGATGACAGAAAAAGACCACATGGCCTATCTAGTCTGTCCTTCCATAACAACAACTACAACAGTCCACTTTTTACCTTTAGAGATCCTCTGTGTTGGTCCCATGCTTTTTTGAATTCAGTTACTGTCCTCATCTCTACCACCTCCACTGGGAGACTATTCCATGGATCCACTACTCTTTCTGTAAAGAAATATTTCCGCATATCACTCCTGAATCTATCTCCCTTCACCCTCATTCCATGTCCCCTTGTAGCAGAACTTGCTTTCAATTGAAAGAGGCTCTCTCCCTGAACATTTATGCCACGGAGGTATTTAAACATCTCAATCATATCACCTCTATCCCGCCTTTCCTCTAAGGTGTACATATTAAGATCCTTAAGTCTGTCCTCATATGCTTTATAATGAAGCCCATTAATCATTTTAGTAGCCATCCTCTGCACCGACTCCATCCTGTTCACATCCTTTTGAAGGTGCGGTCTCCAGAATTGCACACCATACTCCAAATGAGGTCGCACCAAAGACATACAGAGGCATTATCACCTCCTTTTTTCTGCTAGCCATTCCTCTCCGTATGCACCCAAGCATCCTTCTAGCTTTTGCCGTCGCCTTTTCTACCTGTTTAGCTACTTTAAGATCATCAGACACAACCACGCCTAGGTCTCGCTCTTCTTTAGTGGACAAAAGTACTTCACCTCCTATACTGTATTGCTCCCTTGAATTGCTGCAGCCCAAATGCATGACCTTACATTTTTTAACATTAAATCCCAGCTGCCAAATTCTAGACCATTCTTCAAGCTTAGCTAGATCCCTCCTCATGTTATCTACACCTTCCTGGGTGTCTACTCTATTGCAGATTTTGGTATCATCCGCAAAGAGGCAACCTTACCCGACAGCCCTTCCGCTATATCACTAACAAAGATGTTAAAAAGAATCGGACCAAGGACAGATCCCTGGGGCACACCACTGGTAACATCCTTCTCCTCAGAGTGAGCACCATTTACTTGTACTTGTACTACATGCAATAGCATGTAGTGTTTTTGCAAGTGTGAATAGTGCGCCCGATTGACTAATAGGACACACTAATTCAGCTTTTCATTTCAAAACAGAAGCACATCCTTGCCATCTGTACCATACCCCAACATGTTTCTTTTCACAATGTTGAAATCTCTATGTTATTGGTGCTTTCACGTTTAGATTGAGGCCATCCCAAAATTACCACTTTGATATGGATGCTGTTTCCACATATAAATGCTGATATTCCCATGTGGAAATCATGCACAAGACTTCTAAAATAACCTTCCAGATGTGCTAGACCCATATGACATATAAAATTAAGAAAATTATGTTTTAAACAAAAAGACAAAAAATACAATATTTGATAATATAAACAGCAGGAACAGGTAAATATCCTAGGGTTAAGTTATTTTACTACGATAACTGCTCTTGCAAATATCATACTGGGAGAGATGAGCATCTTGAAAGTCTTTCTATCATTTTAGTTTGTTACTTGCACACTATAAACATTTTATTGGGGGTAGCAGCAGGCATGAACATGATTGCCAGGAACACAAATGAAAATCTGATAGTTTGACCGGAATTATTTATGTTGTGTTCCCAGAGCTGTCTCCAGAAAAGGTAAAGGCATTTTGACCTTGCCTTTTTTTATTGATGCACGTCTATTTTATATGCAATAATTATAATGTCTATTATTTTCTCTATAAAAATAAGCAATTTTAAATCATTGTAAAGGCAATGAAAACTGATGTGCAGATGCAAGATAGATTCTAGCAAGTTTATGAAGCTCATGAGATAACATCTCCGCTTGCTAAGTCACAGAACCAATGGGAGTGACTATCACATTTATATTTGCAGTGTTAATTATAGAAGTGCTATAGAGCTAAACACCCTACTAAATCCTGGTGTGTGTGTGTATCATTAAACACAGATTTATTTTCATCTGAGAGTTTAGTGCTTCAACCGATGTAAAGTTCTTGCTGTTTTCTGTAATTAATAAACCCCACAGACCAGGGCTCAATAGTACCTGCCAAATTTTTCACAGTTCAGATGACAAGAGGAGTAATTCCTGTGTACCCTGTAACCTTTCTGACAGTAAGCTACAAGATGGAAAATGAATGATGCTAGCTAGCTACATGCTAGATATCATAGCTGCAGAGATGTGAGTGATAGTACCTTCAAAATTTTAATTCCTCTCCTTCTGCTCTTAAGGTTTTAATACTGTTCCAAACTCTTCCTGCTTCACAAAGAATTTCACTGGTTAGTACGAGGTGCGATCAAAAAGAATTGAGACTTGTACAATAACACAAGAAGTATGATACTGACAGTTATTGCACTCAGCTTCTTTCAAAATAGTCCCCTTCCAATAAAACACACTTCCTCCAGCGTTCCTGCCACTGCTGGAAACAATTTTCAAATGCCTCTTTTGTTATGCTGTGAAGCTGCTGTGTTGAAATTTGCTTAATGGTCTCCAAGTCATCAAATCTCTTTCCTTTCAGTGGTAATTTCCATTTTGGAAATACGAAAAAGTCACAAGGTGCAAGGTCAGGTGAGTAAGGAGGCTAACAGTCTTGCTTAATTTGATGTTTGGACAAGAAATTCTGGACAAGATACGATGCATGAGCTAGGATGTTATTGTGCTGAAGCACTATTTCTGTGCAACTCTGACCTCTTATGATGAACAACCTCTCTCAAATGAGTTTGAACTTGGATGTAATACTCCTTACTGATGGTTTGGCCTTTGGAAGCATAATCATGATGAACAATACCCTGGTAATCAAAGAAAACTGTGAGCATGATCTTGACATTGCTCCTCATCTGACAGGCTTCCATGGGTCTCGGAGTCTTCCATTGTGAGGATTGAGCCTTAGTTTCTAGGTTATAACCATAAGCCCATGATTCATCACCAGTAATAATCTTTTTGATGAAATCTAAGTCATTTTCTACGCATTCCAACAGCTCCCTGGCTGCAGACAGTTGATCTTCTTTTTGGTCAGGGGACAGAGCTTTGTCAAAAGTTTTGCAGACACACGTCTCATCCCCAAATCAACAGTAAGAATGGACTGTACCAACCCAAAACTGTTGTCCATGTCCTCAGCAAGCTCTCTGATAGTCAATCGATGATTTGTGTGTATTGTGGCATGCACTGCTTCAACTTTGTCTTCATTCCTGCTCGTGAATGACCTCCCAGAACATTCTTCACTGTGAACACTTTGGCGGTCCTCTTGGAAAAATGTTGTACCAGTCATAAACTCGAGCATAACTCATGCATTCATCACCATATAATTCCTGTAACTTGTCATAAGTCTCTGCACGAATCTCCAAGGTTCTAGCAGAATTTAATGCAAATTCGCTGTTCAATTTTTTCACTTTATCGTAAATCTGACAAGCTGCTTTTACATGATACCAAACATCACATGATTTAAAAAAGTACTGCAGCCATGCTACACTCTGCACATGCAGGGCACATAACTAGGCCAATGCACGCTTAACAGCATTGTGGTACAACGTATTGTTATATAACCACACAACAAGTCTTGATATTTTTTATCACAGCTGATATTTCATTGTCTTCAAAATAGACTGTTTACTGACCTATCCATCATTTTACCTCTCATTTTTAATAGCTGTGTATGCTGCCTCCACTTTTTTCTCTTCTTTTAAGTTTTGAGACTTGGCATGGCAGCTGTTATTGCAAGACTTTGGCCCGGCAGCAGGAGGTAATGGCTGTTGGGACTCAAAACTTAAAATAAGAGAGGAGAACAGCGAAGGCAGCAAAGCAAATGTTGCATGTCATGAATTCCTAGCCGGGGGCAACAAACTCAGGGATCCTTCCTCAGCCATTGGTTCCTATCTCTGGTCTCAGAAGCATGTGAGAAGAAATAATCTGGCCATCTTTTCTAAGTTAAAATACAGGACACTCAATCAAGCTGGGGGGGGGGGCGGTCAAAGTTTAAGAAAATATGTTTAGAATTGCAATTTTAATTTTAACCCGAAATTTTAATCAGTAGGCTAGGTTTGTAACTTTACTTACAAATGTGTCTATCAGGCCTACTTCTTGTATTTCTCTACAGAGTGAATTTTCTTCAAAATAGCAATATTTCCATTAAGATAATTGAAAAAATTGGGAGCTGGCAACATAAAAAAATTCAACCAAGTATGCAAACATTTTTATATGGTACCTCATTACTTCTGAGGTGTCCAAACACTTCCTCCCATTTATTGTCAACCGTGGTGTCTGTTTTGTTTTTTTTTCATTCTTGAACTTTTTCTCCAGAAACAAATGACTTAAGACAAGAGACCTTATCAAACAGTTCAGTATAATTTATTGCTGACTCTAGGCTGGGTCTTGTAGACAAAACATATTTTAAAGACAAATCTAGCTCACACCACTCTGGTTGTTTTTGAAGGAGAGTCCACTGTTGTTTCCCAGTCTCCTGAAAGTGAGTGATCCACTGATCCAAGTATTCAATGCAAGTGGTGTAGAAAGATAACACAGATTGCTTGAAAGCTGCTTCATTAATGCTGCCCTCTTCTTCAAGACCTGTTATCTTCTTTCTAATTGTCAGAGGCAAAAACACTTCATTCTTCCTAGTTACTAACTTGTTTCTATGGTCACTGATTACTCCAGCCACCTCTAACATTTAGATCTTTTGAGACTCAATTTTTAGTCACATTTTGGAAAATCACTGCCTGGCTGTGCAGAAAGTGCAGTCAAACCTTTGCTGATTCATTCCCAAAAAGATTGGATAACTATGCATTTTTGTCCTGGCTCAGAAAATATTTCACTGGTTGGAGCATTTTAATTAACCTCTCTGGCTGGTAGTAAAGTCAGCCACCTAGTGTTACTTTATCTGAGGAGCTTTTGGTACTCACACTCAACAAAGTCACACCTTTCATTAAGTGCTTCAATTCTCACTGTATAAATGTGAAAATGTCTGAATATCTTGTCAGCAATAACTTCAATGTGAAATGTGAAATGACAAGCATTCGGCAGCAGTGCTGATACAATTGTGAGTAAACTGAGCTGCATAGTTTGCACCAATTAAATTACTTCTAAATCTTTTTGCAGCTTGTAAAAGATATTGTTATTAAGCCTCCTAGCAGCCCAACCAAAATTGCAATTGGTATTGTCAGCACACAATGACAAAACTTTGGATTTTAGCCCATTGGGCTCAACTGTATCAAGAATTGAATTGGAAGGAATGTCTAAGGTTTCGCCTTTAACTTCATAGACATCAAGGACTTTTACATGAACCCCTTTCTTAGGAAGAAAGTACCTCACTAAAATAGGGCACACTTTAATGCTTCCATGGTTTGAGCAATCACAAAAAACTGTTAAAAAAACTTGTCTCAGAAAGGTCTCTATTGAGGGAATCAATAGAGTCAGGTTTGAAAATATTACAGATGATTGCTTCCATTTTGGTCTACGCACAAGAGTATTTTTCATCAAAACATTTTTTCAACAACTTTGAAGCACAGTCTGATGACTGAAAAGAATGGTTGTGGACAACACAGTGTGGCCCATCTACCCTCAGTTGTAGCCGGTGACTGAGTTTTTCTCATCAAAAATAGAAACATGCACCCTAGGCTAAGAGCCTACACAGATGACAGAATCAGCTGACTACTGACCATGATACTGATACTAATATTGGTCCCAGGATCATAGATGCCAGCTCTGTGGGTATTGTGGGTGCTTGAGCACCACCAATATTTTCTCCTGTAGGTCTGCATATCTGTAGCAATAATAACACCATATTGCAGAGCTGCAGGACAAGGGAGAAAGGAAGACTTCTGTATCTTAGCTACTGCTCCCACCTCCCCCTGCTCTCTATTTGCTAGCTGTCTCTGCTGAAGCCTATTGGCTGGCTTTGTCTGACTGATGGTTGCCTGGGCCCTGGGGAGGAAGCAGAGCCAGATTTGTCAGACGTGCTGAGGACTTAAGAGTTTAGAATTGTCAACCATCTAAATTATTTTAGGATTCTACAACTTTGTAAAGTAGCTGTCTTAGTCAGAATGATGTCTAAATTGTCTGGGTATTTTTTAGAGTTTAGCTCTACAGCTCGCTAGTGCTCCTCCCTCACTGTACAGAGTAAGTGGTAGGTTCCCGCCAATGGAAAGGCTGCATTAGTCACAGGAAGGGTGGGCTGATGTTCTGCACATGGTCTGGGAGAAAGTCAGTGGAATAAGTGGGTTTCTTGGTAGAGGTGAGTAGGGTTGCTGAGAAAGGGTAGAAATGTAAGAGGAACAAGGTAAAGTATAAGGAGGCTATTGCAGGCTGAGAAAAAGAACTGGTAGCAAAAGCAAAAACTGGGGGCATTGAAGTAGAGGAGTGCAGAAACAGCACAGCTCCAGTAGACAGCCTGAGACAGAATCTGTCTGTCTGAAAAGTGCTAGTGTGCATTTGTGTACCTCATTTGGGGGGTGGGGGATGGATATGCGCATGTGTGTGTGACTGAAGTACAACAGAGTGCATGCATGTGTATATGTTTCTTTATCTCTGATGGAAATAATCTCCTATAAATAGAGTTTCCCTTTGGAAATTTCAGCTGAAGTGGAGAAGTCCACTGGTACAAATGTGTAGGAGTGTAGGAGTGGGACATGTGTTTTAAAATAGGGGACATTTAGGCATCCCGACCAAAGTAATATGATTCCAGAGAGAAATCCTTAAAATACGGGACAATCCCGTATAACATAGGACAGTTGGTCACTTTAGGCTATGGGCTTCCCCTTCTGCTGCTCATGGTCTTATTACACAGGTACACTAAAAAAAATTTTTTTTAAACTGCCTCTAATGTTTCGATTGATTTTTACATTTTCTGGTGCACTGAATCCAAATCTGGTAACCAATTTGCTCCATCACGTACAGATTTTTTGCTACATTGGGTTAGCAGTTTGAGGTGAACATTTCAGATTGAGTGCGATCGAGATAAAAGTTTCTTGGATGAATTCTTTATACTAATTGTTTAGTAGTTAGTCAAATAAGAATAAAGAAAATTGTAACAAGGCAGCACATAAGAATAGAGTAATGTCAACAAAACACACTGTGATGGTAGCAAAATTGTCTGCACTTAAAACAGCCACATACATGTGCACAAACATTGAGCATATAAGAGCGAGGTTAGACACAAAGCAAAGCAAAGAAATGTGCAAAAAATGTTGTACAGGTATGTATGTAAGAATAGAAAACGCAAACCGCACCATTGCAATACATGAAGACAAACACCCGATGGTGTGAAAATAAAATTCTAATAAATGAGATCCGACACTGCGGTAATAACTAGCAAATTTTTATTTCAAAGTTTAGTAAAAACACGATATTTGTCAACACAGTTTAGATTTTAAAGTCATTCTTGGGTCAATCAATCTCCTGGTGGGCCCGTTTCTTCTTCCCCTGAATGCTTCTCTTGGTGCGCTGCTTGGTGTATTTTTCATCTGGGGTTTCCCGCAGCAGCAACCAGCAGAAATCAGCCATCATAGTGGTGTTCCATCTTCCTTGGTACCTTCTCTCTGCGTCCTTGATGTCCTGGTGAAACCTTTCACCTTGTTCTTCACTGTACGTCCCCAAGTTTTTGTGAAAGTAGTTCACATGGGAGTGCAAGAAATGGACTTTCAGGCTCATGTTATAGCCTTGTTCTTTGAAGGCATTGAGCATCCTGGCAACAATATCCTTATAGTTCTCATCCCGCCTGTTCCCCAAGAATTTGAGAACAACATCCTTGAAGGAATCCCAGGCTTCTTTTTCCTTCTCAGACATCGTTTCAGCGAATGCTCCATCTGAAATGAGTTTCCTTATATCAGGGCCAGCAAACACTCCTTCCTTTAGCTTTGCTTCAGAAAGTCGGGGGAACTTTGAGCAAAGGTACCGAAAGCACTCACCATCTTTTGGAAGGGACTTGATGAATTGCTTAATGAGACCCAACTTAATGTGGAGAGGTGGTAATAGAATTTTATCACGAGGTACCAAGCTCTCATGAAGAACATTTTTCTCACCGGGTCTCAAATACTCCCGAATTGGCCAGTCTTTTTTTCCCCCAGTGTAGGTCGCGGGCCCGGCTATCCCACAAGCAAAGGAAGCAGGGATATTTGGTGAAACCGGACTGCTGCCCTAATAGCATGGATAGAATTTTGAAGTCTCCACAAATCATCCACTTATGCTCATCATAACGAATCTTCTGAAGAATCAGGGCCAAATTCTCGTATTTTTCTTGGAGAATAACAGAGTGAGCAATAGGAACTGAAGCGAATGTGTTGCCATTATGAAGAAGAACACCTTTTATGCTGTCTTTTGACGAATCAATGAACAGCCGCCATTCAGCAGGATCATACTTGAGTTTAAACATTTCCATCACTCCGTATATATCGTTGCAAAATACCAAATCTTCCTCTTTGCTGAAATACTTCAAAAATTGTGTCTCGCGGTTGCGGTACCAATAAAAAGTTGTTCCTGGTGACAATAGATTTTTCTGTTTAAGCTGAGAACCTAGCAGTTGGGCAGCATCTTTTGGGAGTCCTAAATCCCAGACTAAATCATTCAATTCAGCTTGAGAGAAAAGTTCAGGTTTCGGATCTGGTTCAGTTTCAAACTCGGAAGTACTGGACTCATCGGGAAAAGCCATCTGATGAGTCTCGTCATGATCAGAACCGTCCACACAAATATGATCCAAAGATTTTGGTGGTTCAGGCACAGGTACTTCGTTGCTATGAGGCATAGGCCTAATTGCTGAGGGAAGGTTGGGGTAACTTATTACGTTCTTATTTTTTAAGTTGTATCCCTTCACAATGCAAGAGCAAAAATAGCAGTCACTGCTGTGGTCTCTTTGTTCACGCCACATCATAGGTATTCCGAAACGAAATGCTTGTTTTTTACCTTTCATCCATAAGCGTAGATCTTCCTCACATGTCTTGCACACTTTGTGAGGAGCCCACGGTTTGTCTTGATCGCCTAACTTCAAACCGAAATAGGTGAAATATACTTTTTTAATAAATGCAGAAATGTTCCTCTGCCGCTTTTTCATGGTATATTCCCCACAAAACAAAAACTGTCCGGAGAGTTGACGCAACCTCTGGCTCTGTGAGCCATCACAAATACACAGCACTGCAAACTACAACTGTAGTGAACCACTTCGGAATAAAGCTGGATTACGACTGAGCAAACAAAAGGTAATAATGAACTTGCAAGAAACTGAAATTTGACAGGAACGTTCATGTCGCAACCACCGTGTTTGAGCGAGCGAATGAGGCGAGGCGAACAGGAAAGAACATGCGCCAGCGCGAGTACTGGATTTAGCCCCCCGCCTCCCAATTGTCCTGTTAATGTATAAAATGAATACAAAACACTCTAAAATATCATGAGGGAGTGTTTCTAGTTAGTTAACCATTACAACCTCTATTTTGGGCCAAGAAAATAAACTGCAGTCGGCTAAAAAGAAATTATGTGAACATTCCTTATATGGGTAAGAAATCTAATTTTGCAAGAAAACGTGACGTGATGGAACATTTTGGCTATTTTTCCTGGATTCAGCACCCCAAAATCTATAGGAATCAGTTGCAAAACTGGAGGCAGTTTTTTGGTAGTGTACCTGTGTTATCAGGGCATGAGCTGAGTCTTTGTAACATCTGTGGCTCCAGTCACATGGCTCTGGTCTTCACTTCCTAAGGTCATGACATCAGGTCGCATTTATTCTAAGCGAACAAAAACTACACAAGGTGCTGCCATTCTGTAATGATATATTACATAAAGCCAAACTAATAGGCAAAATAAAATCCCAGAGCAGCTATCATACATAAATATGTCAACACAAAAATCCTCAGAACAGTTACATAATTTACAACCAAATCATAACCACTAATGAAAAAAATATATATATTTGACCATGCTGTGGCACACAAGCCTGCATATGAAAAGTTTAGGATAGAAATCTAAGCATATACACCTACATATCCATATATATTTTGCAAATTTTACAGCAGATATCAGCTCCAATGGGTTGCATTGCCTATCTCACCAAACAGGGCTCGCCCTATGCATGCATGAACATGTTGTTGGTAAAGGACCCACTGAACACGAGGCCCTGCACCAACCCATGCCGTAGCCATGTAGTGCCTGTATGCCTCCCTTTGCCCGCTGTCCCTGCTGACTTTCTGCTGCTGCCACCTACTTCACAGCTCAAGTTCCAGCCTCCATCATGGCTCCATGTGCTGTGCTCTGCTTCCCCCTGATGACATGGACCCAGCTTAACAGGCAAGCCAGTGAGGCACTGGCCCAGGGCGCCCAATCTTTAAAGGTGCCCGAAGCCTGCCTCAATGATTCACCACGTAGTAGATGATTTAAGCAGCTACGGGAGCACTTTTCTCCAATGGCTGTGCTGCCTTATAGGCTGTTGGATTGCCACATTTTCTTGTGAGAAACAGGAAATGCTTGTTACCATCTATGGAAATGCAACAATCCAGCAGCTTGTAAGGCAGCGGAGTTTCAGGAGCAAAGAAAAGTGCTCCTGCAGCAGCTTAAATCAGCTGCTAGACATGACTGACACTGGGACCATTTTAATATATTTTGGAATAATTTATCTGGTTTTGCTGACCCCTAACCCATAAAGGTGGGAAAACGTCGACATCTTATGTTCTCACTTGTTTTGAACGCCACCTTTTTACTCTGAGCAGAATCGCTGTGCAGAGCGTGTTTAATGGTAAAACTTTTGTTTTTCAGCTTTCATGTTTCATTTTGTAAGGTTTCGTGTTACAATATTTTTACAATATACATTTTTTGGAAGTTAAGATTGTAGACTTGTTTCTATTGCTTTTGGTTTTAGTAGGCAATTTGTTTACTTTTTGGATACAATGTACCCTTTTACATGCTGCGTTTTTTTAGCTATGTCATCCAATTTGTAACAAGACACATGCTGCATTCTTTTGGCTGGTTAACAAGCTATGCTTAAGCTGTGAAGTTATTGTTCTTTTTGAACACCTCCTGATTTTTTGAGTTGCAGCTGATATATAATACATTCACTTATCACATTGTTTTGTGCTGTTTTATTCAACACCTTTATCTGAAGTTCTAGTTATTTTTTATGAGTGCCCCTGCCTATTAATCAAAGTTCATTTTTTAACAATATTTGGTGAAATATTTTCTCCATATCAAATTGTAACTATTTATGATGTGCTTTTACTAATTTGTTTTGACATGTTCTGTATTTGTTATTTGCTTGTTGTAAAATTACTATTACATAAGCTATTTATAATTGGTTCTAGTTTTATTTATTACTTTCCATTATGGTATTTTTATGGCAATTGCCTTTTTACATATGGTATTTATTTATTTATTATACAAGTTTTCAGATATATTGTATTATACTTATTTATTTATTTATTGTCAGCTTTTAGCGTCCTACATGTCTGATTTAAGTCTTTAGCGTTCCATATGACAGATTTAAGGTATTTATTCCTTTTTTGTCCTCCTCGTCTCTCTTCTTTTGCTTTTAATTTGTTTATACTTAACTTTTATTAATAGTTACTGATACATTTTTGTCTTCATATCATTATTTAAAAGTTTATGTTCTTCTTTTTAATGATATCATATTCATATATTCATGTTTTTAACTGTTTGATTTTATCTTTAATATGTGTTTAGTATTGCAGGTATTTTGCCTGCTTGATTAACATGTTTAATGTAGTAATTAAAGTTAAATTTTAATTGTATTTATTATATACATGTTTATGATTATTATTATCTATTATTATTATTATCATTTCTCTTTGAGGTGTGCTCCTTTTAAGACCCCCTGAAGAAAGCTGCTTAGCCGAAACGCGTCGGGGCGTAATAAACAAGGTTTTTCACCTATAACTGTTGTCAATCCAGGTTCTGCTTTTTTGTTCTGGCTAGAAACAGTGCCTCTATAGTTCAAAGGGACTTCCAGACTCTGGGAGAGAAACTCAAGCCCACTGCTAACACTATAGCATTCTCAGGAGTTCTACCTGTTCATGGTAAGGGGGCAGAAAGGCTGCATCACATAAAAAACTTTAATACATGGCTCCAGACCTGGTGCAACTGGGAATACACTAAAAACTATACTGTGCTGATGGACTACATCTCTCCATACCAGGGAAAAGGATCCTAAGTGAAAACTTCAGGCAGTATGTGGACAGGCATTTAAACTAGGGAAAGGAGGTGATGGATGGAGAAGGACAAGTTCAGTAAGACACTCCCAGCGAAAGCAAAACAACACTGGAAACAGCCACACTTTTGAACCATACATCAATGGCAAGTAGGAGGAGCCTGTAGAACAAAATCCATGCAAAACGCAGGCAAGGCAATCAACAAATGATGGAAAGCAGTGAGCACAAATGCTCAAAGTCTAGCCAACAAACTTCCTTATCTGGAACCCTAATGGTGGAAATGGACTTGGACATTGTGGCCATTACAGAAACATGGTTTAATGAGTCGCATGAATGGGATATAGCCATAGCTGGCTATAATCTATTTAGAAGACATAGAGAGGGTAGAAAAGGAGGAGTAGCGTTTTCTCAAATTGTTTGTCACTCCCCTAATGATATTGCTTATTAGTACAGCGAATAAAAAGTCTGAAATATATAAGGCTGACATAGATGAAAAATTAGTAATATTGAAGGGGAGTGACAAACAATTTGAGAAAACGCATAAAGATTTTGAGAGAAACAACATAACCTTTAAGAAGGAAATTAAAGATAAAAAAATGGAAAAATTTAAAAGGGACGAAGACGACTATCTCTATGGGTATGTGTACCCTTGGTGTAAAAATATGGAAAAGGACCGTATATTTTTTAAAAAGAGGTCAACTTTGTTTGACCACAAAGAACCATTAGTGGAAAATAGGGTGGAGGAGTACCCTGGTGAATCCAGGAAAAAGCGCAACAGGAGTGCATCGATGGAGGAGGACACTGATGGGTCTACATCTCTCTTCTCCTCCACGGGCACAAAGAAAGGAACTACAAAAGAAAAAGAGAAAGAAAAAGGGATGTATAGCAGTAATAATAAGAGTTTTTTAAACATGGATTCCCTCTGGAAGAAGAGCACGCGAGATTCATCGAAAACACGGTATCCAAAGAGGGAGGATCAATGGGAAGAGGATCAGCAGTCAGAAAGACCCTATGGTCAAGGTCAGGCCTTCAGAGGACGAGGGAGGGGAAGAGGCAGAGGGAGAGGTCGGAGTGCACCCGACAGGTCCCTAGAGAGAAGGTGGTAGAAAACAATGTCATTAATATTTCTAAATACCAACTGACCCCAAATGAAATTTCACTGCTTAATAAGTGAGCCTGACATCAGTACCGGGAAAAATGGTAGAAACCAGCATAAAGAATAAAATTACTCAGCAACTATCATTAAAATCATCTCTAATACCTGAGGATTGGAGGATCGCCAATGTAACACCAATTTTTAAAAAGGGTTCGAGGGGTGATCCGGGAAACTACAGACCAGTGAGCCTGACATCAGTACCGGGAAAAATGGTAGAAACCATCATAAAGAATAAAATTACTCAGCATGTAGATAGTCACAACCTAATGGGAGACAGCCAACATGGCTTTAGACAAGGAAGATCTTGTCTTACTAATCTGTTATGTTTTTTTGAAGGAGTGAATAAACAGGTGGACAAAGGTGAGTCGGTTGATATTGTGTATCTGGACTTTCAGAAAGCCTTTGACAAGGTCCCTCATGAGAGACTTTTGGCAAAACTAAAGAGTCATGGGATAGGAGGCAGTGTACTACTGTGGATCAGGAACTGGTTAAAAGATAGAAAGCAGAGGGTAGGGCTAAATGGCCAATTTTCCCAATGGAGAAAGGTGAATAGTGGTGTACCCCAGGGATCTGTGCTGGGTCCGCTGCTTTTTGACATATTCATAAATGACCTGGAAAGTGGAATAACAAGTGAGGTTATCAAATTTGCAGATGACGCAAAACTATTTAAAGTTGTTAAAACCCAGGAGGATTGTGGAAAATTGCAAGAGGATCTTGATAAATTGGAAAACTGGGCATCAAAATGGCAGATGAAATTTAATGTGGAGAAGTGCAAGGTTATGCACCTAGGGAAGAACAACCCAAACTATGGTTACACGATGCAAGGTTCCACATTAGGAACCACCACCCAGGAAAAAGATTTAGGCGTCATTGTGGATACCTTGTTCAAACCCTCGGACCAGTGTGCAGCGGCGGCCAAGAGAGCAAATAGAATGCTAGGTATGATAAGGAAAGGAATGGAAAATAAAACAAAAGATATTATAATGCCTCTATATCGTTCCATGGTGAGACCGCACCTTGAATATTGTGTGCAATTCTGGTCGCCGTATCTTAAAAAGGATATAGCGATTTTAGAAAAGGTTCAGAGAAGAGCCACCAAAATGGTAAAGGGGATGGAAGGCTACTCCTATGAAGAAAGGCTAAAAAGGTTGGGGCTCTTTAGCCTGGAGAAGAGACGGCTGAGGGGAGATATGATAGAAGTCTATAAATTAATGAACGGAGTGGAACGGGTAAACGTAGATCGATTGTTTACCTTATCAGAATATGGAAAGACTAGGGGACATGCAATGAAGCTACAGGGTAAACTATTTAAGACTAAAAAAAGAAAATATTTTTTCACTCAACGTGTAATCAAACTCTGGAATTTGTTGCCGGAGGATGTAGTAAAGGCTGTTAGTGTAGCTGGATTTAAAAAAGGTTTGGACAAGTTCCTGGAGGAAAGGTCCATAAACCATTATTAAGAAGGGACCCAGGATATCAATGCTTGAACCAGTACAAGCATTGTGGAACCTGTGTCCCTTGGGGAAACTGCTAGGTACGTATGACCTAGATTGGCCACTGTTGGAAACAGAATGCTGGGCTTGATGGACCTTGGTCTGACCCAGTATGGCATATCTTATGTTCTTATCCTTTGTGCCTGTCCGTAGGTATGACCCCTTTGAAACCAGAATTGACTTGTGTAAGTTTTTTCGTAAGATTCGGGTAAAAAAAATTTTTATTAACCAAGGAGAAATTCATAATGAAGTCTCTATAGTGCGGAAAAAATCTAAATGGCTGCCACCACCGAATGTGGATCCAGTGATAGAAATATTTGAGAAAATGGTGTTGAAAGAGGTTAATGCATTTAAAGTTGATCATTATCCACCATACCATAATTTAACAAAAGGAGAAAAGAATGCCATCACGACACTTCAGAAGAATAATGATATTATAATTAAACCCGCGGATAAGGGAGGAGCGACAGTCATTTTGGATAAGCAGATGTATATTGGGGAAATTGAGAGGCAATTGAAAGATACTACATTCTATCGCAGGTTGGATGGTGATCCGACGCAATCTTTAAAAAGTTCGCTAGACAGTTTAATACTCACAGCTTTTGAACTTGGAAAGATTACCTTGAAAGAGAGAGATTTCTTGATAGTATCTTCTCCAGTTATTCCTACTATCTACATTAACCCAAAAATACATAAAACTTTGCATAATCCTCCAGGGCGCCCAATAGTGTCTGTGATAGGGTCGCTTTTTGAACCAGTGTCTCAACTGTTAGATATATTGCTGTGTCCGTTCATAGAGAGTATGTGGTCCTATGTGAAAGATTCTACGCAAGTAATTAACATCCTAAAAAATATTGAATATTCAGATACGGTATTACTTGTCACCTTGGATATAGAGTCACTATACTTAGGCAGGGTGCGGGCAGGGTCCTGGCGCCCGAGAGTAACCGGGTGCCGGTTAGGCGCGGGACCCTGCGTGCGTCGGGCGGTCGGGGACGAGCGCGCCAGAGGGGAGAGCGTGCAGCTTTAAATTGATTGGCTCCGCGGGTGCACGTGCCGGGCGGAGCCAATCAATCGGGCCAGGCGTGCATGTGCTCCTGCCGCTGTTGCGAGCCTGGAGCACATGCTGCTGGCTGTTGGCGCGGCGTCTCCCTCCGTGGCTTGTCGGCGTCGCTTTTCCTGGGCGCGGGGCAGTTCCGAAGCATTTTTCGGCGGCGGGACCGTGCTTCTGCAGCAGGCAAGTTTGCTGGGTAGGAGGGTTGGTTTTGGTGGGGGCGTCTGTGGATCCCCGGGAGTTTGGGCATGGCAGGGGGGAGTCGTGGGGCGAAGGGGGGGCCGGCAGTCCAGCAGGGGGGGGCCTTGAGGGGTCGGGGGGCGGCCCGGAGGCCGCAGGCAGGACTGGGAGTTGGGGTAGGGGGGAGGGGGCTGGTAGGGCAAGGGGAGGCCGGCACCCGGTCCGGGGGGCTTGGGGGTCCCCTTCTGTGCCGCGGGCTGCGGCTGGAGGCCGAGTTGCTCGTGGCCGGCGTGGTGGGAGGGGGTCTCTGGGTGAGGGGGCTGTTGTGGCTCTGTTGGCCACGCCACGAGGTAGGGCCCCCATGCGGGGGGTGCGGGGGGCATAGTCAGGGGGGAGGAGGGGGGCAGGCGTTAGCGGGGAGGGGGGGTCGGTGGTGTGGGTGGGGCTCCCTCCGGGGGCCTTGCGGTTGACCCCTCCTTTGGCGATCGGGGCACTGCTGGTAGTCCGGGGCATGGTGGGCTGGTGATCCCGCCTGGGAGTGTTTTACAACCGGGCTCTTCCCCTCTTTGGGACCAGTGGGCGGCTGGGGGGCAGGGGTCCTCGTGGGCGGAGTGGTTGGGGGCTTGGCAGCCTTGGTCCCCTGGTTTCTCGCCTCTCTGCCCCCCCTTTTTCTCTTCACAGGTTCCCTGGTTGTCCACGCCTCATGTCGTGTCGGCGGCGGGGGCTACGGCTGGTTTGGCGAACATGGATCCTGTTCCTGGTGCGCCCAGCGGGACGACGGCGGCGGATGGCGCTGCGCAAGGGGCCGGTCTGCAGCCGCTGACTGAGGATCCCCCAGGACGGTTACCTGCTCCTGCTCCTGCCCCTGCGGGTTCGGTGGGAGGGGCTTCTGGTGAGTTGACTGCTTTGGGCAGCGCGCCGGGGGGGGCGGGGGCTGCCCGGTCCGGAAAGAGGGGTCGTAAGCGGAAACATGCATGTCGTCGGAGGCGTGCTTCGGACTCATCTTCCTCCTCGTCGTCGGCAGACTCGGGGTCCTCAAGTGCGGAGGAGGGGAGGGCGGCGACCCAGGGTGGTGTTGCGTTGGCTGGGGGGGGGTTCGGCGGTGTCCTCCGTTGCCTCCCTTTCGGAACTGTAGGAGGGGGTTCCTCGGAAGCTACGGCGTCGGATAATGCGTAGGCAGTATATTGACATTTTCCGTTTGCTCGAGGGCAGGAAGCGCTCGGGTGATAGTAAAAAGAAGCGGAAAGAGGAGGAAAAGGCGGGGCGGCTTCACCGGGTTTCACGCAATGTGGTCAATTGGATCCGGGCTTTTTTGCGATTGGCGAGCGTTTGGGGGCGTCGTTGGCCGGACCAATTTGGTAGTCTATTGGCGTATGCGGACTCGATCTTGGAGGCGTCGCAGGTGCACGAAGGTTGGTCGTGGCTTAATTACGACGAAAAGTTTCGTGACAAAATGGAGGAGAACCGTTTGCTGACTTGGAGTACGCAGGATATTAGTCTTTGGTTAACGCAAATGTCGGTGAAAGGGGGTGGGGGGGGTAGGGGGGTCAGGGCGGGGTCGGGGGCGGCTGTCGGCACGAACCGGTCCTTTCGGGGGGAGCCCCCCGCGGGGCAGGCACGTGCTGCCGTCGGGGGGGGTGGAGACGTGTGCTGGCGGTTCAACAGAGCCTCGTGCCCTTTCCCGGACTGCAAGTTCCGGCATGCGTGCTCCGTCTGTGGGGGGTCCCATTCCGCTTCCAAATGTGTTAAAAAAGGGAGCCCCTCCCTCCCGGGGTCCGGTCCCAAGTAGGCCGGCCGATTCGACCCTGGCGCCCTCCCCTATTCGGGTCCCTGTGTTGCGTAGGTGGCTCCGTGGGTACCCCAAGGTGCATGACAAGTTATGTTTGGCGGAGGGTTTTCAATTTGGCTTCGTTATTCCTGTGCGGGGTCGGGCGGCGGGCGTGGTGGCTCGTAATTCCCCCAGTGTCCGGCGCTGGCTCGAGGTGGCCCGGCGGAAGTTGTCGGCCGAGTTGCAGCTGGGCAGGGTGGCGGGGCCCTTCAGTGGCCCGCCTTTTCCGGATTTTGTGGTGTCCCCCTTGGGTGTGGTACCCAAGAAGGAACCGGGGAAGTTTCGCCTCATTCATAATTTGTCTGCTCCGATGGGCTCCTCTGTCAATGACCTTATCCCGCGGGAACTTTGTTCGGTGCGCTATGCCTCTTTCGATAGGGCGGCGGAGCTCGTGTCTCGGTCTGGTCCTGGGGCGTTGATGGCCAAGGTGGATTTGGAATCGGCTTTCCGACTGTTGCCCGTCCACCCTTCGTCTTTTCCGTTGTTGGGTTTCCAATTTGAAGGGGCGTATTACTACGATAAATGCATGCCGATGGGCTGTTCGGTGTCGTGCGCCTACTTTGAGAAGTTCAGTACCTTCCTGCATTGGAAGTTGGTGCAGGCGGTTGGCTGTTCGGGGGTGGTACATTATCTAGATGATTTTCTGTTTGTGGGTGGGGCCGATTCTGGGCAATGTGGTGCTTTATTAAGCGGTTTTTATTTGCTTGGCGGCCGAACTGGGGGTGCCCCTAGCGGAGGGGAAGACGGTGTGGGCCCCGCGACCACGATAGTGTTCTTAGGCGTCGAATTGGATTCGCTGCGGATGGTGGCGCGGCTCCCCGGTGAGAAGGTGGAGAAGCTGCGGGTTCTCGTGGCCAACCTTTTGGCTTCCAGAAGAGTCACCTTGCGAGACGCGCAGGTTCTTCTTGGTTCCCTCAACTTTGCCTGTAAGGTCATTCCCATGGGGCGGGTGTTTAGTCGGCGGCTGGCAGCGGCGACGGCGGGTGTGCGCAAGCCGCATCACCATATCCGAGTGACGCGGGGTATGCGTGATGATTTGCGCGTTTGGGATTTCTTTTTGCGTGACTTCAATGGGGTGACGGTTTTGCGGGGCTCGGCAGTTACCTCCGAGGAGTTGCAATTGTACACGGATGCAGCTGGGGGAGTCGGATTGGGGATCTATTTTAATGGGGCGTGGTGTGCTGATCGGTGGCCGAGCGAGTGGGTGGCGAACGGCTTGGTTAGCAATATTACTTTCTTGGAGCTATTCCCGATTTTGGTGGTGCTGGAGTTGTGGCCCGACAGGTTAGCCGACCGCGGGGTGTTGTGGTGGTGTGACAACGAGGCGGTGGTGCATGTGGTTAACCTTTTTTCTCCACGCTGTGGGGCGGTGGCGTCACTGATGCGCCAGGTCGTGCTGGCGTGTTTGCGTTTAAATGTGCACCTGCGCGCTCGTCACATACCAGGGCGTGCTAATGATTTGGCTGATGCTCTTTCCCGTTTGCAGTTGGATCGGTTTTCGGGAGTTGGCTCCGGATGCCGACCCGGTCGGGCTGACAGTCCCTTGGCACGTGTGGAGCGATGGCCTGCTGCGATGAGGTGTCTTCTGCGGAGCTCGGTGGCTGACAGGACCTGGGAGGCGTATCGGATCGGTTGCGAGCGAGTGCAAGAGTTTTTGCAAGTGCAGGGGTGGGATGGGGGAGCGGTCCCGGATCAGTTGCTGGGGGGTTATGTTAGCTGGGCTAAGGAGCGGGGGGTTTCGCGATCGTCCGTGCGTTGCCATCTGGGGGGGGTTTGTTTTTTTTTCGCCAGGGCGACGGGGTGGGAGGTGCCCGGGCGGGGTTTTTTGGCGCGACGTTTGCTTCAGGGCTGGGAGTGTTCTCAGCCGGGTCTCCGCGATCGTCGTCGCCCGGTTACGCACGACCTCCTGGTGCAGCTGTGCGCGGTGCTACCGGAGGTGGCGCGGTCGCCGTATGAGCGCGCGCTCTTTCGTGCGGCTTTCTGCCTGGCATTTTTTGGTGCCTTTTGCGTCGGGGAGTTGGTGGCCGCGTCGGCGTCGGCGGGTCCTGGGAATTGTTTGCTCCGGCAGCACGTGTGGATGGTGCATCCGCGGATGCGTGTGTTGCTGGCGCGGTCCAAGACGGACCAGCGGGGTAAGGGGCTTTGGGTGGTCCTCAGATCTACGGGAGGGCTTACATGCCCGGTGGCCGCCATGCAGGGCTTCCTGGCCCTGCGCCCGGGGGGTGGCGGTGCGCTTTTCACACATCAGGATGGTAGGGCATTGACGCGTTTTCAGTTCACGGCGGTGTTGCGGCTCGCGCTGACTCGGTTGGGCGAGGATCCTCGTCTTTTTTTCGGCCCATTCTTTTCGCATCGGTGCGGCTACCAGCGCGGCGGCGGCAGGTTGCTCGGGTCTTCAGATTCAAAATATTGGCAGGTGGCGGTCGGCGGCGTTCGAAGGGTACGTCCGTCTCTGACCTGGCCATTCATGGGGGGGGGGTGGGGGTTACTAATGTGGTTATGTTTCTCTTTCAGGTGGGGAGCCGAGAAAGCTGGTCTGCTGGTTTCTGGGCCACTCTTTCGTTTACTGGGCGGGCCAGCGAGCGGCGGAGCGCCCCTTTGGGCCGAATCTCGGGCTGGCGGCGGACGAGGTGGCGATTTCGTGGCTGGGCGAGCGTGGGCTACGGTGGGAGCAGCTGCTGCCTTTGCTCCGTCACCATGGCCGCGTCAGACAGCATCCAGCGATTCTCATCTTGCATCTTGGAGGCAATGATTTGGCTGCGTGGTCCTGCAAGCGGTTGATCAGGGCTGCTAAGCGGGATTTTGAGTTGGTGCGTCGCCTGTTTCCGGGTGCTGCGTTGGTCTGGTCGGATATTGTTCTGAGGCCGGCGTGCTGGGATCAGCTGCGCTGGTCTCGTGGTCTGACCAAAATCAACCGGCAGATTGGGAGGTGGGTGAGCGAGCATGGCGGGTTTCAGGTTCATCACCCTTGGGTGGAGGTGTCTTGCGGGGGGTTGTTCAGGGGGGATGGAGTTCATTTGTCCCCAGTGGGAACTGATCTCCTCCTGAACGATTGGCAGGAGTTGTTGGAGCATCTCCTGAGGTCCCGGTAGCAAGGGTCGCAGCTTTCAGCAGGGGGGGGGGGCGGCACAGGTGGTGTTGGTGCCTGTGCCGGTGGCGGGATCCCGGAGGTTTCCGGGGTCCGGAGCCTTATCCCACTTGGGGTGGGGGCGGGGTGCCCTTGCCCGGACAACCCCTGGAAGACTTTTGCTAGTAATATGGCGAAGTCGGATAGGGGTTGGGTGAGCTCGGCCGTTGGGGGGTCCACGGCTGCAGCGGAGGCGGGGCCGCTTTGCTAGTAGCATGGCTGGCGGTATACCGCTCCGCTGGGTTGGGAGAGTGATGTACTCTTGGCATTACTGTTAATATGTTGCTGTTAAAATAAAGCTGCGACCAGTTTGTTACCATGAAAATGTTGTCTGTGGTTTGTCCCATTGGGGGTGTAAGGGGGGGGGGGTAAGGGTAGGGGGGGGGCTGGGGTTCGGAGCTGGGGAAGCGCCGTGTCCGGCTACCCGGTTATTAGGCAGGGCGCGGGCAGGGTCCTGGCGCCCGAGAGTAACCGGGTGCCGGTTAGGCGCGGGACCCTGCGTGCGTCGGGCGGTCGGGGACGAGCGCGCCAGAGGGGAGAGCGTGCAGCTTTAAATTGATTGGCTCCGCGGGTGCACGTGCCGGGCGGATCCAATCAATCGGGCCAGGCGTGCATGTGCTCCTGCCGCTGTTGCGAGCCTGGAGCACATGCTGCTGGCTGTTGGCGCGGCGTCCCACCCGCCCGCCCCCCGTTTCCGGTTGGGTGTGGGGGGGGTTTGTGGGGGGTCGCATCGGGGGGGGGGCGGTTTGCGGGGTCCCGGGGGGTTCCGGGGTCCGGGGCCTGAGCCCAATTGGGGTGGGGCGGGGTGCCCTTGCCCGGACAACCCCTGGAAGACTTTTGCTAGTAATATGGCGAAGTCGGATAGGGGTTGGGTGAGCTCGGCCGTTGGGGGGTCCACGGCTGCAGCGGAGGCGGGGCCGCTTTGCTAGTAGCATGGCTGGCGGTATACCGCTCCGCTGGGTTGGGAGAGTGATGTACTCTTGGCATTACTGTTAATATGTTGCTGTTAAAATAAAGCTGCGACCAGTTTGTTACCATGAAAATGTTGTCTGTGGTTTGTCCCATTGGGGGTGTAAGGGGGGGGGTAAGGGTAGGGGGGGGCTGGGGTTCGGAGCTGGGGAAGCGCCGTGTCCGGCTACCCGGTTAATGAATATTCCGCAGGAGGAAGCGTTAATTATAATTCAACGGTGTTTATACAATCGAAATAGTCATAAACGTATTTCCACCATTTTTCTTATGGAGATGGTTCGGATGGCCTTATGCCAGAATTATTTTTGCTTCAGGAATATTTTTTATCAGCAGATAAAAGGAGTGGCTATGGGGTCATCCATGGGGCTGGACATTGCAAACCTTTATGTGTTTGAGTTTGAGGAAACATATATTAAGAATAATCCATTCAAAGAGCAGATACATTTGTGGTTAAGATATATTGATGATATCTTTATCTTATGGGGGGATCTATGGAAGCATTGTCAGACTTTAATATCTGGATTAACCAATGTGACAGTAATCTTCGGTTTCAAATGACATATGACCCATTTAACATACCGTATTTGGACCTAATGATTAAGAAGACAGGAGTGGGATTTTGTACAACCTTATATAGAAAACCCACGGATAGGAACCAGCTACTACATTACAGCAGTTTTCATAATTTGGCATTAAAGAATAACCTACCATATGGGCAGTTCCTTAGAGCTAAGAGAATATGTACTTCTGAGGAGGAATTTGAACTACAAGCAGATATTATTAAAGACCGACTGGCAGTAAGACACTACCCTGTGCAACAAATTAGGAAAGCATATCAAAAGACGTGTCAGGTTACACGGGATAACTTGTTGCAGAAAAAATTGAAGGAAGAAAAATCTGATTTGGTTTGTCCATTACTTTATTCCCATCGGTCGCAGGACATCAGGAAGATTTTACAGAAGCATTGGTACCTCATTCAGTCGTTACCAGGTTTTTCGGATATCAGCTTAGTTATTGCACATAAGCGCAATGTCAATTTAAGAAACATGTTGGTTTCATCGGCGTTTACAGAACGGAAATATCTATCACAGTATAAAGGCCACTATCAATGTGGAAAGTGCTCCATCTGTGTACATGCCCTATCAGTAAGGAATCAATATGTACATCCTAATAATGGAAAAGTGTTTCATCTGGACGATCATACCAACTGCGAAACTAGTCACGTGATTTACGTGATTCGTTGCCCATGTCAGAAGATGTATGTAGGTATGACTTCCCGACCCGTTCGTAAGAGAATAATAGAGCACAGGAGTTGCATCAATAGGAGGCTAGAAGACAAACCATTGGTGGCCCATTGGATAGAACATAACCATAAGGTATCAGATCTAAAGTTTTTTGTTATAAAGAAGGTGAAGTTGAACTGGCGAGGCGGCGATATGGAAAGAACTATTGCGCGTTTGGAGCAGTGTTATATTTTTCAACTCAATAGTTTATACCCTGATGGGTTGAACATAGAGGAAGACCTATCAGTGTTTCTTTGAACAATTGTTATAAAGAAGGTGAAGTTGAACTGGCGAGGCGGCGATATGGAAAGAACTATTGCGCGTTTGGAGCAGCGTTATATTTTTCAACTCAATAGTTTATACCCTGATGGGTTGAACATGGAGGAAGACCTGTTTCTTTGAACAATTGTTTGTGAGGACAGGTTAATAATATCTATATAGTAACAGCTGAATATGCAACTTTGAAGAGAATGTAGCAAGTTGTATAGGTTTGATATCAATTATGGGCACTAAGCAGTGGGGTAAAAATGGTAGGTAGACAATCCCGTATGGAGTACAAATAGTTGAGTGAGATTTAATAATGTCATTTTGGGGTTTAAGTATTGGCCTTATTTTTATGGGTAGTAGGGCGTACAGTCAGTTGAGTGAGATATAGTAATGTTTAGTTTAGGTTTAGATATTGGATGTAGTTCTATGGGTATAATTTGCTCTAGTTCTATGGGTATTATCTGGTTATATAGGAGTTTTTTTTCCCCTTCCTTTCTCTCCTCTCTCTCCCCCCCTCCCCCCTTTCTCCTTCCCTTTCCCCCTCTCCTCCTCCTTTCCCCCCTTCCCTCCCTTCCCCCCTTCACTTTCCCTCCCCTTCTTGCCCTCCTCCCCCCCCCATTGTACAGCAATGGCTGGTCCGCATAGTAAAAAAAAGTTATTGGATCCTGTATTTTAGTAATGTAAAATTCCTCAGATTTGTAGTATGGTAGATTGGTGAGAAGTGAATGCCAAAATGATGATGTCATTTTTCCCGCGCTCTTGCAGCGTTTAAAGCACCACGCAGCCGCGGGCGGCATTAGAGAAGTGTGCATAAAAGAAAGAATGTAGCGGCGAGTAGGTGCTGTGTTGCAATTGTGTCTAGTAATTCTGGCACGTACGAATTTGGTGAGTTGCATTGGTTGAGAAGTTTGGTATGAATGCCGAGTTGACAATAAGAGCCCCGAATATACCGCAATGACAGGGATCACGGGAGGAGAGTAATATATAGCTGAAATTCTTGTTGTAACGTTTATAGGCTTTAGTTTATGGTGGATATCTGTAGCCTCAAGTTTTTGTAGATAATTCAGTGTATATAGATGAAAGTGCCCACAGCCATAATGTAATATTACTGTAGGGGTGGTCCTTAAGAACACTCGGGGTTTTGTTTAGAGTTTTTTAAGAATATTTATTCACGTGAATAGGTGCATATCTGACAGTTGAGAATCGCGGGCGGATAGATGAATCATTAGATGAGTATTTTTAGACTTTGGGTTCTAATATAGTGAAATTTAAAATCTACAGCATGAAAAGGATATGTAATGCAAATTGATGATGTTATATTTCCCGTGCTTTTAGAACCTCTAGGTTACCACGCAGCCGCGGGCGATTTTAGAGGTTTGAGCAGGAAGAGAATGATTACAAGTAGCTGCTCTGCTCAGTTTGGCACGGAGTATTTTTAAAGATTTGGTAAGTTATAAGGGTTTGGAATCGTTGATGTAAATGTAGAGAAAACAAAAAATCCTCGGCGATGGAGTAATAAGAAGAGTCATGTCCTTCCTTGCTTAAAATCAGCATTGGGTTGAATCGCGTTGAATATATTATCATTTTTACCATCTTGAGTGTCCAGTCGATTCAACGAGTGCAGTTGGGCAAATATGACATAATTGAAGGAGACATCTCTGACTCGGGACAACGCTTGGGGTAGAGATTGCTGAAAAAATGTAAAAAACAGCATTTTATTAGGGTACATGAATGCGTGTAGGAAAGTCGGTATCCATTGCATCTATTAGGACTATTGAGTGTAGCAAGGTATAACTTAAAAAGATTTTTTTAAAAAGAGTTTTTTTAATCACAGTGAGTTTTAAATTTTGGTAGGAGATTTGAATGGAATCAATGAATTGTATGACTGTTATAATCCATGGCTAAAGGAATTAAAGGTTTCCAAATAAAAGGTAGTATGGTGGTTTTAATACAAGCCTGTTGTTTGCGTTGCAGCTGATAGCGGGTAAATAACAGTGAGGTACACAGAGCATATGCTTGTTGAAGCATCAGTTGCAGAGGTAAGCACAGGCATAAGAAAAGTAAAAAGATTGAAAGATTATAAGTAGATCATTAAATTAATCCTGTTGCGCTTTTCCTGGTTCTTGTTTATTATTTATTTATCTATTCATTTATGGTTCTCCATAAGTCTAGTTTTAAGTATATGTTTTATGTTCATGTTTTCATTTTACCTAAAGTTTTTTATATAAAGATTTTTTTTTAAATATTGGTTTGCTGATTGCATAAATAATGGTTTTTAATGGGCATGGTCGTCGAGAGTGGTCCCCCTTTTCAATTCTTCAATTCTTTTAATCCCCTTTTTTCTTTTAGTAATTATAGTGTTGAAGAAGAATTGAATAGGTGAGAGTAATGATAGTTTTTTTCCATAAAAGCAATATGCAGGTTATGTTTTCTCAAATTGTGTTTTTTATTTGGTTATTTATAATGATTAATTCATGTCCTTCGGTACATATATATTTTAGTTTACTTTTTATACATGTATGGTTTGATATTTATATGGATTATGGATTATTTTATAAATGTGTTTTAAATGTATTATGGATTATTTTATACATGTATATTTATTTATTTATGTTTTTAGCCGACAGACTATTTGCTGTACTTTAGCATTTAACATTTATTTAGTTATTTATTGATGGATATATTAGTTAATCAATTGTGTATTAATGAACTCATAGGTGCTGTTTTTGTGTTGATATCATTTGTTTTTAAAGTTTATGAATGTTTTTAATGGTGTTTTTATATGTTATTATAGCCAATAGCCCCCGATGAAGGCATAAATGAAACACGGCCTGTGTCGGGCCTGGCTTTGTGAAACAAGAGTAATAAATAAACAATTCCTTCCTTGCCTCCACATCTTGGACTGGGTCATCATGAATATTGTGCCACTGGAATGGACGTAGTGTTTATGAGGCGCAATATCTACATGTAAGCACAATGCACGCCTCTGGTGTTGCTATTGCACCATTCACAGTATGTTATGAAGAAGAGTAGCTGTACAGGGTCCTAGTAACTAACATGCACCAAACATGTATAATAAGCCAACACTGGCCCTATATGACATCTAGTATATGACACAACAGTCAAATGTACATGTAAACCTATGTTTCCAATATAGTTGTTGGCCATGTGCACCAGGGGTGACGCTGACAATCTCACATGTGTCACAGGACTATGGATCATGTGCAACAAATAGGTGGCTCAGCTACATCTCAACACAATGTACACATGCCAAGTATGCCACAGACACCATGTTACCTAGCTCCGAACAGTTACATTCCTGTAGGAATCTCTGATCTCACACATATCACTGTAACAAATAACTCCACATTGGGCAATGATCACATTATCATTCTGGGGTATCAGTGTGATGAGGGAGCTTTATGGCATGCAATGAATTCTCCAGCATCATCACTGGAATGACAATATTGCAGATGGCACATGGCTGATGTTCCAACATACCTGCCTGGAATGTTTGGACATGTATAGATGTCATTTTCAGGAATGTTTGTTTAAAGGATTGTAATCTGGATGGTACAAAGTGATGTGGTGTTGTGTTCTATGACCACTAACTGTCTAATGCTCATGTCAGTGCTGTTATCAAATGTGGGCCAGCCATGACATATGTGTCTGGCCACACAACTGACAGGGAGCATGATCTAGGCAGGTAGTCCAAGATGAACCTCAGACCCAAAAAGAAATAATGTGTGAAAGAGAAATCCTGAAAATTACTGCCAAGCTGCCATGCACAGATGGCTAGGCGTAGTGCATTGCTAAACACTGAAACATGCCAACAATGGTATGTCCCTATGTCCTAACACATAATGCCCCCAATACAACTGTTTGCAGTGATCTAGCATATGTGTGTGTTAGTGTGTTAAACATCACTGTAGATGGCCTGCACATCAGTATGTGCTGTGTGGAAAACAACCAGAAGTCATGTACAAAGGTAACTAGCCAATTTGATTGTATAAATGCCATCACAATTCAGTGACACAATGCACAATGAGGACATGGAGCTAGGTAAGAGAGGCACATGTTGGCACAGAAGTCAAAACAAATTCTTTTGCACAGGTGCAGAGGTAGCAGATTGAATGAGCCCTGGTGTAACGTTAGTCATATGTTCATGAGCTGTACAAGTATGGGAATGTACATGCAATGCACAAATCCAACTATAAGGTGGACATACAGATTGCCACACCAGAAAGTTGCCCCTGCTATGTATGTGGCACAATGTCATGATGGATGGAGCACACATGCAACTGAGTAAGTTGTAAGTCAATCAATAATGGCACATCTTTATTGGACCAAAACAGATAAAGATGTTTGTGGAGGTCTAAAAACATGACAACTATGGTGCATTAAGCATCACAAAATGCACATAATCACATGCTATTTTATTATAACATATTTATGCACATGCATATGCACAGTGTAAGTCACAACATGACACAGTGATGCCGCATAGGCATAACAGCACTCCTGCCCATGTCCAAACACAAACCAAATATGTTGATGTGGTGCACCTTGTGGGGATGTGAAACAGTGTGTCATGGCCAAGTGCAAGGGTGACTAGGAAATAACACAACACCTAGACAATGCCCATCTGCTGCTACTCACACAGCTTTATTCTCTTTTGGGCACAAACATTTGAGGTCATCCATAGAAGCATGTCAGTGATATGGTCAAAACACCAAAAGGTCAATGACAATCTGGCGTGTCAGGATTCAGTGGATATTGTTTCCCCTGCTGGACATGTAGGTATCAGTACACAGTCTCCACAGCTCAAATGGTGTGTGAAACATCACATCTCTCTCAAAATCTGTTAATGAATCCATGGGTGTGCACATTGAGGTGTGACGTCTCATGATGATGATGGTAGAATCCATAGTAAGTGAATGGGAAAACGTGTTTGTGGCGATGAGTCACGCCACCCCGGCAGTGGATTGTATCACCAGGTTATTGTGCATTCTCTGTATGCACCAATCCCCCACGTGAATAACAATGTCCAGCATAGGCATGAACTCCACTCTCATAGTTCCATCACTATATGTCACCTCTTCTCAGGGATCATGTCATGGTGTTGCTGTGTCCTCCAACATGTGGGTGATGGTGACCGCAGATGCAGTGCAGTTAATGTGTCGTGTGTGTGGCCCATGCTCTGTGGAAAAAGGAATAGAAAGTTATTTAGGATATAACTCACACATCATGAGGTGGCATTCCAGGGAATACAACATCAATATGTAAAGTATGAAACATCAGACATTCAAACATTACATTTCCATAACATAGCTCACATTGAAGGTGGAGGACATTAACAACTATCACTACAGAGTATGTTCGCATCTGCACATAGACATGTCCATGGGCATGTGTTACAGGTGTGTCATAGGTCTACATCATGTCTATCAATGCTGCTGGACATTGACCTCTCAATGAACCCTGAGTAACAAACCAGCTAATCACAAAAATGTAATATGATGATGTTAGTCACACATGATCCAAGGTGTAAACCATCTTCTGTGTGCTGCATGTGTCTGACAGGGACTGTCTGAAGATGTTAATGGGTCCAAGCTGTCATTCTACACACAGACATTGTCTCTGAAAGGTGCTGAATTACACTGTGTGCATGTGCAACCATCATTGCCTCCTGTCAAAAGTATGCCATCGTGGGTCAAACTGGAATGCTGACACATTCCGGTTTGCCATCACACAAAGCCTATGTCATTCAACAATGCAGAACACATGATCACATTAGTCACAGGGCATCATCTGAAATGTACAAAAAGCACTGTGGTCATCTGTAAAGGGCTGATCAGCCACATCCCATCAACAAATACTGCACATATGCCTGCACAGTTTATCAGTACAATGTGACTCACAATAAACACATACTGTAATGTAAATTGCATGTGATTCTGGTAGCATACTCACTGTCTGTCTCAAATGTGAGGTTAGTGGAAACAATGGCATCAGCCTATGCAAGGATACACTGATGTTGACTGCCACCACAATGTCATGAAAAAGTGTAATTACTGTTCAACACTACAACTCCTATCAGCTGTGTACACACACATCTAGGTTGATATGGTTTGCAACACAATGGTGTAAAATTAACAACTGTTGAGATAAAGATGCCTATATGGATGATAATCCATACATACGAGGTATGGATCTGCATGCCATATAGGTGTACAACAATATAGGTGGTGATACAAGGTAATATCACACATGTCCAGTGTTGTTCTGTGCTGACAGTGTATGCATGGCAAGGGACACAACAGCCTCAGCACAGATGGCAGTTATGTTTGCGGAAACTATATGTTATGTCCAAGTCATATCTCTGATGAGACTGTGTATGATGGCCAAGCCACATGTAGCTGCCATGTTGTCATCTGTATGTTTCATTACCAAGGTTCGCTGCAAGTTGATCCACTTTCACAAAGTAGTTCCCACACCACACCAGCAGGCAGCCTGCCAAGCATATTCTGTAGAGTTACAAATACAAGAGATACACATATGTTAGGATGTAGTGCTGAGCCACACATGGCAGCATGCACGTGTATACACATATGCATTTCCCCAAGTATACATGACTTACATGAGAAGAGCTCCTCAATCAGATGTTGCCTGATTGATGTGCCCACACGTGTGTTTCCATGGCCAAGTACAGGAGGGCACGTAGGATCATCTTCTAGATCCGGATTAATGTTGACTGGGATATTGTGCCTAAGAGCAATGTTGTGCAGGATGCAACAGGCCAGAACAATCTGTTCCACAGTCATGGGTCAGTATTGTAAGGCCCCACCTGTCTTATCCAGACACCTGAAGCGACTCTTTAATACGTCAAAGGTGCACTCGATGACTGAGTGGCTGGAGGCATGGAACTCATTGTATCTCATCTCTGCAGGCGATCGTAGAAAATGCACAGGGGTCAGCAAACACACTTGACACCCATATCCAGCATCACCTGCAGAAAGAAATGTGGAAATGTTAACCAGGAACAGATGTTCACACACAATGTCTGGATATACATGCCGGTACCTCTCCATTGCATGTTGCCGTTAGCCAACACACACAATCATGTAGCTGTAACAACAAACATTCAATAATGGCACAAACAAATAACAGCATTTGATGGCATATATCCCTTATCTTCTACCTTGCAGAAAAATTTGACACATGGAGTGGAGGAGTAGCCTAGTGGTTGGGGCAAGGTACTTCAGGCCAGAAGGTCGGTGGTTCAAATCCCACTAGAGGACAGCAACCTTTGGCCGGAAGGACTGGGGTTTCTAGTCCCACAGGTGCTCCTTGTGGTCTTGGGCAAGCCACTTAACCCTCCATAGCCCATGTTCCCTGTAAAATAGTTATCTCCAAGTTATAATACCCTGTTCAATGTAATTTCCGTTTGTTCAATGTAAACCGCACTGATGCAGAATAGCGCGGTATATAAGAGAATGTAAATAAATAAATAACACTGGTGAAAAGTAATGATAGCAACACACATTATCTGTGTCCATTTAAAACACATTACACAGGTCTGCGACTAAAAAGCTGTTTGATTATTTTCATCTAATTTCCATGTATTTTGGTGTGCTGAAAACAAATAAAATATTGAAAAAACTCCTAGATGTTATGATTTGCCACAACATGCAAAATTGTCTTCAAATTTATCAAATTTTTTTAAATTACTATTAATTAATTCAAATTACTATTAATTAATTCACATAAGTGCATTTAAGATATAAAATGCCAAAAAAACCTTAAAGGGATTGTCCGAGTTATGTAAAAAAATATATAGCACCGTAAATCTGATGGTCAGCAATATATACATAAGCTAAGCAAGTTTTAAGTCCGTGCTTCTAATGGTAGAAGGGGTTAATCTTTCCTGAAGAATTCAGTGGGAGGGAGACACAGGGCAGATAGCAGCAGCTCCTGTCAGTGCAGGGGGGCGTGACCAGCACTGTGACATCTCGTGTACAGACACAGAGCTGCTCTCTCCTGCATGCCACACTTGTGCACGAATCATCATCAGGTTCTTGGTTCTAGGCTGTTCACACTTTTTCATCGCAATTCGTGTTAGCTCGTCATTCTTCAACCATTATGTTATGTCTCCGCGAAAGTGAATTAATTCACCAGACAGCTTGTTTCATCTGTGGTGAATATACAGTGTTGAAGCAACAGCAGAATATTACAGACTTTGTGAAAAAAGTATACTTTGCATACTTTGGACTAAAAATTGGAGATCAAGATAAAGTCTGGGTGCCTCATAAAGTCTGGGCGCCTCATAAAGTGTGCAAACGGTGTGTTGAGGACTTCCGAAACTGGTTCAAGGGTAAGAAAAAATCTTTCCGTTATGGGATTCCTATGGTATGGCGAGAGCAAAAGAACCATAGTGACGACTGTTACTTTTGTTCATGCGATGTGAAAGGGTTTAATTCCAAATGGAAGCATTCCATTTCATACCCCAATCTTCACTCGGCAATTCGTCCCATCCCCCATGGCACAGATATACCAGTACCCAAGCCCCCTGCTACCTTGGAAGAGATTCCTAGCTCCGATGAAGGTGAAGTCATACCTGAACCAGATGACGAATCAAGTTCTGACTTTGAAGATGATACAAGACCAAAATTGTTTTCTCAGGAGGAGATGAATGATTTGGTAAGAGACTTGAATCTTTCCAAAGATGCCACTGAGTTACTCGGATCAAGGCTGAAAAGCAGGAATTTATTGTTTCCAGGAGTGTCATCTTCATGGTTCAGACATCGTGAAAAGGAGTTTGTTCCTTACTTCACCCAGGAAGACAAGTTGGTTTATTGCATCGATGTCGAAGGTCTGATGGGTCAATTTAAAATCCAATATGATTCAGAGCAATGGCGTCTTTTTATAGATTCTTCAAAAAGAAGTCCCAAAGCAGTTTTACTCCACAACGGTTTTTACGCTTCCATACCTGTAGGTCATCCCATACACTTGAAGGAAAACTACGAGAACTTGGAATTAGTTCTTCGTAAATTTAAATATGAAGACCATGGTTGGCAAGTGTGTGGGGACTTGAAGGTCTTGTGCATGCTGCTCGGGCAACAAGCAGGGTATACCAAATATCCTTATTTTCTGTGTCTATGGGACAGTCGAGACCGACAAAATCACTGGACCAAGAAGAGTTGGCAGCCGAGGGTGCTGTCAGTGAAAAAAATGTCCTTCGAGAAACTTTGGTACCTTCCCATAAAGTTCTTTTACCATCTCTCCACATAAAATTGGGATTGATGAAGCAATTCGTAAAATCACTTCTAAGAGATGGAGAATGCTTCAAATACTTGGTCACCAAGTTTCCAGGCCTGTCGGAGGCAAAATTGAAGGAAGGTGTGTTCGTCAGACCAGACATTAGAAGGCTTATAGTTGATCAAGACCAAAACAGCTCTCGAAAAAAATTTTTTTGCAGACCTGTGTTATTAACCTATCATCATTTATGAAGGCATCAAGCATACCTAGCACAACACATGTTTGACAATCTGATAGATTCAGCTGTCTGAAAACTTTCGAAGGCCAAACATACCATTGACATTGACATAGAACAGTGCCACTGTCACATTTACATGATGAAGTCATTTAAGATGTGTTAAACCTGACAATCATAGTCGATCATCCAGAAATATACTTGTGTTTTTCTGATTGTGCAAACTGAAATAGAACAATTAAACTCAGTCAAAATGCTGAGAGGTGAATGGTCCACATACCCAGAACCATGCAACAAACACCTATGAAACAAAGTTCTACATCCCCAAGTCATTATACACACAGTGATTGGCCATAGACACAATTAGGGATAAACCACCTAGGCTGGCAATTGTACATGTGGGTAACCAGGTAATGAGAGGTTGAATTACCATATGTGCTGATGACAACATATTGCAGATTAGCATATGATTATCACATCATATGTGCAGATATCTTCATAGGAAAAAATGACAGTACAATAGAGCAGCAGTTTGGAATACAAATAGAAACCTCATGGCTGCATGGTTACACAAAAGACCTATGCAACACAAATGGCAGACATATGTCACCTTTGAAATACCAAAAGGGATGTGAACATGAGTCTGAAGACAGTGACATGGTGCAAAAGTAGTCACAGCTTCCAGAGATTTTAGTTTTGCATCACCAAAACATAAAGAAGGGAATTAGGAGGTACCATGTGCAAATGCTACCCAGTCATTAATGCAATGGTTATGCTGTGATATTAATTCGGGACTCTCTCTGCTTTGTGATGTCTGTTTGGGATGTTCTCAGTGTAGCGGTTGAGCGCTGAATGGAGCGATTGGCTTGAAGCATCTTTAAAGATAAGTAACACAGGTACACTACCAAAAAACTGCCTCCAGTTTTGCAACTGATTCCTATAGATTTTGGGGTGCTGAATCCAGGAAAAATAGCCAAAATGTTCCATCACGTCACGTTTTCTTGCAAAATTAGATTTCTTACCCATATAAGGAATGTTCACATAATTTCTTTTTAGCCGACTGCAGTTTATTTTCTTTTCCCAAAATAGAGGTTGTAATGGTTAACTAACTAGAAACACTCCCTCATGATATTTTAGAGTGTTTTGTATTCATTTTATACATTAACAGGACAATTGGGAGGCGGGGGGCTAAATCCAGTACTCGCGCTGGTGCATGTTCTTTCCTGTTCGCCTTGCCTCGTTCGCTTGCTCAAACACGGTGGTTGCGACATGAACGTTCCTGTCAAATTTCAGTTTCTTGCAAGTTCATTATTACCTTTTGTTTGCTCAGTCGTAATCCAGCTTTATTCCGAAGTGGTTCACTACAGTTGTAGTTTGCAGTGCTGTGTATTTGTGATGGCTCACAGAGCCAGAGGTTGCGTCAACTCTCCGGACAGTTTTTGTTTTATTTGTGGGGAATATACCATGAAAAAGCGGCAGAGGAACATTTCTGCATTTATTTAAAAAGTATATTTCGCCTATTTCGGTTTGAAGTTAGGCGATCAAGACAAACCGTGGGCTCCTCACAAAGTGTGCAAGACATGTGAGGAAGATCTACGCTTATGGATGAAAGGTAAAAAACAAGCATTTCGTTTCGGAATACCTATGATGTGGCGTGAACAAAGAGACCACAGCAGTGACTGCTATTTTTGCTCTTGCATTGTGAAGGGATACAACTTAAAAAATAAGAACGTAATAAGTTACCCCAACCTTCCCTCAGCAATTAGGCCTATGCCTCATAGCAACAAAGTACCTGTGCCTGAACCACCAAAATCTTTGGATCATATTTGTGTGGACGGTTCTGATCATGATGAGACTCATCAGATGGCTTTTCCCGATGAGTCCAGTACTTCCGAGTTTGAAACTGAACCAGATCCGAAACCTGAACTTTTCTCTCAAGCTGAATTGAATGATTTAGTCCGGGATTTAGGACTCCCAAAAGATGCTGCCCAACTGCTAGGTTCTCGGCTTAAACAGAAAAATCTATTGTCACCAGGACCAACTTTTTATTGGTACCGCAACCGCGAGACACAATTTTTGAAGTATTTCAGCAAAGAGGAAGATTTGGTATTTTGCAACGATATATACGGAGTGATGGAAAAGTTTAAACTCAAGTATGATCCTGCTGAATGGTGGCTGTTCATTGATTCGTCAAAAGACAGCATAAAAGGTGTTCTTCTTCATAATGGCAACACATTCGCTTCAGTTCCTATTGCTCACTCTGTTATTCTCCAAGAAAAATACGAGAATTTGGCCCTGATTCTTCAGAAGATTCGTTATGATGAGCATAAGTGGATGATTTGTGGAGACTTTAAAATTCTATCCATGCTATTAGGGCAGCAATCCGGTTTCACCAAATATCCCTGCTTCCTTTGCTTGTGGGATAGCCGGGCCCGCGACCTACACTGGGGGAAAAAAGACTGGCCAATTCGGGAGTATTTGATACCCGGTGAGAAAAATGTTCTTCATGAGAGCTTGGTACCTCGTGATAAAATTATATTACCACCTCTCCACATTAAGTTGGGTCTCATTAAGCAATTCATCAAGTCCCTTCCAAAAGATGGTGAGTGCTTTCGGTACCTTTGCTCAAAGTTCCCCCGACTTTCTGAAGCAAAGCTAAAGGAAGGAGTGTTTGTTGGCCCTGATATAAGGAAACTCATTTCAGATGGAGCATTCGCTGAAGCGATGTCTGAGAAGGAAAAAGAAGCCTGGGATTCCTTCAAGGATGTTGTTCTCAAATTCTTGGGGAACAGGCGGGATGAGAACTATAAGGATATTGTTGCCAGGATGCTCAATGCCTTCAAAGAACAAGGCTGTAACATGAGCCTGAAAGTCCATTTCTTGCACTCCCATGTGAACTACTTTCCCGAAAACCTGGAGGTGTACAGTGAAGAACAAGGTGAAAGGTTTCACCAGGACATCAAGGACGCAGAGAGAAGGTACCAAGGAAGATGGAACACCACTATGATGGCTGATTTCTGCTGGTTGCTGCTGCGGGAAACCCCAGATGAAAAATACGCCAAGCAGCGCACCAAGAGAAGCATTCGGGGGAAGAAGAAACGGGCCCACCAGGAGATTGATTGACCCAAGAATGACTTTAAAATCTAAACTGTGTTGACAAATATCGTGTTTTTACTAAACTTTGAAATAAAAATTTGCTAGTTATTACCACAGTGTCGGATCTCATTTATTAGAATTTTATTTTCACACCATCGGGTGTTTGTCTTCATGTACTGCAATGGTGCGGTTTGCGTTTTCTGTTCTTACATACATACCTGTACAACATTTTTTGCACATTTCTTTGCTTTGCTTTGTGTCTAACCTCGCTCTTATATGCTCAGTGTTTGTGCACATGTATGTGGCTGTTTTAAGTGCAGACAATTTTGCTACCATCACAGTGTGTTTTGTTGACATTACTCTATTCTTATGTGCTGCCTTGTTACAATTTTCTTTATTCTTATTTGAATAACTACTAAACAATTAGTATAAAGAATTCATCCAAGAAACTTTTATCTCGATCGCACTCAATCTGAAACGTTCACCTCAAACTGCTAACCCAATGTAGCAAAAAATCTGTACGTGATGGAGCAAATTGGTTACCAGATTTGGATTCAGCGCACCAAAAAATGTAAAAATCAATCGAAACATTAGAGGCAGTTTAAAAAAAAAAATTTTAGTGTACCTGTGTAATTGTTGACTCCATTGGTGGGCTTTATTTATAGTTACTTATCTTTATTTTCCTTTCTTTAGGGAATCACGATCTGTTCCTGTGTTGCTCATCCTAATGCTGTAATGATTATGATGCTATTCGTGTGTTTATGGATGTTGTGTATGTAGTATGAGTGTGATTAGAAGTGAGTGTGATTAGATGTAATATTTATTTCCCAGAAGTACTTTTTGTGGTTTTAGGGTACATTAGTGGAGATTGAGTACAGGTTGAATAAAAGTGGCTACATGACCTGTGATGTGAGCGTCAGCTGTTCCCTATAGTGATTTCATCACTAAATGTAGGGCTCTAGCAATCCTGAGGTCAATTGTTGCCTATGTGAGGTCTGAAGGTGTTTATTGAAGTATTTAGGTAATCTTGCTTAGGAGTAAATCTTGTATTTGAGGGATTTTTTTGTTATTTTTGATTATTATATTGCTCTTGGACAGTTGGTGCTTTGATATGCTGTGATATGCCATTGCATAAACACCAGTGTTCTGAATGTACTAGAAAACTGTGGTGTTCCCGCATCAGGATATATGTTGTATGTGGCATGAGATATGCAGACAAAAATGTGCCACAGAAAACCATATGTGACCTTGGCCCATCTGTAATAGTGGTCGAGCACCCCAGCAGCATGTACATAGTAGACATGAAAAATATTCACCCAGTAGAACACAGTCCTCATATTGTCCACTCTCAAACTGTTGGAATAGTGCTGAGTGATGCAGGATATAGGAGTCATGGGTGGACCCTGGAAACCTAGGAACCATATTCAGAATATGCATATTTGCATCACATACAACCTGCACATTCAGGGAATGGTAGTGTTTGCAGTTGCAGAACACTGCCTCTCTGTCTCTGGGTGGGACCAGGGCAATATGTGTGCAATCAATAGCTCCCATCACGTGTGATATCCCTGCAATCTGCTCAAATTCCTGGGTCAGGGCCCCCTACTGTTGCCTACTATTAGGAAATACAATGTAATTCCTTACCCGGCTGATCATGACTTGTAGTACCTGGTGGAGACAGTGTGAGAAGGTGGGCCGGCTCATTCCACCTACTGCAGCCATCGATGTCTGGAAGCAGCCAGAGGCAAAGAAATGTAGGGCACTCAGGAGCTTGACCAACCCTTTTATGGCATGAGACCGGCCAATCTGAGGCTCGAGGTGAGATCTTAGATCCTCATAGAGCTCCCTAATAGCTCCTGTGCTCAGACAATAGAGGGAGATGACCTGGTTCTCACACATGCCCTGGAGCATGGCCTTGGGCCTGTACAGGTGAGCCTATCTAGGGTGCACCTCTGGATGCCTATGGCATCATGGTGGCCCATCCCTGGCCTGTGTATCCTCCACACTGCAGGTCTGTGTTGCTGCAGGACTGCACCCGTGCCCATTGCCAGTCTCTCATAGATACCATCTCCCTCCTCAGGCAACTGCACCTCGCCCTCACCATGCAACCACTGGACAGCACTCGCAGCAAAGACAGCACTGGACAGCACTCGCAGCAAAGACAAAGTGAGCTATCATGGACGACAGATTTTGCAAAATCACAGTGCCTAAAATTGTGAGGGGATGGGCAAATGATTAGAGTTAACACTACACACCTGTGCATACTGCAGCACAGATGGGCAGCAGCATCTATTTGATGATGTGCGTGAACCCCAGGATCCAGTGCTGTCGGAAGGAACGGGATGCAGGCAGAAGATGCCCTGCATATGTGTAATGCGCGTAATGCTGGTTGAAGGCATGTAACCTACATGCTAGGCACATTCTGCAATACCTAGGCATAATGCATCCTGCGTGTAACACAGGCACATTGCGCATTGCGCCTGCATTATGTACATGGTGCATTCTGCATATACATTGTGCAATGCATATGCGTAGCAGAATGCACCATGTGCATAACACAGGTGCATTGCACAATGCGTATGCGGAACGTGACATGCACATAACGTGTGTGTATTGCGTGATGTGTATGCAGAATGTGCCATGTACATGATGCTGGCGCATTGCGCAAAGTGTATGCATATGCAGAACATGCCATGTACATAATGCAGGTGCATAGAGCAATGCGTATGCGGAATGTGCCATGTACATAAGGCAGGCCCAACATGCTCTGCACATTGCGTAAAAGGTGACATCACGCATGTGCAAGGGGCCATGCACATGCATGATGCTCACAACATATGTACATGGTGAGTAAGGTAGGCACATCATGGCAACATTTTACGGACACATGAGTCTCACACCGGTAATGTGCATGTGTCCCTAACGCTGCATGGATATAGTTGAAGGAGTCCAATTGAAGTATGTAACAGGAGGAGTATCTTGATTGTGAAACACACAACTTTAGCAGAACATGTGACACATTATACATGATGTCTCCCTTTGCATATGTGCATTGTGTGGTGGCTACATGCAAGGGCACATGTACATGCATTATGCATCCTGCATATGGCCAGTACCCTGCACATGTATAATACACTTTGTGCATGTGCATGGTGCTCTGTACATTGGCAAGGTGCACTGCACATGCATGTGGCACCTTGCACATGTGGCCCATGCCATGCACAGGCAGGATGTGCCAGGTGACACATCATGGGCCAACATAACTGTAAACCTTATGCAGCATATATTTGGTAATTAGGACAAGTAGCACATGTAATGACATGGCTACCCTAGACACAAATTGTCATGCGATGAGTGTGCTACATTGTGTATGCTGATCCCCACATCATGGCCTGCACATGGAACATGCCGTGCACATGCACACCAAGCATTACACATGTGCAGAGTGGGCTGCACAGGTGCAGCATGCAGAGCATGGGCATGAGGGAGGGTATGTTGTGCATGCACCCCACGTGCTACACATCTTCATCACGCCCTGCACATGCACAATGCGTGCTGCACTGTGCCCTGTGCATGCACAAGGCACGCTGCACATGCACAGATGGTTTAGGTCACAGTGTAGTTGAGACATGCGGTGGAGGACTTTGTTAGTCAGGAGAACTTATCTTGCAAAAATATACAGGAAACATGCAGGGAGAGGAGAGAACCAGTGACCAAGGTGGGGAAACACCTGAAGAGCAGTACCATGAGTAGGCAAGGGTGCAGGACCCTGAGGAGGAGGAGGCTGGGCCATTAGGGGTGTCCCAGCAAACAGAGGAACAGCCTTACAGGTCACTACCTGCTAAAAGGAAAAGGAAGTGCATCCCTGTAGAGGCGCACAAGAGGGCATTGCGGTTCAGCTAGCAGGAGAATGATATCCTCCTAGGAAATGTACTGGAACACAACAATGTGCTGTATGGCCCCCTCAGCATAAAGACACCACTGAGCACCAGAAACATGGTATGGGAGGATATACAGGAGGCTGTGGGTGAGGCTGTTGGACCATCCAGAGACATTGAAAGCCTCAGAAAGAGGTTTAATGACATCAAACGTGGTGTCCGTGCACACATCACAGCAGAGCGACAGCATGCAATGAGCACAGGTGGTGGCAGACCCAGTGGGCCTCAGCTTACTCCCCTGGAACAACAGTTGGCAGAGAGACACAGGCCCATATACATACATGGACTGCCCCCAGGGACATTGAAAGCCTCAGAAAGAGGTTTAATGACATCAAACGTGGTGTCCGTGCACACATCACAGCAGAGCGACAGCATGCAATGGGCACAGGTGGTGGCAGACCCAGTAGGCCTCAGCTTACTCCCCTGAAACAAAAGTTGGCAGAGAGACACAGGCCCATATACATACATGGACTGCCCCCAGAGCTGGACATAGCCCACCCACGTGCTGGTAAGTGTGAAATATGTGATGTCACAACATCTACCTACTGTAGTTGAGAAATGGACATGCTGTTACCCCTCATAACATGTTGCCTGTAGCCTGTACTGATGCTCCCCTATCAGATAGTTAATGACAGTCAGCACAGTGTTATTTGTCTAGTCACCCACTGTATAATGCTCAGTGTCCTGGTGTAGTATAGCTACAGCACAGGAAACGTGACGACAATTAGCAGGCACATGTGACCCATGTTTCAAATGCCACCCTGTTAATCATGCTCACATGCTGTCTTCTGCATGCAACAGACACATCCTGTAGAAATGCATGACACTATGGCAACAAATATACGGTGTATTCACATAGCTACATGTGTGATCCCATGGCCTGCGTGACTGCTACATGCATGGACTTGTGCACCTTCAGCAATGTCAAACAGAATGTACCCCCATCTGGTTTCTAACATGTCCTGTGTGACCCCTGGGACAGCATGGTACCATACAATGTGAAACTGTCTTGATATGCCTATGTCCAAGAATGTGACATTTACTCTGGGTACTTTGTCTTTCCCCAGGTGACACACAGACCATGCAGGCTGAGGAGTTAGATGAATGTGCCCTGGTGGAGGTGTGCCAACCACACATAAGTATGGGGGGTGATGGCACACATGTTCCAACACCACAAGATGCTGACACGGGGGCAGAGGTGGCTGCATCTGCTGCAGAGGATCAACTGGGGGAGAGGATGTGTGTGAGGAGGGGGAGGATAATATACACCTCTACCTCACAGGGAGCAGCAGCACAGAGGATGGCCAAGACATACAGTCCATGCAAACTATGCCAGAAATGCCACCATGCCCGGTCCAACGCACATCTGAGCCAGGCGCCTCACAAAACATGATGAGGGAGATGATGCAGGAGTTGCATCACTACACCAACACAACCTATGCAGACCTTGAAGGTGGGTGACAGACCATAATGTTACATGTTGTGGCACAAGTTATAAGAGGATACACTCACTGTTGGTGGGGTTGTGGGTCCTATCGATGTGTTGTCCTGAAGGGAAGGTCCCAACAGAAGCTAACATGTGGCCAATGTGAGTGCAGTTGTAATGCATGTGCCTGTCACATAGCAGGGTTATGAGGTGACAACTGATGGAAGACATTTCTGAAATGTCACAGCTATTGACAGGCCTGTCTCCTGACAGTCAGCCAGAACATTTGACAAACAGGACCATGATGTTCATCAGACAAACCCTCCTACACCTGGCACCTGCTCTCTCTGTACTACTCTCACCTCTCACCTCACCATGCCACCGCCTCTTATCCCTCCCACACACTCTCTTCAAATGCCCTGGCTGAGTATTTTCTGCAAGACATACACAGAATCAGCCTCACATACCCTACAACCTCAGGTAGGTCTACACATCACCCCTATCACTCTCAATGTACCCACACCCACCACGGCTAACCTCACCTCCAGTCCTGTGATCACTGAGGAGGAAGCAGCACACCTTATCTCATACCCCAGTGCAACATCTGCTCCCATGATCCTATCCACGCCTATCCCCAGGCCCTGTCTCCTCCATTGTAGTGCTGTCCAGCTCTCATATTGTCAACCTATCCCTGTCCACTATAACCATTCCTGCACCCTGAAAGCATACTGTGGTCACACCTCCCTTCCAGAAACTCTCCACCTACTGCACATGTCCTCTTGAGTGCCACACCATTGCCCTCCATTCCTTTGTTTCTACTATACATGAACAGGTGGTTCAGTGCTGCTGCTGCAACATCCTCTCCTCTCATGCCCTCCTGGATCCCTCTCAGTCTGTCTATCTTCTGTAACACACTACTGACACTTGTCATGGCAATGTCTCCAGTGACATATACCCTGCAAAGTCCATGAGCCAGTGTCCCATTGACATCCTTTATGGTCCTCAGATGCATTGCAAACAGTGCACCACAACCCTCTCCACCATACCCTGTCACCGCATGGGTGTAAAGTCATGGTACCATCATGTCTCCCCTCCTATCTCACCCATTGCTCTTCCACTGTTCTTTATGGGCACAGCTCCTCCTCTGCCATCCTGTCCCAGTTAGTGTAGGCCAAGTATCTGTATTGCCTTTGCTCTGTATCACTCTCACTATCTGATCCCTTATTGAGCTCATCTGTTTCCATGGAGCTAAACAGGTAGAAAATGCGACAGCAAAAGCTCCCTTGTTGAGCTCATCTGTATGCTGGTGATTCCCAGATCTACCTCTCTATGCCTGGCATCTCTACACCAATCCACACCCCAATTGGTGCCTGCCGTCAGACATTCCTGCCTGGATGTCACCCCAGCATCTGAAAGGAAACATGGCCAGCACCACACCTTTCTTCTTTACCCATGGAACATTCTATACACCCCGTCTTCTCTCAGTCTCTGTGGACATCTTTGTTCACCATCCTCTTCCCTTGCCACACAATGTTGGGTTGTAGACTCCTCACTCTCACTCTCCATCTCCACACACATACAGCTGATAGTTTGGATATGTTGTATCTGTCTCTGTGACCTCAACCAATTCTGCCAACTATGTCCTCAACACACTACTATGTTGCCCACCCACACCTTAGGCATTTCACATCATGTCCAATGTTACCTACAGCTTGCTGCTCTTACTTTCCATCATCTCTTTCAACAGCAATTTGTGCAACACTCTGCTGCGCATCACATATTCTGCCACTCTCATCATGCTGAACGTATCCCCTGTCACATGTCACATTATTGGTCCCCTATCTTTTGTGTCATAGAGTACAGGCCTCTCCTGCTGACCTAGAAATGCATTCACTCTGCATCTCCCCATTACCTTTCTTCTCATATCACCCTTCACACACACCCTCGGGAATACCATTCTTCTGGCAAACTGCTTCTATCTGTGGCTACTCCCCTATTGCTCTGTGAAGACCTTGCTCCCTCAATCTTGTTGCAACATATGGCACATACAAACAAAATGTGTGTCTACACCAGGCATCTTCCCTGACCGTTGTCATATGCAGGATGAGAACTCAGCTCTCTGCTGCCAATTTGGGATCCTGATCCACCCGATCCCCCTGTTTCAATACCTTTCACCATCGTGCTAGCCCTGTTGACACATAAATGTACAGTCTGTTGTGACCAGATTCTAGGCTCTAGATGGGCATGCACTGTCTCTGACATGTCTGTGTAGTGCTGCAGAAGACCTGAAGCACCATACAGATGCTCAGTAGTAGTAGCATCAGTAGTAGTGTTAGTGGAGCATAGCAGACACAGCATGTATCTGGCAGTTTGGCAGGGGGCCCAATGAGGCATTGTTTTGCCAATGTCAGCTGGTAGGGGAAACAAAAAGACACAAATAAAGACGACCCAGGTGTGATGTTGAATATGTGAGTACAGGGACAGATGACAGAGGAAACATCTGAGAGGGGCCTGCACACATCGTGGCACACATGGCCATGAAGGTGAACATAGCAGCAGGAATGGGACTGCAGATATGACATGACATAAGACATGGTGAATGTGATAATCCTGATGGGACATATCAAAAGCTATGACATAACATGGAGGTTGCAAAGGTGGAAATGATATTGATATAACAGGACAGATATGACCAACATTGGGAATGGACACCACAAATGTCCGTTGAAGGTGGTTTGCAATTTCCCACTGCATGCCATCTAAGGAGAGAATGGGTATGCACCTGTTAACTTGTGTGTGAGATGTTTCCCAGAGGTGATGTTAGATAGTAGTTGAGGCCAGCAAACTCTCTCTTTCACTGTGCTATGATCTGTTGATGGGCAGGAGATCCCAGTCCTGATTCAGAGCTGTACACTTGTGAGAGTAGGGTATGTTAAGTCCCCAGGTTCCTGTATGGGCTGCTCACCTGGTTGTCATGACTATATGCCTGCTGATGTGCTCTAGGATGTAGCTGATGGAGGGTTTGTGATGAGGGGAGTGCTGGGGAAATGTGTACACCGTACGAGAATTATCAGCATGAGGTGTATTGTATTGGGAGGAGGTATAACAGGCTCCTTGTGGATGTTGATGTTTGCAATATCTTTTCCCACCATGCAGACCACCATAGGTAGCAGCAGCTGCCTGTACAGCAGATTGCCCCCCCCACAACCACAGGTCCACACAGTGTACACATGCTACAGTTCAGGCATGTGCAAACATGTGCTATGCACTCAGTACTGTCATTCTCCATTGTGCTGCTGTCATGTCTGTGTCATCCCTGAGACACCAGTTGCATGTGTTATAATGACTTGTGTGTGAACTGGGCATCACTAATTGCAACTATTCTCACACAGGCATCCGGAAAGAGCTCCAGGATATCCGCCAGGACATGGCCCAGGAGTGGGACCTGAACCGTGAAAGGGCCCGGGGGACCGACTCACTTGCTAACGCCATCCGGGCCATGGTGGCAGCGATCAACCAGCAGACAGATGTGATAGAGGCCAAGTCTGCAAGGTGGCAGCAGCCAGCAGTATCAGCAAGGGGTGGGAGGGGGTCAGGATGGCATGGACGTGGGCACCCATGCAGGCAGTAGTGCTGTGACAAGCAACCCATGGTTTAATGTTAATAAAGCTAACTTATTTCAGTACCTCTTGCAGCCATGTGTCCAGTGTTGCTGTCTCTGCTATCATAGGTATTCTGTCACTCATATCATCATCTTGGACACATACACATGATGTACACCTTATAGCATGTCATTCCCGGTCTCCATGCCCAGTCTCTGTGGGTTGGCGGTGTGTCTAACCTGTTACCATAGTACACAGCTATGTCATGGCTCGGCTAATGTGCTGTCCACTGTGCCATGTGTGCACTACCCAAAAAATAAAAAAACACACTCCATATATATCAGAAATTATTATATCCGATTATGTCCAATTCACAAAGGTAATTTACCACAGTTTTCTTTGTTCATATATTTAACACAAAAGGAGGTCTCACACCTAGTGGGCATTAGTTAGGCATATGGAAATACAAATGCCATTGCCCTATTGCATCAATGACCATCCCTTATTGTAGAACAGCAAAGAAATAGTACAGAACTAGAAATGGAAGCAAAAAAACAGATCAAATCTGCATGACTTAGCTTTTATAGAAAATCTCTTCAAAAGCAGCAAGATCTGTTTGCCTCCACAACGCCTCACTTTGGTGCCTTCAAGTGTTTCACTGAAAAGTTTCATCAGGGGAATATCAAAAAGCTTGTTGCATGTCTCTTTATATTTTTTCCACAACCCCATTCTCTTCATTTGCTTGCTTCTTTGCAAGTGGCATGCTTCCAGCTTTAACTGCAGTGTTTAACACACCCTTGAACCACTGGTTCAACTTTGGAAGTGACCAAAAAATTATTAAATGTGTGCACTACTAGCATCTCCTTGCCACCAGGCATGTGGGTCAGTGTGCAGGACATAGCAACAAACAGGTACATCCCTGTGGCAGTGAGGGATTCATACAATACTGCAAATACCCATCCCCCAATGCCTGCTGTGTGGATTGCGCCATATATGTGACACTCACACATACAGGGAAATGCTAACATGTGTCTAACTATGTGCAGCTGCATGGCAGGAAATGAAACACATGCCCATCCAAATGTTTTTTGTTTAAGGAAAAATATATTTTTAAAATAAAAATGTAACAAAAATATAAATATCTTATTTTAAAAAAATTCTTTACATAAAATAAAAACTAGGCCCACTTGCCACATGTACATTATAAAATTTTTTTAAAACAACTCTACATATATTTACAATAATTGAGACATTCTATATACTGCTAACATAAAATGTGGCACACAGTGCCAGCATTGGTGGCAGTGAGTCTACAGACCCCCACCCCCCTGTGCCCTGAGGTTGTGCCAGCCCCTGGGACACAGGACTGCACAGGGCAGGGGTGCCACAGATGACAGAGGTGGTCTAACCCTCCTGGGGGCCACCATGGCCTGAGGGACTGGGAGTGTGCATGGTGGGGGAGAGGGGGAAGGTGGTGGGAGTGCATGGGGGGGATGTGGGGCTGGGGATGGGGTAGGGGGGGTGTGAGTCAGGATGGACCCCTGGTGGTGCATGATATGGAGCCATCTAAGGGGGAGGGTGGGATGTCTCCATATTCACACACCACCATTGGTGCATCCTGCCCCACTGCCCTGGTTGTGGCCAGCCCCTCACCCACTCCCTTACTTCACCCTCACCCACACCCACCACATCCTCCTCTTCCTCTGCCTCCCTCCTCCACCACCACCATCACCTCCTCCTCCTCCTCCTCATCTCCCTGCACATCATCACCTCCTCCTTCTCCAGCACAATCTCCTCCTCCTCCATCTACACCTCCTCCTACACCACAGGCTCGTCTAGCCCTTCCTCCCCCCACTGGCTGGGGCACTGCCGCCTCCACCGCTGCCAACATGCCAGTCTGCATGTTGGCTTCACCATCTGCGGGATCTGTGAATTCAAACAGAGATTGGCGCATTGGTCACATGGTCTCCAACTGCAGGACACATGGTAACTGCCTCCACAGCCTGCTGTTGAATTGCAACATAGAAACATGGAAATATGATGACAGAAAAAGACCACATGGCCTATCTAGTTTGTCCTTCCATATCAACAACTACAGCAGTCCCATTTTTACCTTTAGAGATCCTCTGTGTTTGTCCCATGCTTTTTTGAATTCAGTTACTGCCTCATCTCTACCAACTCCACTGGGAGACTATTCCATGGATCCACTACTCTTTCCGTAAAGAAATATTTCCACATATAACTCCTGAATCTATCTCCCTTCACCCTCATCCCATGTCCCCTCATAGCAGAACTTGCTTTCAATTGAAAGAGGCTCTCTCCCTGAACATTTATGCCACAGAGGTATTTAAACATCCCAATCATATCACCTCTATCCCGCCTTTCCTCTAAGGTATTGTCATAGGGTGGATCGGGATCAGCTAGAAACAGAGCAAAGTAGTGTGAATGATTTCAGTGAAAGAGACAGGTTGAATGGAGAAAAGCTTGACAGTTGCCAAGGACAACCTAGGCACAGCTGTTTAGACCCAGTAGAAACCCACCCAGGAAGGGAATTTGCCTCAACCAATAGGAGGCAACAGAGAAAAGGTGGAGTCAGGGATGACGTACATAAAAGAAATTCTCAAACAGTTAGAGGGGAGGAACATTGGAGAGAGAGAGAACCCTGGAAAGGAGAGCATTGGAGAGAGAGAGAACACTGGAAAGAGGAACCTTGGAGAAGAAGGAATTATTGGAGAGAGGAACCTTGCAGAGAGAGGAAAGAACTCTGGAGGGAATTCAGAGGCCAGTATGGTTCAGAGGGAAGGCAACACCCTGACAGTGTGAATGAATGGGAAAAGCCAGCAAGGTATGAGAAGACTGCAGCTGTAGATACAGAAGCAGGAAGCAGGTACAAAGGCTATTTATTGAAAGAAAGAGAAGAGCCTTGTAGATATAGAAATCACCATAAAAAGCCCTCTTATACAGAACCTGTTAGTAACTTTCCTCCTGCTTATAAAAAGGTTAAGGACAGAGAGTTTTACTTACCTGGCAGGGCTGAACAAATCCCTTGCCATAAGCCTTCAGTTCCAAGAGAACTTCCGTTACACCAGTGGCAATTAGACAGGGCTGATTCTAAGCAGCTCAGGCAGACCCGGCAGGGATCCTCTACCAATTACACAGCTGACAGGATAGCTGAAGACAGAAGCTGTGCATTGAGGCATCAGAAGGGGCAAGGCTCTAGGAAGCAGTTTGCGGAACTTCCTGACACTCCCCAGAGAGGCAGGGCAGTGCAGGGACGAAAGAACTTCCTCTTTGATAAAAGAAACCTGTTAGACTTTTATTCTGCTTTGGAAGGAAAGGAAGAAGATAGCAAGGGGCCGGAGCCTATGGAATATGAGGATTCAGGAGTCTTATCAGACCCCACATTAATGGAATGTTCAAATACCCTGTCTGAACCTGAGTTTTCTTTAAGGTAACAGAATCTGTATAATATGCAAATGCAATGTGTGCCTTCGAGTCAGTCCTGACTCCTGGCGACCCAGAAGCTCCTGGGTTTTCTTGGCAGTGTCACTGGAAGTAGATTGCCAGGCCTTTCTTCCGAGGCAATGGAGGGTTAAGTGGCTTGCCCAAGGCCACAAGGAGTGCTAATGGGAATTGAACCCTGGTTGCTTGGTTACCAAGCCAGTGTTCTAACCACTAGGCTACTCCTCCACTCTGTATAATATACCAAAGCACAAATATTGAATGTGCTGATAACTCTCTCTAAAGACAAATGGACATTTGAAACTGTTTCTTTAAGTTAAAGAGTATATGCTGAAGGAAGCTGTTTCTGTTATTTTGATTACTTTTTGTTTGAGCAGAGTGTGCTCTTAATTTATGTTCCTTGAATGAAGAAATACCTCATGGGACGGGGAATAAACCCTTAAAATGATAAAGAAAATCTAACTGTGTGATTTATGTAAAGAAGCATGACACAACTACCCACTTCAGAAGCCTTATAATACCAGGAGTCACCGCTGGGGCTAAAGAAGTGTGACAGTATACATATTAAGATCCTTAAGTCTGTCCTCATATGCTTAATAATTAAGACCACTAATCATTTTAATAGCCACCCTCTGCACCGACTTCATCCTTTTCACATCCTTTTGAAGGTGCGGTCTCCAGAATTGCACACTATACTCCAAATGAGGTCGCACCAAAGACTTATACAGAGGCATTATCACCTCCTTTTTTCTTCTAGCCATTCCTCTCCTTATGCACCCAAGCATCCTTCTAGCTTTTGCTGTTGCCTTTTCTACCTGTTTAGCTACTTTAAGGTCATCAGACACAACCACGCCTAGGTCCCGCTCTTCTTTAGCATACAAAAGTACTTCACCCCCTTTACTATATTGCACCCTTGGATTGCTGCAGCCCAAATCCATGACCTTACATTTTTTAACATTAAATCTCAGCTGACAAATTCTAGACCATTCTTCAAGCTTAGCTAGATCCCTCCTCATGTTATCTACACCTTCCTGGGTATCAACAGCCCTTCTGCTATATCACTAACAAAGATGTTAAAAAGAATTGGACCAAGGACAGATCCCTGGGGCACGCCACTTCTCTTCAGAGTGAGCTCCATTTACCTGTACTCTTTGTCGCCTCCCACCCAACCAATTTCTAACCCAAGCAGTAACTTTAGGGTCCATCCCTAGGGTGCTCAGTTTGTTTATAAGTCGCCTGTGAGGAACAGTGTCAAAGGCTTTACTGAAATCTAAATACACCACATCTAGGGCTCTCCCTCGGTCCAACTCCCTGGTCACCCAGTCAAAGAAATCAATCAGATTTGTCTGACAAGACCTGCCTCTAGTGAATCCATGCTACCTCGGATCCTGTAATCTGCTGGACTCCAGAAACCTCACTATTTTCTCTTTCAGCAGCATTTCCAATAATTTACTCACCAACGAAGTTAAACTAGCTGGCCTGTAGTTTTCAACCACATCCTTACTTCCGCTTTTGTGAAAAGGCACCACATGAGCCTCTCTCCAGTCCTTTGGCACCACTCCCGACTCAAACGAAGCATTGAAAGGTCAGTCAGTGGAGCTGCTAGAACGTCCCCAAGTTCCCTCAGTATTCTAGGGTGTATCCCATCTGGTCCCATCGCTTTTTCTACTTTAAGTTGAGCTAGTTTCTCACAAACACAGTCTTCTGAAAATTGTTCAAGATGTCCCTCGCTTCTGTTCCTGTTTGTGGGTCCTGCTCCTGGTTCTTCATCTGTGAATACAAAACATAAATATTTGTTAGGCAATTCTGCTTTATCCTTATCAGCTTCTACATATTCCTCCCCTGCACCCTTGAGTCTGACAATACCACTTTTGCCCTTCCTCTTCTCACTAACATATCTGAAAAATGTCTTACCCCCCCCCCCCTCCCCATTTTATTGCATTGGCTATTTCCTCCTCCTTTTGAATCTTTGCCTTCCTGACTACTTTGCTAGCTTCTCTAAGTTTTTCCAAATATCAATGCATGTCTTCCTCTCTCTATGATCTCTTGTATTTCATGAAGGCCTCCCTCTTTTTCTTCACTTTTTCAGTTACTTCTTTCAAAAGCCATAGCAGTCTCCTTTTCCTTTTACCTTTATTTACCATTTTAACAAAAAGGTTGGTTGCCCTTAAAATATCCCCTTTCAGTTTTGCCCACTGTTTTTCTACATCCCCCAGCTGTTCCCATCCCACTAATGACTCCCTGAGGTATTGGCCCATCTTGGCAAAGTTAGTTTTCCTAAAGTCTAAGATCCTCACCTCTGAATGGATTCTAACAGCCCTAGTCTTAATACTGAACCACAGCATCTGGTGATCACTGGATGCAAAATGATCTCCCACTACAACATCAGAAACACTTTCACCATTGGTAAGCACCAAGTCCAGTATAGCCCCTTCACGTGTGGGGTCTGTTACCAATTGCCTGAATAGTTCTCCCTGTAGAGAATCCAGGATCTCAAACTTCAAGATGATACTGCAGCAGGAATGTGCCAATCAACATCTGGCATATTGAAATCTCCTATCAGTAGCACTTCCCCTTTCCTAGCAATGCCCCGTATGTCTTCAATTAACTCTCTGTCCACCTCTTCCTCTTGTGAGGGAGTTCTGTATCTCACACCAATGCAAATAGATTTCTCTTCCCCTCTTTCTAGTTTAACCCACAATGCCTCCTCTCTCCCTTTTAAGCTCTGTAATTCCAAAGCTTTAATAGTAGTTTTTACATACATTGACACTCCTCCTCCCCTTCTTCCTACCCTGTCCTTTCTGAATCAACTATAGCCAGGTATATTTATATCCCAGGCATGGGGTTCTGTGGACCATGTTTCTGTAACTGCCACTAAATCCAAGTCGGCTACTCCCACCAAAGTTTCAACATCAGGGATCTTATTTCCCATGCTAAGGGCATTTATACACACTGCTTTCCATATGTTACCCCTGTTATCCATTTCCATAAAGGTATTTAATGTATCACCTACCTGGGAGCTTTCACCTACCTGGGGGCATTCTTCACCCATCCCCAATGAATCTAGTTTAAAGCCCTCTTCACTAGATTAGCCAGTCTACTACCAAAGACACGTTGACCTTTCTTGGACAGATGGATGCCATCTCTGCTCTGCAACCCTTGGAACAGCATCCCATGGTCTAGGAAACCAAAATGCACTCAATGACACCATCCACGCAGCCATGCATTCATCTCCAGGATGCGAGCCTCTCTGCCTTGGCCTTTACCCTCAACAAGGAGGATTGAAGAGAACACCACCTGTGCACCTAACTGCTTCACCCTCTGTCCCAGAGCCATGAAGTCACTTTTGATACGTTCCGAGGGATACCTGGCAGTATCATTTGTTCCAACATGGATTAGCAACATTGGATAATAGTCAGTGAGATTGATGAGTCTTGGCAAACTCGAAGTAACATCTTGGATTTTGGCACCAGGCAGACAGCATACCTCTCTGGACATCAAGTCTGGTCAGTAGATGGATGCTTCAATACCCCTCAGAAGAGAGTCTCCAACCACCACTACCATTCACTTCCTTGTGGTCACTGATTCTGTAACTTTGGGGTACTTGAGCTCTGGTTCTTCCCTTTCCAGGGATGCTTTCACCTCCTCCACTTCCAGGCCTGCATAGTGGTTCTTCAATTCAAGGGCTGGAGAAGTTGGATTGGTGATTTTGCAGGCCCTGGTGACTTGTGTCCACCCATCGACATTGTGTTGGCACCCATCTTCTCCTCTGCTGGAGTGCTTGGTTGCTGCAAGAAGCATCTCATCAATGTACTTCTCACTGTCTTGAATGCTCCTCAGCCTCGCCATCTCCTCTCTGAGTTCCTCCACTTGTTTCCTCAGAGCTTCAGCATGCAGGTACCCTGCACATGGAACCGGTCCTTCAATTGGCATTAGGACCTCTGTCTGAACAGAGGCAGAACCTGTAACAGGGGACAACAGCTTTAGCGATACAATTTTTCCCAGCCATTGTTCTGTTTGTGGAGCTTAGGTATCTGTTAAAGCAAAAGAGAGAGATCTACCAAGTACCAGCTGGTTTCCCAGCTGTCCTTTCAGAGAAAAAAACAGTTACATCTCTTTAATTATATTCAAAATGTGCTGGTCCAAGTCTCTGTGCTTTGTTAAATGGGGAGGTGCCCTATAAAGCAAGACTGCTCACTAGGGATGGGTGGGAGTCGTGGTGGGTAGGGAGGGAACTAACACCTGATTAGGTGTCAGCAGTTCCCAAAGCTGAGAAGGTTACTAGAGTTCAACAACCTACTCTGCTTTAGGAAATTTCTAGTAAAGCACCAAAAATAAAGTAGCTTTGCTTTAAAAATATACTAAAGCCCTTTTTAAGAGCTCCCAGTCAGGGAGCTAGCAATTTAATAAAAAATAAACCCTCAAATCCTTACGTTGTTTGACCTGTAGAGTCCCTGTTAGGAATGCCTCAACTGGCCAGGGTTCTGGAACCTTTTATGCAGGCCTGAGCTGCTCTCAGGTAATCAGGCCCACTAACCCCTGATTAGGTGTCAGCAGTTCCCAAAGCTGAGAAGGTTACTAGAGTTCAACAACCTACTCTGCTCAAGGAAATGTCTACTAAAGCACCAAAAAGAAAGTAACTTTGCTTTAAGAATATACAAAAAACATTTTAAGAGCTCCCAGTCAGAGAGCTAGCAATTTAATTAAAATAAACCCTCAAATCCTTACCGTTGTGTGACACACAAGCTGCATCACTCACTATCCTGTGGGGCCATCATCTCTTCCTGCAGTTGCTGCAGGAAGTCCGGCCTCCACTGACGCAGCTGCCACCTCTTCTTGCACAGATCCTCTAACTGGGGGAACAGGGATAGATGCCAACTATAAGGTGCAATACATGCCTGGCCCTAATATAACGCACAACCTTCATTTTTATGTGTAGCATGATGATTCTCCTATTGCATACTGCAGCAAGCCTGCTCCTTCCAGTGTGTACATTCACAACACCATCACAGACACACACCTAAGACTTATGTACTGTGTCTACATGTCAGCAGACTGTCATGGGATGGAGATGCACAGGATGTCACATCTGCACACCAGCTGGGGTCCTACATTTGTACTGCATGGTTTACTCTCACTGTGTACTGTGGGGCGGGTACATGGCACATGATTATCCCCAAGTGGCCTCATGGAGTGTTCAGCGACCTACATTCCCCACAACACTGCACACACACCTCAACCATCCCCCCTCGATCTGTAAGATGACTTATGTGCACATCTGTGCACTTTTCACTTAGAACACCCTTATGTGTTCTGTGCCACACATCAATGGCCACTTCCTGTGTCAACCATGTGTCTCAGTTCAGGTGAGGTTTGTGAGTGCTCACCATGTGCTGTCATTGCCAAGATGGCTGGTCAGCATTGTTTTACACCAATGTGTCTCACTCTGTCTGAACATGGACACAATAGTGGGTACATATGTGCACTGCCAGCATATGTATTTATTTATTTTATTTATTTACATTCTCTTATATACTGTGCTATTCTGCATCAGTGCAGTTTACATTGAACAAACTGAAATTACATTGAACAGGGCATTATAACTTGGAGATAACTATTTTACAGGGAACATGGGCTATGGAGGGTTAAGTGGCTTGCCCAAGACCACAAGGAGCACCTGTGGGACTAGAAACCCCAGTCCTTCCGGCCCAAGGTTGCTGTCCTCTAGTGGGATTTGAACCCCCAACCTTCCGGCCTGAAGTACCTTGCCCCAACCACTAGGCTACTCCTCCACTCCAATATGCATGTGGACACAGGGTCACATTACAGACATTATATGCATGCTAGTTACATGTGTCTGATGTTGTTGCCAATGTGGACTGTGCTGGGGATCATAGGTGGTGACGTGCAGCCTGTGGAGACATCTGGTGATTGTTCATGCAATTTGTTGTGTGTGACAGTCTGCATGTGCAAGCTGTCCTCTGCACACAGTCACTGTCTGTGGATGAGTGAGATGGAGATGGGTACATTGTGCTGTCAGGCATATCCTAATCCCCTCATATGTCCTCTGCTGATCCCCACATCCAACCTGGCTTTTGATTGCTGCTACATTGTGAGAGCCCTGCATGGGATCAGTGGTATTGTGCAGTGCTCATCCAGCTCTATGCTACATAGCCTCATGGGTGCCTCAGGTTGACCTACACATCCTGGGGTTGTGTCACTGAATGGTGGTTTGACAGATATATTGGTGCTGTGAAAGATAAGGGATGCCAGGGGGTAGCTTGGGCAGTACATGTGGACAGGCACATTGTGCATATGACTCATGACTCTGTTGTTTGTGTGTTACCTGAGCTAAATTTTGTGAGGTTGGTAACAAATTATGTTGTTTTGAAAGGTGCTATGGGGGGGGGGGAGTGGTAGACATATTATTTCACATGGACAAGTTGTTACAACTGTTAGATATGGTGCTTGCTGGTACATGCCATGCACCGTCTGGGGTACCTCAAAGCCATGGATGTACACCTCAGAGATGCAATTGTGGCCTGCTCCTGCTCATCTGTGTGCTCTGTTAGCTAATATCTGTGGTATATGGGGATTGGTGGATGTCCCTTATTACACAACTATTGGAATGTAGTGAACCAGGGGTCATGCATGTACCTACACACCGTAAAGCCTGACATCTGTGACAGACATGATAGTATGGCTCACCAGAGTGACATAAGCAAACTGCCGTCCCCATAGTCATCTTTTCATGGGAGAACAGCAACATATCTTTGTACACTGACAGTCCTATATTACCTGTCTGCTATTTTTGTATGATTGTGTGTGATTACAGATAGGCATAGGTATGTCTCTTCATCTGATGTACTGTATGTGGGATCTCAGACAGACCTTGCCAGGATACCTAAAGGGCTACCTCTGTTCACATGTTCACCTCATGGCATGTGTGGCAGTGCAATGATGTGGATCATGAACATCTTACAGGATGTGATGCATGGTGTTGGGATCAGTATGTAGTATTGGAAATGGGGAGGGGTGGCAGGGTGCGTAACTTACAAATCTGTGCATTATCAGTGTGTATGATACAGAAATATGGATTACTATATGACAACAACATGTGGCTAACATATGAGATTGACATATGTGCACATGACACAGTACTCATTAACGGAGCTGGTAGAAATGAAGATGGTTGGTGCTGTCAGGTATTTCCCGCAAACTCCAAGGGCTGTAAAAACAAATGGCAGGTGAGATATGCTATTGCAACATGCTACGTTGAGCAACTAGGACAGGAAGCCTGGAGTGTGTGTGGAGGAGTGGCCTAGTGGTTGGGGCAAGGTACTTCAGGCCGGAAGGTCAGGGGTTCAAATCCCACTAGAGGACAGCAACCTCGGGCCGGAAGGACTGGGGTTTCTAGTCCCACAGGTGCTCCTTGTGGTCTCGGGCAAGCCACTTAACCCTCCATAGCCCATGTTCCCTGTAAAATAGTTATCTCCAAGTTATAATGCCCTGTTCAATGTAATTTCAGTTTGTTCAATGTAAACCGCACTGATGCAGAATAGCGCGGTATATAAGAGAATGTAAATAAATAAAAAATAAAAAAATATCCGTGTACACAATGCAGGGCTTCACATCATGGGCAAACACCCAGGATGGGGATCTGGGGATCCCAGTGTCATCATGGATGACATGTTGTAACCTGTGTGCAACTATGGCCAGGAGAGAGACATGAGTGCTTCCCATACTAAGGGACGGCTTGTTCCATCACATCTTGACTACTGTGTGACAGTATGGCCACCATCTGGTACACACCATATTGCATTACCATAAACTTGGACAGTGGATACACAAAATATTATTGAATGGATGGGGGAATACCCATATGAGACGGTGCAGCAAAGCATTACGTTATTACACTAGAACTGCTATGGCTGTGGGGCTATGTGATGTGGGTCCATGTGTGACTGACTATAGTTGCTATGATGTACCTACTGTAATTGTTTATCTCATCATGTGACAGTGGGACTGTGGACAAGCAATACATCTACAGGGTGTTACAGATAGGGCTGATGGGGGCATCTATCTCCAATATATCTGTATATATGTGGACTCAGACACACTTCCAGAACATGTGACCATTCAATCTGTGAGATATTTCATGTAGATGAATGGGTGAAACACATTACAAACAACATATGCATCTTGATTCTGACAAACTGTGTGTGGAAAGGCTGCACTGGCCTCACAATGGATGCTGTGTGTACACACCATTCAACAAGGCAATAGGGTGAGGTCTGCAATGATGTGCAATAATGTCTGGACACAGACTGTTAGGAAACATACCATGACCATCTTGCCCCTCGGGGTCTGTTTTGGCCACCTACAGGATGGGCTGGCCATACCCCTAAGGCCACGAATGTTTGTACTGGACATGCACACATCAGCAGGTGCAGTTACAGTGGTCCAAATGTTGGACCACAGACCTCTGTGTATAGGCCTAAGACCACATATGGGTAGGGCAGACCTGCACACCTCAGCTGGCGCACCTACAGTGGTCCAAGTGTTGAACCACAGACCTCTGCGTATAGGCCTGAGGCCACATATGGGTAGGGCAGACCTGCCTACATCAGCAGGTGCACCAACAGTGGTCCAAATGTTGGGCCACAGACCTCTGTTTATAGGCCTGAGGCCACATATGGGTAGGGCAGACCTGAACACATCAGCAGGCGCACCTACAGTGTTCCATGTGGTAAACCACAGACCTCTGTGTATAGGCCTGGGCCTTCATAATGGTAGGGCAGACCTGCACACATCAGCAGGCACACCTACAGTGGTCCAAATGTTGGGACACGGACCTCTGTATATAGGCCTGAGGCCACATATGGGTAGGGCAGACCTGAACACATCAGCAGGCGCACCTACAGTGGTCCATGTGGTAAATCACATACCTCTGTGTATAGGCCTGGGCCTGCATAATGGTAGGGCAGACCTGCACACATCAGCAGGCGCACCTACAGTGGTCCATGTGGTGAACCACTGACCTCTGTGTATAGGCCTGAGGCCGCATATGGGTAGGGCAGACCTGCACACATCAGCAGGCACACCTACATTTGTCAACATAACAGGCAGCCTGGATGGACCAGGCAGCTACATATGTGCCATCACATGCTCTATAACATTGTTACCATGCTCAATATACCTTGTATGACACCTTCACAAATTGCAGTGGGAAACAGTGACACAATCAGAGGTGACCATCCCTCTGACATTGTCACCTCTATTTACAGTGAGGTCCATGCACTTGCCTACCCACTCATCAGATTGGTATGCTTCCACTCCTCCTAGAGTGCACTGTGTATGTCACCAACCTATCTCACCCTGACCAGGCCTTGGGAGTGTGCTGATGGTTCACCTTCCATCAGTACAGTGGTAGTACACATGCATTTCCTCCCATTTCAATATGACATTTCACATAACCTCTGCTGACATGCAACAGGCCACAGCAACCTCCATATTAATCACACTGCCATGTGATGCACAATTATAATGGCCATTGACAATTTGTTTGCCAGGCATCAGTGTTAATAAACCAGCCTGAGTCTGTGTGTTTTGACATGTTCATGACATACACCATCATAATTGCATGTAGCAACACATCAGTGTTTGGCACATCAGTGTCATGGTTGTCACTTGTATTTACACATGCATACACAATTCTATACTTTGACCCTACCAAGGACAAACATGCATCTACGGTACTTCCTAAGCTATGCAACCTTCACCCCTCCTGTGACATAGCAGTGGGTGTTACTACACATGAAACTGTCACCTTTACTATTGCAATACCATGTAGAGGTAACATGTACCCGTCACTTGCATTCACAACACATTGTTGCACACTAATGCTCGCCTCACAGACCTACAACTGGATACTATTTGGCCATGCCATCACCGGTTGATGATGTGTTGCTTACCAGCTGCTATTTTGCCCTCCTTGGTTTGTGGTACCTGCCCTCATGAACTTACCTCTCGTGGGTAGTCAGCTTGTGCATTGTAGCACCTTGCCAGGCAGTGCCATGCCCGCTTCATGCAGAAGATGTTCTGCCGCTTTGAAAATGAGGGGAACAGGTGCCTCTGGTGACAGCGGATCATCTGTGCCAACATGTGGATGTCCCCCTGAGAAAAAGCTGGCTTTATGGATCGGGATGCCATCTTGTCTGTTGTTTTTAGGGAAGGGCGTCACGGAAACGCAATAACACGCTGTAGACGCCGACCTTCCGTGGACGCGTCACTCACGATGCAGTGTTTTATGGCCATCATGCAATGCATATGTGGAACGTAAGGTGCAGAGTTTGTGTGCGACATGCAATGCGCATAACGCCCCTTGTGGCCTGTATACTGTACGCGCTCTGACTGCTGCCTTACACATTGGCAGCACATTGCATGAAGGGCATGTTGTGTGGTATAGACATCCATGCTGATTGTATGTTTTTCATCAGATGAGCCTTAGCAGATCTTGTCTTGCACATGGAGGTGTCAAACTAGTTTGTGATATGAACAAGCTGGTATCATTTGTGCACTTTGTCACATCATGTTACCACAGGGACATGGTTAAAAACACCTGGCTCAATGGCAGGACACAAATCCCTAACCTTTTATTTCTGCATACAGCAGCTGTACAGGGTGCACAAAAGTGCTGCCCCAGTGGTACTGACATCCATTCTGATTGTATGCTTTCCATCAGATGAGCCTAAGCAGATCTTATATTGTATATGGCATAGTGGATATTGGCAGAGCTGTTGTCAGCTGCACACAGGTGACACTCACTACCACCTTACCCCCACATTATGCTGATGTGGGCATGTGCCATCAGTGTGGTTGTGCATCAGCACAGACCCCGGAACATGCAGGTAGACGGGTAGCTGGGCATAACTTCCATGTGGCCCAGAGCCATAGTTGGTGAGGCACAGATCGTTATACACCACCAATGGTTTTCCTGCATGTTTTTGGCAGGTTCCTGGGTATGGTCCCTGGTGAGGGACACACCTTTGACCTCATTATCCCTTTTCAGAAATTGTGTCTCTTTTTTGGAGTGCCATAGTTCATACAGTGCTGGTCACAAGATACTGGGCATTTTAGACCTTGATCAGACACTATTACATATTTGCCGGTCTTCTGCTGATATGTGCTACCTCGGCAGCTGTCTGGTGTGCACTGTTCCACTGCAGCAACCACTGCATGTTCCACAGACATCCTACTATGCACCATTTGCACCATCGTAACAGTGCCCTTTCGTGGCTGGGCACTGTGCTGTTGTTGCAAAATGTGCACTACTATCACTTTTTTGGGCTCACCTGTCTGTGCAGCACATTGCATATGTAAATAGGCTCTCTGTCCTCACTGTGCACCCTTACCGCCTGGTTTTGAATGGTAGTAATGTTCCTGGTGTTTAGATGACAGCGTTAATGTATCAGGGCCTGATTCCCACCCACTCCCCACCCATTGACCCCTTCTCTTCACCCCCTGTCTGCCCATAGTGCACTTAACGCCGAGTGTAACGTTAGAGCGCCCTGTACCACACGGTAATGTCGCATGTGTAATGTGTAATTGCTGAAAGGCACATTTTCAAAAGCTTTGGTACAGTTTGCTAAACCTTTAGAAAGTTTAACACTAAGTATGTATAAAGCAGTCTGGTAACCTAAATTGTTAAAACTAATTCTAATAATAATAAAGAATGTTTGTATAGATACAATACATGTAGTATGGATGTGATAATTAAAAAAAAATGCAGGGGGCATGCTGTGAACTGCAAATCCATTCAGGAAAGAGGTGTTTCTGTGTAACATCTGCTAAATCACAAGATACAAAAATAAACATTGTAAATTAGTGTGTGTGGTAAGAATATATGAAAAGTTTGCTTACCATACACTCTAATTTACAAGTTTGTTTGGGTTTTTTGGCTAACAGAAGGAAAACAAAAAAATATTTCCATTTTAACTTGTGAATTTTTATTGCTAAATATTTGAGTAATTATAGTAACACCTGCTATATATCATTTCCAAGATAAAAGAAAGAATTAAATAGAGTAAGAATGTGAAGTTTTGTATTATAAGATTCAAAACATTGCTTGAAGTAGCCTGAAAGTAACACCAAAAAGAGATCCAGCACAGAGAAAGAGGTTAACCAGAGCTGCAACCTCTTACTCTTTGTCAGTCCTCTTTTCCCAATGCATTTCAATGAGGAGAGAGAAATAACTCTTTGCTCTTCTAGATCAGTGAAGCGTGTTTTGCTTTCTTAAACATGGGCCACTCTGTGTTAATACTCTGAGGACCAGATTTATTTCGAATTTATGTCCATTCTTCTCTGTCTGATATCTGCTAACATATAAAGAATCAAAAGCTTACAGCGGTGCTCTATGCAGCCAAAAGCTTAAATGTGGCAGCTCAATATTAGATGTAACATGAATTCAGCATTCACAGTAATAAAATATGAGTCAAATGTGGGCATATTTTACAATGGATTTTTCTTGGTTGGGAAATGTTGGTCAGTACATTTGTAGAGCAGGCTGTAATTGTTCCTCAGTAACCACAGGCAGAGTGTCAGAAATACTGTGAGATTTAAAAAATATTGAACAGAAAGCAGCCAAACATATCTTCTACACCTAGTCAAAACATATCTTTGCTGCTTTTATTGCTTTGACATTGAACTCGGATAATGTGATTTGTAATTAATATGGTACCTTCATGATCTACATGAATATATGAATTATGGGAACATAAATATTTCTTAATTATTCCCTTGCTCCTTTATTTTGGCTGTTTTCCTTTCACATTATAAAATTTGGCACCTGGCCATAAATAAGTGAGTGTTAAATTAAAAGACAAAAAATATTGATTGTAAAGTTATGTACTGCTCCAGAGATGAAGGAGTTTACTCTCTTAGAGACACAGTGGTGATATGCTTAGTAGTTGTTAGGGATGTGCATTCCTTTGAAAAGACATGGGAAATATCTTCATTTCATATCATGATTAATCAGATAAGGATAATGAAAAATCTGAAGTTCATTTTCCTCACCAGTTTTGTCACAGTCTGGCCACAAAACAGTAGCCTTGGGGTTGGAAAGCAGACATCTTACAAATGAGCCATCATATCTCCATGAGGGCTGGTTCTAGCCAAACAGCTCTTAAATCTTCTGATGATCCTCCTTTCTGTTTCCCAATTGGCCCAAAGTTTTCTGGTCTGGAGCTATAATAAATGCTAAATAGATTTATTGCCCTGTGAATCTGTTGACTTTTGCTCTAGAGATTTACACCAAAGATTTTTCTTTTGTTTTCTTCTTGTGCCAGAAATTCTGTGAAATTATTTCTAAGGGGTATGTTTACTAAATGACGGTAAAGGAGCAGTCTTTTGCATGTGGTAATGGCAGTGATAAGGGGTTGCCATGTGCTAAGTGTGCTGGGCATGTCAGAGGCGCTCCGGCATTAAGGTGTGCAAATGGACACTTACCGTGCGGTAACAGGACATTAAGGGGTGGTAGTGTACACTTACTGTGTGGTAATGGGACATGTTGTGGGAAGATGTCTGGCATACACCTTAATGCAAGAAAGCCACTGAAACAATTGGTAGCTGATGGAGTTGACTCACTTGATGCCTGGCAATGTGGCCTATGCTGTTGACTAGACGAGATAGGCAGCTGCCTAGTGATGATGGTCAGTGTGGGTGCTGGCTGTGTCATGGGTGGGTGGTGATGGCAGTGGAGTCAGAGGAGAGGATGCAGCAGCGGGGGGTGCTGTGACTGGCGCACAGTCCTAGATGCTCCTGAAAGCATATGCCATGCTGTAATCAACATTATAGTGTCGGTGAGGTGTGGACAGGTATCCAAATGTACTGTCAGTGTGTGGCATGCCATAGTCCAGGACAGTGTCTGGGTGGAGACAGCATGTTCCTGATGTGGGCAGCACAATGAGGATTGTCTATGAGTGCTCATATGGAGCAGTCACAAGAGAGGTGTGCATGATATGGCTAACTGCTGCAAATGACCCTTAATGGCCATGGTGGGGCAGTTTACTGCCAGTGAGCTGCCCCACCATGAATCTCCCTGATGATTAAATGGTGGGTGCAGGGCTGTGCCATGGATTTGCCAAGCAGAGAGTGCAATGTTTATGGTAGGTGAATATACGGGATCATACAGGCCAAAGGCATTGGGTGTGTGAAGCAAAACTAGCAGTGCCATGGGCTACTTGAAACAGCATTTGTGCAGGTGGGACTGGTGCCTCAGCCTGTGCAACTGCAAGACAACATACCTGACAAAGTGGCATGATAGAAAGGGACAAGTTGAACCCATTTGCCCCATGTGGGGCAAGTAATGATGGCAGAACAGTGCAGGGAATAGCTATGCAATGACTGTTAGGTGCATGAATGTCCGAGATATATCCTCTTTATGTAAAGCTGGGAGGTCACAAAGATGGCAAAACAGAACATGCATTCATACCAGTTGACCCAGACATCTGCTGCATATACATAGGGTTGCTAGCTGGCTCCAGATGCGCCCGACAGGCTTGATACAGTCCTGGGTTTACCCCATTGCACGCAGGGACATGTAGTCTTGCTTTTCTTATGGAGTGCAATGGAAAAATCAGAACTACATGTCCCTGCATGCAGTGGGGTAAACCTAGGACTAGATCAAGTGTGTTGGGCGCATCTGGAGCCAGTTGGCAACCCTACATATGCATCACTGATCCGCTGCAATGCGCCACAGCAAAGCCACTAAAGTTATGTTCACAGATGTCCATGATGGGAATGCCACATTGTGCTACCAAATGTGTGGCCATAATGCAGAGAAATGTAGAAGAATGATTGTCTGCAGGTCACAGCAGAGCCAGGACTGTGCAAGCGCACCCAGGCACAAAATGAACAAGTGGGAAACAAACCCTGAACCTTTGACCATGGAGACATTGCCCCAACTAGTAAACTACACCTCCACACAGCTCTATGCACATGTATAGAGCCTGCAGATTTCTGATCAAACTGTTTGTTGTCTGACGGCATAGGTTGGGCCTTCCACTACCCATGAGACAGTGCACATGCAAAACAGTGGTCTGCAGCTGAAGAACCAATGGAGAATGCACTGATCCAGTATATCAGCTCAGAAAGAAGCGCTGGCTGTATGTGCTACATGCACATAACAACAGCAAGCCATGCTGCAGAGCAATTTCAGCTGTCACCCTGAGAGTGAGGAGGAGTGCCCAGTACCTGGTCCACTGAACCTGCATTGTTAGAGTTGATCTCTGTTGGTTATGCTGTAGGTCCATATCACTGCTAGTGCTTAGCAGGTGTTATCTGTAGTGTTTTATGCTTTTTTTTTTTTTGCGCATAGTGGTAGTGACAGTGATAGTAGTAGCTCAGACCTGTGTTCTGCCCATTAGACACTTTTCAATAACAATGCAAGTTAGTGGTGTCATATAGAAGACTCTTCCGAGGCTATGGAGCTGAGTAAAGCAGAAGAGTTTGCTTCAGAAACTGACAGGCAGGCATAGCACATGGCCCAGGGTTGCCAAGGGAAACATAAACAAAGTGAGTCACGAGAGGAGCAAACACGCCCAAGCTGCAACGTATCCCCGTGCTCCGGGGTTAAGGGAAAACACCTGGTTGGGGGAGGGGCACAGCTAAGCCCTAAGAAGCAGGGATATAAAAAGTACTCACTAGAATTGAGTCAGAGAACCAGAACCGGAGAGGAGGAGATGAGGAAGGGAGAGACGAGAACAGGAGACACAGCACAGGAAGCCAGAGTAACAAAGACTCAAAGAGCTCGTGCCCAAAAGCCAGGTGGGAGTAACCCTCGACTGGAGTCCTATCGTGAAGGCAGCCAGTGGGAGAGACTGCCTGAGAGGCTGGTTTGGGAGCACTCAGAAACTCCTGAGAGGGAGAGGTGCTGACCAGAGGACATTTGTATGTCTGAGGAAAAGGAGAAGCTAAAAGGCAGGAAAACACATCCAGTGTTTGGAACCCTTACTGACCCAGCAGTGCTGAGAAGGTCCTCCTTGCAAAAGCCAAAAGGTAGGCTGCATAAGTGTATAGAGAGAAAACTAGGTGTGAAAGTTTTCCTTGTGATTGCCAAGATCTGCTGGACTCTCCCTATGCTAACTCCTGTATATACGGTAATTCTCAACCCTGCTCTTTAGAGTGCTGTGAAGAAAGGCCTCAGGGAAATAGAGAGGGAGTGAATGTTGAAACACCGTATAACTGTATACAAACTTACCCAGCTGTGAATGATTTGGAGGAAATGCAAACAAGTTCTGTTAGTGAAGATACAACAGATGAGAAAATGGACTGCACGCTATCACTAGCTGATCATATCGTATCACTTTGCTGACCTGGCTGTTAACAAGGCTGTTGGAACAGCAGTAAAGAAGCAAAGTGTTTCCTTTGTATGAAAAAGGGACTGTTACTTTTGAGTTTGTATTGAGCACTGCATATTTTAAGCTGAAAGCCAAAGAAGCTGTTTTTGTGTTATAAGTTCCCGAAATGTTTTCTTTATGCCAGAAGTATGGCTATTTTGTCCTAAGTTTCATGTGCAACTAATCCGCCCAGAAGGGGAAATAAAAACCTTGTCATTTTTGCCTAAATCACTCGACTACAATTATTCCTGGCTTAGAGAGTAAGAAGGACTACAACTCCCAGAAGGCAGTGCATGACCAAGTGCACTACCCTACTTCCTGAGTTAGGATTTCCCAGGCTGACCTACCCTACATGCCCCTGGCTCTGGGGAGGTTACTGGTGACAGTGGTCAGTATCAACATGTTGTTGCCAAGGATAGCCACTGCAGTAGGAGTTTGTAGGCTAGTGTGGGGTTACTGCTGCAGTCTTTTTGAGGACCCCAGTGAGTAGGCCATGAACCATTGCTGCCCCAATGATTTTGAGAAGGAAGAGTCTATTTAAATGTCTGCAATGTGCTGCACAGACAGGTGAGCCCACAAAAGTGATAGTAGTGCTCTATTTGCAGTAACAGCATAGTGCCCTGGTATGAAAGGGCACTATGTTGATGGTACAAATGGGACATAGGAGGGTGCATGTGAATCACACAGTGGGGGCATCTGGGGCACAGGGCAGATGAGGCAGTTGCCTAGGTGGCACGGAAGAACATAGAAATGGAAAATATGCAAGACCGTGTCTGAGCAAGGTGCAGCATGACAAGTATCCTGTGTGCAACAGTGCCCAATCATGGGCACAAGTATCCAACAGTGTCCCCAAAAGACACACAGGATCCACAATGCCTGTAATGGGTCAAGCCATCCATATCCTGGGTCCTCCAAACAATGGTTGATGGACCTTTGCCAGGAACCTTTCCAAACATTTATTAAATGCAGCTACATGAAAGCCTTTGCTACATCTTCTGGTAATGGAGTGCAGGATGTGAAGATGTGTGGAAGGACAACATATTTTCATATAGTGGTTCAGAATGGCCTACACTGCAGCTGCATTGCATGCCCTCTAGTCCTACAACATTCAGATGGCATAGACAATTGATCAATGATTACCTCTTCCACTGCAGACAATATTCCCCAGACCTCTAACCTAACACCACACAGCCGTCTCTTCCCCAGGTCAAAGAGACATAACATTGCCATGTAGTGATGGGGACCAGGCATCCCTACCCGAGAACCCACACCTTAAGCAGCTGCCTACCGGCACACTGGATGGCCTGGGACTGTGCACCATTAGCACCACCAGCATAATGGCATGTCAGCATGGTGGCGGAGGGGTGCTGGTGGTGGAGGAGGCAGTGGCATATTCCCACAGCAGACCATGGCCAATCCCCATTTAGGTGGGTGCCGTGCACTGCAACAGACAAGGTCTGTATGACAAACAGTCATGGTACCCCCAGGAAATGATCTTCCCCTGCAGCAACAGTTTGGTGCAGTGCACACAGCCAGTGTGTTTGGGAGTAGAAGGTCACAAGTTCAAGTCCCAGCTGTGGCTCCTGCCAACCCTGTCCCCATATTTTACCCAGTACTAAACCATGGTAATAAAGATGGAACCTTTATTGCAGATAAAATAAACATGCCTGAAACGCCTATATTTTAGCCTACAGAGCACAGACGCTATAAACATGTGCAATCCCTAGAGCAGAGTTTCCCAACTGCAGTCCTGGAGGGCCAAACACCATTCAGGTTTCTTGCTGTCCCTAATAAATATGCCTGTGCTGCATTTGTATGCACCGCCCCCATTGTGTGCAAATGTATCTCATGCATATTCATTAGGGACAGCATGAAAACCTGAACAGTGTTTGGCTCACCAGGACCGGAGTTGGGAAACTCAGCCCTAGAGCAGAGGCCAACAGGGGTACAAACACCCACACCCACAGGTTCCACTATCCAACGCCTCATGGAGAGTCAGGCTGTTGGGTCCTGCACGAAGCAGCATCTACCAGTACTGGCACCTGCATACCTTAGTAATGCCGTCCTAAACTTTGGAATACGTTCCACATATATCAAAAGGTTGCTATGATTAATGTCAGATAACAAATCCTAAGTTAAACACGATTTGTTGATAGAGATTCATCATAGAAACCTTTCTGATATCTGTGGAGTGTGTTTCAGTTCTTGTTTCTGACAGTGTTTACCACCCTGGGGAGTGACCCCAACAATTTTGTGCACCATAGCAATGCCTGCACTGTGCCCAGGACTGGTGTGGCGGCCAGGGCTGCCAAAAACCTCTATATTTGCACAATGCTGGCATAGGTGTGGGAGTGTGTGTATGTCTATCCAGTGTGTTGTGGCTGCCTACACCTTACTGAGCCCACACTGCTTGCACTGTTTTCAGTGTTAGCCTGCCAATGTGCATAATGTCACCAGTTGCCTCCCTGGGTCCTAGGGCTAGCAGAGAGGGTTCAGCTGATGACTATCCTAAGCCAGGAAGTGGGGATAGTGCAGGCGTAGTAGTACACTGGCCCTCTGGGTAATGGAGTCCCAAACACCTCACAGGCAAAGGAATTGAGGTAACAGAGTGGTAAGGTCAAAATAAGGTTTTATTTCCCTGTCCCGGTGTTTTGGTAAACACAAATGAACTCAGGACAAAACCATACGTCTGGTATAAAGAAATAGTAACTCAGGAACTGCAGAAAAATGACATTTTTTTTCTTCCAGCTTTTAAATACACAGTCCTTTACATAGGAAACAATAAAGGCTTCTTTTCCAATGGCAGTAATGCTCACTTTGCTTTCTCCAGCTATATCATTAGCGTCAAACATTCAAGTCAGCAAAGTGTTTCCCTATTATCTGCAATGGTTAACGTACAATCCATTGGTACATCGTTTATGCCTTCATCTGTGTATTCAACCTGCATATCCAACAGCCCATCCCCCACTGGATACAAGGGCACACATTCACACAGGGTTTTCAAAACATTCTCTTTAGCCTTAAGAGAATTCTGGAAAGCTTTAGTGTCCCAGAGAAAACTATTAGGCTTAGTTTTCTCCCTGTTCCTCTTATAGGAACTACCTTCTGGCTTCTGCCTGCAAGGCTTACTGAGCAGTGCTCTTTCACTATTAGGAAAGTTCAGAGGTTTGTACCTTTCTCTCTCGTGAGCTTCTGGACACCCCCAAGCTGGCTCCCTTCATGGCTTCTCCCTCCAGCTGCCTTCCTCCCAAGGCTTTAACTGAGAGAAGCTTTCCTGCAGACTGTGGGATTTAACCCTTGGTACCTTTTCAGCTTGAGCTTTCTTTGTTCCTCTGTCTGTTCCAATGTTTTCTCCTGTTCTAGCTCTGCTGCAGGAATTCACAGCTGCTCGGTCAGAACTCCTCCCGGATCCTAATCCAGATCCTGAGCTTGCTTCCCAGCTTGAACTTCCTCTCCAGCCTGAACTCGAATCAGCACCTGAACCAGAGCCCGAGCTTGAGCTTCCGCATGAGCTATCACTTGCGCCTCTGCTTGAGCTCCAGCTCCATCTACCACTACCGCTTGAGCTAACTCTGCTTTCTAATGAGTGCTTTTTATCTTCCACAGTGCTTAGCTTCACTCCTCCTCCACCCAGGTGAATCCTATTGCACTCAGGGCACGGGGCTTGTTTGCAGCTTGGACGGGGCTGCTGCACTCGTGGCTGGGTTTGTTTACATCTCCCTTGGCAACCTGTAGCCATGTGCATTGCCTGGCTGTCAGAATCTGACCTGTTTTCTTCAGTTTCCTCTGACTGCACAGCAAGGGACGGATCTTCCCCATCACATATCCCCCCCCCCTTAAGATATTACGGGCTGCTGACTGTTTAGTTTGCCAGCACGTAATCTTAAACTGGTTGCACATACGTTCTTCTACCTTAACTAGCCTCACCGTTGCTGATCTGTTTTGCCAAGGTTTTAATACATTTAGGTGGTACACTTGGCGTCGTCCCTTCTCATTTTCCACCCTATAGGAAACGGGACCTACCTGTTCCACCACTGTACAGGGTCCTTTCCACCTAGATTCAAACTTTGGCCCCGCATCTGCCACTAGGATTATTACTTTATCTCCTACAGCTAACTGCCTTGTTTTTGTCCCTCGGTCATAGTAATGTTTTTGCTGGCATTGGCTAGCCTGCAAATTCTCCATAGAGACCTGGGATGTCCTCTCTAGGCAGTTCCTAAGATCCCTTAGAAATTGGGGTACCCCTACCTCCTCTGTTTCTGGCTCAACCCATTGCTCCCTTAGGATATCTAAAATCCCTCTCGGGGCTCGGCCAAATAGGAGTTCATAGGGCGATGCCCCTAAAGATGCTTGCAAGCGTTCTCGGCACGCATACAGGACGAATGGGAGTAAATTGTCCCATTCAGATATTTTTCCCTCTAGGCCACGTCTCAACATTTGTTTAATAGACTGGTTCATCCTCTCTACCAGTCCGTTGGACTGAGGATGATAAGCCGAAGTCCGGATATGACGCACTCTAAAAGCGTCCCATACCATAGCTAAATGTTTTGATGTGATATTGCTCCCCTGATCCGTGAGAATTTCCTGGGGAAATCCGATTTCATAAAACAGCTTGTTAAGCTCCTGGGCTATCGTCCTGGCTGAAATATTAGGTAACGGGATAGCCCAGGGGAATCGAGTAGCCTGGTCAATGATTACTAAAATGTACTGGAAACCCCTTGGCGTCCTAACCAGAGGTCCTACTATGTCCATAGCCAGACGACGCACTGGTGTGGAAATAGTGGGTGTGGGTATCATTGGCACAGATTTGGGTTTCGTGGCAGTGACTCTTTGACACATGGGACAGGACTCACAATAACGGGCTGTTTCTTTAAACACCCCTGGCCAGTAAAATCGGGCCAGTATCTGGTCCAACGTCCCTTGGATACCCTTGTGACTGCCTACAGGGTGGTCGTGGGCCAACCGCATAACTACAGCTTTAAAAGTAGTTGGCAACACCACCAACTGCTTCCTCACAGCTCCTGTGCGTGGGTCAGTGTTCTCCCTGTATAATAACTCCCCCTCTAGGAAGAACCTAGGAAGGATAGTCCTATCTTCCTGGGCATATTTGAATGCCCTTTTTAAAGCTGGATCACCTCTTTGTTCTTTTGGAAAGGAAGGGAATTTCTGGACGAGTTCTGCAGGAACCCAGGGTAACTCCTCCCTAGCCTCTAACTCCGCCCTCCCTTGGGACCTATGTCACCTCTCCTGGCGTCTCTGGGCCTTTCCTTTCCTATCTTTAGAGGGAACATTAATCAAGTCTTCATGAGAAGGAAGTATGTCAGGTACTTCTTCTTCTATCCCAGTTTCACACTCTAGGGGCTCTTCCCTATCTTCAGGTGCTTCCTCTGCCTCGCCTACAGAACTGATCTCTGTTCCCGAAGCCTTGACCTGAGATTGGGTAGAAACCAGGCCTGTTTTCTCGCTCAAGCCTCTTTTTAACCCCTTGTGAAATGGAGGCCAGTCTCTCCCAAGTACAATGTCACGCGGGAGTCGTGGGATTACGGCCACCCATACCTCCTCATCAATTCCTAACCCTTTCACGCATACCTTGTATAAAGGGTAATACGATGACGTCCCATGCACACATCTCACTTGCACACGTCCCTCTGCTTGACTCGGGGTAGATCGGTTATGGGCAACAATGGTCTGCCACAGTTTTTGCGAGACCATGCTCTGGTCTGCCCCTGAGTCGAGCAGCGCCAGGGCCTCTATACCTTCCACTTGGACTTTCAGTAGGAAGTCTTCCCCAAGGTGATTTTCACCTCCTGACACTAGGGCAGTTCATAACTTGCAATCCCTACGAAAATGTCCAACCTGGCCACAATTGTAACATTTGCCTTTCACAACAGATTTTGCAGTATAACCATCAGATATTTTAACCTTTGGGGTCTTTTCTGATTTCCAAAGATTGTTAATGCCAGCCACCTTTAAAACACTTCCCTTCAAGGTCCCGGCCAACTCCGCCTCAAAATAACGCTCAGTGAGGTCGGGCGCTTCCTCCGTGGAATGGCATTTTTGGAGCATCAGAAAAGCCTTTGTTTCAGGAGGCACGGCTTCCAGGTATTGCTCCAGGATGATGGTGTCTATTATGAAATCCATTATCCTCCTCTCCGGAGCAAGCCACTTTATAGCCAGTCCTTTCAATCTCTGAAACAGAGCTTTAGGTGTTTCTCTAGGCATTAGCCTAGCTTCTCTGAACATGCGTTTGTAATGTGTAGGCGTTAACCCTAACCTATCCCTTACAGCATTTTTAACTTCTAGATAGTTAGATGCTAGGGCAGCAGGCATTGTTTTATAGGCTGCAAAAGCCTCTCCAGTTAAGGATACAGCAAACCTTACGGCCCATTGGTCAGCCGGCCATTTAGCTACCTCAGCAATGCGTTCAAACGCATCTGCAAAGTCATCAAAACTATCCTGGTTAGTCAGCTGTCCTAGTGCAAGCGCACTATATTCAGGCAGTCCTACCCCCTTCCACACTAAGGGAATAGTCTCCTCTAGGTCCTTGGACTTTTTCACCAAAGCCTCTAGCAGTTCCAAGAGTGGCTGTTGTTGCGCCGCCATTGCCGCAGCAGTCCTCTCCTGGGTCAGCCTTGCCAGCTCGCTCTGTCGCTCCCACTGAGTATTCATCCAACTCAGGACGTCTTGCGGATCCATCTTGGGTTTCCTGCAGGGACAGAAAAGAAACAGGCCCACCAAGTGTGGCACAAACAAAACTTTTTCCTGCCTCCTGCCTGCAACACAGATGTTCCCCTTTCTCACCCAAGCCTTCTACTGCTGTGCCCACCTACGTTTACCTGAGCACAGTGTAGAGTCCAACACTGAGAAAGGTTTTGGTGTTCTCCAGGTCAGTCTGATGATGTAACCGGTCCGTCTCTTTCCTTCATCTCAGGACAGAAGAACTTCTTCCTTTTTACAGCTGGTATCTCCTGAGGGTTTTTTCTTTTATAATGTCCTTGTCTTGTGCAAAAAATCCGCAACAATTACGCCAACCTTGTCACCAGTTGCCTCCCTGGGTCCTAGGGCTAGCAGAGAGGGTTCAGCTGATGACTATCCTAAGCCAGGAAGTGGGGGTAGTGCAGGCGTAGTAGTACACTGGCCCTCTGGGTAATGGAGTCCCAAACACCTCACAGGCAAAGGAATTGAGGTAACAGAGTGGTAAGGTCAAAATAAGGTTTTATTTCCCCGTCCCGGGGTTTTGGTAAACACAAATGAACTCAGGACAAAACCATACGTCTGGTATAAAGAAATAGTAACTCAGGAACTGCAGAAATATGACATCTTTTTCTTCCAGCTTTTAAATACACAGTCCTTTACATAGGAAACAATAAAGGCTTCTTTTCCAATGGCAGTAATGCTCACTTTGCTTTCTCCAGCTATATCATTAGCGTCAAACATTCAATTCAGCAAAGTGTTTCCCTATTATCTACAATGGTTAACGTACAATCCATTGGTACATCGTTTATGCCTTCATCTGTGTATTCAACCTGCATATCCAACAGCCCATCCCCCGCTGGATACAAGGGCACACATTCACACAGGGTTTTCAAAACATTCTCTTTAGCCTTAAGAGAATTCTGGAAAGCTTTAGTGTCCCAGAGAAAACTATTAGGCTTAGTTTTCTCCCTGTTCCTCTTATAGGAACTACCTTCTGGCTTCTGCCTGCAAGGCTTACTGAGCAGTGCTCTTTCACTATTAGGAAAGTTCAGAGGTTTGTACCTTTCTCTCTTGTGAGCTTCTGGACACACCCAAGCTGGCTCCCTGCATGGCTTCTCCCTCCAGCTGCCTTCCTCCCAAGGCTTTAACTGAGAGAAGCTTTCCTGCAGACTGTGGGATTTAACCCTCGGTACCTTTTCAGCTTGAGCTTTCTTTGTTCCTCTGTCTGTTCCAATGTTTTCTCCTGTTCTAGCTCTGCTGCAGGAATTCACAGCTGCTCCATCAGAACTCCTCCCAGATCCTAATCCAGATCCTGAGCTTGCTCCCCAGTTTGAACTTCCTCTCCAGCCTGAACTCGAATCAGCACCTGAACCAGAGCCCGAGCTTGAGCTTCCGCATGAGCTACCGCTTGCGCCTCTGCTTGAGCTCCAGCTCCAGCTACCGCTACCGCTTGAGCTAACTCTGCTTTCTAATGAGTGCTTTTTATCTTCCACAGTGCTTAGCTTCGCTCCTCCTCCACCCAGGTGAATCCTATTGCACTCAGGGCACGGGGCTTGTTTGCAGCTTTGGCGGGGCTGCTGCACTCGTGGCTGGGTTTGTTTACATCTCCCTTGGCAACCTGTAGCCATGTGCATTGCCTGGCTGTCAGAATCTGACCTGTTTTCTTCAGTTTCCTCTGACTGCACAGCAAGGATCGGATCTTCTCCATCACAATAATGAGGAGCAAGGTACTGTGGCTATGGGATGGACAGGGTGGCCTGGGCAGGATGCATGTGCACAGGGCATAGGGCAATGGCTGGGACATTGTACTGCCCGGCCACCATCTGCAAGGACAGAGTAACCACAGCATGTCATGCTGGGAGGTCACTCTCACCCTGACTGAGCAGTGACCACGGCATAGCTAGGTTTCCCCATAGCGCTTTACAATACTTCTCTCAAGTGATATGTATGGGTTTCCTTTTTTGGGGCCCCATCACTGACATACCTGCTTGGTGTGTGTGCTCTCATCCCATTTTTCTCTAGGAACATATACTAGCTAGCAGACTGTCTGCAGTTAGCATGTGTATGGCTGGAACACCTTGCAGGGTGCAGTGGAGGGGAGACTCTTTGTGGGTGAATGTCAGATAGTGGTGGGGGACAGTTGAGCTTCTCCAGCATTCTGCCATTGCCTTATGTTATGTGTACAGATCTGCATCAACTGTCCTGTATGGTGCCTATTCTCCAGCAAGGCTGGGGTTGATGGTTCTCTCTACTGCAACAATTGCAGAGATGTACAATGTGGATCTGTTGGTGGGAGATCCTGTCCTCTCACTTTGAGCCACAGAGAGTGGTGCTGCATAATCCACTTTTGGGTCCAAACACCATCCTTCCCTTATAACATGTAACCATGGCACCCACACAGGATATGTACTATTCTGGGTGCATCATAGTCCACAAAGGCTAGATGTGACTGGGAAATACAGATGGACACAGATGTATTCTAGGTGTGTCTGCAAGGACTACTCATCACACTCTGGCACTGATGGAGACCTGCAACGCAGCCTACCTCAGCTAAGCCAGGTGCTGCAGACTTGGTGCTGGGCGCCCCACTTTGCCCTCAGGGTGAGCACAGGAACTGCACAATGTCACGGTCTGTAGCTACTCTGTGCCAGTAACACACATGGTCAGTTCCCCCTACCAGGCCGGGGTGCTATAGAGGCGCATACCCCATTTTGTGATCAGATGTAGGCTGCTGATCTGCATGTGCAATGCATCATGGGTTTGGGTGGGTTTACCCTATCCTGGAACAACAGCAGACAGTTTGTGTGGTGACCTGCAGTCTTTCTGTAGCCAGCCAGTGGCATATTCAGTGTTATAGAGATGTAGCCCACTGGTTACTTCATTGACTGGGAGACAGAGGTCATGGGTTTGATCACACAGTGGGGTTATTTAATACAGCTGTCTGAGGCATTTACTTTTAATTTAAATCAGTGCTGCCAGCAAAAACACCCTCACAGTGCCATAGCCTAAGGTGCCTCTAAGGCACCCTATAAAGCGCCCTTGGCGGACAGGGCACTTTATAATGTGCCCTTTGTTGTGCCTTATAGGGCGCCTTATGCGGCACCTTAGGTTACGGCACTGTGAGGGTGTTTTTGCTGGCAGCACTGATTTAAATTAAAAAAAGAAAATGCCTCAGAAAGCACTCATTTAAATTAAAAGGAAATACCTCAGACAGCCTTCTTACATAACACCACTGCAGAATCAAACCCCTGACCTCTGCCTCCACAGTCATTGCAGTAACCAGTGGGCTACATGTTTATTACTTCTAATGCTGCTCTCTCATGAACTTAGGGTTAACGTGCATTAACGTGCCACGGTGCCCACTATCATGAGATACAGATTCTTGCTACCTTGCCGCCGGAACGCCCACTCCTTATATGGCATTCTTCACATTATCGCTGCAACTAGCGCCGGTAACATTAAGACGGTTTAGTAAACATACCCCTTAGTGCAAACTGAGATGCTGAAAATTAGCACACTTTAGTTAACATGCTCTTTAGAATCTTAGGGGTATGTTTAATAAACTGTCCTAATGTTACCAGCGCTAGTTGCAGCGATAATGTGAAGAATGCCATATAAGGAGTGGGCATTCCAGTCCTAAGGTAGCAAGAATATATATCGCGCGATAGTGGGCGCCGTGGCACGATAACGCGCGTTAACCCTAAGTACATGGCAGCGCAGTATTAGCCCACTGGTTGCTGCAAGGACTGTGGAGGCAGAGGTCATGGGTTTGATTCTGCAGTGATGTAATCTAAAAAGGCTGTCAGAGGCATTTTCTTTTAATTTAAATCAGTGCTGACAGCAAAAACACCCTCACAGTGCCCTAACCTAAGGTGCCTCATAAGGCGCTTTATAAGGCGCCCCATAGGTCACATTATAAAGTGCCCTGTCTGCCAAGGCACTCTATAATGTGCCCTATAGGTATAGGGTGCCTTATAGGGCTCTTTACAGGGCGCCTATGAGGCACGTTAGGCTACAGCACTGTGAGGATTGTTTCTGCTGACAACACTAATTTAAATTAAAAGAAAATGCTTCAAAAAGCCTTTTTAAGATTACACCACTGCAAGATTGAACCCATGACCTCTGCCTCCACAGTCATTGAAGTAACCAGTAGGCTACATCTCTATAGCTACTACCCATGGCTGGGATTGCACATGTTTATGGTGTCTGTGCTCTGTAGGGTCAAAAAAAGGCATTTATGGAATGTTTATTTTATCTGCAATAAAGGTTGCATCTTTCTTACTATGGTTTTGTACTGGGTAAAATATAAGGATGTGGTTTGCAGGAGCCACAGTTGGGTCTTGAACCTGTGACCTTCTGCCCCTGAACACACTGGCTGTGTGTACTGCATCAAAGCAGTTCAATCCCTGTGGATATCATTACTGTTCATCAGACAGCCCTTGTCTGTTGACTGCACGCCTCCCACCTAAATAGAGCTGGGCCATGGTCTGCTGTGGGCAGATGCCACTGCCCCCTCCGCCACCAGCACCCCTCCTCCACCATGCTGACATGCCCTTGTGCCGATGGTGCTGGTGGTGCGCACAGGGGCGGCCCAAGGGGGGTGCGGGGCCATGTGCGGAGACTCGGTGCGGGGCCTCATTTGCATAAGTGGTCTTATTTGCATAAATATTTGCATAATGTTACCATTCACTAACTTTTAGTAAACATGTCTCTTAATGAGTGTATGGATAAAGAAAGACTAAAAGATTTCTACATTACTATAATCCAGTGCCAACCGCCAGGCACATTAGGAACTACTACAAACGCTGCCCATTTAGAACCCATAGCAAACCCACTGTATCCTGACAGCATTACCAGGACTCACAAAGCACCAGACCCTACCTATCAAAAGGAAACACTGCAAATATTAAACCAGTACATTTCAGAGAATACTGGGGAAAGAGAACAGTGGCAATGTCAAATAGGAATTACATAAACAGAATACCTCAGCTCAGTTACACATGCAGAACATAGACCATCACCAAACAAGGAATCGCAATTTAGAAACAGGAAGGCAATAATTAAACTGGGAACCCCAAAAGCCAAACTTGGAATGTACAACAACACTGTAGAAATAAAACTATAAATCAATTTCCTCTTGTACCAAACAAAGCGCAGACATTAATGATGCACATTTCCCAGAGCTTTCATATTCCAGTTAATAAATTCAAAATAAAGAGATATCTTTCTACCTTTTGTGCATTTTTTTTCAGTTGCAATTGCTCCAGCCACTTTCTTCTGGTTTCTTCATGTTTTCTGCTAACTCTCCATCGTCTGCTGTCCATTTGTCCTTTCTTCTCTCTTCTAGTTTTCTTTCCATCCTCTCTCTCTACATCTGCTTTAACATACTAATCTTTCTCCTTTTGCTCTTTCCTCATTCTTATTTCATCCACACAAATTTTACCCCTCCATCCTCAATCCCCACTTACTCTCCCAAACCCCGGCCAATTGTAGATTTTTCATCCCTCCCACACAAAATATTTTTCCCCTCTCCATTTTACTCTCCCAGCCCCATCCCATTCTAATCCTCCCCCAACATCAGCTCCCTTCTAGTTCCAGTCTCACCCAGCATCCATTCCCTTCTAGTCCCTGCATCAGCCCATTTCCAGTCCTAGCCCCCCATCAACCCATTTCCAGTCCTAGCTCCCCCATCCATTTTCAGTCTGAGTCCCTTCATCAGCTCATTTCCAATCCTAGCCCCCCATCAGCCCATTTCTAGTCATTTCCTAGCCCCACCATCAGCCCATGTCAAATCCTAGCTCCCCTCCACTCAGCCCAATTCCAGTCCAAGCTCCCCCATGAGCCTACTTCCAGTTCTAGCCCCTCCATGAGTCCATTTCAATTCAAGCCCCCACCACAGCCCATTTCCAATCTTAGCTCCCCCCCAACAGCCCATTTCCAGTCCTATCCTAGCTGCTCCATCAGCCCATTTTCAGTCCTAGCTCCCTTCCCTCACAGCCCATTTCCATTCCAAGCTCCCTCCCCATCAGCTATTTGCAGTTCAAGCCTCCCCGTCCACTCAGTCCATTTCCAGTCATAGCAATCCCCCAACCCATTACCAGTCCTAGCCCCCCATCAACCCATTTTCAGTTTAAGCCCCCCCTATAACCCATTACCAGTCCTAACCCCCCCATCAGCCCACTTCCAGTCTTAACCCCATCAGCCCATTTCCAGTCAGCCCCCCATAGCCCATTGCCAGTCCTAACCCCCCCATCAGCCCACAGCCCATTACCAGTCCTAACCACATCAGCCCACCTCAAGTCCTAACCCCTCCCCATCAGCCCATTTCCTGTCCTAGCGCCCCCATAGCCCATTAGCAGTCCTAACCCCCCCAGAGCCCATTAGCAATCCTAACACCCCCCCCAGCCCATTTCCAGTCCTAACCCCCCATCTCCCCTTTTCCTGTGTGCCTCCATGATCCCCCAGCCCATTACCAGTCTTAACCCCCCTAGCCCATTTCCAGTCCTAACCCCCCCCAACCCATTTCCAGTCCTAACCCCCCCCCACCCCATTTCCAGTCCTAACCCCCCCCCCCCCACCCCATTTCCAGTCAGCCTCCATCAGCCCCAGCCCATTAGCAGTCTTAACCCCCCCTAGTCCATTTCCAGTCCTAACCCCCCCAGCCCATTTCCAGTCCTAACCCCCAGCCCAGTTCCAGTCAGCCTCCATCAGCCCCAGCCCATTAGCAGTCCTAACCCCCCCCCTAGCCCATTTCCAGTCCTAACCCCCCCCCAGCCCATTTCCAGTCCTAACCCCCCCTCACCCCATTTCCAGTCAGCCTCCATCAGCCCCAGCCCATTAGCAGTCTTAACCCCCCCCTAGTACATTTCCAGTCCTACCCCCCCCCAGCACATTTCCAGTCCTAACCCCCCCCCAGCACATGTCCAGTCCTAACCCCCCCCACCCCATTTCCAGTCAGCCTCCATCAGCCCCAGCCCATTAGCAGTCTTAACCCCCCCCTAGTCCATTTCCAGTCCTAACCCCCCCCAGCACATTTCCAGTCCTAACCCCCCCCTAGCCCATTTCCAGTCCTAACCCCCCCCCCTCACCCCATTTCCAGTCAGCCTCCATCAGCCCCAGCCCATTAGCAGTCCTACCCCCCCCTAGCACATTTCCAGTCCTAACCCCCCCCCCCGCACATTGCCAGTCCTAACCCCCCCTAGCACATTTCCAGTCCTAACCCCCCCCCCCCCCCAGCACATTTCCAGACAGCCTCCATCAGTCACCCCTCCCATTACCATTCTTAACCCCCCCCCTTCCCTTCCCTTCCCTTATGGCAAATTAAAAAAAAAAAAAACACCTGGCTCTAGCTGCTGCCGCTGCCGCGTCCGTCGCAGCAGCGGCAGAATGGAGTGTCCCGCGGGGCCCCCCTATCCTCGTTGAGCCCTCTGCAAGGGCTTTCAGATTCGCGAAGGGAGAGTGCTCCCTCGCGTCTCTGTAAAGCCCGCAGGGGCTAATGGGAAATTTCCCATCTGCCCCTTTAGACGCGAGGGGCTGATGGGAATTTCCCATTAGCCCCTGCGGGCTTTACAGAGACGCGAGGGAGCACTCTCCCTTCGCGAATCTGAAAGCCCTTACAGAGGGCTCAACGAGGAGAGGGGGCCCCGCGGGACACTCCATTCTGCCGCTGCTGCGACGGACGCGGCAGCAGCCAGAGACAGGTTTTTTTTTTAAATGTATTTAAAAAAAAAAAAAAAGCAGAATGTTCTTTGCGCGGGGCCCCCTGAAACGCGGGGCCCTGTGCAAAAAACATTCTTGCTCAATGGACGGGCCGGCCCTGGGTGCGCAGTCCCAGGCCATCCAGTGTGCCGGTAGGAGGCTGCCTATGGTGCGTGATATGGGGTAGGGGTACCTGCATAGACATCCACGCATCTTCCCGGCACCGCCTGCCCTTTGGGGTACTTGCTGGGTACTGTCCCCTGGGACACTGTGGGACATATACTCGTGAACATGTTTGCCCTTGGTCAGTTGCTGTCTTGCTGGTTTTCTGCTTCTATATTCCTATGTGTCAGGTAGGCATATGCCTAGTCCACACTGTGCCCCAGCTGGCCCACTGCATGTGACGCATGCAGCCCCCTGTACCCCATTTACACCATCACCATAGTGCCCTTTCCAACATGCCCACTCTGCTGTTGCTGCACATGTGAAAGCCACAAAAGCAAGATACCCCATACACACCACAGAACATCCTCATCAGCACTATTTCTATGTTGGGACATTAACTTGTAGAGGGGCTGAAAACTGACTATTCCAAAGGTGAGCTCATCCTTTTTATTCTTCATAGGTTGTGTTCATTACCATTTGTCATTATTTGTTCTATTGGCCAGCTCGGTGTTTTGGATTTCACTTTTGGTTCTGGTCATTATATCTGGGTTTTGCCTTTTTGGTTGCTACACATTTATCACTACTATCACTTTTCTGTGTCTCCCTGCCTTTGCTGTACACTGCTGACTGAAATAGTTTCTCTGTCCTGTAAATGTGCCTCTAGCGCAAAGTTTTCCCTGGCGCTAATTTTCAGACCTTCATTTCACGGCGTTAGTGTGCCTGAAGCCTCTCCCCGCCCACTCTCCCCCACTGTCCCCTTATCTCTGCCCCTGGGGAGCCGTACTCCGCCCTCTGGGAAGCCTTACTCCACCCTCTGTGCACCTTAAAGCCGCCGGACATATTATCACGTGATACATGACATTCTTGCACGGTTTATCGTGCAATAACATCACCTATCGTGTGATAATGTCACAGCTGCGAAGTTAGCGCCGTTTAGTAAACATACCCCTAAGTATCAAAATTACTGCAGGGGCCAGCCCAGTCACATTCTAACTACTGGGGGCAGTCTTGGCATGTCCACATGCAGCTAGCATGGGTTGGAAGACTCTGCAGGGCTAAAGTGGCAGCTACACTTAATACTGGTATACTTAATGTCATCCACTGAGGTGGCAGTAAGTGCACCCATGCTAACCACAATGATCATGGTTAGTGTAACCTAATGATGACTGCCCTGTACAGTCAATGCCCACTTTCTGCCCTAAACCTGCCCAGTTCCACCTCATCCCATGCTAAGCAGTTTGTGCAAGATTTTTATCGCAGTCAGGATATAGCATGCAATAACAGCTAACAGAGTACCATGCTAACTGCATAGCATGGGATTTAGCATGTCATAACTGATACCACTCTTTGGCAAGCATTCTTCTAAATCTGAAAATTACTGCCAGTTTAAATGAAAATGTATATTTCAATTTCTAAGAATAAAAGCCTTTTTTTTTGTAAAGTTAAAATATATATATTAAATGCTGACAACCATGAGGTACTCCCAAGATCCCTGAAAGACCAATTTTTAACAGTCTCAGTACTAATAAGAATATCTCATTGAAAACTAGCTCTACAACTTATTGGGCTAAACTTTTAACAGGATGTCCAGTAAATAATTTGAAATGTCTAATCTAGATGTTTTACATTATACCTATACATTAAGTGTGCCACAGAATATAGAAATCTGCATAGACGTCCGGCTTCTAGGTAACATCTATACATATATAGCCCAATTCCATTCTGGATGTAGAGGCCCTCTGTATGTCCAGTCTGAACAGGGCGTACAGAGGGCATCTCGATTCTGATCCCATGGGGGACATTTAGCCTTGCGGGATCAGAATCATGAATAGTCCTGTACGTGCAGACCAGGACTGTGATTCAGCCCAGCCTGCACGTACAGAACATGCCGACTAACTCAGTCAGGGCTTTACAATGGAGTCACGGCGCCATGGTGTCCGGTTGCCATGGCACTGTGGCTACACTGTAAAGTCGCAATCCCAGCTGCTGGCTCCTGCAAAGCATTCCCCGCAGCCTGACCCCCAATCCAGCCACCTATGGCTAGGGTCAGGCTGTGAGGAATGTCCCCCCCCCCACCCCGCCTCATCCATGCCCCAGGCTGCTGATTCCTGACATCTAGGGAAGTTATTCCACTTCAGAGGTGGAATAACTTCCCTGTACAGGTCACCAGCCCTGGATGTACAGGGCTGACATTAGAATCGACCCTGTATGTCCAGGGCTGGCGACCTCCCACTGCCCGCCCTAACTCTGCCCCCGATCTTCCCTTCCCCACCCCCATATAACTTCTTCGTACAACCGGCGGGGAAGTTAGATGATGGCAGGGAGGGTCACGATTAGCGGGTATGGATATTCTGTTGGGACGTCCATTCCTGCTGTTCGTGGGACAGAATAACCCCCATAAGCAACAAATGTGAGCAACTACACATATATATTTACATTTAGCCAGGCTGACAAGTTTTCCCTGGCTAATCTGATAATTCCTACTTCACCCAAGCAGCATTCCCAGGCTGCCCAGCACTCTTTGGATAGCATCAAGCAGTCAGATGAAACATGCAATGGCAGTATAAAAACTGTGTTACTGCATAACTTGCTGACTGTTACTTGTGTTGCTAACCGGGTAAGTGTCTTTGAAGATTTGGATCTCATGGGGTTATTTTAGAAGCTCTATTCATGATTTAGATTTGTAAATATGACTATTTAGAAATGCAAATTACATTCATGTATAAATGGGCATTTTAGAAAAAGCTCTTTTATATTTGACTATCCATGACACTCTATCAATAGATGGCCACCTGACTGAAGACCGAGCAGAGTTTCAGACAACTATCCAGAGAATGGACATGAGTTGACATTGACTTGATGACACTTAACAGCAACAATCCATATCATGATAAGGGGTTACCATGTGGTAAGTGTGCTGGGTGTGTCAGAGGTGTTCCGGCACTAAGGGTTGCTAGTGGACACTTACTGTGTGGTAACAGCACATGCTGCATTAAGGGGTGGTGATGAACACTTACCATGCAGTAACAGGACATTAAGGGGTGGTAGTTGACACTTTCCGTGTGGTAATGGGACATGCTGCAGGAAGCTGTCTGGCATACACCTTAATGCAGGAAAGCCACTAAAACTCTGAAAGGGGGGCAGGGAAGCCAGTGGAGAAGGCATGAATGCAAGGACAATTTGTAGTTGATGCAGTTGACTCACCTGATACCTGGCAATGTGGCCTATGATGACTAGGCGAGATAGGCAGCTGCCTAGTGATGATTGTCAGTGTGGGTGTTGACTCTGTCATGGGTGAGTGGTGGCGGCAGTGGAGTCAGAGGAGGGAATGCAGCAGCGGAGGGTGCTGTGACAGGTGTGCAGTCCTAGATGCTCCTGAAAGCATTCACTGTGCCATAAGCTACATTTTAGTGTCTGTGAGGTGTGGACAGGTATCCATATGTACTGTCAGTGTGTGGCATGCCATAGGCCAGGACAGTTTCTGGGTGGAGGCAGCATGTTCCTGATGTGGGCAGCAAAATGAAGATTGTCCATGAGTGCTCATGTGGAGCAGTCAAAAGAGAGGTGTGGCTGATATGGCTAAACTGCTGCAAATGACCCCTGATGGCATGGTGGCATAGAGGGAGGAGTAGCCTAGTGGTTGGGGCAAGTTACTTCAGGCCGGAAGGTCGGGGGTTCAAATCCCACTAGAGGACAGCAACCTTGGGTCGGAAGGACTGGGGTTTCTAGTCCCACAGATGCTCCTTGTGGTCTTGGGCAAGCCACTTAACCCTCCATTGCCCATGTTCCCTGTAAGTATTAGTGTATGTGTCTCACATCCCTGTGTGTTAAATGTATCCCCCAATTGTGTTGTGACCGCTTTGATTGAAGGATAAGGCGGTATACAAAACTGTCTAAATAAATAAATAAAAATAAATGGTGCATATATATCACTGACCCACTGCAATGTGCCACAGCAGAGCCACTAAAACCATGTTCACAGATGTCGATGATGAGGAATGCCATGTTGGGCTACCCAATGTGTGGCCATAATGCATAGAAATGTAGAAGAATGATTGTCTGCAGGTCATAGTAGAGCCAGGACTGTGCAAGCGCACCCAGGCACAAAATGAACAAGTGGGAATCAAACCCTGGACTTTTGACCATGGAGACATTGCACCAACCAATAGGTTACAGCTCCACACAGCACTATACAGATGTATAGAGCCTGCAGATCTCTGATCAAACTGTTTGCTGTCTGCTGGTATAGGTTGGGCCCTCCACTACCGATGAGGCACTGCACATGCAAAACAGCAGTCTGCAGCTGAAGAAACAATGGAGAATGCACTGATCCAGCATATCAGCTCAGTAATATGCACTGACTGTGTGTGCTACATGCATATAACAACAGCAAGCCATGCTGCAGAGTGGTTTCAGCTGTGAACCTGAAGGTGAGGATGGGTGCTCAGCACCTGGTCCACTGAATCTGTACTGTTAGAGATGGTCTCTGCAGGCGAGAGGGAGAGTGGAAGGGAAGAGGGGAGAGGAAAAGAAGGGGGGAATGATACAAAGGAGAGAGGGAAAGGAGAAGGGGTAAAAATGGGGAAAAGAGGAAGTGGAGGAAAGGACGGAGGAAGGGAAGGAGGAGGGAAAGAAGAGGGAAAAGGGGAGGAAGGCAGAGGGAGAAATAGTTTAAGGGCCTTTTTATTAAAGTGTGCTATACAGTTGACGTATGATTTGGTAAACATTAACTGTATTCTCAGGCACACATTAACAGTTACTGTGGGGGCAAGACAATGCACATTAATTTTCATACAGCCAATCAAATATTAGGGTGCCAATTGGGCCGATTAGGGGCAGAGAATGGGCATGGTGAGCACATTGCAGTTACAGTAGTGTGAGGGGATATATCGTGCACTAAATGTCAATGTTGCAGTTAGCATGGGTGCATTTACCTCCACCTTAATTGGTTGAGGTAAGTACACCTGCATTCATAGTGCTGCGCATTAGGATACATACCCTCATGCTATCTGTTGCGGATATGTTGGCCATGCACCTGATAGTTACCACAGAGACTTTGCACTGAACGCACTCTAGTTTTTGTGCTAAACATGTGTTAAGTGCAAAAACCTAATGCACTTTAGTAAAAGAGACCCTTTGGGACATGTTTACTAAGCCATGTAAGACCTTTACAGCTAGCATGGCATGTTAGTTCAAATACCACTGCATTAGCTGCAACAGCCGCATGTTATCTATTGGGGGAATGCACAGCACCTTCCTGGCGGATAATGCAGTGAAAAAGCAAAGAACATGGCGTGACAGCATCTCAGATGCAGCTACCACACTAACTGTTGGGTGTGCTCGCTGAATCTTCCTTGAAGTTCCCATATTATATGCGTCAAAATAAAGTTTTAGTGCACCTGCACTATCTGTTGATGCATGTAACATTGGCTTTGATGGTGTCCGAGACTCCCGATAAAAAAATAATAACAGTGTCAAGCATTGATGATAGGCATATCCTTCAGCCCCTCTTCATCATAAACTCAATCATGATCCATAGACTCCCACCTTCTTGATCATAAATCTGATCATGATTTATACCCCCGAAAACTGATCCAATCCTCCTTCTCCATGATAAGCCCCCCAGATTTGATTCCCCCAACATTCTTCTCCTTTCTGACCACAACCCCATCTTCATAACCTCTCTCAGTTCAATACCCTGTGCTCCCTAACCCTGGACATCCCTGTTACCCCAAGTTATCCCTGGTGTCTATTGGGTGGGGCAGGAGTAATCACCCTCTGCTTCTGTCCACTGCCACTCTGTTTCTTGATTCATTAATCACTTTACTTGTGAGTCTCTTTATGGAGATTTGCATTGTTAAGTGACATTTGGGCTGCAGCAATCCAAGGGAACAATATAGTATAGGGGGCGAAGTACTTTTGTCCACTAAAGAAGAGCGGGACCTAGGCGTGGTTGTGTCTGATGATCTTAAAGTAGCTAAACAGGTAGAAAAGGCGATGGCAAAAGCTAGAAGGATGCTTGGGTGCATACGGAGAGGAATGGCTAGCAGAAAAAAGGAGGTGATAATGCCTCTCTATAAGTCTTTGGTGCGACCTCATTTGGAGTATAATGTGCAATTCTGGAGACCACACCTTCAAAAGGATGTGAACAGGATGGAGTCGGTGCAGAGGGTGGCTACTAAAATGATTAGTGGTCTTCATTATAAAGCATATGAGGACAGACTGAAGGATCCTAATATGTACACCTTAGAGGAAAGGCAGGATAGAGGTGATATGATTGAGATGTTTAAATACCTCCATGGCATAAATGTTCAGGGAGAGAGCCTCTTTCAATTGAAAGCAAGTTCAGCTACGAGGGGACATAGAAACATAGAAACATGATGACAGAAAAAGACCACAAGGCCCATCTAGTCTGTCCTTCCATAACAACAACTACAACAGTCCACTTTCTACCTTTAGAGATCCTCTGTGTTGGTCCCATGCTTTTTTGAATTCAGTTACTGTCCTCATCTCTACCACCTCCACTGGGAGACTATTCCATGGATCCACTACTCTTTCTGTAAAGAAATATTTGCGCATATCACTCCTGAATCTATCTCCCTTCACCCTCATCCCATGTCCCCTCGTCGCAGAACTTGCTTTCAATTGAAAGAGGCTCTCTCCCTTAACATTTATGCCACAGAGGTATTTAAACATCTCAATCATATCACCTCTATCCCGCCTTTCCTCTAAGGTGTACATATTAAGATCCTTAAGTCTGTCCTCATATGCTTTATAATGAAGCCCATTAATCATTTTAGTAGCAACCCTCTGCACCGACTCCATCCTGTTCACATCCTTTTGAAGGTGCGGTCTCCAGAATTGCACACCATACTCCAAATGAGGTCGCACCAAAGACTTATACAGAGGCATTATCACCTCCTTTGTTCTGCTAGCCATTCCTCTCCGTATGCACCCAAGCATCCTTCTAGCTTTTGCCATCGCCTTTTCTACCTGTTTAGCTACTTTAAGATCATCAGACACAACCACGCCTAGGTCCCGCTCTTCTTTAGTGGACAAAAGTACTTCACCTCCTATACTGTATTGCTCCCTTGGATTGCTGCAGCCCAAATGCATGACCTTACATTTTTTAACATTAAATCCTAGCTGCCAAATTCTAGACCATTCTTCAAGCTTAGCTAGATCCCTCCTCATGTTATCTACACCTTCCTGGGTGTCTACTCTATTACAGATTTTGGTATCATCCGCAAAGAGGCAAACCTTACCCGACAGCCCTTCCGCTATATCACTAACAAAGATGTTAAAAAGAATCGGACCAAGGACAGATCCCTGGGGTACACCACTGTTAACATCCTTCTCCTCAGAGTGAGCTCCATTTACTTGTACTCTTTGTCGCCTCCCACCCAACCAATTTCTAACCCAAGCAGTAACTTTAGGGTCCATCCCTAGGGTGCTCAGTTTGTTTATAAGTCGCCTGTGAGGAACAGTGTCAAAGGCTTTACTGAAATCTAAATACACCACATCTAGAGCTCTCCCTCGGTCCAACTCCCTGGTCACCCAGTCAAAGAAATCGATCAGATTTGTCTGACAAGACCTGCCTCTGGTGAATCCATGCTGCCTCGGATCCTGTAATCCGCCGGACTCCAGAAACCTCACTATTTTCTCTTTCAGCAGCGTTTCCAATAATTTACTCACCACCGAAGTTAAACTAACCGGCCTGTAGTTTTCAACCACATCCTTACTTCCGCTTTTGTGTAAAGGCACCACATGAGCCTCTCTACAGTCCTTTGGCACCACTCCCGACTCCAACGAGGCATTGAAAAGGTCAGTCAGTGGAGTTGCTAGAACGTCCCCAAGTTCCCTCAGTATTCTAGGGTGTATCCCATCCGGTCCCATTGCTTTGTCTACTTTAAGTTGAGCTAGTTTCTCACGAACACAGTCTTCTGAAAATTGTTCAAGATGTCCCTCGCTTCTGTTCTTATTTGTGGGTGTTTTCTGAGGTCCTGCTCCTGGTTCTTCATCTGTGAACACAGAACAAAAATATTTGTTAAGCAATTCCGCTTTATCCTTATCAGCTTCTACATATTCCCCCCCTGCACCCTTGAGTCTAACAATACCACTTTTGCCCTTCCTCTTCTCACTAATATATCTGAAAAATGTCTTATCCCCCCATTTTATTGAATTGGCTATTTCCTCCTCCTTTTGAATCTTTGCCTTCTTGACTACTTTGCTAGCTTCTCTAAGTTTTTCCAAATAGAGATGCCTGTCTTCCTCTCTCTGTGATCTCTTGTATTTCATGAAGGCCTCCCTCTTTTTCTTCACTTTTTCAGCTACTTCCTTCGAAAACCATAGCGGTCTCCTTTTCCTTTTGCCTTTATTTACCATTTTAACAAAAAGGTTGGTTGCCTTTAAAATACCCCCTTTCAGTTTTGCCCACTGTTTTTCTACATCCCCCAGCTGTTCCCATCCCACTAACGACTCCCTGAGGTATTGGCCCATCTTCGCAAAGTTAGTCTTCCTAAAGTCTAAGATCTTCACCTTGGAATGGATTCTAACAGCCCTTGTCCTAATACTGAACCACACCATCTGGTGGTCACTGGATGCAAAATGATCTCCCACTACAACATCAGAAACACTCTCACCATTGGTAAGCACCAAGTCCGGTATGGCCCCTTCACGTGTGGGGTCTGTTACCAATTGCCTGAATAGTTCTCCCTGTAGAGAATCCAGGATCTCCTTACTTCTAGATGATACTGCAGCAGGAATGTGCCAATCAACATCTGGCATATTGAAATCTCCTAGCAGTAGCACTTCCCCTTTCCTAGCAATGCTGCGTATGTCTTCAATTAACTCTCTGTCCACCTCTTCCTCTTGTGAGGGAGGTCTGTATATCACACCAATGCAAATAGATTTCTCTTTCCCTCTTTCTAGTTTAACCCACAATGCCTCCTCTCTCCCTTTTAAGCTCTGTAATTCCAAAGCTTTAATAGTAGTTTTTATATATAGTGCCACTCCTCCTCCCCTTCTTCCTACCCTGTCCTTTCTGAATAAAGTATAGCCAGGTATAGTTACATCCCAGTCATGGTTTTCTGTGAACCATGTTTCTGTAACTGCCACTAAATCCAAGTCAGCCACTCCCACCAAAGCTTCAACTTCAGGGATCTTATTTCCCCTGCTACAGGCATTAATACACACTGCTTTCCATGTGTTACCCCTGTTACCCATTTCCATAAAGGTATTTAATGTATCACCTACCTGGGGGCTTTCACTTACCTGGGGGCTTTCTTCACCCATCCCCAACGAATCTAGTTTAAAGCCCTCTTCAGTAGATTAGCCAGTCTACTACCAAAGATGCGTTGACCTTTCTTGGACAGATGGATGCCATCTCTGCTCTGCATCCCTTGGAACAGCATCCCATGGTCTAGGAAACCAAAACGCTCTTGAAGACACCATCCACGCAGCCATGCATTCATGCATGCCACGCAGCCATGCAGCCACGCAGCCATGCATTCATCTCCAGGATGCGAGCCTCTCTGCCTTGGCCTTTACCCTCAACAGGGAGGATTGAGGGTGAAGGGAGATAGATTCAGGAGTGATATTCGGAAATATTTCTTTACGGAAAGAGTAGTGGATCCATGGAATAGTCTCCCAGTGGAGGTGGTAGAGATGAGGACAGTAACTGAATTCAAAAAAGCATGGGACAAACACAGAGGGTCTCTAAAGGTAAAAAGGGGACTGTTGTAGTTGTTGATATGGAAGGACAGACTAGATAGTCCATGTGGTCTTTTTCTGTCATCATATTTCTATGTTTCTATAACAAAATGCATGACTTAACATCAACTTAACATCAACTTAAGTATTAAAACGTGTTTCATATATACAGCACTATATACATAATAGGGGCAATTCTATAAGACTGTTTTTAGGTACTTACAACTGGCAAAGATGCCGATATTGCCTCCATTGCATGCAAATCACTCTCATGCATATTCATTGTGGTTATCCTAAAAACCTGACTGGCTTGGTGTATCCCAAGGATTGGGTTGAAAAAATCCCTGATCTAAAGAGACATAGGGCCCAATATTCGAAAGACATTTACACGATTTATAGCCTGGTAAACTGTGTAAATGCCTTAACTGGGGATATTCAATGTCACTTACATGGTTAGTGTCGTTAAATATTTCCTCCTGAGTGGAGGAGTAGCCTAGTGGTTAGAGCAACTGCATTCCCCCTGGTAGTAATTGTGACCTTAGGCAAGCCACTTGACCCTCCAATGAAGAAAAGGCCTGGAGATCTACATCTGGTGATACATTGCCAAGAAAACTCAGAGGCAGCTGGTTGCCAGGAGTCAGCACTGACATGACTGCGCAAAGAAAACCAAAAACCCTCCCTGATGCTGTCTGGTTAGCTTTGGGCCTTCTGGGGAAGAGCAGAGGTGGAGGCTGCCACTGGCTGTGTAGCAGTGATGTTGCACCACTACTTGATTAGCAATCTGTGGTTGAAACTAGACTAGCTTTTGGATATAGCATTGCAATATTGCCACTACCCAGTTAGGCTCTGTGCAGTTTCCTCTGTGCATCAAACCCAGATATTCAATGTCATCACTGTGGCATTGAATATCTGGGGTTGGGGGTGAGTGGGCAGGACTATGTGCCATAGCAGCGCATAACCTGCCTACTTGAATATCGGGCACATGGTACATGATTCACCTCAATCAAGCCAATACAGAGCATGTGAATAGCCAGTGGTGTGGCTTTCCCCTCCCTTACTTTACAGAAAAATTAAGGAACCAAAAAAAGTCTTCACTTTTAAAAGCAATGTATACTTTTAAAAATTCTGAGTCACCAATTTCCCATTCCAACCAAGTACCACCACATTTGTAATTGGGAATAAATTCTCTAGCCTATTCAAAGTATCTGGAGCTCCCCAGGGTACTAGCAGAGTGGCAAAGGAACATGAACAAATGAAACACTCCAAGGATGAGATGAACTTTCAGCTTTGTAGCTCAATCAAATAAACGTTTGGGTTCCTAAGCCCAAAAGTTGAGAATCTGATAAATAAACTAAACAATTTGAATAATAATTATGCTATAACACTCCTCTCACAATGAACAAAACCCCTAAGTAGAAAGAAGACAGTGGCAGGGTGGTCAGTCCCACCAGGTAGCTGTTTCTGGAGTGGCATGAAGAAGGCCAGCAAAAGTGGAGAAGAGGACAACAAACTGTGAGTGGCATGAACAGCACAATAAAGACGAAGAAGGAAAACATTTATTAAAAGCTTAATAGCACTTGATGAACTACCTTTCATGCAGAAAGAAGTGGCCGTGCAAATGAAGGGCACGCAAAACCAAGCGCATGCAAATGTGATACGCGTAAAACCCCAGTGCTAATGAAAAGCCCATCGTAAAATGATCGCGTTAGCAATCAGGTAACACATGCGCATGAGAATGGAACGCAAGAACTGGCTGCATGCGTATGCTTTCACAGCGTGTATATTCGCGCAACCACTTCAGCGCATAAATATAAATGCTAGGGTACTGGGCATTCTTTTACTGAGGCATACACTGAAGTACCACGTGTTTTTTGGGGGTTTCCTTCTGGTGCAACTAGCAAGGCAAGAGGAATTGGTGATTGAGACAGAGAGATTGAGATTGGGTGAAGGTAGGTTGCGGGGCCTATGAGAGAAAGAAACGTTTTTTGCTTAGCGCATTACCAAGCCATGGTGATTTATGAAGCAACAAAGGAAGGTGCCTCAATTGCACCTCTAAATGGTCACCAATATGGTGCTGACAATGTGTTCACTGGGGGTAGGAGGAGGTGGAGGAAGAGAGGGGTCACTGTTCAGTTCACAGTTTGCAGTGGCACATTAAGGGCCTGATTTATTAAGCTCTCATTTACTTAGAAAATGGAAAACTATCTTACTAAATCAGATCCAAGAAAAGGAGCTATGATATACTTTTGGGGGGAGGAGGGGAGGAGGGCACAATGTGACGTAGGTCTTAGCAGCCAGCGCCAAAATTTTTAAGCTGGTTTCTAGATTACAAGGAACTTTTCTCAAGTCCTGCACTAAGAAATAACAGTAGATGGATGGTGATGGATGCAGGGAAGTCGCCCAGAAAAGCTGATGGCAGTGGCATGCCAAATGTGTGGCAGTGGGTATGTCCTGCCCCGGTATGGCCTGCCGCAGATGCCAGCTGGGAGGGGATGCATCGCTGCTGGGCCATCACAGGCAGCGCAGCAAACTTACCTTAAAGCTGGGTGGCTTGGCGCGTTGCCTCTAATCCAGGCCTGGCAGGTCTTCTCTCCCAGCCAAAGTCTCGTGAATCATGAGACTTCAGCCTGGGTGAGAAGAGTCACCAAGCCTGGATTGGAGGCAACATAGCAAACCATCCCGTCTTTAAGGTAAGTTTGAAATGCTGTCTTGGAAGGGTGAGTCTGGTGGGGGAGGGGGGGTGGAGTTGGGTACAAGGGGGCGGGTACTCACCCTGAGGGCTGAGGGGACTGGGAATGGCACTGGGTGATATACTACCTTTTAAAACAAAAATATGTAAAGTTGTTCACAATAAAATATTTTATTAAAAATTGAAAGGAACTCCAATGGAAGTTAAAAAGACAAAAGGGAATTAAAGGGAAACAAGAAAATAGAGAAGACCAGGAAGGCCAGAATACCATGGCGGCCTAGAGGAGAAGGGACCAACTCAACAGCTGTCAAAAGCCAGAAAGAATAAATTATTTTTTAAAGCAGTGCAAAATTTTGTGCGTGAAAGTTCAGAACATAATAAGGGGGTAAATCATTCAAGAATTCAAGAAAACTTGAGTAAGCAGAGATGATCTTTTATTGTGACGAAATAATGAGAAAGCCACAGATCAACTGTGATCTATAGCACTGTAAACGGAAGAAAACTAGTCCAACTAGAAGGTCCATAGAGTCCTTGGGTGCTCTTATATCTTATATTCGGGGGGGGGGGGAGATATTCAAAGCAATTAATGTGGTTAGCAGACCTGCTAACTGCATTAATCACTCTAATTGTGATATTTAATTGCACTGATGATTAGTACCGCTGACTATCCACGGGTGACACTACTGCATGCCCTATGCTAGCCTCAATCGCTAAATATCCAATCCACCCCATCCCCCTCCCCCGTGTTTGTATGAGAACCCAAGACTATAGGAGAGCGCTCATGTCTTTTTTATACAATTCTTGAATGATTACTGTCTTACATGTGCTACAGACCCAAAACATAACATCAAAATGTCTCATTTATTACTGTGAACTTGGTTAGTCTTCTATAATGATATGTATAGGCAGAAATCAAATATTTAGTTCATTTTTAGTGATTTCAGACTTTCCCCAATTTGCAGGTGTCTTTTCAGTTTGTTTCAGACATATATATTAATTAAAAAAAAATAATGCACATTAGAACATGTGCAAATTGATTGGATGCATGCTAGTTCATGGGCAAACACGTGTTAAATTGATTTTGAACGCACACATTTTTTTAAGGCACACTAATAAACAAAGGGGTCTTTTCATTAAGCACTCCTGACCAGTTAATGCATGTTTTAGCGTGCAGTAACTGGTTGCAATGAGTTCTAACATGAGGGCATGCTAGCTACCGGCTGCCAAAACACACGTTAACTGGCAGTCATGTGTTAATGTGCAGACTGGGTAGATAAGGGACAGAATGTGGGCCTAGAGAGTACATTCGCATGTGATCACTTTTAATGCGCCAATTAACATGGGTGCACCTAATGATACCTCTAAGGTTATCGTTAGGTGCACCCATATTTAGTATACTATCTGTTAACTTCCAGGAACATGCTAGTCACACCCTGACAGCTACATAGAAGCTTTGTACCTAACATGCGTTAAAAATGCACATTAAGAACACAGCTTTACCGGGCTTTTGTAAAATGGTCCCCTAATGTGGACTTAAGAATGCACATCCTTATTTCCCTGTCTCCTCTTCCAGTGTTAAAGCTGAGAATGATGCAATGACTCACAGAGGGTTTTGCTGAGGACATCGATATAATGACCAGAGTCCTCTGTGGGGTCCAGACAACGCTTATTGCCTTGATACTGCACCAGTGTTTGTGGCACAAAAATAAAAACATAGATGAGACACTGACTTGAGGAGATCTTGGCTATGAGGCAATTGGAAAAAAAGAAGTTTTCAACAGCGAAAGAAAAGAATAGAAAGATCTGGAGAACGTGAGGGAAGGAGAAATATAGCATAAGAAAATAAAATTTTGGAAAAGAAGAAAGTAAGAAAAAGGGAAGAAGGAGAAAAGCCCACACAGATAAAGAAAGTACAGAAAAGGAAGAAAGGATGGTAGGGAGAAAAGAAACATGCCTCAAAAGACATTTGTTCACACAGGCCAACTATCTTGGTATTTTTCTCTGCCAATTTGTAAAACTAAATTCGAAGATGTACTTTTATATACTATATAAACACACAATGAGGAGGTCAATAAATAAGGTGACATTTTACAGTTTTGATGCCATACTTCACCCTATTTGGTGATTCTCTCCTCCCCCTCCCTCTCCCTCCCCCCATGTGTGTGTGTAGGAATCAATTTTCTGATAAAAAGCTTAAATAAGTTTAAAGAAACTAAAAATTGATTACAAAACACCTACCTTTTCTTAAAGCAACAAAGAAGAAGAAAAGAAAATCAAACATGTTTCAAGCTAAAAAAAAAAAGAGAATTGATTTGCAACAAATAATTACTTTTGGTGCCTATATACATAGGTTGTAGCAACATCACATGATGAGAACAGTGAGATGAAGCAATCAATAATGATCTTTAGAAGCAGGTACAGTACCGATTCAGAACTCGTGTACCTCTAAATGATTAAGTACCTTGAAGAAACAATCACTAGCCTTTTCTCTTCTAATTAAAAAAAATGTCAGCTGGCAAGCAAATATTTTCTCACATTCTATTTCAATTCCTGCTCATTGTAGCTCCCTGCCACTTACTGCCAGTTAACCTATTTCACTAAATTTTGTTTGACTACATTTTCTAGATAATTAATTTGCTTGTGAACAGCTTGTAATTAAAAGTGCAGACCACTGCAGAAACCTCCTATTTGAGCATCTGTTTAAAAAGACTGACAAAGACTGTCCTGTACCTATTATTTCTTACTGGACTGTATTTAATGATTTCGCTTTTGAAAAGCAAAATAAAACAAAACCTTTCATTTACTATTGTCTCTGACCATAAAATAGTATTGTCTGTTTACTGACTCACCAGTTGAAACCTATCTGTTTCTTAATGAAATAAGCATTAGTATTTAGCTCACAACTTTCCAACAGAAGTTCAAAGTGAGATACATTCAGGTACAGCAGATATTTCCCTGTTCCCAGAGAGCTTACAACCTAAGAGGTTGATGCAGAAAGCTGGTCCTGAAGCTGCGCTTGATTTTGGAGAAGACGAGTACTACAAAGGTTGTACACCGATAGGCAGCAAGGGAAGCATATGCAAATGAGGTAAGCGCAAAACCTTGGCGTAAAGTGGGGAGGGAGGGAGGGGACATTGCATGAACAGACGGTAGATGCCGTACTGTTGGTGCTGTGTGCATGTGAATAGATTTCACGTGCTGATGGCGGCACAGTGGTTTGACATCATGTGGTGTATTCATCATGTGGTGGGTTTCTGTTGCTCTGTAGTTTTCCCCATTTCCTTCATGTGCAACTCTAGCCCATGCAAGGAGCAAATCCACTAATGGGTAAGAAGCAAAAGACATTTTTTGCTACATGCCCAACTTTTCTCCTGTATGGTTAAGATACACACTGAAGATTTTCACGCCAAAAGAATGACTGTCCAGCAGTACACATGCTAAAACTGCTTTTTACTACACATGGCAGAATTTTGAATGACCTCGAACAAGGTATATGAACAACGGCACTACTGAACTTTGCGCTCGGCCCTCTGATACTCTATGGGGTATGTTTACTAAACAGTGCTAATGGCGCAGCTGCGATGTTATTGCACGATACATGATTTTATCGTGTGATAATGGCGCATTACTGTGCGAGAATGTCACGTATCACGTGATAACATCTCCGGCAATGTTAAGATGTGCAGAGGGTGGAGTAAGGATCCCCAGAGGGCGGAGTAAGGCTCCCCAGGGGTGGGGATAAGGGGTCAATGGGCGGAGAGTGGGTGGGGAGAGGCTCCATGCACACTAACACCATGAAATGAAGGTCTGAAAATTAGCGCCAGTGAAAACCTTGTGCTAGAGGCACATTTGCAGGAGAGAGAAACCATTTCAGTCAGCAATGTACAGCAAGGCAGGGAGACCACGCCACTCCATGCCTGCTCTTCACTTCGCCTACACAAAACCCTCGGCATTTATCACGTGTGGAGGCCTTTTTATGCATTTTACTCGGAGGCGCAGGGTTACGCGTGTTGCGAATGTGCTGTGGCGCGTGTGCGCTATGTGTGCATGTGCTGTGGCGCATGTGTGCTATGTGCACATGCGCAGAGACACATGCATGCCACTCGTGCATGCACAGCAGTGCGTGCGATGTGCATGTTGCGCATGCACTGTGCTAGGGGCCGCTGAATGAAGGGGTCTCTGTACATGACGCCTGTGATTAGCTGCCCACGTAGTAGATGGCACCGCCAACAGTTGCATACACATGGCCCCATGCATGCACGCCATGTACACCATATGTGTGTGCGGAGCCCCATGCAACACATGCACACGGGTCATGTTCAGACCTTACGTGCTGCACAACATGCACAGACACCGCGTTCGCAGTGCTACGCATGCGCAACATGCGCACAGATGCACACCAGATGAAAGGTACTTAACCTGTGATGCATACGTGTTACACGCTGAGGGTTTTGTGTAGGTGAGGTGTAAAGCAAGCGAGGTGAGGTATTTGTCAGGTGTACAGCAGGTGAGGTGAGGTGCGGTGGGGTGGGGTGAGGTGAGGTGGGGTGAGGTATGGTGTGGTGAGGTGAAGTGTGGTGGGGTGAGGTGAGGTGGGGAGTGGTGAGGTGCAGTGGGGTGAGGTGTGGTGAGGTGCGGTGGGATGAGGTGCGGTGGGGTGAGGTGTGGTGAGGTGCAGTGGGGTGAGGTGAGAAGCAGGTGAGAGGTGGTGTTGGGGTGGTGGGGGGCTGGTGAGGTAGTGAGCAGGCGTAGGGTACAGAGGGTGAAGTGAGGGACAGATAGAGGGCAGTGTTGGTGGGGTCAGGGAGAGGCGAGTGAAACCCTCTGTCTGTGGTACCTCAGTTTTGATAATGGCTGCCTTTGTGGTGGCTGCAGGTGCATTGGGGGGGGTGATCAGGACCTGCGTTTGCCTGATGCAGGTGATGTTGTCCACGGTGCTGTGGCACAGGGCATGGGTGCAGACCCGCTCCAACTCCGACCTGCAGCTGTGGAGGCCATGCAAGCTAGGGCTGAGCCAGCATGGCACAGGAGGCGTGCCGAGCTGCACCCTCGCCAGGCTTGCCTCTACAGGCCCAGGGCCCAGCTCCAGGACATGGATAATGACTAGGTGATCTCCCTGTACCATCTGGACAGAGTAGCTGTTAGGGAGCTCTTTGTGGATCTCAGACCTGACCTCGAGCACCTGACCAGTCGGTCACATGCCATACCGGGTTTGGTCAAGCTCCTGGCTGCCCTATATTTCTTTGCCTCTGGCTGTTTCCAGTCATCTGTGGCCGCAGTGGGTGGCATGAGCCACCCCACCTTCTCATGCTGTCTCCACCAGGTACTGTGTGCCATGGTCAGCCCGGTGTGGAATTACATTGCAATTCCCAACACTAGGCAACAGTGGGGAACCCTGAACCAGGCCTTTGAAGAGGTTGAGGGGATACCACACGTGATGGGAGCTAGTGATTGCACACATGTTGCCCTGGTCCCACCCAGAGAGAGGGAGGCAGTGTTCCACAACCGCAAACACTACCATTCCCTGAATGTTCAGGTTGTATGTGATGCAAATATGCATATTCTGAATGTGGTCCCTAGGTTTGCAGGGTCCACCCATGACTCCTTTATCCTGCATCACTCAGCACTATTTGGACAGTTTGAGGCAGGGAAATATGAGGATTGTATACTGCTGGGTGGGTATTTCTCTGCTCAGACGTGCACATTGTGTTCCTCTGGGTACACGTAGGCACACATGTCTGTGTTTGCAAGGTGTCCCCAATTGTGTTTGTGTGTCATTTGTGTGTGTGTCCGGGGGGGGGGGGGGGACTTCCCTTCAACCTCGTCTTTGGTATGGTGTTTTGTGTTGGTGGCACCTTCACCTCTGAGATATCTGCCCATTTCACATTGTGTGCTTTGTGTGGGCATAGTACAGGACACATGTATGTTCCATGTTTATTCAACAGTATATTGTTGTGTTGAACATCCTCTCGTTGCAACTCAGGGACCTTTTCCCATTTCAAACCATGTGTTTGGGCAGTCTCATGGCTATCACATGCTTGCAAATGTGTGCATCACTAACCTTGTCAAGGGTGCATTGCCATGTGTGTGGCTGATGATTTTGCAGCCGACACTACTACCTTTCGGCTATGGGTGTTTAGGCATGTGTTATTGTAGGTTATAGCTGAGGTGGTTTGTGCACCTTACCCCTACCCCATGGTCCCTGTCTCACACCTCCAGACGCTGCCACATACATGTTGTGTGTCAGCATGTGCTGTAACATGTTCATGGGAGACCTGTCTGTGCTGTTGGTTTGCATGTACATGCTTGTGTGCATGTGTGTGTGGCTCAGCATCTGCTTTACCTTTCTACTATTTCTCTACAGGTGATGCAGGATATGGGTAACATCCCTGGTTGCTGACCCCTGTGTGTCTGCCGTGGACATGTGCAGAGAGGAGGTACAATGAGGCCCGTGCCTCCAGACGCTCAGTCATTGAGCGCACCTTTGGCAGTTTGAAAAGTTGCTTCAGGTGTCTGGATAGAACCGGCGGGGCCTTACAATACAAACCCATGACTGGCAAATTCTGGCTTGTTGAATACTGCACAACATTGCTCTCAGGCATGATCTCCCAGTCCAAATTAATGAGAATCTGGAAGATGATCCTACATGCTGTCCTGTACGTGGCCCTGGGGACACACGTGAGGGAACGGCAGCCAGGCGCCAGCTGATTACGGCTGTCTTCTCATGTAAGTACTGTATATGTTGGATCTTACATTGGTATCTAGGCATATGTACTACTACTGCTGTTGAACATTTGTATAGTCATACCAGTCATACGCAACACTACACAGACATCTGGGGGACATTCCCTGACCATCAGAGCATTCAGGCTAGTCCAGGGGGAACACAGGTGGGGTATTTAGGGGCTAACTGCAGATGCACGGGGGTCAGATGAGACTGGATTACCTGCCCTAGGTGGGTACATTACTGTACACAGGAACTTAGTCAGGGATTGGGGACGGTGGCTGGCAATCCCACACAGTTTGTTGGTTCCAGCTGTGGATGCAGCATGATAAACGGAGTGCGGTGTGTGGTAAGCAGTAGGAACGCGGGACATAGATGGCACCATTTGCCTAGACGTGTGGATGCCACGATGGGGGATATTGGCGCATTGGTCACATAACATACACTGATTGACACAGACTGTGCGTTACATGTTTGTGTACAGCGCTGTGTATGACTGGAAACAATATGTACATGCTCAGTGGTAGTAGTATTGGCAGGAGTTAATATTCTGGAGGGGAGGTACAGCGTGCACACACAGGTACTGCATCATTTGCTCAGCGGGGTAACCTACACCTGGATGCATACATGGATTGTGAGCCAGTGAGGTGATTTGACAGAAGCAGTATTATGGTCATGGTGCGGCCGGAAGATGATGAGCCATGCAGCGGCATGTTGGTTGGTTTGGGACAGACACAGCTGACTAAAGGGGGTAACAGCAAGGTGTAGGATACAGTTAGCAGATCGGAGGGTGACTGAGGGGTGCGTTCACTTTTAGTTGTGTGTTAAGGGAGGATGGGGGGCTATTGCTCATGTTACCTGGAATAACACTGCATGTGTTAGCTACATGATGCGTATGTGTGGGGGAGGAGAGGGTGGGGTCACAGACAACCCGTACATTGCATGTCAACATGCGGCAATGTGTTTCAAGCTATACACAGACACCTAATATGGGGGTGGGGTTTACGGTGGAAGCTTAGATGTTGGGCCGTGGCCAGGTTCCATTTCAGGCAGCTCTGGGTCTGGATTGGCAGGGGCTGTTCAGGGATGTTGGGATATATTTGGCACTCATCAGCATACAGTTAGCACTGAGCGGCAGGGGATCAGGTAGCCCCAACATGGCATTTGGTATGGAGCTCTGGAACATGCAAACAGAGGACATATCTCTGTGTTCCAGCATATGGGTGCAGGCACGCAGGGAAGGCAGGACCATCACAACACACACTGAAGGTGTGATGGGTGAGATATAGGGTGCAGGGGATTGGTACAAAGGCAGTGTGGACAGGTGAGGACAGTATCTCAGGGTGACAGGTGTGGTCAGCAGTGTCTGGGGAAGCAGAGAGGTGATGAAATGGGGTGTATGGGGTACAGGCCCTTTATTTTTAGCATTAACACGTCATTGGGGAATTTGGCAGGGGCGATTCTGTACAGTGTAATGGACAAAAGCCAGACTGAAACGGCTTTGGGGGGGGGGGCAGGAGGGGTGATGATATGATGGTGCTGTGTGTGTTACAATGCTCAAACATGACATATGTATGTATCTAGTGTATTTAACCCTCGACCTCCCTGGTGCTGTGGTTCACTGGCAGCTGTCTGTACCCCACTCAACGTGCAGGAGAATGGGGTAGATAAACATACAGGTACATGGTATGTGGGGACAGTCAGCCACAGATCATGTTTGGGGTCATCTGTCCAATGTACGTATGTTGTGGTTCACCTCTTTATTTATTTATTTAGATAGATAGATTTGTATGCCACCTTATCCTTCAATCAAGGTGGTCACGTCACATCACATTGATTTACAGACATAGCAATGCATGTCTGCACAGTCTTCTTTATCTCATGACATTCCGGACTCACATTGCACCAGTAATTTGGTAGTGTGGCAGTGTGGGTGTGTGTGTTCATCCTTCATGGGTGCATTCTATGTGTCGTGTCATATGTATACGCATACTGTTTTCACAACACCCATTGCAGCAGACCTGCATAGTGTTATCTCCGTATGTGTGATAGTTTGCGTTTTATGTATTATCTGGCATCATGTTCCTCTTGTACCTGTTACCATATTCGGGTTTGGCAATTGCACAGTGTTGTTTTGGATGTATATGGCACTTTATTTGCTATATTATGCATTATGCAACATCTGTGACGTGTATATATGTATGTGTGTGTGCAGTTTCAGAGATTTTGATACATATGCTTTGTCAGATTTGTGACACCTGTTTTTTGAGGGCAGATATGTTTTGCTTATACCTTCATGACTGGTGTGCGTTGGGCTGTCATCATGCCCTGCCTACTGTCTACATGCACACATATATGAAAAAGGCATTTGGGGCCATGCAACAGCATGTGGGGGGTGTGGGGATACTGCATAGTACACACCATGCACCTAATGCATATAATCTGTACTGCTCTTCATCTGTGGGGGGGGGGGGGGGCGGGCAGTGACTTGTACACGACATGTGGGTAGCTGCTCTACTCAATGTGGTTTCAGTTTGTTCACTGTAAAACAACTAGCTTCATATCATGACACACAGTATATACAATATGTCCAGTAACTTTCCAAAATAAAATATATGTCTTTAACGCACATTTGTCTCGGCTGCTGATTCAACACACTGACGCACGTATTTCTTGATTTACTGGTGATGTACATGGCCCACCAGTGCTCACATCCTTGTACAATGGCAGCTGTCTGCCACGTCAGGGTGTTATGGGTTCCCATACACACATTCCTTTTATGGAACATATTTGCATGGTCTCTTTAGTGGTGGTTTGGGATAGTGGTTGCAGGCGTGCATTGGAGTACCATAGGTTACAGGTTTGATTCCCACATGTTTTTCCTTTTACCTTGTGCTGTGTCAACCTGACCTTGAGCTGGCTGCAGCTATGTCAGCTCTCCTTTACACACTTCCATTGCTTCTTTGCACAGCACAGTGTGCCCTTTCTGCAGCCTATATGCTGCATATTAGCTATTACATATGGCTGTTCCTTTGTACTGTCCATGTGGCTGGTATGCTTGGGTGACTGTTATTGCTGTTGTTGAGCTGATCTGTCCGAGCTTCTGTTTGCAGGTTCAATTCTCACATGCTCCTTTTCAATACTATTCCCCATTTTGCCCTGCTACATACAGCATCTCCTGCTGCCCTTTGGGTTCCTTTTCCTTGCTCTTTTGCATGCTGTTTGGACTGCCTAACACTTTATTGTGTGTGTGCATTTGTGTATATGTGGCTCTCGTCCCAATTGCAGACTGTGATATGCACTGTACACAGCTCTTCTACATGTGCATTACATCATGGCTACTGTTGGGATTGCCTTTTCCTGGCACACAACAGGCTTTTGGTGTGGGGCCATGCAATGCTGTTGTATGCAGCCTTCGCTGTTGGATGTCTGCAAACAGGCATAGGATATCTCCAGAGCCATTTTAGAAGCTGGATCTGTGGATGTCCACGTGTGAATGGGGGGTGTGGTGAAGACATGGCTAGGGCCTTCCCAGGAATCTGGAATCCCTACCTGTTTCTCAGAAATGTCCGGCATTACCTCTAAGTTTAGCCCTGTTCCAGGCATCTGAAAAATGGTTGTTTTGGCTGAAAAACATCTAGAGGGTGATCAGGAGGAAGTACTCTATCATCCCCACTACATGGCACAAATCCAGCGAGAGCAGTAGTGGGGTTCAAACCTTGGCTGCTCTGATCCTAGTCCACTACTGCAACTATTAGGCTATTCTTAGATATTCATATTCTGCAGTACTATTCTGGGGATGTATATGTAGAAACACCCCTCCCCCCCCCCCACACACACAGACGTCCATATCAGGCAGATCCATGTTTGTGAAATCATGTCTGCACCTGAATGTGATTGCTATTTTTCAGACATTCTGGATTAGACATCCCAGATTGCCCTTGATGTCCTTTCTAAAATTAAGGCACACTAACAAACTGAATGTGAGCTAAAAATGCCCTTCATTACCTGCAGGGCCACTTGAACCCCTTAATGGGGCCCAGGTCAAGCTTTTCTAGTGGGAACCCCCTCATCCATGCACCTTCTCACCTGTGCCCCCCTTCATCCATGTGGAACCCCCCTCCCTCCCTCTGCCGCTGCTGCCCCTCTTTGGGACATGCAGTAGCAACAAAACTTAAAAAGAAACCATGGCTCTAACTCCGGTACCACAGTGTCGTTCGTGCTTCTGCTTCCGCTCCCTCTGATGAATTGGGGAGGGGGGATAAGTGGAAGCACAAGCAGCATTGTGGCACCAGAAAAAAAAGGTAACTGTGGCACCATGGTGCCTTTTTATGTATTGCCGCCACTGCATGTACCAGAAAGAGGGCTGCAGTTATCCATGGGCAGTGGGGAAGCTGGGCCGCCATTGTGCAGGGACCCGGGGCAGCTGCCCCTTTAGCCCATAGGTAAAAGTGTCCCTACTTTCCAGCATCTATCCTGCTGCTTTCTACAATGCAGTCTTTTTACATATTGATTAGCATAGCTCCTTCTAGGCTAGGTTGCCATACACACTTCCCATTGTCACTGCTTTAACTAAGGGGTATGTTTACTAATCAGCAGTAGGGGCCGTGGCTCTGATATTGCATGGAAGCCACTAGCACCAATTAGTAAACATACCCCTAAGATATATTTCAGTATTAATGAAGTGAATCTTGTCATGCGCAAAAGGACACAGGTGAGACCAATAGTGACTAGTATTAATTACTCTTCTTGCCCTTTGTCTAGGACCATTTATGTATGAAGATCAAAGTCCACAAAAAACCTATCTGCTTTATCTAGGTAGCATAAGCAAACATTTCCCCTTTAAAGGCTGATAATGTATTTTCCTAGCAATGAGGCAGGACATGGTATAAAAAGCCAGGCATGATGAATCACACTGATTGGCAGACTGAGGAGAGCCACAGGCAGCATCTTGGTAACTCCTATCAATTTCCCTGCAGCTAGTCCTCTGGGAGGAGTATTGGGAAGAGTAGAATATATCCTCTGTTGATTATTATGCCAGCATAGTTAAGTTTTCAAGAAATGAAAATCCCTAAAACACCATAGAAAACAATAACTAGACAAGAAAAAACAATGAAAGTATACTTTAAAATATATCAAAACATGGACACCTTAGAAATAGCAGCAACGCAACACTGTTGTCATGCTACAAAACATGCCAGCTGCATAAATCAGTCATTGATTTCAGATCATTGTCATGTTCAGTTAAACATGCTTCAGTATGTGCCATTCTATTTTCCGGTGAAACTTGAGCCAAAAATCTATATTTTGTAAATTTTTCAATTTTCCGATAAAATAGTACTTCTCTTACTGCTGTGACACCTGACACATTCAATAAAAAGGTTCCTCGGGGGTCCATTGCTGGAACACCAGAACAAAAGACTTTCATCATTTCTGCCTGAGGTAATCATGTGGCCTTACTTATCTTACTTAGAAAAATGGAATAGAAGGGGATGTAAACTGTCTTGCCCAATGGGATAAAGGTGGGAACTGAGTGGAGTAACTAAATGATTTTTAATGGATTTCTCAAAATATTTTGTGATGCAGTGTTTGATTTTTTATAATGTCATCACCTTTTAAGATGGATATAGATCTGACTTCTTTCACAGGATAACATTATGTGGATTGTTATTGTTAATAAAGTTTGTTGCATTTTGTCTTCCTGAAGATGTCATGAATGGTTGCTCCTAGGGCAATATCTCCAAATGAAGGAGCCTACCTTCCCTGTTCCCTGACGAATTTGAGAGTTGGGTAATAACATGGCTGAGGCCCACCTTCTATTCACCATGAGAGGGAGAAGGGGGGGGGGAGCTAGGGAGGGGGAGGGGGTGTGTTTGTCAGTGGGTAGGCTTGGGGATCTGTGCAGGTTCACCTGACTTTGGTGGGCTTGCTCTCCTAGAACTGAGGTGGTTGACTGGAGGCAGTGGCTGTAGAGACGTTTGTCTTCCTTCCCTGCCCTGCTTGTAAAGGGTTTATTGGTTGTGCTTTGGGTCATCACTAGAGCAGGGAGTGACCAGAGATCCCAGACGGGGGTTAAATGGGGATGGGTTTGTCACAACTTGAGTGGACAGGGTGAGCCAGAGACTTCCCTCACTGTTGATATATCCCTGAATTGTGTGAAGGAAGAGAAAAGGGAGTATTCAAGGGTAACTTCCTGCTCATGGGCGGCACTACCACATGAAGATCAAGATACAAAGAAGGTTGCCACATTCTTTAAATAGGCACTAGTCTGGCACCATTGCAGGCTGGGGAGGGGTGGGGTTGAGAATAATTGGCTGGTTTTGTGAGAAGTGGGGTTAGAATGACATCATCTAGCCCAGTTTGATGTTATTTGTATGTGAATTCTAATATGGTTAACCTGTTAACAAGTTAAATGCTCTGGGGGGAATTTTCAGAGGCATTTACATGATTTGCAGACCTGAAAACCATGTAAATGCTGCTCTGCAGGATATTAAGCAGCAATAACATGGTTAATGCCACCGAATATCCCCCAAATCAGTCGCTACATGCCCTGATGCTAAGTGGATAGCATCAGGATGTTCCGGGGCATAGTGAAGGATGCACCTATAGCTAACTGAGCAGCAACTCAAAATCAATACTGCCAGGTTAGCCTTGTGGCAATCTAGTGTACCTGGATACTCAATGCTGGGGCCGGATATTTATTTATTTATTTATTTATATTCTCTTATATACCGCGCTATTCTAGATATGACCCCGACATTGAGTATCTGGGGTTTAAGTTCAGCGTTGGCAGCTAGCCATGTTCACAGCATGAACCTCACTCCTAGGGTATGTAAAATATTATCTCGGTCTCTAAGGCACGGTAATGTAGCAGTTGTAATGTTACCACGTGGTAACATTACCTGATGCAACGTTATCGCGCGGTAACATTACCGGCAGCGGTAACTGTCACAGAGGGTGGAGAGAAGGCAGAGAGAAGAGGTCAAGGGGCGGGGAGTGGGTGGGGAGAGGCTCCTGCTATACTAACACTGGAACATTAATGCCAGGACATTACTGCCAGTGAAAATCTGTCGGTAAATGCACATTTGCAGGAGAGAGAGACAATTTCAATGTCAGCAATGTAGAGCACAGACAGAGAGCCCAAAAACAGTGATAGTAGTGCCCATTTGCAGCAACAGCATAGTGCCCAAGTATGAAAGGGAACTATGGTGATGGTGCAAAGGGGGCAAAAGGGGATGAAGGCGGGACAGGGTGAGGGGAAACTGGGGGCAACTAGGGGCACAGTGGACTAGGCTGTCACCTAGGTGGCACATAGGAACACCAAAACTGTAAAGCAGCAAGACAGTGTCTGAACAAGGTCAAACATGCCCAGTACACTGTGTTCCACAGTGTCCCATCCAGGGGACACGTACTCAGAAGGTACCCCAAACATCACACCGGAACCACAATGCCTGTAATGGGGCAAGCAGTGCACATCTGGGGACCACTCTAACAAAGGTCTACGGACCTTCCCCAGGATAAGTCCCAAACTGTCCGTAAACCCAGCTAAATGAACACCCTTTACTACAGCCCCTGGTAAGGCAGTGCCGGGTGTGACCACACATTGGCTGAAATATGTATACACCCAGTAATCCAAACTGGGTACACTTTAACCACATTGCATGCCCTAGTCCTTCCACAGTCTGCTGACATAACGCAATCTACCTACGTTTACCAGGTCCACCCTAGCCAATAGTTGCTAGATCACCAACTTGACAGCCCCCAGTCATCTCTCCCCCATGTGGAAGGGACATAACATTGGCAGATGGTGATGGGGGATGTGTGGATGTCCATGTATGCCCCCCACCCCAGACCATGCACCCTAGGCACCCACCTATCTGCATATCAGAGGGCCTAAGACTACGCTCTGTCTTGAAGGACTAGAAAGGGGGACTGTTACTTCTGGAGAGAAATCTGCAACTGTGAGCATGTACTTCTGGTAGTTTTCTAAAAAGAATTCTTTGTATTAAAGCTACTTAATCCGTGAACCCACTGTTTTTTTTGGATCAGTTAGGGCCTAATAGCAGCAATTAAAGTTTGAATTTAAAACACAGAGGAGAACTTTCTGGTTACATTTCATACCCAGCAGAGAGCTTGTAGTTTAAATTTAATAGTCACTCAGGGCCAAGTAACAGCAAAGTACTTTTAGTTTAAATTTAACACACAGAAGAGAGCTTTCTGGTTACATTTGGAACCCAGCAGAGAGCTTGCAGTGTACATTTAATAGTCACTCAGGGCCTAGCATCAGAAAAGTACTTTTAGTTTTAAAACACAGAAGAGAGCTTTCTGGTTAAATTTAGTACCCAGCAGAGAGCTTGTAGTTTAAATTTCATAAGAAGTTAGAGCCTAGCAGCAGCTAAGAGCTATAATTTAAATCAAATCAGAATTTAGCTTACCTCAACAGCACAAGACAGGGTACTGTGTAGCAGCCCTCTTTTAATAAGTGTTATTTCTCTCCCGCCCTCCCCACACCCACCCACCCCTGGGATAATCATAGCTTTATAGGTACTTACACATCTTAAAAGACAGGAGGTGCTTTCAGGTGAAGCTCATTACCCAAATCAGTCATACACTAAGGACCTGAGATTAATTAAGCTTCAGGTGAACAAGGTATATTAAACGTATTAGGTACAGTTTTATTGGTATAAATACCCATAGCAACCCCTAGTAAGTAAGAACTTAAAGATCTAGACACAAACTTAAAACTAAGATTCAGACAGCAGTCCAGCAGCGGGATGGGGGCTTTCCAGTCTTTTGCATTGAGTGTCACATGTATGATTTTCTCCCAGTTGGTGAGAGGTCTTACGTGTGCACTAGGTGCAAGGAGCTCTTTGCTCTCAGGGAATAAGTCCGTTCTCTAGAGGCTAAAGTAGCAGACTTGGAAAACATAAGACAGACAGAGAGGTACATAGACGAGACCTACAGGGATATAGTCCTGAAGTCCCACCTCCAGTCTGGCAGCACCCCTGTTGCCATGGAGGAGAGAGGTCACGTGACAGGAGAGCATCACCCTGGTGTGGCAGGAAGTGATCCTGTAACTAGGACCTGTTCTCCAGGTGATGTAAAACCCTCTCACACCGAGGAAGTTTCTCCAGGGCCATGTGCCCATGAGGGAAGGGTTAGGACAGCCATTATAGTTGGTGATTCGATCATTAGGCATGTAGATAGCTGGGTGACTGGTGGACGTGAGGATCGTCTGGTAAGATGCCTGCCTGGTGCGAAGGTAGCGGACCTCACGCACCACCTAGATAAGGTCTTAGATAGTGCTGGGGAGGAGTCTGCTGTCTTGGTACATGTCGGTACCAATGACATAGGAAAATGTGGTAGGGAGGTTCTGGAGGCAAAATTTAGGCTTTTAGGTAGGAAGTTGAAATCCAGAACTTCCATGGTAGCATTCTCCGAAATGCTTCCTGTTCTACGCGCAGGACCCAAAAGGCAGGCAGAGCTCCGGAGTCTCAATGCGTGGATGAGACAATGGTGCAGAGATGAGGGTTTTGGATTTGTTAGGAACTGGGGAACATTCTGGGGAAAAGAGGGGCTCTTCCGAAGGGATGGGCTTCACCTTAACCGGGATGGAACCAGGCTGCTGGCATTAACCTTTAAAAAGGAGATAGAGCAGCTTTTAAACTAGATATTAGGGGAAAGCCGACAGTCGCCCAAGAGCGGATGGTTCGGAAGAATGTATCCTTGAAGGATACTACCAAAAGCAGAGAGGTTCCACAAAAGAGTAAAGTAGCCCAAATGCCCTAAAGTATGGAGCAGACAGAGCTTAAAGATCCCAATTTACCCATGTCTAACAATAGCCAAATTAACATGAATAAAATACATTCTCTAAAATGCTTGTATGCAAATGCTAGAAGTCTAAAGAATAAGATGGGAGAGTTAGAATATATAGCACTAAATGAAAGGTTAGATATGATTGGAATATCAGAGACATGGTGGAAGGAGGACAACCAGTGGGACACTGTGATACCTGGGTACAAACTATATCGTAATGATAGAGCTGATCAAATTGGTGGAGGGGTTGCACTCTATGTTAGAGAGGGAATTGACTCAGAAAGGAGTAAGTTTTGCAGGAAACAAAATCTGCTGTAGAATCTATATGGATTGAAATTCCATATAAAAGGGGGAAGGCAATGGTAGTGTGGGTGTACTATCGAGCACCTGGCCAGAATGACCAAATGGATGATGAAATGCTCAAAGAAATCAAGGAAGCTAACAAACGTTACAGCGCAGTAATAATAATGGGTGATTTCAATTACCCCGGTATCGACTGGATCAGTGTCACGTCAGGACATGCTAGGGAGATAAAGTTCCTAGATGAAATAAATGACTGCTTCTTGGAGCAGCTGGTTCATGAACCGACCAGAGGGGAAGCCATATTAGACCTAGTCCTCAGTGGAACACCAGATCTAGTGCAAGAGATAAGGGTGTTGGGGCCACTTGGCAATAGTGATCATAGCATGATCGCCTTTGATTTAATTAGTGGAGGAGGGATAGTAAGGAAATCCACAGTACAACCTTTTAACTTTCATAAGGGAGACTATGATAAAATGAGGAAAACAGTTAAGAAAAATCTAAAAGGAGCAGTTGCAAAGGTTAGACGTACATCAAGCTTGGGTGTTGTTGAAAAATACTATCTTGGAAGCCCAGACCAGCTGTATTCCACGCTTTAAGAAAAGTGGAAGGAAGTCCAAAAAACTGCCAGCATGGTTTAAAGGTGAGGTCAGAGAGGCTGTTGTTGCCAAAAAAGCATCTTTCAGGAAATGGAAAGAGCCAAACGACGAAACCTGGAGACAGCACAAGCACTGGTAAGTCAAATGCAAGGCAAAGAGAGAATTTGAGAAGAAGCTTGCTGCGGAAGCAAAAACGTGAAATAAAGACCTTTTCAAGTACATTCGTAGCAAAAAACCTGTGAGACAGTCAGTTGGTCCATTAGATGATAAAGGGGTTAAAGGAGCACTAAGAGGCGACAAGGTGATAGCGGAGAGACTGAATGAATTCTTTGCTTCGGTCTTTACTGAGGAAGATGTAGGGATGTTACCCATGACTGAAGTGGTATTTGAAGGTGTGGAAGAATTGAAGGAAATATCGATACATCGGGAAGATGTCTTACAACTATTAGATAAACTGAAGAGTAGCAAATCACCTGGGCCGGATGGTATACATCCAAGGGTGTTGAAAGAACTGAAATATGAGATTGCAGAACTGCTATCAGTAATCTGTGAACTATCATTAAAATCATCTCTAATACCTGAAGATTGGAGGATCGCCGATGTAACACCAATTTTTAAAAAGGGTTCCAGGGGTGATCCGGGAAACTACAGACCGGTGAGCCTGACGTCAGTACCAGGAAAAATGGTAGAAACCATCATAAAGAATAAAATTACTCAGCATGTAGATAGTCACAACCTAATGGGAGACAGCCAACATGGCTTTAGACAAGGAAGATCTTGTCTTACTAATCTGTTATGTTTTTTTGAAGGAGTGAATAAACAGGTGGACAAAGGTGAGTTGGTTGATATTGTGTATCTGGACTTTCAGAAAGCCTTTGACAAGGTCCCTCATCAGAGACTTTTGGCAAAACTAAAGAGTCATGGTATAGGAGGCAGTGTACTATTGTGGATCAGGAACTGGTTAAAAGATAGAAAGCAGAGGGTAGGGCTAAATGGCCAATTTTCCTAATGGAGAAAGGTGAATAGTGGTGTACCCCAGGGATCTGTGCTGGGTGCGCTGCTTTTTGACATATTCATAAATGACCTGGAAAGTGGAATAACAAGTGAGGTTATCAAATTTGCAGATGACACAAAACTATTTAAAGTTGTTAAAACCCAAGAGGATTGTAGAAAATTGCAAGAGGATCTTGATAAATTGGAAGACTGGGCATCAAAATGGCAGATGAAATTTAATGTGGACAAGTGCAAGGTTATGCACCTAGGGAAGAACAACCCAAACTATGGTTACACGATGCAAGGTTCCACATTAGGAACCACCACCCAGGAAAAAGATTTAGGCGTCATTGTGGATACCATGTTAAAACCCTCAACCCAGTGTGCAGCGGCGGCCAAGAGAGCAAATAGAATGCTAGATATGATAAGGAAAGGAATGGAAAATAAAACAAAAGATATTATAATGCCTCTATATCGTTCCATGGTGAGACCGCACCTTTAATATTGTGTGCAATTCTGGTCGCCGTATCTTAAAAAGGATATAGCGATTTTAGAAAAGGTTCAGAGAAGAGCCACCAAAATGGTAAAGGGGATGGAAGGATACTCCTATGAAGAAAGGCTAAAAAGGTTAAGGCTCTTTAACCTGGAAAAGGGACGGCTGAGGGGAGATATGATAGAAGTCTATAAATTAATGAACGGAGTGGAACGGGTAAACGTAGATCGATTGTTTACGTTATCAGAATATAGAAAGACTAGTGGACATGCAATGAAGCTACAGGGTAAACTATTTAAGACTAATAAAAGAAATTTTTTTTTCACTCAACGTGTAATCAAACTCTGGAATTTGTTACCGGAGGATGTAGTAAAGGCTGTTAGTGTAGCTGGGTTTAAAAAAGGTTTGGACAAGTTCCTGGAGGAAGGGTCCATAAACCATTATTAAGAAGTGACCGAAGATATCAATGCTTGACCCAGTACAAGCATTGTGGAACTTGTGTCTCTTGGGGAAACTGTTAGGTACATATGACCTAGATTGGCCACTGTTGGAAACAGAATACTGGGCTTGAAGGACCTCGGTCTGACCCAGTATGGCATTTCTTATGTTCTTATGTTCTTATGTACGCACTACTGGTACACCCGCCTGCAGTGGCCCAAGACCATGCCCTATTCCAGTGCATGGTATGCAGTGCAACAAACAAGATCTGTCTGATGAAAGCAAAGGCAGCACTGTGCTAGTGTGGTACAGTGTGGTGCAGTATGCACATCCAGTGTTTCGTGAAGCTGAGAGTCACAGGTTCAGGTCCCAGCTGTGGATGTTGCAGAGTATGTCTCTACATTTTACCCAACATTGCAGATATATAACATCAACATGGGGGTACAAACACCCACACACAGACTCCACTATCCATAGCTTCATGGAGAGTCAGGCTGTTGGCACCAGCACGGAGCAGCAGTTATCACCACAGCACTACTACTAGCTCCTGCACACCTTAGCAATGCCTGCACTATGATCAGTACCAGTGTGGCGGGCAGGGTTGCCATCCATCCCTATCATTGCACAATGCTGCAATAGGAGCGTGTGTGTGTGTGTGTGTGTGTGTGTATGTCTATCCATTGTTTTGTGGCTTCCCACTGTTCCCAAATGTGCATACTGAGGAGCAAGGTATTGTGGGTATAGCCTAGACATGGCGGATTGGGCAGGATGCGTCTGCATCGGGGGTAGTGCAATGGCTGGGACATCATAGTGCCCAACCACCACGTACATGGAGAGGGTGCCACAGCATGTCCTACTGGGTGGACACTCTCACTCTGACCGAGCTGTGACCATGGAACGGCTATGTTCCCACATAGTGCTCTATAGCATCTTCCTCTAGTGATATCTGTGTGTTCCCTGTTCTGGATCCCAATCAGTGAGACTCTTGATGGGTGTCTGTGCTGTTTATTCTATCTCTGTGTGCACATAGTTCCTCTGTGAACATGCAATATGGATTGACTAGCAGACTGCAACATTTGGTAGTACAATCTTACTGTGCTTTCTGCTGTTGAATGTCAGACCTTGGTGGGGGGCAGCTCAGGTTTTTCAGTGCTACTGCTGGGCTGCCAGTACCCTAGTAGCAGGGATAGCTCTGGTCTAACCCCCCCCCCCTCCTCCTCCAGCAACAGCTTTTGCTGGCCTCTCCACTGCCTCAATTATAAGAACATTTATTGTTGGCAAGGGACAGATGTTGCAAATCACTTTGACAGTGAGAGGGCATTGCTATATGGACCTCATGTGAGTCTAGACACCCCACTGCTCTAGGTGGCTATGGCAGCTGCATTGTAACAGTGTGCATGCATTATTCTGGGTGGATAACAGTCTACCAGGGCTGGATATAACTGGGGCATACAGATGGACACAGGGTGACTCTAGGTTCCACGGCAGAGAACACTAGCCACACACAGACAGTAATGGGGACTTTCAGCAGAGTCTACCTCCAACACCACAGGTACTGCGGACTTGATGCTGTGCGCCCATCCTCACCCTCAGGGTGAACACAGAACCTGTGCAGTGGCACGGTCTGTAGCTGTTCTGTAGGAACAAAGGAAGCGGAGCCTGGACCGACAACAATTAGGAAAACCTTGATTATTGCGCCCCGACGCGTTTTGGCTAACAGCCTTCTTCAGGGGGTCTTAAAAGGAGCACACCTTAATTTTGTCAAGTAGGACATTACAACGTGAACCAGACATGTAAGATGCTAAAAGCGTGAAATACGTTCTGCACAGCTACACTGCTCAAAATCACTTTAAGGTACCTTACAGCCCTTAGGGTGCCTTGTATTATGGCGCCTTAAGTTAGGGCACCTTAAAGCCCTTAGGGTGCCTTGTCAGCCTTAACGTGCCCTGTTTGTCAGCTTAACATGCAATGTCCCATTAACATGTGTTAAATGGCCAAGGCGCCCCTTAACACACGTTAACGGGACATTGCTACCTTTACGCTGGAACGCCCCCTGCCTGCCCACTGCCTTATATGGCATCAGTAACGTTAACGGTACATTTTTCGTCAGTGATATTACCGCCGCTTAGTAAACATACCCCTTAGATTTACTGCTAATACTTACTATAGGATTTGCATCATACCAAAGAGATCTTCATTCTAGAGTTCATAAGATGTACCCTGTATAGAAACTAGGATGTGTTGGGTCATAAATAAGTGCCATCCTCATGGTGAAATAACACAATGCTTGAAACAGAGCTCCTATTGCTGGTAGAGCTTGAAACACAGTGCTGGGTCATTGGACTGGAGCTGCCAGTAGTGGCTCACAGCTGGATTGCTGGACTGAATTTAGGAGCATTTCCAAAGCAAAAGCTAATGTTGATCAGCAAAGATTGCTCAACTTAAGCTAAGCTTTTGGATTTATTTCCTTATTTAACTTTATAGTTGTGTTTTGCACTTTATGGGCTTTTCACGTATTCTTGGTGGTTGGTTACCACATTTTAAAGATTAAAAAGGATGAGCCTGATTTTCATCTAAATGGTGCTATGCACCACATCAGCACATAGCCTGCCCCCCTTCTGCCTAACCCTGGTTTTCAATGTCGGCTCATATGTGACCCTGGCATTGAAAATTCAGGTCTCGCTGCACAACCCGGAAGCCGCAGGAGCTAGCTGGGTAGCATTGATTTTCAATGCTACCTGCTTAGCCCCTGTGTCTGAAAGATAGGAAAAACCTTGCTTATCTTTAAACCACAGAGGGCTAAGTGGGTAGCATTGAAAATTGGTACTACCGATTAGCCCTTTCCTCTGCCCCTGCTCTGCCCCAAAACTCCCCTAACACTCCCCGATGCTAACCGTATAGAATATGGGTGCATTAGAGACTTATCTGGGATTTTCGAAGGACAGTATCTGTGTAAATGCCTTTGAAAATCGGGCCCGATATGTTTTGTTTTTCAGAGGTTTTTTACTCTACACAGCAAATGTTCCAACATTAATCCATAACACACACAGCTCTAATTTGTATCTGACCTTAGTCAAGTGCGTATTTATATGGTTTGGATCTTTGGGTTAATTTGTTTTCTAACAGCTTTTTTACATGCAAATTGATTGTACATGCCGTAATTCATAGGCATATGCACACACAAGCAATTTGGGCACACTTTTACTTTTTAGGTACTCAAAGAAGCTCAAAATGCATATCCCTAACAGACAACCTATCAAGCCTGTGTGAGACTGGGGTAAATCCACTGCTGCTGCTGTTTCTATTTTTCTATACATAGAAGCTTAGGATGGCATGTTAATAGCTGCAGGGTGCCGAGAAGAAGTTTGGAAGTATGCTGCAGAAATGATGAGAGCTCTTTGCTCTGACGTGCCAGCTATGGACTCCTGAGATAGCTTTTGATGAAACATGGAGACAGCATCAGCTCTCATGGCTGTCAGGAAACTACTGTTATATTCGGAAATAAGGGTCAACAAACAAGTTGTAGGTGATGACTTTTTATAGGACTGACTTAATGAATCTTTGACAAGCTTTCAAGAGTTATCCTCTGTTCATCGGGTCAATGAAGAAGCAATGTAGCTACAAAGGGTTTAAATAATACAGATTCATCTAGGTCTCGGGCTGTCTGCACATGTCATTACAGTTCAATGAAAGGGGATGGGAGATAAACAAGGATGATGAGACAGTGACACATTACAGTACAAAGACCTTATCTGACCATAGGCTGTCTGCATATGTCTTTAGAGTTCAGTGAAAGAGGATGGGAGTGGACAGAGGTGATAAGAGGGTGACACTTCACAGTTCAGACACCTTATATCTGATAATGAGAAAGCCACTTCCTATATTGAGGCCTTTCTTATTTATTTATTTATTTGCATTCTCTTATATACCGCGCTATTCTGCATCAGTGCGGTTTACATTGAACAAACTGAAATTACATTGAACAGGGCATTATAACTTGGAGATAACTATTTTACAGGGAACATGGGCTATGGAGGGTTAAGTGGTTTGCCCAAGACCACAGGTCTTAAGGTATTTGAGCATTCAAATTTCAAATTTCAAATATTTTCCTGTGTATTCCTGAAGTCTATTTAAAAATTGAAAAAAACCACACCTTATATTTTGGTTCTTATTTAACTGAAAAAGAGAATGGCCATGCACTAAAATATATGTAACTGCACATGAAGGTGGACTGAAGCTGCAACCTCTGAGGTTTCCACATTTTGACATATTCAAAAGTATACATCCATAGTTTTTTTTCTTGTACCCCACAGTTAAGTTTGACAAATTTAATCTTATATTTTTCTATGTGAGAACAGAAGGATTCTCACATCATCTTCATGTGTCTCATGGCAAATGAATATTTTGCTTTCTACTTGGTGAATTCTGTCCATTATTGCTTATCTTCTAGCACTGAATGTTTTTCAGACTGACCTGAACTCGGTGATAAAGTTCATCTTGCTTTGGGGGTAATTGGATAGATGGTCAACAGACTCACTAGATATGGATTCTATTTAAATTAGTAAAAAGCTTGGTGGTAAAACATGGGGAAAGGAGAGTCTAGGGGATATGTTTACTAAACTGCGGTAATCGTACATAACGCGCGTTAATCGTAGTTAACGATCGTAAACTTTCGCGGCGTGGTAAAACACCGCAGAAGGTGGAGAGAAGGGGTCAATGGGCGGAGAGTGGGCGGGGAGAGGCTCCCTTCTCACTAACGTGCTGATCTGAAGAGCTCAATTCCAACGCGAATGAAAACCTGCCGTTAAATGCACATTACAGGGGAGAGAAACCAATTCAGTGTCAGCAATGTACAGCCCAGGCAGGGAAACCTAAAAAAAATGATAAGTGTGATACATGTGCACAGAACAAAAGGGCACATAAACACTGAAAATGACCCCAACAAACAGGAAAAAAAACATAACCAAGCTGGCCAATAGTGGTATCAATGAGAAACATCAACCCCTCCCCCCCCCCCCCGAGTAAGCTCCATAGAACAGATTTAAATCTTGGAAGGGTCTATACTCTGTCCCCATACAAGGTGAATGAGCACACAGTGAAATAGCACTGCTCAGGGTTTTCCCCACCATCGGACAGGGTTCCTATGGCGTGCACATGTCCCGCAACATCAGGGTGGGCATGTCGGAACGGCAACTGGACAGATGCCGGAGAAGGGGATACAGAGGGCCGCAGGCGGCACATGCTGTGGTGCAGCTGGGCCACAGTGCAGACTAGGGCAATGCCTAGGTGGCCCATACGAATGCTGAATCAGCAGAGCAGCCAGACAGCAACTGCTGAAGGCCCAACATGGGCACGACTGTGTTTCCCACAGTGTCACAGGGGATAGTACCCAGCAGCTACCCCCAAGGGCACGGAACATTGGCAGGCGGTGCTTTGGGGAAGCGTGGACACCTATGCAGGCACCCCGACCCCAGAACCCGCACCATAGGCAGCCGCCTACCTGCACACTGGATGGCCTGAGACTGCGCACCACCAGCATCACCAGCAGAAGGGCATGTCAGCATGTTGGCTGAGGGATACTGGTGGTGGAGGAGGCAGTGGCAGCTGCCCAGAGCAGACCGTGCCATGTACTGCAACAGATGGGCCCTGTCTGATGAACAGTCATGGTATCACCAAGGAATCTACTGACTCTGTGACAACAAGGTGGTGCAGTGCACAAACCAGTGTCTTCAGAAGCAGAGGGTCACAGGTTCAAGTCCCAGCTGTGGTTCCCGCCAACCGAGTCTCCATATTTTACCCACTACTACAACGTGCTAATACAGACAGCACCTTTATTGCAGATGACGTAAACATGCCCAATACGCCTACATTTTACCCTACAGAGCACAGACACCATAAACATGCACATTACCTAGAGAAGAGCCTCCCAAATGCAGTCCTGGAGGGCCGAACACCATTCCGGTTCCATGCTGCCTCTAATAAAGATGCCTGTGCTGCATTTCTATGCGCCACCCCCATGGTATGCAGATGTATCTCATGCATATTCATGAGGGACAGCATGAAAACCCGAACAGTGTTTGGCCCACCAGGACTGGAGTTGGGAACCTCTGCCCTAAAGTAGCGGCCAACAGGGGCAGACACACCCGAACCCACAGGCTCCATTATCCAATGCCTCCTGGAGAGGCAGGATGTTGGGCCCTGCGTGCATCTCCCAATACTAGCACTTGCATACCTTAGCAATGCCACGCTAAACCTGGGAATATGGTACACAGCTATCATAAGGTTGCTATGATTACTGGCAGATAGCAATTCCGAAGTTAAGTACAATTTTCTGATTGAGCTGCATCATAGCAACCTTTCTAATATCTGTGGAGTTTGCTACAGGTCTTGTGTCTGACAATGTTTACCACCCTGGGGAGTAACCCCAACAGTATTGCGTACCATAGCCATGCCTGCACTGTGTCCAGGACTGGTGCGGTGGCCTGGGCTGCCCAACACCTCTATAGTTGCACAATGCTGGCATAGGTGTGGGGAGTGTGTGTCTGTCTATCCAGTGTGTGGTGGCTGCCAACACCCTCCACAGCCCACACTGCTAGCACTGTTGCCAGTATTGGCCTGCCAATGTGCATAATGAGGAGCAAGGTACCATGGGAATAGCCTGGATAGGGTGGCCTGGCCTGGATGCATCTGCACACAGCATAGGGCAATGGCTCGGACATTGTAGTGCCTAGCCACCACCTGCATGGACAGGGTGGCCATAGCATGTCCTGCTGGGAGGTCACTCTCACCCTGACTGAGCAGTGACCACGGCATGGCTAGGTTCCCCCATAGTGCTATACTGTATTTTCCTCATGTGATATTTATGGGTTCTCTTTTGGGGGCCCAATCACTGACTTGGTGTGTATGCTGACATCCCAGTTCTGGGTACATGCATTTTCTCCAGGAACATGCACTAAGGATTAGCTAGCAGACTGTCTGCAGCTAGTATGTGTCTTGCTGGAACACCTTGCAGGGTGCAGCGGCTGGAGGCTGTCAGATAGTGGTGGGGGGCAGCTGAGCATTTCTAGGCCTACAGTCTGTCTGCTATTGCTTTATGGATGTATACAGCTCTGCAGTGCCTGCCCTGTAGGGTGTCTGTTCCCCAGCAGGACTGGGGTTGATGGTCCCTTCTATTGCCACCATTGCAGGGCGGTAGAATGTGGATGTGTTGGTGGATGATCCTGTTTCCCACCCTGAGCCCCAGAGGGTGTGTTGGGTGGTGGTACATAATCTGCCTATGGGTCTGAACACCCCCCTCCCCTCTCCTTCACCGACATCATATAACCAGGGCACCAACACAGGATATGCACTATTCTGGGTGCATCATAGCCCATAAGGGTTAGACATGACTGAGAAATACAGATGGACACAGATGTATCCTAGGTGTGTCTGCAGGAACTACCTATCGCACACAGTAACACTGATGGGGACCTCCAGCATGGCATATTTCAGCCATGAAAGGTGCTGGGTGCCCCACCTCACCCTCAGGGTGAGCACAGTACCCGCACAATGTGACGGTCTGTAGCTACTCTGTGCCAGTAACACACAGGGTCAGTACCCCCTACCAGGCTGAGGTACTGTGGGGGTACCACACGGTCAATTCCCCCTACCAGGCCGAGGTGCTTTGGGGGTGCATATCCCATCTTGTGCTTATCTGTAGACTGCTGATTTGCATGTGCAGTGCATCATGGGTACGGGTAGGTTAACCCTATCCTGGTAACCACAGCAGACAGTTTGTGTGGTGATGTGCAGTCCTTCTGCAGCCAGCCAGGGGTTTGTTAGCAACTGTAGAGCTGTTGCCGACTGGTTACTTCACTGCCTGTGGAACCAGAGGTCATGGGTTCAAACCCATGGTAGGGTTATTTGATAGGGCTGTCTGAGGCATTGTCTATTTTTAATGTACATTAGTGCTGCTAGCAAAAACACCCTCAGTGTACTGTAACCATAAGGCGCCCCATAGGGCGCCCTATAAAGCGCCTTATAAGGTGCCTTATCAGGTGTTCTATAAAGCGCCTTTTAAGGTGCCTTATTAGGTGTCCTTTAAAGCGCCTTATAGTGTGCCCTATAGGGGACATTATAGGGTGCCTTGGCAGACAGTGCACTTTATAATGTGCCCTATGGAGTGCCTTATAGGGTGCCCTATGCGGCACCTTAGGTTACAGCACGTGAGGGTGTGTTTGCTGGCAGCACTAATTAAAATAAAAGCTAATGCCTCAGCCAGCCTTATGCATTAGACACACTGGGGAATTGAACTCATGATCCCTGTACCATAAGTCAGTGTATTAAACATTGTGCTACACCTCTGCTTCTGTGGCTGCATCTCTGTGCGCCTACTTAAGATTACCGTGCGTTAACGTGCTTAGCAGCGTCTCGCCCGATAATGTACGCAGCGCACGTTATCATGCGATAATCCTGTTTTGCTACATTAAGACCGAAATGCCCACTCCTTTTATGGCAGCCTGCACACTATCACCGGGCACACATTAAGATGGTTTAGTAAACATACCCCTAAGTCTTTCTTTTGATATGTCATGCATTTTCATGTGGTATCTCTCTTGGGACTGAAGACATGATATCTGCTGTATTTGTCTTTGCTTCAACTTTTACGTAGTACCTGCTTCCTTTTTCTGCCCCTTTCAATCCTAATTTATATATTTATACAACTTTTATATGCCATTTTCCTGAAATATTAATTAAAAGTAATCAAAAATATAACTACATAAGAAAGTAATTACAATTACCGCACAAACTGTCTGCTCTGAGTGCCAGGATAGGGTAACCCCACCAGTACCCATGATGCAAGGCACATGCTGAATAGCTGTCTACAGATGATCACCAAATGGGGTCTGCACCTCTCCGGTACCTCAGCTTGGAAAGACGAACTGACAGTGCATGATACTGGCACAAAGTAGCTACAGACCATGGCATTGTGCAGGGTCTGTGCTCACCCTGAGGGATAGGATGGGTGCCCAGCACTAGGTCCGCAGTACATGTGGTGCTAGAGATAGGACCTGCTGTACATCCCCATTGCTACCAGTGTGTGACAGGTGTTACTTGCAGTGCCTCTGAAGGTAATTTGGTGTCCAGCTATATGCTGTAGTCAGATGTTGCTCTCAGGGACCAAACACAACCCAGATTAGTGTGTACCCAGTGTTTGGATCTGGCTGACCATAGGTACCTGTCATCAGGGCAGAGGAGTTTATAGAATTGCATGTGGTTTGTGTAGTAGTGCCTCTATAGGTCAACATGGTGTACACTATATACCCCAAAGGGCTCACAAACACCCTATTTGTAGGATAACAGGGGCCTGAGCCCTGCTTAGGCAACCTTAACTCTACTGGTATAAGACAACCCTCCAGGGTTGGTGGGTCAGATCAATATCTAGGACTGGGGCAGTAGCAAAACAGCAGTAATGCTGCAGCTAGGTCTGGAAAACCACAACTGCCTCACACCACCAGACAGCACCCTACAAGGTACTCCAACCATACATAGTTGGACTGCAGACAGTCCACTAGCCAAACCATAGTACATACTGACAAAAAAACTAAGTGCACCAAGCAGGTATCTCAGTGATTGTGCCCCAACACAAGAAACACACAAGCATCACTGGTGGTTGATAATGTAGAGCGCTATGTGGGAACCTAGACATGCCATGGTCACTGATCGGTCAGAGTGAGTGCCCTCCCAGCATGCCATGTCGTAGCCACCCTGTCCTTTAGGGTGGTCCATAAAAATGAATTCCTGAATTCCTTTGCTCCCTGGCCTGATTCTGGTTCCATTTAGGTGGAAAACACTGTGTACAAAGTTTGAAGCCAATCAAATAATATTTAGGGGTGGCGCAACAAGTCTTGAGATTTCCCCCTGGGAGCAGATGATGAAATGTTGCATCATCTTGTATCATCCACTCAGTTCCACGCTGATTACATTTGATTGCGTCATATTTGAACTAATCTCGTCTCTGAGAGGTGGCAAAGACATTGTACTATTATCTTTGTATCTTTATTCTTTTCAGATGGCGAAAAAACGTGTTTTTTATCTCATTGAAGAAATGTCCACCACAATTCTGGGGACCAAGCTCCCCAGCAAGGAGCAAGTGTTAAGTGTATTTTTACATCACCATATGACATTAAACAAAGGCATTAGTGAAAGTGCATCTATTGTAACAAGTGAAGTAGAAGCTTACTGGGAAAAGGCCAGGTTTCCTGTTCAAAGAAATGACAAAATTCAAGAAAAAGTAAAGAAATTGTTCAATCAGTAGAACTTTTGAAGAAAAACAAAGGGAGAGGAGGGAAACAAGAGGCAAATGAAAAAGAATTCCAGGTTGCAATGAAAAACCTATTTGAAGTGGTGCATGCCAATGCAATGTCTTTAATTCATATTCAAGAAGACAAAGAATTCTTAATAGCGCAACGAGAACCAGGGCGCCACGGCTCAATGTGCGCGATGGACAAGAAACTGGCCAACACGGAAGCAAGATCGCAACAGCGAGAAGAAGAACTGAAAAGGCGCAGACAAAAACATGTTGCCGAAGCCGAGGCAACTACAAGCCAAGTTCAGCTGGAAGGATCTTCTTCCTCAGCAGAGTCAGGTGAAGACTCGTCGACATCTGCGGATTCAGATAATGGACAGAAGAAAGCAACTCCACAAACGAAGCAGTTTCGACCTAACAATGTCTGGACCCCAGAGCTTACAGCAGCCCTGGATTGGACAGGGACAACGGATCGCAATGCTCTGTTTGTGGTAGCTGAAACCGCCAGAAGTCTGGGACATTATCCTGGGGAGCTCAATATCAGCCGCTCCAGCGTCAAGCGCCATAGAGAAAAGCACCGTCAGCAACAATGGACGGACCTGCACAACGCATTCAAAGCCGAAGGCAAAACATGCATTGTGCATTGGGATAGCAAGTTATTGCCATCTCTCCTCTGTTCAACCACATCCGTTGACCGCCTTCCAGTTTTGATAACGGCTGTCTCCACTGGAGAAACACAACTTCTTGGTGTACCATAACTGACATCAGGAACGGGCGAGAATAAAGCTGCAGTAGTTTATGAACTGTTACAGGAATGGTGTTTGGATGAAAAGGTTGCAGGCTTCTGCTTTGATACAACTGCATCGAACACGGGACGTCGATCAGGAGCGTGCATTCTTCTAGAACAGAGACTCCGTTGCACAGTCCTTCATTTGGCATGCCACCATCACATTTACAAAATAATTCTTGGTGCAGTATTCTCTACATGCTCTGGAGCTTCATCGGGTCCCGATGTCCAACTCTTTCGCCGTTTCCAAAAGAATTGGGGCTCCCTTGACAAGTCCAACTATCAAACTGGAAAAGACTTGGAGTTGCTGCAACCTGACAGGGATCGCATCATGAAGTTTGCGGAATCCAAGTTGGCACAGGGCAATCACAGAGATGATTACCTGGAATTCTTGGAGTTAACGATTGTCTGCCTTGGAGGGAATCTTCCTAATTTCAATTTCAAGAAACCCGGAGCTTTCCATCATGCCAGATGGATGGCAAAAGTCTTGTACTGTCTCAAGATTTGGATGTTCTGAGGACAACTCAAAGATTTTACCCAACGGGAGGAGTCCTGTGTTCGTGATGTGAGCATTTTCTCCATCCTGATTCATGTGGAAGCCTGGTTTTCTGCCCCTGATGCCGCAGTTGCTCCTCGAACAGATTTGGAGATGCTGAAGAAACTACACTCTTACCACAATGACCGTGTTGGAAGAGCGGCCAGAGACAAACTGCAACAGCATCTGTGGTATGTGTCAGAGGAGCTTGTGGCACTGTCACTGTTCGATGAAGCTGTTTCAGCACCAACAAAGAGGGCCATAGTGTCGGCCATGATCCCGGCAGAATCAGATGAAAGCGATGAGGATGATGACGAAGATGAAGATCCCCCAAAGCGGGTCGAATTGAAAAGTTCCATGATTCCACCACTTGAATCTTTTGCAACTCGCAAGTCAATCCGTTTCCTGAAACACCTCAACATCAACAGTGATTTTCTTAATGCAGACCCAGAAGACTGGGAAGAGAATGCATCATTCAAAGACGGTCTGAAGAAAGTAAAAAATCTTCCAGTGATCAACGATGTGGCTGAGTGAGGGGTCAAACTCATTGAGGAGTTCAACGGCCGAAACACCACAAAAGAAGAGCAACTCCAGTTCCTTCTGGGTGTTGTCTCGCAACACCGTAAGATGTTCCCCACATCGTCAAAGTCCTTACTAGCATCTGGACCACATTGAGTGCTTGGCAAGCATGATACCCCCATCTATGAGCGGATAATACCCAGTGGTCTGACGAACCCTGGGGGGGAATCCAGGGGCCTGATAGATAGGGACCTTGAGCCACCCCTAAATATTATTTGATTGGCTTCAAACTTTGCACACATTGTTTTCTACATAAATGGAACCAGAATCAGGCCAGGGAGCAAAGAAATTCCTACTTTTATTGTTTCCCCTATGGCAGTGGACCACCCTACTGTCCATGCAAGTGCTGGTTGGGCACTACAGTGTCCCAGCCATTGCCCCACACCCTGTGCAGATGCATCCTGACCAATCCGCCTTGTCCGGGTCATACCCACAATACCTTGCTCCTCATTATGCACATATTCAGGCTAACACTGGTAACAGTGGGACATTGTGGGCCCAGTGAGGCGTGGGCAGCCACAGAACAATGGATAGACATACACACACATGCACTCCTATTGCAGCATTGTGCAAAATAGGGGTGGTTGGCAACCCTGCCCGCAACACTGGTCCTGATCACAGTGCCGACATTGATAAACTGTGCAGGAGGTAGTAGTAGTGCTCTGGTGATAACTGCAGCTCCGTGCTGGGGCCAACAGCCTGACTCTCCATGCAGCTTTGGATAGTGGAGCTTGTGTGAGTGGGTGTTTGTACTACTGTTCGCCGCTGCTTTGGGCTTTGCACATGTTGCTGTTGTTTCTGCATTGTAGGGTAAAATATAAGGACATGCTGTACAGCTGGTACTTGAACCTGTGACCCTTTGTTGCTGGACACACTGGCTGTGTGTACTGCACCACACATGCACAGTAGACCCTAGAGCTACCTGTACTTTTCCTCAGCCAGACCTTTTATGTTGCACTGCATACCACGTACTGGTTCAGGGCATGGCCTAGGTCCACTGCAGGCAGGTGCCACTGCCCCCTCCAGTACAGGCATAAACCCCCCTGCCATGCTGACATAACCATATGCTGTTGGTGCTGGTAGTGCGCAGTCCCAGGCCATCCACTGTGTGGGTAGGCGAACGCTTAGGGAGCGGGGTTTGGGGTGGGGAGGCATACATGGGCATCCTCACATCTGCCCCATCACCGCCTGCCAATATTATGTCCCTTCCACTTGGGGGAGGGTTGGCTGGGGGGATGTCAGGACAGTGCCCTGGCAACTATTAGCTAAGGTGGGCCAGGTAGATGTAGGTGGAATGTGTTTGGCCTTTGTCAGCTGCTGTCTTGCTGATGTCCGGTTTCTATGTTCCTATGTGACACCTAGGCGACTGCCTAGCCCTCCCTGTGCCCCAGCTGCCCCCACTACATGTCCTGCCTGCAGCCCCCTATGCCCCATTTGCACCATCACCATAGTGGCCTTTCATACTTGGGCACTATGGTGTTGCTGCAAATGGAGCACTACTATCACATTTCTTGGGCTCCCTGCCTATGCTGTACATTGCTGACACTGGAATCATTTCTCTCTCTTGCAAATGTGTGCTAAAGCCAGGTTTTCATTCGCGGTACTTTTCAGCCCTTCATTTCCCCACATTAGTGAAAAAGGTGCCTCTCCCGGCTCCCCTCGCACACTGACCCCTTCTCTCTGCCCTCTCTCCACCCTCTGCAGGACTTATCACGGCCGGGAACGCTAATGTGCGTTATGTGACATTAACACGCGTTATTACGCATATTAACGTTACCTAACGCGCGTTAACATAGCATCTGCTACGTTAATGCGGTTTAGTAAACATACCCCTTAATGTCTGCAACTATCTTTCAAGCTGTTTTTCTCAGATTCTTCACTCCTCCTCTGTTTCATAAATGTAAAGGGAAGCAGCCAAGCTTCTAGCTGCTGCGAAGATAGTATGAAGGCTGATGTGTTTTTTTTTTTCACTTGGCCCGATGCAAGTTTGGTGCATCCAGGATGCAAGGGGGCTCTGAGATGTCCTCTGAGCATGACATCACACTTAACCTAGATGAGAGAATCCTTTCTGTGAGACCTGGAAGCAGGGTCAAAACCCAGCCTGAGAGGACACTGGGAGGTATTACCCTCATCGTAAGCTGGAATGGTTCCGCCTGCTTCATCATATGCTACATCTACAATTGCAGTGGCATCTGTGCCTGGTGTGTAAGTCCCTTCCCCTAGGAGTGAAGGGCAGGGATGCCCCAACAATAAGGTATACTAGGCATCTGCCTAGGGTAGCAAATTCTGGTTGGTGGGGTGGCAAAGAGCACGGCATTCAAAACTAAACAATAGATTTTGACAGCCAAGGGGTGCTATAGAGCTGAAGTTTTGCCTAGGGTGCAGATACCTTGAAGCAACTCTGGGGCTGACCTGGCAGAGGGTGAAGGTTGTAGCAGTAGAACAAGCACCCCAGACTGGTGTTATAGCTGTGATGAACATTTCCTTGGACTCTTCTGTTTCTGTGCAAAAGTTGGTGAGATCAATGTTTTTAAATCTTGAATCCATCTGGGACAACTCAGTTGTGCTGACAATCTCTCTCTGTACAAAATGGTGTCCTGGCAAGCAATCTGAAGCTACTACTCAGAAAGTTCTCCAGTATGACTCTTCATTGCTTTGTTTTAAGCAATGGGTGAATATTTTTGAGAAGAAAATGTTAGTGTTCAAATTCATGATTCAGTGTTCAGTCTCTGGTTCCTCATAAGAAGATTAAGGGCTTGAAGAGCTCCCTAAGGAAGAGGAACCTTTTGAATTTTCCAAGAGGGCATTAAAAGAATAGCACATGGTTTTTGCTTCTTGACATGTTATAAGCAAAATTGTGCCTTATTTTATCATGTTAGTTTGCCACATTGGACATTACTTCTTAATGAGATGCAAAGCAACCAAATGCAAAACAAATTAAATAAAGTAGCTTATGCTGAACTGTGCAAGATATTCTACTCCTGAAAAAATAGCACCAGCTCACAGCTGGTATTGTTTTTCTTCCTGGAAACATTGGGTCACTGACATGTCGCCCGATGCCCCATGAGTGCCATCTTAAAAAAGCCAAGTAAAAAAATCAGATCATAAAACAGGACAAACAAAGACAACACTTACAACACAAAACATGTATAATTATGATTAAATGTAGGAACATCCACCAAGTCGGGGGACAAAGACACCCCTTCGTATGAACGGACTTCTCCCTTTAATCTTTTTTGTTTTTTATCTATATCTACAACAGTCTTAATGAAAACAAAACAGACCCATAGAGCCACAATGCCAAGAGTATAAATTCTCAATGACCAAAAAGTCAAAACTTAGCTGGCAATGGGGTCCTGCAGCACTCAGCATTCATGCATTGCACCAGGGAAAACTCCTAAGACATTTCAACAGGAAAGCATCCTCCGAGAAATTCTGTAAAGTTGACTCATCGAGAAAAAATTTCTTCAGAATTCCATAACGCCTAATAACCTGAAGACGACTATCTTTAAAGCCATCTGAGGCAGGGTCGGTGGACCCGAAACACAGCGCTGGGTTATGGAACCTAATGCGAATGACATTACCACAGTTTAGTAAACATACCTCTTTGTATGGGAAAGGAATCAACATTTTCTATCATTTGTATTAGGATAAACAATCTAGATGTTCTTTTATCCTCATCTGTATGGAACTTGGTGGTAAAATTGAATGAAGTTCTTACTTTATTTGACCAGATCTCTGCTATGTTGAAATCTTTCTTTGGCTACTTCTGAGTTATTTGTCAGCTGCATTTTTACATATTCTTAAGGAAATTAACAAGTTAACCTAGGCTTTTGTATCATAAAGACCAGAGACCTAATATTTAAAACCATTAACCTGGCTAGCAGTGTCTACTAACCGAATAAATGGTGCTGCCCAGAGTCAGCCACTGATTTTCAGCTGAAAATCATAACGGACTTCCTCGGCACTATCCATTTAGTACTAGAGAAGTACAAGGGCAGATTTGGGAGGGGGAGCAGCAAATGATCTGGATAGTGACAGTTTTCAGCGCTGCTATCTGGATAACTATTCACATAATGTAGAACAGCAAAACAGCAGTCCTAAGTTCTAAAGATGGCTATCTGGATAACAGTGCTGAAAAGCATTATTCTCCAGATTGTAGAGCCAGCCAGCAGGATGTCCAGCATTGTTATAGGGATATTGACTGACACTGAATATCTGGATATACTGTATTTTTAAATGCCACAGGTGGTGTTTAAAGGAAAAACCAGTCGCAGAGTTTAGATAAGCAGTCCATAGATTTCTACATATAACTCCGTATGTATATGTTTATTTCAAGTTGTCATTAGGAGTATTCAGTTAATCCAAAATACAGCAGCCAGAATACTGGGAAGACTTAGGGGTATGTTTACTAAACCGCGTTAACATAGCATATGCTATGTTAATGCGTGTTAGGTAATGTTAACGCACGTTAACGTTACCTAACGCATGCTAATGTAACATAACATGCGTTAGTGTTCCCGGCTGCGTTATGTCCTGCAGAGGGTGGAGAGAGGGCGGAGAGAAGGGGTCAGTGGGCGGGGAGAGGCTCCTTTTACACTAACGCGGGGAAATGAAGGGCTTAAAAGTACCATGAATGAAAACCTGTTGTTAGATGCACATTTGCAGGAGAGAGAAACAATTTCAGTTTCAGCAATGTACAGCATAGGCAGGGAGCCCAAGGAAAGTGATAGTAGTGCTCCATTTGATACAACAGCATAGTGCCCAAGTATGAAAGACCACTATGGCGATGGCACAAATGGGGCATAGGGGGTTGCAGGCGGGACATGTAGTGGGGACAGCTGGGGCACAGGGTGGACTAGGCAGTCACCTAGGTGGCACATAGGAACATAGAAACCGGGCATCAGCAAGTCAGCAGCTGACAAAGGCCAAACACAACCCACCTACATCTACCTGCGCCACCCTAGCTAACAGTTGCCAGGGCACTGACCTGACATCCCCTCAGCCAATCCGCCTCCAAGTGGAAGGGACATAATATTGGTAGGCAGTGATGGGGGGGATGTGAGGATGCCCGTGTATGCCTCCCCACCCCAGACCCCGCTCCCCAGGCGTTTGCCTACCCACACAGTGGATGGCCTGGGACTGCGCACTACCAGCACTGGCAGCACCTGATCATGTCAGCATGGCAGGGGGGTGTGGGCCCGTGCTGGAGGAGGCAGTGGCAACTGTCTGCAGTGGACCTAAGCCATGCCCTGTACAAGTACGTGGTGTGCAGTGCAATATAAAAGGACAGGCTGAGGAAGCATACAGGTAGCTCCAGGGACTACTGTTCATCTGTGGCAACAGTGTGGTGCAGTACACACAGCCAGTATGTCCAGCAGCAGAGGGTTACAGGTTCAAGTCCCAGCTATGGATCTTGCAGAGCATGTCCTTATATTTTACTCTACAATGCAGATACAACAGCAACATGTGCAAAGGCCAAAGCAGCAGCGAACAGGGGTACAAACACCCACTCACACAGGCTCCACAATCCAAAGCTGCATGGAGAGACAGGATGTTGGCCCAGCATGGAGCTGCAGTTATCACCAGAGCACTACTACGACCTCCTGCATAGTTTATCAGTCGGCACTGTGATCAGGACCAGTGTGGCGGGCAGGGTTGCCAACCACCCCTATCTTTGCACAATGCTGCAATAGGAGTGTGTGTGTGTATGTCTATCCATTGTTTTGTGGCTGCCCACACCTCACTGGGCCCACAATGTCCCACTTTTACCAGCGTCAGTCTGAATATGTGCATAATGAGGAGCAAGGTATTGTGGGTATGTCCCAGACAGGGCGGATTGGCCAGGATGCATCTTCACAGGGTGTGGGGCAATGGCTGGGACACTGTAGTGCCTGACCACTGCCTGCATGGACAGGGTGGCCACAGCATGTCATACTGGGAGGACACTCTCACTCTGACCGAGCAGTGACCATGGCATGTCTAGGTTCCTATATAGCGCTTTACACTGTATACCTCCAGTGATACCTGTGTGTTTCTAGTGGGGGCCTGCAATCACTGAGATACTTGCTTGGTGTACATAGCTTCTCTGTGAATATGCACTGTGTACTTTCTACAGTTAGTCTGTGCATGGTTGAAACACCTTGTAGGGTGCTGTCTGCTGGTGAATGGCAGATGGTGGTGAGAGGCAGTTGGGGTTTTCTACACCTAACTCCTGGCATTACTGCTGATCTGCCACTGCCCTAGTCACAGGTAATGGCTCTGGCCCATCAAGCCGGGCGGGCTGTCTTATTCTAGTACAGGGGTGGGCACCTCCGGTCCTGGAGGGCCGCAGACCAGTCAGGTTTTTGGGATATCCCTAATGAACATGCATGAGATATATATGCATTAGAGATATCCTGCCAACCTGACTGGTTTGTGGCCCTCCAGGGCTGGATTTGGAGACCCCTGCCTTACACCTCTGTCATTTAAGATCGTGAGTGGGCAAGGTACAGATGTCCTAGACATCGAAAGGGTATATAGAATGTGTCACATTCCTCCTCGATTCTCACCACCACCAAAAAGTTGTCTAATAGACAATTTTTTGGTGGTGGTGAGAAGTTAGGAGGACTGTGACAAATTCTATCTAACCTTTTTGATGTCTTGGACATCTGCACCTTGTCCACTCACTATCTTAAATGACAGAGGTGTAAGGCAGGGGTCTCCAGATCCAGCCCTGGAGGGCCACAAACCAGTCAGGTTGGCAGGATATCTCTAATGCATATATATCTCATGCATATTCATTAGAGATATCCCGAAAACCTGACTGGTCTGCGGCCCTCCAGGACCAAGTTTGCCCACCCCTGTTCTAGTAGGTTTGAGGTTGCTTCAGAGGGGCTCAGGCACCTGTCATTTATCTACAAAACTGGTGATTGTGGGCCCTTTGGGGTATATAGTGTATACCACTGTGACCTGTAGAGGCACTGCTGCACAAACCTCATGCAGGTCTAGGAAGCTCTCTCCTCTGATCACAGATGCCCCTGTCATCCAGATCCTAACACAGGGTACACACTAATCTGCTGTTGTCCAGTCCCAGAGAACCACATGTGACTACAGATGCACTGCAAGGCACACCTGTCACACACTGATAGTTATGAGAATGTACAGCAGGATCTATTTCTAGCACTACATGTACTGCGGACCTAGTGCTGGGCACCCATCCTATCCCTCAGGGTGAACACAGAACCTGCACAATGGCATTGTCTCTAGCTACTCTGTGCCAGTATCACGCACTATCAGTTCGTCTTTCCAAGCTGAGGTACCGGAAAGGTGCAGACCCATTTGGTGATCAGTTCTAGACAGCTATTCAGCATGTGCATTGCATCATGGGTACTGGTGGGCTTACACTATCCTGGCACTCAGAGCAGACAGTTTGTGCAGTGACCTGCAGTCCTTCTGTACCCAGCCATTGCTGTGGGATGTGCCATGGAGATAAAGCCTACTGGTTAGTACAATGACTTTCTCAGCAGTGGTCATGGGTTCAATTCTTCATTGTTCCCTCTTTTCATGCCTGTCCTACTCAAATACTTTGCATGCCTGCAACAGTCATATTTTTGCAGATCTGTGCTGCCAACCCTTCATACCCTCGCCACAGTTGCCGACATTCCTTCGGTCCGTCTATCTGAATCTGTCAGCTGTGTAGAGTCCTGTCAGCCTGTACAGGCTGCCACCCCATATCCTGCACTGCTAACCTTTCCTGCATTGTGCCTCTTCGTGCTTTCCTCACCTGTGCCTGATCTGCATGGCACCACCACTCCTCTGTCCACCCATCATTGTATCTATCCTGTCACCTCCACCTCCACTGGGGGACACGTATTCCCATCATCTGCCACCCACTGTCTTTCCAGTACTTTACATTGCCAACCCCCTGTGCTGTGGTACAGTTGCCCCCAACATGTTTGTCATCAGTACTGGCAGCCACATGGGATGCCCGCAGATATGGCAGGTCAGCAGCTCCCATCTCTCCCTCCTTCACTCACCTGTTCATTGCCTTTCCTCAGTGCTCTATCTAGTGTTACGGCTACATCTGTCTTTATGCCTCACAGGTCATGCATGTCATCCTGAGGTACCTTGCAGCCCTTAGGGCACACTAACCTAGGGCACCATAACTTTGTTAGGCCACCTTAACCTGTGGTTCCTTAACTCAGGATGCCTTCTAAGGTGCCTTGTCCATGGGTGCCTAATACGGCACTTAGCCTAGGGAGCCCTATAGGGCGCCTTACAAAGTGCCTTATGAGGCACCTTACAAGGCACCTTACAGGGCACCTTATAAGGCACCTTTCCAGGCACCTAGCAAGGCACCTTGTAAGGTACCTTTTTGGGTGCCTAGCAAGGCACCTTATAGGGCATCTTACAAGGCACCTTTCAAGGCGCCTAGCAAGGCACCTGACAAGCACCTTATAAGGCACCTTGCAAGGCATCTTGTAAGGTGCCTTATAAGTAAGGTGCCTTACAAGATGCCTTGTAAGGTGCCTTATAAGGCGCCTTGTAATGCACATTAGTCTAAGGCACCTTGTAACGCGCGTTAGCTTATACGGCTTGCTGTAGCGATGCACCGCCCATACCTTTATATGGGCATCTGTACCTTTACCGCGGAACCTAACGCGGGTGACATTACCACAGTTTATTAAACATACCCCTTAGAGATTATGCATCTCCCATTTGCAGAATCTAAATTGGACCTCTATATATGCTCTTTGTAAGTTCTATAACCTGACACTAGTGTTCAGACTCTTCAAAGGAGAGGTTCAAGAAACTGTGCACTTATTCTCCTTGCTGGAGCCGCCACTCACTTCTGTGTGCAGCCAGTGTTGGTTTGGTTCACTCCAGTGTCATTTTAGGTGCAATCGGGACATCCAAGTCAAAATATCTGAAACTTCATGGGAGAAGAAGCAGTAAAGGTGGGCATGCATAATTATATCCCAGAGGTGTGCAAGTTTCAAGGCAATTTTAGAAACTTGCACTTGTCTGATATGGACAGCTGTGGGCCCAGCAACATAGATGTGCCCATGATGGTCTTCCAAATGTGAAAACAAAGAACCCGATTGGATAAAATTCAGAACCCAAACCATAAATGATCCAATACACACAGGAAATCCCCTAAATTTATTTATTTATTTAGCTGTATTTATATCCTGCTTTTCACCGGGTCAAAGCGGCGTTACATAAAGGGGGAGGGGGAATTTACGTGTAGGGGTGGGGCCGTCACCGGGGAGGCTACATTGATGATTTCAAGGTAAGACATAGGACAGACTTTGGACGTAGACAGATTTTTGGACAAGGTTGCGTTAGTATAGTATAAGTTGGGTGGTCATGGTGGGTGAGATCAGAGGTTATTTCGCTTTTTGGTGGGCGTCATGTTGAGGTATTCCTGAAACAGGATGGTTTTCAGCTGCTTTCTAAAAGATAGTAAATTGGTGTTATTTCGGAGACAGCTTGGTAGAGAGTTCCATAAGGATGGAGCATACAGTTCAAAGGCTCGATTGCAGGTCCGTTGCGAGCATTTGGTTCTTTTGTGAGGGATGGTGAGTGAGTTGCTGGAGGCTTGTCTGGTAGTTCTGCCGTGAGCTGTTCGAGACAGTAGGGTGTGAAGTTGGGAGTTTCGTGTTTGATGTATGACTTTGTGGGTGAGTAGGATGGCTTTGTATTTAGTCCTTGCTTCGAGGGGGAGTATGTGTAGGTCTTTCAAAATCGGGGTGATGTGGTCGGTCTTCTTTGCTCCCTGAATGATTCTCGCCGTGGTGTTCAATGCTGTTCGGAGGGGGTTTGTCTGTGTGGCTGGAAGTCCATGGTATAATATATTGCAGTAGTCCAGATGTGGGAGCGTCATGGCTTGCATTACAGTTCTGAAGTCTTGATGTTCAAGAAGGGGTCTGAGACGTTGGACTGTCCTTGCTTTGTGGAATATAGTTCCGGAGGTTTTGGTGATTTGCTGGTTTAAGGTGAGTGCTTGGTCGATGATAATGCCCAGGTACCTTATTTGTGGTTGTATTTGAATGTTTGTGGTGCCTATGTTGAAGTGTGTAGGTGGTGTAAAGTCTGGGTCTTTTGTGACTATGAGGGCTTCTGTCTTCTTTATGTTGATGGAGAGGTTGTTTGCTTGTAACCAGTTGGACACCTCTGTGAAGCATGTTGATAGGTGGGTGTTTGTTGGGTTCGTGGTTGTGATGGGGGCATAGAGCATGATATCATCTGCGTAAATGTGAAAGCTAATGTTGTGAGTGCGTATGACTGAGCAGAGTGGTTGGAGGTAGATGTTGAAAAGCATGGCTGATAGTGTGGATCCTTGGGGGACTCCTTGGTGTTGTTGGAACAGGGGGGATGTCGTGTTGCTGGTGCGGATTAGTTGCTTTCTGTTAGTTAGATATGATTGGAACCATTGTAGTACAGTGTCTTTGATCCCAATTGACCGTAGTCTGTGTATGAGGATGTTGTGGCTCAATAAATATTTTTGTCGGAGCTTGTCGTCCATGTCGTCTCTCTACCTGATATTGGCGCTTTGGCAGTGCTCTGCATGAATAGCTAAGTTACGGACTTCCTTTTTTACATTGCAAAATTTAAAAAAAATAAAAAGGAGTGGTCACAGTGGTGTCTTTGGTGTGTTCCCTGGACACTGGGCTGACAAGCTCCGACAAAAATATTTATTGAGCCATGATGGTCTTCCAGCATAAGCATATGAATTTCTCACCACATACATGTCCCGGCCTGCTGTTTTGTAAGTAGAGTCAATCAGTAGCATGATAGTCAATGAAAAAAAATCTGTTTATTTATACATATGCTTTTTGGTGTTGTGAAAATTACTATGGGAGGGAGAGGGCTTTCTCCTTTTCTCTGTAAAGGTCTTGGGTTGCTGAAGCAAACACTACAAATCCCAATTCATGCCCAAGGTTGGTTATAGGCATAGATTTGTCTGTCGCCAAGTCCAAATATGCAGTATCATTGTTCAACTGGGTACACATGTGTATTTTTTTAGAAATAACCCAGTCATGTGTCTGGCAGCATAGACATGATCATGCCAGACACATGTAAACTCGGGCATTCTAAAATGACTTTTGTGCCGTCAATGTGATTCACACATCTGAATGCGAATTTTCAGAGATGCGAATCACAAATAACATTTCTAAAGTGACCCCCTTAGTGCTCAACCCCTATGAAATACCTAGACAAGATTCTCAAGTGCAGAGACATTTCTCTGAATACAAAGATTCAACTTGTCCAAGCCATGGTATTTTTAGTAATGTCATATGGATGCAAAAGTTGAACAGTGAAGAAAAAAGGCAGGAAGAAAATTGATGCCTTTACATTATGGTACTCGTGAAAAATGCCATGTATATCATGGACTGTCCAAATAACAAATCAGTCAGTACTAGGGGAGATCAAACCTAAGCTTTCTTTGGAAAACATCATGAGAAGAGAAAGGTCATTAGAGAAAGGCATCATGCTTGTCAAGGTTGAAGTTCAGTGCAAAAGAGAAAGACCAGCAATGCGATGGATTGATACAATAACAGAAACTATGGATGCCACTCTATCAACAATTGGCTGCCTGAATGAAGACCACAAACAGCTTAGGATAACTATCCAGAGGGTCACAATGAGCCAACATTGGCTTGATGGTACTTAAGAACAACTACAGCGTTCATGCCAAGCCTGTAGAATAGTCTTCCATAGGAGATGGTATTTCATAATTATTTGTTTTGTTTGGCAAGTAGGTTAAGTCTTGATTGTTTCAGCAACATTTTAGTGTAAATATTAAATGAAGGTTGCAGATTAGATATAATGGCTGATGTAATGTTACTGCCAAGCCTTCTTGTTTCCAAATTTACTTTTCCCCTGGCTGGATGTTAATATCACGGTGATAATGGTGTTGCCTTAATTTGACAACCATTGAGGAGGGGCTCACAGTTAACACACTAATAGGCTTATTCAGTACCGGACGTACAGAGAGGATCACAATTCTGATCCCACAGGGTACGTCTAGCCCCACGGGATCAGAATCGCAAATAGTCCTGTATGTGCAGGCTGGGACTGTGATTCAGACTGACCTACACATACAGGACTGTACCCAGTTAATTCAGTGAAGGCTCTTCAATGGAGCCAGGGCACCATGAAGTCATGCTGCCATGGCACCTCAGCTCCATTGAAGAGTCACGATGCCGGCCGCCAGACTTCAGGACTTCATTCCCCAACCTCCGATCTCGCCTCCTAAGGCCAGGGTTGGGCTGTGAGAAATGCCTTCAGGCCTCCCCTGCCCCATCTGCACCTTGGGCTGCCAAAAAAAAAGATGTGTAGGGAAGTTATTCCACCTCAAGGTGGAATAACTTCCCCATACAGAGCCATTAGAATCGGCTCTGTTTGTCCAGGGCTGGCAACATACCACCATCCACCCAGACTCTGCCCCCAAGCCACCCCTTCCCTGCCCCATTCTAACTTCCCCGCACAACTGGCGGGAAAGTTAGACACGGCGGGGTGAAGGCACGAATAGCGGGGATGGACGTCCTGTTGTGACCTCCATCCCTGCTATTCGTGGCACAGAACCAAGCCCTAAGTCCCTCTGTAGTACTTATAGTACCCTATGAAACAGCACTACTACAGTAGGGAAAAAAATAAAACTAATAGAAAGGACCAAATTACCATGTGTCAAAAGAAAGTATTTATTTATTTTCCTAACTTAAGGTGTGAAGCAATATGTTTACATAATTATAATATAAATGAAACAATAAATTGATTCCCAATTTGTCTTCAGTAAACAAAATTTCTCAGGTAAAATTAGCTTTGTCCGTGTTTCTTATTTAGGGGTATGTTTACTAAGGCGTGGTAACGTAGCACTGGTAACTGTCCCAGAGGGTGGAGAGAGGGCGGAGAGAAAGGGTCAATGGACGGGGAGAGCGTGGGGAGAGGCTCCTGCTACACTAACGCTGGAACATTAACGCCAGTGAAAACCTGTCGGTAAATGCCCATTTGCAGGATAGAGAGACAATTTCAATGTCAGCAATGTAGAGCACAGACAGGGAACCCAAAAACAGTGATAGTAGTGCCCATTTGCAGCAACAGCATAGTGCCCAAGTATGAAAGTGCACTATGGTGATGGTGCAAATGGGGCAAAGGGGGCTGAAGGCGGGACATGCAGTGGGGGCAACTGGGGCACAGGGTGGACTAGGCTATTGCCTAGGTGGCACATAGGAACACAGAAACTGGAAATCAGCAAGACAGTGTCTGATCAAGGTCAAACATGCCCAGTACTCTGTGGTCCACAGTGTCCCATCCAGGGGACACGTACCCATCAGGTACCCCAACATCACACAGGAACCACAATGCCTGTAATGGGGCAAGAAGTGCACATCTGGGGACCAGGGCCGGCCCGTCCATTGAGCAAGAATGTTTTTTGCACAGGGCCCCGCGTTTCAGGGGGCCCCGCGCAAAGAACATTCTGCTTTTTTTTTTTTAAATTACATTAAAAAAAAAACCCTGTCTCTGGCTGCTGCCGCTGCCGCTGCCGCGTCCGTCGCAGCAGCGGCAGAATGGAGTGTCCCGCGGGGCCCCCTCTCCTCGTTGAGCCCTCTGCAAGGGCTTTCAGATTCGCGAAGGGAGAGTGCTCCCTCGCGTCTCTGTAAAGCCCGCAGGGGCTAATGGGAAATTTCCCATCAGCCCCTCGCGTCTAAAGGGGCAGATGGGAAATTTCCCATCAGCCCCTCGCGTCTAAAGGGGCAGATGGGAAATTTCCCATTAGCCCCTGCGGGCTTTACAGAGACGCGAGGGAGCACTCTCCCTTCGCGAATCTGAAAGCCCTTGCAGAGGGCACAACGAGGAGAGGGGGCCCCGCGGGACACTTCATTCTGCCGCTGCTGTGACGGACGCGGCAGCGGCAGCAGCTAGAGCCAGGTTTTTTTTTTTTTATTTGCCAGAAGGGAAGGGAAGGGAAGGGGGGGGGGGTTAAGACTGGTAATGGGCTAGGGGGCTGATGGAGGCTGTCTGGAAATGGGGTGATGGGGGGTTAGGACTGGAAATGTGCTGGGGGGGGTTAGGACTGGAAATGTGCGGGGGGGGGGTTTAGGACTGGAAATGTGCTGGGGGGGTGGGGTTAGGACTGGAAATGTGCTAGGGGGGGTTAGGACTGGAAATGTGCTGGGGGGGGGTTAGGACTGGAAATGTGCTGGGGGGGGTTAGGACTGGAAATGTGCTGGGTGGGGGGGGGGGGGTTAGGACTGCTAATGGGCTGGGGCTGATGGAGGCTGACTGGAAATGGGGTGGGGGGGGGTTAGGACTGGAAATGGGCTAGGGGGGGTTAGGACTGGAAATGGGCTGGGGGGGTTAGGACTGGAAATGGGCTAGGGGGGGGTTAAGACTGCTAATGGGCTGGGGCTGATGGAGGCTGACTGGAAATGGAGTGGGGGGGGTTAGGACTGGAAATGGGCTGGGGGGGTTAGGACTGGAAATGGGCTAGGGGGGGTTAAGACTGGTAATGGGCTGGGGGTTGATGGAGGCTGACTGGAAATGGGGTGATGGGGGGTTAGGACTGGAAATGGGCTGGGGGGGTGGTTAAGACTGGTAATGGGCTGTGGGCTGATGGGGGCTGTCTGGAAATAGGGTGATGGGGGGTTAGGATTGCTAATGGGCTATGGGGGGTTAGGACTGCTAATGGGCTATGGGGGCGCTAGGACAGGAAATGGGCTGATGGGGAGGGGTTAGGACTTGAGGTGGGCTGATGTGGTTAGGACTGGTAATGGGCTGTGGGCTGATGGGGGGGTTAGGGCTGGCAATGGGCTATGGGGGGCTGACTGGAAATGGGCTGATGGGGTTAAGACTGGAAGTGGGCTAATGGGGGGGTTAGGACTGGTAATGGGTTATAGGGGGGGCTTAAACTGAAAATGGGTTGATGGGGGCTAGGACTGGTAATGGGTTGGGGGATTGCTATGACTGGAAATGGACTGAGTGGACGGGGAGGCTTGAACTGCAAATAGCTGATAGGGAGGGAGCTTGGAATGGAAATGGGCTGTGAGGGAAGGGAGCTAGGACTGAAAATGGGCTGATGGAGCAGCTAGGATAGGACTGGAAATGGGCTGTTGGGGGGGGAGCTAAGAGTGGAAAGGGGCTGTGGTGGGGGCTTGAATTGAAATGGACTCATGGAGGGGCTAGAACTGGAATTAGGCTCATGGGGGGGCTTGGACTGGAATTGGGCTGCTCGGAGGGGAGCTAGGATTTCACCTGGGCTGATGGTGGCGCTAGGAAATGACTAGAAATGGGCTGATGGGGGGCTAGGATTGGAAATGAGCTGATGAAGGGACTCAGACTGAAAATGGATGGGGGAGCTAGGACTGGAAATGGGTTGATGGGGGGCTAGGACTGGAAATGGGCTGATGCAGGGACTAGAAGGGAATGGATGCTGGGTGAGACTGGAACTAGAAGGGAGCTGATGTTGGGGGAGGATTAGAATGGGATGGGGCTGGGAGAGTAAAATGGAGAGGGGAAAAATATTTTGTGTGGGAGGGATGAAAAATCTACAATTGGCCGGGTATTGGGAGAGTAAGTGGGGATTGAGGATGGAGGGGTAAAATTTGTGTGGATGAAATAAGAATGAGGAAAGAGCAAAAGGAGAAAGATTAGTATGTTAAAGCAGATGTAGAGAGAGAGGATGGAAAGAAAACTAGAAGAGAGAAGAAAGGACAAATGGACAGCAGACGATGGAGAGTTAGCAGAAAACATGAAGAAACCAGAAGAAAGTGGCTGGAGTAATTGCAACTGAAAAAAAATGCACAAAAGGTAGAAAGATATCTCTTTATTTTGAATTTATTAACTGGAATATGAAAGCTCTGGGAAATGTGCATCATTAACGTCTGCGCTTTGTTTGGTACAAGAGGAAATTGATTTATAGTTTTATTTCTACAGTGTTGTTGTACATTCCAAGTTTGGCTTTTGGGGTTCCCAGTTTAATTATTGCCTTCCTGTTTCTAAATTGCGATTCCTTGTTTGGTGATGGTCTATGTTCTGCATATGTAACTGAGCTGAGGTATTCTGTTTATGTAATTCCTATTTGACATTGCCACTTGTTCTCTTTCCCCAGTATTCTCTGAAATGTACTGGTTTAATATTTGCAGTGTTTCCTTTTGATAGGTAGGGTCTGGTGCTTTGTGAGTCCTGGTAATGCTGTCAGGATACAGCGGGTTTGCTATGGGTTCTAAATGGGCAGCGTTTGTAGTAGTTCCTAATGTGCCTGGCGGTTGGCACTGGATTATAGTAATGTAGAAATCTTTTAGTCTTTCTTTATCCATACACTCATTAAGAGACATGTTTACTAAAAGTTAGTGAATGGTAACATTATGCAAATATTTATGCAAATAAGAACACTTATGCAAATGAGGCCCCGCACCGAGTCTCCGCACATGGCCCCGCACCCCCCTTGGGCCGCCCCTGCTGGGGACCACTCTAACAAGGGTCTAAGGACCTTCCCCAGGATAAGTTCCAAACTGTCTGTAAACCCAGCTAAATGAACACCCTTTACTACAGCCCCTGGTAAGGCAGTGCAGGGTGTGACAACACATTGGCTGAAATATGTATACACCCAGTAGTCCATATTGGATACACTGGACCCACATTGCATGCCCCAGCCTGACCACAGTCTGCTGGCAGAACACAATCAATCAACCAGGTCCACCCTAGCCAATTGTTGCCAGATCACCAACCTCACACCCCACAGCCATCTCACCCCCATGTGGAAGTGACAGAACAGTGCCAGGCGGTGATGGGGGGGGGGGATGTGTGGATGTCCATGTATGCCTCTGCACCCCAGACCCTGAACCTAGGCAGCCGCCTACCTGCACAGTAGATGGCCTGGGCCTGCACACAACCAGCACTGACAGTATATGGGCATGTCAGCATGGCAGGGGGGGCGTTGGTGGCGGAGGGGATGGTGGCACCTGCCTGCAGTGGACCAAGGCCATGACCTGCCCCAGTGTTCCATGTGCAGTGCAACAAACAAGGTCTGTCTGATAAACAGCAAATGTAGCCCCAGGGACTGTTCTGCCTCAGCTGCAACAGTGTGGTACAATACACATAGCCAGTATGCACTGGAGCAGAGGGTCACAGATTCAGGTTCCAGCTGTGGATCCTGCGAAGCATGTCCCTACATTTTACCCTACATTGCAGATACAACATCAACATGTGCAATCCCTAAAGCATCAGCCAACAGGAATACAAACATCCACACACACAGGTCCCACTATCCATAGCTCCATGGAGAGTCAGGCTGTTTGCACCAGCACGGAGCAGCAGTTATGATCACAGCCCACAACTAACTCCTGCACCCCTTAGCAATGCCTGCAATTGGGACCAGTGTGGAGGTCAGGTCTGCCAATCACCCCTATCTTTGCACAATGCTGCAATAGGAGTGGGTGAGTGCATGTCCATCCATTGTGGTGTGGCGTCCTACTCTGCACTGGGCCCACAAAAAGTACACTGTTGCCAGTGCCAGCCTGCAAATCTGCATACTGAGAAGCAAGGTATTGTGGGTATGTCCCAGAGAGGGCAAATCAGGCAGGATGTGTCTGCAGTGGGGATAGGGCAATGGCTGGGACATTGTAGTGCCCAATCACTACCTGCATAGACAAGGTGGCCACAGCACGTCTTGCAGGGAGTACACTCTCACTCTGACCGAGCAGTGACCATGGCACGGCTATGTTCCCACATAGTGCTAGTCTCAAGTGGTATATGTGTGCTTTCTTTTCTGGAAGTTCAATCACTGAGACACTTGTTAGGTGTCTGTGCTATACAACCCAAGTCTGGGTATGCATAGTTTCTCTGTGAACATGCAATATAGCTTGGCTAGCAGACTGTCTGCTGTTAGTTTGTGCTTGGTTGGAACACCTGGTGGGGTGTAGCAGGTACTGTCTGACTGTGCCTGCTTCTGGTGAATTGTCAAGATATATGTGCCACTCTGAACTTAGTGTTTGAAAGTATGTTATGTCTCACTAACAAGATTTTTCAATTATAAATCCCATGTGATTTTGAATAACAGGCTTATTCCAATTGATTCATTGAGATTTTTGGTAGCCTAGAGTCTGAGACCCTGTCAGTCATTATAAAATTATTCAAAATCACATGGGATTTATAATTGAAAAATCTTGTTAGTGAGACATAACATACTTTCAAACACTAAGTTCAGAGTGGCACATATATTTTGACAATCATTACTCTGACAGGATTGACCAAATTTAATTTGTGCTGCTGGTGAATGGCAGACAATGGTTGGAGGCAGAGAAAGCTCCCAGTACTACTGTTGGTTTGCCAGTTCCTTAGCAACAGGTCCAGATCTGGTCTAACCCCCCTGATGACATCCACAGCTTAAGGCACCTTAGGTCAAGGTATCTTAAGGACTGTAAGATGCATCAGATTGACAGGCATGAGCTGTAAGGCATAAAAACAGATGTAACCTCTAATACCGGATAGAACAAAAAGGAAAGGCAAGGAACAGGTACTAAGGTGCCTCATCCTATCTATGCTAGTGTGCGCGTTATGTCAAGATACAGTATTGTGACGCTACGCATGTTGCAGTGCCACAGATGTGCAGCGTGCACAATAATGCATGTGACGTTCATTTGTGATGTGTGTTGTTACGTGCCATAACCTGCTCTAGAAGGTACCTTAACCTAAGGCACCTTAAGGTATCTCATAAGGCACGTAAAAACGTCCGTCACAACACATGTCAGAAAAGAACGTCACATGCTTTATTGTGCGCGCTGCACGACTGCAGCACTCCAAACGTGCCAGCAACTGCAAAACGTGTGTTGCGGCACTATGCACATACACTTCAATGCGCGTACACTGCAATACTGCGTCATAACGTAATGTGTATAATACAGCAGACAAGATGGCCGCCCGTTCAAGGAAGCCAGCTTTCATGGGCTCAGAGCTGGAGGTGCTCGGGCACCTCATTTGCCTGCGTCAGAGGCGCCTGATCCCAGGCTTCTCCAGGAGGAAGGACCTCAGCATAGGTCAGGAGGGCCTGGGAGCGGGTGACAAGACAATTTAATGCGTCAGCCAATCACCTACGTGAGGTAAGTGCATGGCGGCAGGTCACACAATCCAAGGAGTGCAAGCTAGTAGCCAGCAATCAACACACATATCATACAAGCACACCATGGTAAAAGGACAGGTCAGTGATCACCCCTGGGACCAATGTAAGTGCGCCTGCTGCTGTGTGCACTTCTGCCCTACACCCAGGAGGCCACAGGCCTATTGACTGGGGTCTGTGGTCAATCCTGGTGCTACTGTAGGTGCACCTGCTAATGTGTGTGGTTCTGCCCTAATCCCAGGTGGCCTCAGGCTCACCAACAGGTGTTTGTAGTTAATTCTGTTGTTAATGTAGGTGCGCCTGCTTATGTGTGCTGGTCGTCCCCACTCCCATGGGATCTCGGCCTCAGGACTATAGACAGGGGTCTGTGGTTAATCCTGGTGTTATTGTAGTTGCGCCTGTTCATGTGTAGAGGTCTGCCCTACCCAAAGGAGGCCTCAGGCCTATTAACAGGTGTCTGTGGTCAATCCTGGTGCTATTGTAGGTGTGGCTGCTCATGTGTGCAGTTCTTCCCTAATCCCAGGTGGCCTCAGGCCCACTGACAGGTGTTTGTGATTAATCCTGGTGTTATTGTAGGTGTGCCTGCTTATGTGTGCTGGTCGTCCACACTCCCAGGTGGCCTCAAGGTCAATTGCAGGGGTCTGGGGTCATTCCTGGTGCTATTGTAGGTGCCCGTGCTCATGTGTGCAGAAATGCTCCACTCCCAGGAGGCCTCAGGCCTACCGACAGGTGTTTGTGGTTAATGCTGTTGTTAATGTAGGTGTGCCTGCTTATGTGTGCTGGTCGCCCCCACTCCCATGGGGCCTCAGGGCTATAGACAGGGGTCTGTGGTTAATCCTGGTGTTATTGTAGGTGTGCCTGCTCATGTGTACAGGTCTGCCCTACCCCCAGGAGGCCTCAGGCCTATTAACAGGAGTCTGTGGTCAATCCTGGTGCTATTGTAGGTGCGGCTGCTCATGTGTGCAGGTCTGCCCTACTCCCAGGTGGTCTCAGGCCCACCGACAGGTGTTTGTGGTTAATCCTAGTGTTATTGTAGGTTTGTCTGCTTATATGTGCTGGTCACCCCCACTCCCATGGGGCCTCAGGACTATAGACAGGGGTCTGTGGTTAATCCTGGTGCTATTGAAGGTGCGCCTGCTCATGTGTTCAGGTCTGCCCTACTCCCATGTGGCCTCAGGCCCACCGACAGGTGTTTATGGTCAATCCTGACGTTATTGTAGGTGTGTCTGCTTATGTGTGCGGGTCACCCCCACAACCAGGTGGCCTCAGGGTCAATAACAGGTGTCTGTGGTCATTCCTGGTGCTATTGTAGGTGCGCCTGCTCATGTGTGCAGATCCTCCCCACTCCCAGGAGGCCTCAGGCCCACCGACAGGTGTTTGTGGTTAATCCTGCTGTTCATGTACTTGCGTCTGCTTATGTGTGCTGGTCGCCCCCACTCCCATGGGGCCTCAGGACTATAGACAGGGGTCTCTGGTTAATCCTGGTGCTATTGAAGGTGCTCTTGCTCATGTGTGCAGGTCTGCCCTACTCCCAGGTGGCCTCAGGCCCACCGACAGGTGTTTGTGGTTAATCCTGGCATTAATGTAGGTGCGCCTGCTTATATGTGCTGGTCGCCCCCACTTCCAGGTGGTCTCAGGGCCAATGACAGGGGTCTGTGGTCATTCCTGGGGCTATTGTAGGTGTGCCTGCTCAAATGGGCAGGTCTGCCCTACTCCCAGGAGGCCTCAGGCCTATGGACAGGGGTCTGTGGTCAATTCTGGTGCTATTGTAGGTGCGGCTAAAGATCTGTGCAGGTCTGCCCTACCCCCAGGAGGCCTCAGGCCTTTTAGCAGGGGTCTGTGGTAAATCCTGGTGCTATTGTAGATGTGGCTGCTCATGTGTGTAGGTCTGCCCTACTCCCAGGAGGCCACAGGCCTATTGACAGGGGTCTGTGGTCAATCCTGGTGCTACTATAGGCGTACCTGCTAATGTGTGTGGGTCTGCCCTAATCCCAGGTGGCCTCAGGCTCACCAACAGGTTTTTGTAGTTAATTCTGTTGTTAATGTAGGTGCGCCTGCTTATGTGTGCTGGTCGCCCCCACTCCCATGGGATCTCGGCCTCAGGACTATAGACAGGGGTCTGTGGTTAATCCTGGTGTTATTGTAGTTGTGCCTGTTCATGTGTACAGGTCTGCCCTACCTAGGGTTACCAACTTTTTCACCGAGAAAAACCCGACACCTGTGGCTCGCCATGCTCCACCCATTCTCCGCCCCTAGTCCCACCCCTGCCCCGCCCCCAGCCCCACCCACAAAAATTACAGAGGATACGTGTAGGCTAACTTCCTTGGTCAGATAATAATTAAACTGGGAACCCCAAAATCCAAACATGAAATGTACAACACTGGAGAAATAAAACTATAAAGTAATTTCCTCTTGCACTAAACAAAAACACAAAGATGTTATCAATACACACTTCCCAGACCAAACATATTCCAGCTAATAAATTCAAAATAAAAAGTATTTTTCTACCTTCTGTTTGGGCGTTTTATTTTTCAGTTGCAATTGCTCCAGTCACTTTCTTCTGGTTTCTTCGTGTCTTCTGCGAGCTATCCATTTGTCCTTTCTTCTCTTTTAGATGTTTTCCATTCTCTCTCTATTTCTGCTTTAACATACTGATTGTTTCCCTTTTGCTCTTTCCCCCAATTCTTTCCTTATTCCTTTATCATCCATTTAAATTTCACCCTTCCATTCTCAAGGCCCTCACTCTCCCAATACCCAGCCCATCATAGACTTTTCTTCCACACAAAATATTTTTTCCCCTCTCCACTCATTCCCCATCTATTCTAGTCCTCCCCCAAAATCAGTTCCCTTATAGTTCTAGACCCACCCAGCATCCACTCCCTTCTAATCCCATTCTCCCATGCCCCACATCAGCCCATTTCCAGTGCTAGCCCTCACATCACAGACCATTTCCAGTCCTAGCCCCCCCCCATCACAGCCCATTTCCAGTCCAAGTCCCCCATCACAGCCTATTTCCAGTCCTAGGCCCCCCCCCATCACATCCCATTTGCAGTCGGAGTCCCCCCGCACCATCACAGCCCATTTGCAGTCCTACCCCCCCCCCACCATCACAGTCCATTTGCAGTCCTAGCCCCCCTAATCACAGCCTATTTCCAGTCCAAGTTCCCCCTCCCTCCACCATAGCCCATTTCCAGTCCAAGTTCCCCGCCCCCCATAGCCCTTTTCCAGTCCAGGTCCCCCTCCCCATCACAACCCATTTCCAGTCCATGTTCCCCCCCCATAGCCCTTTTCCAGTCCAGGTCCCCCTCCCCATCAAAACCCATTTCCAGTCCATGTCCCCCCCCCACATAGCCCTTTTACAGTGCAGGTCCCCCTCCCCATCACAGCACTTTTGTTTCCAGTCCAATGCCCCCCCATAGCCCTTTTCCAGTCCAGGTCCCCCCCCTTCACATACCATTTCCAGTCCAAGTCCCCCTAATCACAGCCTATTTCCAGTCCAAGTTCCCCCTCCCTCCACCATAGCCCATTTCCAGTCCAAGGTCCCCCCCCCCATAGCCCTCTTCCAGTCCAAGTCTCCCCCCTCCCCGCCCTTTTCCAGTCCAGGTCCCCCTCCCCATCAAAACCCATTTCCAGTCCATGTCCCCCCCCCCCCAAAGCCCTTTTACAGTCCAGGTCACTTCCCATCACCCCCAATTACTTTCCAGTCCAAGTCCGCCCCCCCCCATAGCCCTTTTCCGGTCCAGGTCCCCCCCCCCATCACAACCCATTTCCAGTCAAATTCCCCCTCCTAGCCGTTTTCCAGTCAATTCCCCCTCCCCCCATCACAGCCCCGGCAGTCCTTGGCCTCCCCCCCCACACCCGCGGCTGTCTGAGGCTTTAGAGGGAGCCGGGGAAGCCCGCGCGAGGCCCCGGCTCCCTCTGAACAGCCGCCAGCGTGAAGAGCCTTTTCCTTCACGCTGGCGGCTGTTCCTGTGAAGCCACGAATGCTGGGAAAGGTTAAAGGGCATTGCCTTTAACCTTTCCCACCAATCGCGGCTTCACAGGAACAGCCGCCAGCGTGAAGGTAAAGGCTCTTCACGCTGGCAGCTGTTCAGAGGGAGCCGGGGCCTCGCGCGGGCTTCCCCGGCTCCCTCTGAAGCCCTCAGGGTTGGGAGAAAAGCCGGTTTTTTTGCTCTGGCTGCTCCCGATCTTGCGGCCAGAGCAAAAAACCCGGCTTTTCAAGGGCCGGTTTTGCCTCTGCGCCGGCAGCCGGCCTAGCCATGGAAAAACCAAACAGGCCGGCTGAAAACCGGCCAGTTGGTAACCCTAGCCCTACCCAAAGGAGGCCTCAGGCCTATTAACAGGTGTCTGTGGTCAATCCTGGTGCTATTGTAGGTGTGGCTGCTCATGTGTGCAGGTCTTCCCTAATCCCAGGTGGCCTCAGGCCCACTGACAGGTGTTTGTGATTAATCCTGGTGTTATTATAGGTGCGCCTGCTTATGTGTGCTGGTCGTCCCCACTCCCAGGTGGCCTCAAGGTCAATGGCAGGGGTCTCTGGTCATTCCTGGTGCTATTGTAGGTGCGCGTGCTCATGTGTGCAGATCCGCCCCACGCCCAGGAGGCCTAAGGCCCACCGACAGGTGTTTGTGGTTAATGCTGTTGTTAAGGTAGGTGCGCCTGCTTATGTGTGCTGGTCGCCCCCACTCCCATGGGGCCTCAGGGCTAAAGACAGGGGTCTGTGGTTATTCCTGGTGTTATTGTAGGTACACCTGCTCATGTGTACAGGTCTGCCCTACCCCCAGGAGGCCTCAGGCCTATTAACATTAGTCTGTGGTCAATCCTGGTGCTATTGTAGGTGCGGCTGCTCATGTGTGCAGGTCTGCCCTACTCCCAGGTGGCCTCAGGCCCACCGACAGGTGTTTGTGGTTAATCCTAGTGTTATTGTAGGTTTGTCTGCTTATGTGTGCTGGTCACCCCCACTCCCAGGTGGCCTCAGGACTATAGACAGGGGTCTGTGGCTAATCCTGGTGCTATTGAAGGTGCGCCTGCTCATTTGTTCAGGTCTGCCCTACTCCCAGGTGGCCTCAGGCCCACCGACAGGTGTTTATGGTTAATCCTGGCATTATTGTAGGTGTGTCTGCTTATGTGTGCTGGTCACCCCCACTCCCAGGTGGCCTCAGGGCCAATAACAAGGGTCTGTGGTCATTCCTGGTGCTATTGTAGGTGCGCCTTCTCATGTGTGCAGATCCGCCCCACTCCCAGGAGGCCTCAGGCCCACCGACAGATGTTTGTGGTTAATCCTGTTGTTCATGTACTTGCGTCTGCTTATGTGTGCTGGTTGCCCCCACTCCAATGGGGCCTCAGGACTATAGACAGGGGTCTGTGGTTAATCCTGGTGCTATTGAAGGTGCTCTTTCTCATGTGTGCAGGTCTGCCATACTCCCAGGTGGCCTCAGGCCGACAGGTGTTTGTGGTTAATCCTGGCATTAATGTAGGTGCGCCTGCTTATATGTGCTGGTTGCCCCCACTTCCAGGTGGTCTTAGGGCCAATAACAGGGGTATGTGGTCATTCCTGGTGCTATTGTAGGTGTGCCTGCTCAAATGGGCAGGTCTGCCCTACTCCCAGGAGGCCTCAGGCCTATGGACAGGGGTCTGTGGTCAATTCTGGTGCTATTGTAGGTGCGGCTACAGATCTGTGCAGGTCTGCCCTACCCCCAGGAGGCCTCAGGCCTTTTAGCAGGGGTCTGTGGTAAATCCTGGTGCTATTGTAGATGTGGCTGCTCATGTGTGTAGCTCTGCCCTACTCCCAGGTGGCCTCAGGCCCACCAACAGGGGTCTGTGGTTAATCCTATTGCTATTGTAGGTGCGCCGGCTTATTTGTGCAGATCCGCCCCATTCCCACGAGGCCTCAGGGCTATAGACGGGGTCTTTGGTTACTCCTGGTGATAATGTAGGTGTGCCTGCTTATGTGTGCTGGCTGTCCCCACTCACAGGTGGCCCAAGGTCACTACCGAGAGGTCTACCCCCAGGTGGACCCAGGTTTATAGAGGTCTATATGTCTGGCCATGGTGACCACATATGTTGAGAAATCATGTCCCTGTCCCACAATATGCCATGTTGCCATACCACGTCTCATCTGCCATGGGGTAATAAAGAAAGGTTTTTTTTAAACCTGAAAAACTCTGCCACTCTGGTATCTGTTTCTTTGGCTCTATTGTATCTTACAGATACTTCGTTGCTTTCTTTGGCCCCCTTTCCCACAACATGCCATGTTGCCATACCACGTCTCAGATGCCATGTGTATGGCCAGCCATGACATTTAGTAGGAAACACCTGTCTACAATGGTTATCCACATGTTCAGCAACGTCGCCAATGGCTACTGTGGCACGAGCGGATGCAGTCGCATCATATGATAGCCACATGTAGTTATCATTTCGAAAGATGTAGCAGACATACAGATACAGCACATATGTTTAGGATGTGGCGCATGCCCCAACCCCTCCCTCGGCAACTCAACACACAAATACAGGTATCATACGGCACAGCCTGTACTATGTTCATGATCAGCAGCATGACAATGCCATATATGCCATGGGGCGAACATGTTATGCCAAGGTATGCCATCAGGTAGGCATAACGTTCCAGTGTGGTGGCACACAGGAAACATAGGGATAAACCACATATGCCCAGCCACACTCGCAAACAAGCATATGACATTGCCGTTGGATAGCATTGCACCATCAGTGTACAGTGGGAGCATCATCCTGCTGCACACAGCCATGTTCCTGTAGCCACTGTTAAAAATTTTTTTCTTTCTAAAGCCTTAAACACTGAAAATATATTTTTTAAAAGGTTGTTCTTAAAGCTCTTCTCGTTTGTTCTTAAAGCTCTTCTTGTCCTTAAAGTTGTCCCCAACGCCTACATATGGTACCGCTATTGCGTTTCACCAAACGTTTCTTCAGGGGTTTTCTTAAGACTTTCTATAAAATAAAGCACAAAAAAGAACACCACTCAAAATCTATTTTTACCTATGTTTAGTACCCCACTCCCTATTAAATGCTATATTCTATATTTACATACCTCATAAACACCTCAAAAAGGAAAGAACATGAATAAGACAAAACGATGCTGCCCACGTCTCAATTGAATTCTCCAAAAGACGCCGCGCATGTGGAAACCCTACCTACCTCCCCTTTTTTTACCGAAGCCAAAATTTACCTAATATGTGGCACCTGTAAGATGTTCTCACAAAGATCACTAACTATATGAGCTTGGAAACTATGATGACAGTTATTATCCTTGTTGGGATAAAACCCTTAGCAATTACTAATGGGACTTGACCTTAAAATGTAAAGAAATCACATGCAGAGTGCTTCCCCTCAAACACATGCTCTCCAATCTATATATGCATTTAGCCCCCCTGGAGGTGTTGAGGCCAAATTGAAAATCCATCTCTGTTCCCATATTATTAACAGCTGTTCAGCTGTCTTATCTCCTCTGCCCATTTCAATTTTGTCTATACAATGACACTTTAAATCTTCAAATTTAGGTTTATAATTCAAACAATATTCTACTATTGGAGCCTCTATCACTTCATGCTTCAAACGTTTTTTATGTTCTCCCATCCTTATTTTGGGCGGGATGGGAGAACATGCCAACGTACGCCCTCGCCAGGCAAGGATCTAAGACCTGACCTCAAGCCACGGACTGGCCGGTCACATGCCATACAGAGTTTTGGTCATGTTCCTGGGTGCCCTACATTTCTTTGCCTCTGGCTGTTTCCAGTCATCGGTGTCCACAGTGGGTGGGATGAGCCGGCCCACCTTCTCACGCTGTCTCCACCAGGTACTGCAGGCCATGGTCAGCCGGATAAGGAATTACATTACAATTCCTAACAATAGGCAACAGTGGGGGGCCCTGAACCTGGCCTTTGAGCAAATTGCAGGGATACCACACGTGATGGGCGCTATTGATTGCACACATGTTGCCCTGGTCCCGCCCAGAGACAGGGAGGCAGTCATCCGCAACTGCAAACACTACCATTCCCTGAATGTGCAGGTTATATGTGATGCAAATATGTGTATTCTGATTGTGGTTCCTAGGTTTACAGGGTCCACCCATGACTCCTATATCTTGCATCACTTGGCACTTTTCAACCAGTTTGAGATTGGACAGTATGAGGACTGTGTCCTGCTGGGTGGGTATTTCTCATCTCTAATGTGCACATGGTGTCCCTGTGTCCTGGGGTGCTTGTCAACTCTCACGGGTGGGCCAGGGTCACCTGTGGTTTGCTGTGAGACCCTTATGATTGGTTTGTGTTGTGGTGGTAGAGCGCTGACCCTGTTTGGAGTTGTGCCCACTATCACACCATGTCACTCTCTCCAGGGACATGTTCACATACCTTTGTGGGTTTCTACAATGACATATGTCTAATATATGTGTGTCATGGCTCTTCTGGGTGTCTCTGCACACATGTGGTTTCCATTGGTGTTTGGTATTGCTGCTCTGTTGCACGGGCCTTTTAGACAGTGAATTTATGGGCACATTTGGTGTGTTCATTCTATGGTGGTGTGCAACACCTTTAAGTTGACAACTACGGCTCTCAGCCTCAGACTTACCGTATACGCACATGTAAATCTGTCTGCCTTTGTGGTGTGTCCCTAGTCGTCTGTGTGTGCAATCTGTGTCTGTGTGATAACTTGGGGGGAGGGGGTAGATTTGCTGTCTGTTTTTTTCCTGCGGTACTGTGTATTGGGAGCCCATTTGCCTTTGACCATTTTGACCAATTTACGTTGTTATATTTGTGTTGATACTTTACAACACACATGTATGCTTCATGTATGTCAACAGTGTTTTGTTGTTTCTGCCATCTTGACTGGACTCATCAGGTATATGTTACTGTAACACCTGCTGTGTGTGAACAGTATCATGGCCGTCACATGCTTGCACACATGTGCATCTCTGCCCATGTCCAAGGTGCATTGACGTGTGTCTGCCTGATGTGTTCACAACTGCCGCTAATGCCTTTCGGGTACAGGTAGTTGGTCACGTATTTGGTGTGGACACAGATGATGTGTGTTGCCCTCATTACCCTTCCCCAGTGTTCTGTGTATCAAACCTCCAGACACGGCACATAACTGTTGTGTGCCATCATGTACTGTCATATGTTTGTTTCATTGTTGGATCTGTTGTTGGTTTGCACCTACATGCTTGTGTACATGTGTGTGAACATCAGTTCCTGATTAACCTTTCCACATTTCATTCTGCAGGTGATGCTGGATATGGGTGTCGTGCCTGGTTGCTGACCCTTTTGCGTCTTTCACAGACACGTGCAGAGATGAGGTACAATGAGGCCCATGCCTCCTGCCACTCAGTCATCGAGCACACCTTTGGTGTTTTGAAGAGTTGCTTCAGGTGTCTGGATAAGACCGGCGGGGCCTTACAATACCTACCCATGACTATGGCATAGATCATTCTGGCCTGTTGCATTCTGCACAACATTGCTCTCAGGCACAATATCCCAGTCAAAATTAATCCGGATCTGGGAGATGATCCTACGTGCCATCCTGTACATGCCCGTGGTGACACACGTGTGGGCACAGCGATCAGGCAACATCTGATTAATGAGCTCTTCTCATGTAAGTCCTGCATATGTGGGGAAATGCAAATGGGTATACATGTACATGCTGCCATGTATGTTCCAACACTATATAATGACATATGTATGTTTCACTTGTGTTTGTGACTCCACAGAATATGCTGTTGGACCTGCCTGGTGCTGTGGTGCAGTGAAAACAGTGTGTACATCATTCAACATGCAGGAGACTAGGGTAGGTAGACATACAGGTAACTGTACTGTAGGGACAATGCAGTATAGCACATGTATGATGTTATCTGTCCACTGCACATATGTTGTTGTACACCTCTTTGACATGCGCCCCCATACCCCATATGTTCATGTTGGCATACATATGCCCGTGTGTTCCTCACCTGTTCATGTGTTTCACCACTGTATTTGGGACCCATCCAACTGAGATGGGTGTGTCTACAGGTCATAGGTGTTATGGTGGTGAATGACATGTACACCCTTCCCTGACATTGTGGTGTTAACCAACATCAATATATCGTTGCACGGACTGTTATAATTATCTCCACTGAGCTTGGATTGTGGACAGACAGGCCTTATGCTACTGGAGGCATGCTTATCTTGTCATACATGTGTGTGTGTATGTGTTTTGGCCGTGTCTATGTAATGATACACTGTGCAGTCATATAGCTTTATCTTGTGATGGGATGTGTCTGGACACCTGTGGAGTGGTGATCAATGTGCTATTTTTACCTTTCTGATGTTGACCTTGTGAACATTGTGTGCATGTGTTCTGTGTTGTTGACTGACCTATCTCTTGTATGCTGACAGACCACTACACATCAACATTTCAGTTTCACACATGTCACTATACTTTTGACATATGACAATGATGGCTGCACATGCAGACATGGTCATTTAACACATTTCAATGACATATTCTGCATTTACTATGATGTCTTGAAGACTTTGACTGCATCTGACAGTCGCTATCAGAACTTGCTGCACACAGACGGTAGGTTGCACCTTGGATCGTTTGTGATTGACATCAACCTTTGCATGTTTGTGTTTAGCTGTTTGTTTCATCATGCTTTTTTGTGGGGTCTATGTGCACCAACACTGATGGACATGATATGGACCTCTGAGATGCCTGTGGGACATGGGCATAGCCATGACCATGTCGAGATGACAACCTGGTCTGCAGTGCCATTTCCTAATGTCCTCGACATGCAATGTGCTCTGTATTGTGATCATGTACTGTTTGCATGTCTGATGTTTCATTATGTACATATTAATGTTTTACTCCCTGCAATGTGACCTAATGTTGTGTGACGCATACCATAATGGTGTTTCTCTTCCTTTTATCACAGGGTACAGGCAACACACACATCACATCTACTACACTCCATTTGCAGTCACCATCACACACTTGTTGGAGGACACAGCAACACCATACATCGGTCCCTGGGAGATGGTGTCATATGGTGATGGACCTATGCGAGTGGGAAACATGCCTATGATGGACATTATTGTTGGACTGGTACTTTGTGCATCACAAGGATGACCAACACACTGTTGCTGCCCTGCTCTCTCTGGGTGTCATGTTCATCGCAGGAGACACACGTCACCTTTTGACATACTGTGGCGCATTGAGATGTGACATGTGACTATGCATGCACAGGGATTCAAGGACAGTCTTAACAGGACATGTATGGTTGCAGACACCATTTGCACTGTGGGCACTGTGTACTGGTCTGTACATGTGCAGCAGGGGCTCACATGCTCACTGCATGTCGGTCGTAAATCTATCTGACATTGTGATTGTGTGTGTGGCCTATGTGTGTGTCCTGCATCGCTGGATATCATCATATGTTTGGATCAACAGGAGCATACAGCCATGTGTGTGCCACAAGAGGAATATTGTGTAGGTCCTGTTTTATTTGTCTGGCTACCTTACACTTGGACATGATACTCTGTTTGTCACCACACCACAGTGATGTGTGCCAACATCTTGGATTGCTGTTTGACCCTCACAAGGGGTGTTACTGTGCATCTGGGGCAGCACTCTGTCATGGTTCAACGTATATGGTGCATGTGCATGTGACTGAATATGTTGGTACACCAGTGCATGTGCCGATGTGGATTTGGTGTGGGTTAGTGTACCATTGTTGACCTTTCTTTCTATGTCCACATGCATGTTATTGTGTTTTGTTACTGTACAGATGTGATGCTCTACATTGATGTACATACAAATCATTACATGTCTGCACAGTCATATTTATCTCATGACATTGTGCCACTCACATTGCATGGGCACCTTTGCAGTGTAGCAGTTGGTGTGTCCATTTTCTACCTGTATTTGTGCATTTCACGTACCTTGACATAGGTGTGATGCTTCTGTATCCACAGCACCCATTGCAGCAGGCCTTCTGCATAGTGCTATCTCTGCATGTCTGTGTGGTTCTGTTTTGTATGTTCTTGGCAACATTTACCTCTTGTACCTGTATCCATGTCCTCATTTTGCATTGTATCACTGTTTTTGGACCCGTTTGTGCATTAAAGGTGTGTATTTGTCTGGGTATCTGACTTATGCTCTTTCTCGGCACAATACATACTGTTTTTCAGGCCATCTACACTGCTGTATGACCCACTGATACACACACATATGGTCTATACAGCTGTGGGGTTGTGCTGGGGCATTTGGACATGACATCATTGTCATGTTTGTGCATTTGCTTGTGCACTGCAAATCCACATCTCTGCATGGCAGCATGACATTACATCTCTGTATCTTCCTTTCCTAACTTATCACTTTGTGGTTGTGGGGTCAGCTTGGTATACCTGCCTAGACCATGCTCCCTGTCAGTTGTGTGGCCTGACACATATTTCATGGCTGACACACCTATCAGAGCACTCACATGGCCATGGTACAGTTGGTGGACATGGGACACATGTTACGGTCACTTTGTCCTGTTCATCTTATGATGACTCGTGCACAGGTGTTTGACACTGACAGCTATACATGTGCAGACATTCTGGCCAGGTATGTTGGAGCATCAACCATGCGCCATGTATTCTCTTGCTATTGCAGTGATGATGCAGATGACACACTTTGGTGCCATCTGGATCACTCACAGCACAATAACCCCAGACCACCTTTGTGATCATTGCCCAGTATGGGTGTTTTATCATACACAGGATGTGTGAGGTGTCTCCAACGTTGTGCTGCTGCATTCCTGCCCACAGATGGTTTCACTGATATCCACATAGGTATTGCAGTCTAACACAGTTACATTCTTCACTCCCATATGCCTGGCCATTTGCATGTGAGCTCATTTTGACCATTGTGGCTTTTTTTGGGTGGGGTTTTCTACTACTTAGCCACATGCATGGTCAGGCTGGTGCCAGTATATCCTCACCTGGGAAGTGAATCAGGGACATAGCTGGCATTGGTGTATGTTGGCACTGGTGCTGACAGTGGCGGTGGGGTGGATTACAGATGCACCTGCCTCCTTGTCTACACATCATCAACGGTAGAGCTATTCATGTCATGGGGTGGTGGGGTGGTGGGGTGGTGGGGTGGCCTAATGGTTCATGCACTGGCTTGGGAACCAGGTGACCAGGATTCAATTCCCACTGGCATTCCATGTGGTCTTGGGCAGGTCACTTCACCTTTCATTGCTCAGACAGGATCCAGGTTATCAATGTCCCTCTTTAATGTACATTACCAGGTTTAAGTTACAATGTAAACCACTTTGATTGATATGATAAAGCAGTATTGGAAAACTGTTAAATAACTAGTTACATACATATGTCTGTACACTTGCAAACATTTTGATGTGTATGCTTTTTCAGGTTTATGTGTCCTGTATTGATAGGCAGGTATGTTTTTGTGGACATTTCATAACTGATGTGTGTTGGGTCCTCATCATGCACCACCTACTGTCTACATGCACGCATATGTGACTATGGCATTTGGGGCATGCAACTGCATGGGGGGGGGGGGGCTGCTGAGCAGTACACACCATGCAGCTCCTAGACATGATCTGTCCTGCTCATCATCTGTGGACGGTCCAGTGACTGTTTGTGTGACATGTTGGACACACATTTGTCTCTGCAGCTGCATCACCACACTGACCAATGTATTTAGTGGTATACTGCTGATGTACATGGCCCACCTGAGCTCACATCCTTGAACGGTGGCAGCTGTCTGTGTGCCAGTCATTTGTCACCTCACAGGGAGCTACGGGTTTCCATACATACATTCCCTTTGGTGTAACATATTTGCATTGTGCTTGTTGTGGTTGTTTGGGATAGTGGTTACAGACGTGCATTGAGCCATCATAGGTTGTGGGTTTGATTTCCACATGTTCCTTTCCTTTTATTTTCTTGTGTTCTGCTAACCTTACCATACAATGGCTGCAGCTTTGTCACTTCTCCTCACACACTATCCTTCTCTTCACTGTGCACTACTGTGTGCCCTCCATGCAGCCTATCCATCACATATTAGCTGTTACATATGGTCCCTTTCATTTGGGCTGCCTGGGTGGGCAGTTGGCTCAATGGTTTGGTATTGCTGTTGGTAAGTTGTGTTTGGACTCTTCAGTGTAGCGGTTTGATTCTTATAGACTCCTTTTTGGATCTCTTCCCCATTTTGCCCTTGTACACACACCATCCACATGGCTGGCCCTTCAGACTGGCCCCTGATGCCCTTTCAGTTTAATTTGTTTACTCTTCTGCATACTGTTTTCACTGCATACCATTTCATGGTGGGTGTGCATGTGTTTATCTGTGGCTCACGTCCCAATTACAGACTGTGATATCAGATGTAGCCTGCTGTTCTGCATGTGCATCGCATCATGGCTACTGGTGGGGTTACCCTATCCTGACACACAGCAGACATTAAGTGTGGTGCCCTGCAGTGTTTTTGTATCCAGCCATTGCTGTGGAACTCAACCTGGGGGTGTAGCCTAGTGGTTTGTGCAATAACTTTCTGGGAAAGGGTCATGGGTTCAATTCTTCCTTGTTTTTTTCTCTTGTTTATGGCTATACTTCCAATACAATTTTCATGCCTGTGACAGTTACATCTCTGCAGATCTGTGCTGACAGCACGTCACACCCTCACCACAGTTGCCAACCATCCTTCAGTCCATCTATCTGCGTCTGTCTTAACCTGAGGCGCCTTATAAGGTGCCTTATCCTAGGGCGCCCTATAAGTTGCATGAACCTAAGGTGCCTTATGAGGTGCCTTAGGTTAGGGCACCTTATAGAGCACCCTAGTGTAAGATGTCTTATAGAGCGCCTTATAGGGTGCCCTAATATAAGGCGCCTTATAGGGCGCCCTGGGATATGGCGCCTTAGGTTAGGGCGCTTTGTCAGCCTTCACGTGCCCTGTTTGTCCCCTTGCCATGCACTATCCCTTTAACATCTGTTAGATGGCCAGGCATCCTTTAACTCACAGAAACTGGCCAGGGCGCCCTGTATCGCATGATAATGGCTCAGGTTACCTTAATGCCGCACCGCCCACTTCCTTATATGACGTTGGTAACATTACTGCTGCACTTAACGCCTGTAACATTAGCGCACCTTAGTAAACATACCCCTTAGTCTTTGAAAATGGGAAATAAATTATACAATTGAACTCAATTACATGTCATTGTTCTTGAATAGTTTTTAACTATGTCACCATCTGTACTCTTCATCCGTTGGGGCCCTGGACACACTTGGCAGCTCTCCAAACTGCAGGATTTCTTCTTTCTTCTTGCTTCACTTGTAAAAGAAAACCTACTGCAAACTACCCCTTCCTCAACTTATTTCTCCACCCTTCCCTTATACCAGGTCAATCCCTCAATTTACTTGGTGGATATAACAGCTTGCAAGCCTTTACAGTTCAGTAGACCTGAAATAATAAATAGAGAAACTGGAAATTGTATGAGAAATGTGTTGATCAGGAGAAATAAAAAATTAAGGATTATCATACAGACCCACAGACACTCCCAAATGTACTACCTCACACCCTCTTATAGCAGCATACTCTACCTCAAACTCAATCCTTTCTTATTCAAGTCGCCCTTACTACCATTCTCTTTATTTGTCAACAAACTCTTAATTCCAATCCTTATTATTTTTTATTATTTACTCCTTTTGCATCCATAACCCACCAGGATACCTAGCTAACTTCTTTCTTCTTCCCTCCCACTTCTATCTTTCTACCTCTCCTACACTAAAAAACCCCCCACCTAAACCTCTGATATACTATTAATTAAACCTATTAATCGCTTTATCTCCTCCCCCCCCCCCTTAAGGGTTCTTCCCCATTTATGTCCCACTTACCCTTTCCTTATTTCCATACTGAATTATTTGACTGAAATCACATTTAACTATTTTAAACCACTCTCCCTTTAAATTGTATAAGGGTTTTATTTAGATTAAACTTCTTTCTACCCCATCTTCCTTCTCTTTCCTGGTCTATGAAGTCTCTTTGCAAATTCTCAGAAAGAAATATGCAGAGAAAATGGGAAAATAGGAGAAAATGTTATAATTGTGGTCAGGTAGGACACATACGCAGAGAGTGTACAGTACGCACTGCCTTGATGTCAGGAAAAGAGAAACCCCTAGGGGAGGGATTTCTGCTGAAGGTCCGAGTGGAAGGGGTAGAGGCTCTGGCACTGCTTGACTCCGGTGCAGACCAGAGTATGGTCTCCCAGAAGCTGTGGAAGACCATCAGTAACCATGACCGATCCGCCCGGAGCCAAGCAGATGGAAGAGTAAAAGTAAGATGTGTACATGGGGCATCCTCGTATTATCCTGTGCATAAAGTGTCTGTAACAGGCTTGGGGATTGATGAGGAAGTACGCGTGGCAGTCATACCACGACTTCCTCGGGATATTGTTTTAGGGAGAGATTGGCCTCCATTTCAAAAAAGAGTTAAGAAGAGGCTTAACTGAGAGAACAGGCCTAATTTCTACCAGGTCCCAGGCCAAAGTTCCTGGAAGAGGGGTTAGTCCAGTAGATGAGGAAGCTGAAGCTCCTGAGGGTGAAGAAGAAGCCCAAGAATGTGAGAATGACGGGGGAGAGGAGGTACAGGATATACTTCCCTCTCATGAGGATTTGCTGAATATTCCCTCTAAGGATAGGAAAGGAAAGGCTGAGAGGCGCCACGAGAGAAGGCATAGGTCCCAAGCGAGGGCAGAGCTGGAAGCAGGGGAGGGGTTGCCCTGGGTCCCAGCGGAACTTGTCCGAAAATTCCCTTCCTTCCCTAGAGAGCAGAGAGATGATCCTGCATTAAAAAGGGCATTTGAGTATGCTCAAGAGAATAGGACCATCTTGCCTAGGTTCTTTTTAGAGGATGAAATATTGTACAGGGAGAGCACAGACCCGTGTACAGGCACTGTAAGGAAACAGTTGGTCGTGCCTACTACCTTTAAGGCGGTAGTCCTGCGATTGGCACATGACCATCCTGTAGGCTGCCATAAAGGCACACAGGGGACATTGGACCAGATATTGGCCCAATTTTATTGGCCCGGGGTCTTCAAGGAGACAGCCCGCTATTGCGCGTCCTATCTCGCTTGCCAGCGAGTCCCACTTGCCAGCGAGTCCCGCTTGCCAGCGAGTCCCGCTTGCCAGCTTGCCAGCGAGTCACAGCTACTAAGCTGTACCCATGATACCTACGCCTACTATTTCAACCCCAGTTCGTCGGTTAGCGATGGACATCGTAGGACCCATCGTTAAAACGCCAAGAGGTTTCCAGTACATACTGGTGATCATAGACCAAGCAACTCGTTTTCCATGGGCCATTCCATTACGTAACATCTCAGCCAAGACCATAGCCCTCGAGCTTATAAAGCTGTTTTGTGAAATCGGATTTCCCCAGTAAATTCTGACAGATCAGGGGAGCAATTTTTTTTTTAATTTTTTTTTTATTTTATATTTTTGAATTTCAATTTACATTCAAGAATACATCTTGAAGCAGAAATTGAGAAGGGTATATATCAGGGGAGCAATTTCACCTCGAAACACTTAGCTAGGGTATGGGACGCTTTTGGGGTACGGCATATCCGGACCTCCGCCTATCATCCTCAGGCTAACGGATTAGTAGAGAGGATGAATCCGTCAATTAAACAGATGTTATGATGAAGCCTAGAAGGGAAAATGGCCGAATGGGATAATGTACTCCCATTTGTCTTATACGCGTGCTGAGAGCGCATACAAGCGTCTTTAGGGGCATCGCCCTACGAGCTTTTATTTGGCCGGGTTCCAAGGGGGATATTGGATATCCTAAGGGAACAATGGGTTGAACCTGATGAAGCAGAGATAGGGGTACCCCAGTTTCTTAGGGATCTTAGGAGTCAACTAGAGAGGACCTCCCGAGTATCTATAGAAAATTTGCAGGCTAGCCAACGCCGGCAAAAACATTATTATGATCGGGGAACCAAGACACGACAGTTAGAAGTCGGAGATAAGGTACTAGTCCTAGTAGCAGAGGCTGGTCCCAAATTTGAATCCAGATGGATAGGACCCTGTACAGTGGTGGAAAAGGTTGGTCCCGTCTCCTATAAGGTGGAGAATGAAAAGGGGTGGCGACAAGTATACCACCTGAACCTGTTAAAACCTTGGCACGACAGAACAGCCACAGTATGGCTGGTCAAGGTAGAGGAATGTTTGGCTAACCAGTTCAGGATTACAAGCTGGCAGACTCAGGAAGCTGCAGCCTGTAATATCTTAAGGGGGGGGGGGGATATGTAATGGGGAAGAGACATCCTATGCTATGGAAACAGAGGAACCTGAGTGCAGTAGGTCTGTTCCTGGCAGGAAGGAAAAGCTCAGGACTCCCAGTTGCCAGGAGCAACATAAACAATCCCAGCCACAAGGGCAGGAACCCCGCCCAGCTAGCAAACAATCCCCATCTCCTGGGCCTAATAGCTTTCACCTGGGAGGGGGAAGGGCTAGATTAGCACCCAAGCAAACATATAAGAAACGTTCATTAGAGTTTGAAGAAGAGAACAGGGAGAACAAGGAGAACAGAGAGCAGAAGCAAGAGAAAGACGGAAGAGAGCAGAACCAGCTGGAAGGGCTGTGTGAGCTGAAGTCTGGGTCTTGGAAACAGCATCTGTCTCGGTGTGAAAGGAAAACATATGTGAGTGACTCAGTGGATTCTGATTCTGAATGTGAGAGAGAAAGACAGAAAGTAACTGGCAGGAATAACTGGAGGAGCAGGGCACAAAAACCCTTTGGCCAGAACTCCAGGCAAATATCCTATGGTGAAGGCACCCAGAGAGAAAGGATACCAGTAAGGATAGCAGGGAAGCATTTACAAGCTCCAAGGAGTGAAAAGTATATGGTGCAAGACATTTGTATGTCAGAGGAAGAAGGTGAGCAGCCAGAATACAGAGAGAAACCTCTGAGGTTTAAACCCCGTCCTGATAGAGCTGTGCACGGACTTTCCCCTGCCACAAAGCCAGAAGGTAGGCTGTCTAATTATTATAAAAGTGGTTATAAGAACTTCTCTCATAGAAACTATAAAGAGTATGACTCTCCTCTAGGCTTTACCAAGAGATATGGTAAAGCTGATCCTTATCTCACAGAGGCTGTAATAGGGAAGCCTCAGGAACAGGCAGAGGAGGAAAATCTGGAAACATTATATACAAAGCAGAAGTTGTATTCAGCTGAAAGTCAGCATGAGTCAATGCTAATTGATCCTCCAGAAGAAGAATTGTCTGATAATCAAATGGATTGTACATTAACGGTTACTGATGATGTGATTTCATTGTGCTGAGCCAGATAATCTGAGGAAGCTGTTTAACTGGCAGTTGAGAAGCACAGGAGTTTACTTTGCCTAAGACAAAAGGGACTGTATGCTGTGAATACCGTGCCACTTTTGGATTAAGTTTGAAAGCTGTTATGAGTTCTTTTTCTTACCTTGTGCCAGAGTGTATGGCTTTCTGATCCTAAGTTACATTGTGTTTGAATCCGCCCCGGGAGGGGAATTAAAAGCCTGTCTTTGCCTGAACCACTCGATTCACGACTACATTCTTATTGAAAAGGGACACAACTATAATTCCCAGGAGGCAATGCAACCATAAAGCATTGACTCCAACCTTTCAATAAAGGGTCTCCAGGCTATCTACCCCGTACGCTGAGGCTACGGGCTGACTACTGGTGACAGTACATAGTGCATGTTCCTAGAGGAACTGTGTGCACTCACAAATGGGATGTGAGCACACACACACACCAAGCAAGTATGTCAATGATTGGGCCCCAGAAAAAAGAACCCATAGATATCACTTAGGAAAATTGCTGCATAGCACTGTGGTAGAACCTAGCCATGCTATGGTCACTGCTCAGTCAGGGTGAGAGTGAACCCCCAGCATGACATGCTGTGGCCACCCTGTCCTTGCAGGTGGTGGTCGGGCACTACAATGTCCCAGCCATTGCCCTATACCCTGTGCAGATGCATCCTGCCCAGGCAACCCTGTTCGGGCCATACCCACAGTACCTTTCTCCTCATTATGCACATTGGCAGGCTAACACTGGAAACAGTGCAAGCAGTGTGGGCTCAGTAAGGTGTAGGCAGCCACAAAACACTGGATAGACATACACACACTCCCACACCTATGCCAGCATTGTGCAAATAGAGAGGTTTTTGGCAGCCCTGGCCGCCACACCAGTCCTGGGCACAGTGCGGGCATTGCTAGGGTACTCAATACTGTTGGGGTCACTCCCCAGGGTGGTAAACACTATCAGAAGCAAAAACTGAAACACACTCCACAGATATCAGAAAGGTTGCTATGATGAATCTCTGTCAAAAAAGTGTGTTTAACTTAGGATTTGTTATCTGACATTAATCATAGCAACATTTTGATATATGTGGAATGTGTTCCCAAGTTTAGGATACATTGCTAAGGTATGCAGGTGCTAGTATTGGGAGATGCTGCTCCGTGCAGGGCCCAACAGCCTGACTCTCAATGAGGCTTTGGATAATAGAGCTTGCGGGTATGGATGTTTGTGCCCCTGTTGGCCGCTGCTCTAAGGCAGAGGTTCCCAACTCCAGTCCTGGTGGGCCAAACACAGTTCAATGCTGTCCCTATTGAATATGCATGAGATACCTTTGCATACAATGGGGGTGGTGCATACAAATGCAGCACAGGCATATTTGTTAGGGACAGCATGAAACCTGAATGGTGTTTGGCCCTCCAGATCTGTAGTTGGGAAACTCTACTCTACGGATTGCACATGTTTATGGTGTCTGTGCTCTGTAGGGTAAAATATAGGCATTTATGCCATGTTTATTTTATCTGCAATAAAGGTTTTGTCTTTATTACCACAGTTTAGTACTGGGTAAAATATAGGGACATGGCTTGCAGGAGCCACAGCTGGGACTTGAACCTGTGATCTTCTGCCCCTGAACACACTGGCTGGGTGTACTGCACCAAACTGCTGCCACAGGGGTAGATCATTCCCTGGGGATACCATGACCGTTCGTCAGACAGACCTTGTCTGTTGCCGTGCATGGCACCCACCTAAACGGGGCTTGGCCGTGGTCTGCTGACCCCTCCGTCACCATGCTGACATGCCCTTCTGCTGGTGGTGCTGGTGGTATGCAGTCCCAGGCCATCCAGTGTGCCAATAGGCAGCTGCCTATGGTGCATGATATGGGGTAGGGGTGCCTGCATAGACATCCACGCTTCCCCCGGCACCGCCTGCTGATGTTATGTGCCCTTTGGGGTACTTTCTGGGTACTGTCCCCTGGGACACTGTGGGACACACACTTGTGGTCATGTTTGCCCTTGGTCAGTTGCTGTCTTGCTGGTTTTCCGCTTCTACATTCCTATGTGTCATCTAGGCATCTGCCTAGCCCACCCTGTGCCCCAGCTGCCACACTGTATGTCCCGCCTTCAGCCCCCTGCAGCCTCACCGTAGTGCCCTCTCGTACTTGGGCACTATGATGTTGCTGCACATGTATCACTACTATCACTTTTCTTGGTTTTCCTGCCTTTGCTGCATATTGCTGACTGAAATGGTCTCTCTCCCCTGCAAATGTGCCTCTAGCACGAGGTTTTCACTGGCACTATTTTTCAGACCTTTATTTCACGGCATTAGTGTGCATGGGGCCTCTCCTCACCCACTCTCCGCCCACTGACCCCTTATCTCCGCCCCTGGGGAGCCTTACTTCGCCCTCTGGGGAGCCTTACTCCACCCTCTGTGCACTTTAATGCTGCCGGAGATGTTATCACGTGATACGTGATGTTCTTGCATGGTAATGCGCCAATATCACGCGATAACATCTCGTATCGCGTGATAATGTCATAGCTGCGCCATTAGCACCGTTTAGTAAACATACCCCTAAGTGATGTAATTAAATAAACCCTGGGGATCCCTACTCTAACCTATTTTTACCATCTCTTGAAAACCCCACTAATTTTCCTTTTATCTCCAACTGTCATTTTCTTTGCATACATCCAGGGAGAAATTTCAGCTTTACTAGGTCAGAAAGCTTTGGTACACAACTGAGGCAAAGAGCAACAAGCTAATAGTTTGGATCACTCCATTCCTCTCCCTTAAAAACACATCAGAAAACTAATAAGCTTCACTTTTTATCAATACAGGGTGGCCCAAAAAAATTGAGAACATCTCGTAGCATATGTTATTTAAAAATTCAAAAAGACAGATGTAAACGATTGACAAATTTTAAAAAAAAGATGGCAACCAGAAATTGTCGAAATAAAGATGTTATATAGCTAAAAAATGTAAATAAGTAAACTATTTAAGCTTTTAATTTACGAGATGTTCTCACTTTTTTTGGGCCACCATGTATAATATCATATTAAACATTCATCTTTGCATATATCTATTTCATTTGACACATAGATACTAGCTACAGTTTTAAAATTTAAATAAACCCCTTTCATTCCCTTCTGATAAATTTGTAAAAATGTCCCTTAAGCTAATTCTTCCAATAACTTTAATACTATTTTACAGTGTTCCCCCCACTCTTATTATCCCCCCCACCCGACCCTTGTCATGCCTCAATATTTCAGTTTTGTCCTCCCTTTTCCTTCCCTTTAGCACCAAGCCCAAAACAAAAAAAAACCCACCAACAGCTCTCATGGGGTTCTTTTCTAAACCTCCTCTCCTCTCCTTAACCCTTTCCTAGCCTAAACAACCACTTTTTCCCTTCCTATACCTTTCCCTTACATGCCAAGGCAAAACTGTATTTAAATAAATAAAAATTCTCACCAGAGTCTTCCTTCTCTTCCCTATAACATTCCCAGCTCTTCTCTTCTTTCTCCTCCTTAAAATTAATTTAAAATTTTCTACCATTTTTACTCAGGTCCCTTTAAGATCAGCTCCACCCCTTCTGTCAATCATCCAGCAGACCTCAATTCTCTCCACCTCTCCTCCACCCATTCTAAGGCTTCCTGCCCTGCCTTAACACCCTCCCTTCTGAGCCCCTCCCCAGGAACCCCAAAGAGATCTGGCTGCCAACACACGTTCCCCTTCCCTCTACCAGCCCAAGCCTTGCCCAAGGGCCCCAGGCTGTTTTGTTGCCCACCAATGCCCCCCCCCCATTCATTTTCATCAGCCCAAGCCTTGCCTAAGGGTTCTAGGCTGCTTTGTGCCCAAAGTACCACCCTCTCCTTCAATAACTCACACACTCCAGACCATATACAGATGCTCCAGAGTGTGATTCAGACATACCACTCCTCTCCTTCCAGGAAAGCCGCACCTCACATAATCATTCCAGGCCTTACCCAAGGGCTCTGGAGTGTGTTTAGTGGCTTCAAACACCCCCTCTCCCCTTCTTCATCTGACTCTGGGCCTTACTCAAGGGGTCCGGAGTCACTGATGTCCAAATCCGCTTCCCCTCACTGATCAGGGAGAGCCGTGATACCTGTGGCCATCCCCGATGCCTGCAAACCTCATCTGACTTTGATTGAGGACAGCCACAAGTATCCGCAGCTCCCCGATCAAACCCTGATCCTCCCCTGGACTCCTATGAAGCTGCAGGTCAGGCCCTGACCATGGGAAAGAGCAAAGAAGCCTCCCCTCAGCTACTACCCCCCGACTGCTCCCTGATCACCATTTCTTTTATAAAAAAGAAATATACCGGCCTGTTATTCAGCTGCTCCTGCAGCCCCGGAGCTCCGAAGCAGAGAAAAAAACATCCTGGCTGCATTGGCAGCCCAGCAACCTCCTAGACAGGTCAAAACACATTTTTTTAAATTTAGTTAACCGCTGAGTTAGTTAGGAGTGAATGAAGGGTGAGTGCAAACCTTGTCATACACTTACCAGATCTTTTAGTGTGTCTGTCTTCAGCTCTTTGAATGCTCCAGATTCTTATTCAACTCTTATAATATTAAATATTCTTATACAATTTATTAAACTCAGTTTTTGTATTCTGCTATGTTCGGTCAGTTCAAAGTGATTACACATAAAAAACGACATTACCAAGGGGCATGTTTACTAAACACCGTTGCTGTGTGGGTTCCCGTTAGGGTGCTGGTGCCATATAAGGAGTGGGCGGGCCAGGCAGAAAAAAGGAAAAAACCGGACCGTACGTGTGTGCGTCGCGCTAATGTGCGGGGCCCACATTATCGCGTGGAAAGGCTAAGTGGGGCGCTGCTGCGTAACCAAATAACAATGGTGAAGACACTGACCTATGGTGCAGGGGCCAGGGGTTCAAACCCCTATTGCGCTCAACAAAAAAGACCAGCTGAGGCATCAACTTTTATGGGCAAAAGTGGTGAAGGAGGCATACTGCTTATGGGCGGCAGAAGGCGGCGCACTCTTTTTTTATACGGCATGAGGCAGCGCACTGTTCATTGTGGGCAGCAGATGGCGGCGCGCTGTTAAGGTTGGGCAGCAGAGGGCGGCGCGCTGATAAAATCGGGCAACAGAAGGCGGCGAGCCGGTGGGCAGAAGGCGGCGCGCTGATGTGTGAGGGGGAAACCCAATAGTGGGAGGGATAAGTGGCGCGCTGATGTGCAAATAACAGGAATGGAGCCATAGCACAATGGTTAAGACACTGACCACTTGTGCAGGCATCATGGGTTCAATTCCACACAGTGCCCATTGAAGACAGCTGGCTGAGGCATTATTTTAGGAGGCATGCCCATGTTGGGCGGCATAAGGCGGCACGCTGTTAATGTTACGCGGCAGAAGGCGGCGCGCTGTTACTTTTGTGCGCCACAAGACGGTGCGCCGATGGCTACAAGGCTGCGCGCTGCTGTTCAAACACAGGAACAGAGCCACAGCACAATGGTGAAGACACTGACCAATAGTGCAGGTGTCAGGGGTTCAACCCCTCACAGTGCCCAGTGAACAAGGCTGGCTGGGGCAGTATGTATTATGGTGAGGAGTGCTGTAGGAGGCCTTCAAGGTTTATTTTATTTCCCACTACTAGTAAACCCGCTCTCACAGTGTGTTAACATACGGATGCCCGTAAGGCACATGTTACAGTGCATTGTCCGCCAAGGCACCCTAGAATGTCTCCTATAGGGCACCATGTATGTTGCGACACAGGACAATGTATAGTGCACCCAATATGGATGTCACCCATAAGGTGGCCTATAGGGCGCCCTAAAGAGCACCCTCAGAGGCACCTTATGGGTACAGTATGCCAAGGGTGTGTTTGCTGTCATAAAAATATGTACAGTAAACAAAGATAATGCTCTGGACAACCCTATCACAGAACCCCACAGTGGGCTTGAACCCATGACCTCTGGCTGCAAAGGTAGCAATGTAACCATTGGGCTACAGCCCTATAGCTGTCAGCAAACCCCTGGCTGGCTGCAGAGAGCCTGCACGTCACCTCACAGACAGTCTGCTGTTGTAAATAAGATAGGGTTAGGCCACCCGTACCCATGATGCACTGCACATGCAAATCAGCTGTCCACAGATGCACACAAGATGGGGAATGCACCCCAACAGCTACCTGGCCTGGTAGGGGGAATTGTCTGTGTGCACCCACACAGCACCTCGGCCTGGTAGGGGGTCCTGAGCGGGTGGACTACCAGCAAAGAGTAGCTACACACCGTCACATTGTGCAGGTACTGTGCTCACGACCAGGTCCACAACACCAGCCATGGCTGAATGAGGCCATGACAGAGCTCCAAAACAGTACTAACCTGTGAGATAGGAAGGTGCTGCAGAAACATCTTAGATATCTCTGTCTGTCTCAGTTAGTGGAAACCCCCATGGACCCCCTAGGTGGTCAAGGTACCCCCCACCAACAAATCCCCATCCTTACCCCCCCCCCCCCCACCCCCACCCCCACCAATGGCAGTAGAGTGGACCATCAAAGCCCAGTCCTGCTGGGGAACAGACACCCTACAGGGCAGTCCAAGCAGATCCACACACATCCATAACACAATATCAGACAGACTTTAGGCCTGGATATCCAAAGATGCACCCCAGCACTATCTGATATTCTCCTGCAGCAAGCCATCAGCCACTGCAAGGCACACCATCAAGACACATACCAGCTGTGAACAGTCTGCTGGTTAGCCCTGATGGAAATGCATGCACCCAAAACTGGGGTGGCAGCACACACAAGCAGAGAGTTTTGTGAGGAGGCCCCAACAGGAAACCCACATATATCACAAGAGAGAAACACAATACAGCACTATGGGGGTGCCTAGCCATGCTGTCATCACTGCACACTCAGGGTGAGAGTGCTCCCCCAGCAGCACATACGGAGGTCACCCTGTCTGTGTAGGTGGTGGCCAGGCACTACAATGTCACAGCCAGTGCCCTATGCCCTGTGCAGATGCATCCTGGCCAGCCCACCATGTCTGACCTATACCCATGGTACCTTGCTGCTCATTATGCACATTGGCAGGCCAATACTGGCAGTAGTGCTGGCAGTGTGGGTTGGGGAAGGTGTTTGCAGCCAACACACACTGTATAGACCAGAGCTACTCAATTCCAGTCCTGGTGGCCCACAACCCTGCAGGTTTTTGGGATATCCCTAATGATATGCATGAGATATATGCATTAGAGATAGCCTGCCAACCTGACTGGTTTGTGGCCCTCCAGGGCTGGATTTGGAGACTCCTGCCTTACACCTCTGTCATTTAAGATTGTGAGTGGGCAAGGTACAGATGTTCTAGACATCAAAAGGGTAGATAGAATGTGTCACATTCCTCCTAGATTCTCAACACCACCAAAAAGTTGTCTAATAGACAATATTTTGGTGGTGGTGAGAAGCAAGGAGGAATGTGACAAATTCTAACCTTTTTGATGTCTTGGACATCTGCACCTTGCCCACTTACAATCTTAAATGACAGAGGTGTAAGGCAGGGGTCTCCAAATCCAGCTCTGGAGGGCCAAACACCAGTCAGGTTGGCAGGCTATCTCTAATGCATATATATCTCATGCATATCATTAGGGATATCCCAAAAACCTGCAGGGTTGCGGGCCACCAGGACTGGAATTGAGTAGCTCTGGTATAGACAGACACACACTCCCACACCTATGCCAGCATTGTGCTCCTATTGAGGGGGTGATTAGCCTTGCCCACCACACCGGTCCTGGGCACGGTACAGGCATGGATATGGTATGCAGTACTGCTGGGGGTCACTCCCCAGGGTGGTGAACACCGTCAGAGGCCAGGCCTGGAGCATGCACCGCAGACACCAAACAGATTGTTCGGATGGGGTCAACTAGCAGTATGTGCGTAACGTAGGGATATCTATCAGCCTGTACTCTTAGCAAACGTTTCAGAGCTGTGAACCTCAGGTGTAGGGTGACATTGCTAAGGTATGCAGGTGCTAGTATTGGGAGATGCACGCAGGGTCCAATGTTCTGCCTCTACAGGAGACATTGGCCAATGGGGCCTGTGGGTGTGGGTGTGGGTGTGTCTGCCCCTGTTGGCTGCTGCTTTACGGCAGCGCTTCCCAAATCCGGTCCAGTTTTGCATCACACTGTTCGGGTCTTCCTGCTGTCCCTCATGAATATGCATGAGCTACATCTACATGCCGTGGGGGTGGTGCATAGATATACAGCACAGGCATTTGTATGAGTGGCAGCATGGAACCTGACTGGTGTGTGGCCCACCAGGACTGCATTTGGGGGATTCTGCTGTAGGTTCTGCCCCTGTTCATGGTGTCTGTGCTCAGTGGGGTAAAAGATAGACGTATTAACATTGCATATGTCCTCGTCACGAAAGGTGTGTCCTTACTGTCACTGTTTATTTGTGGGGAAAATATGTGGGCAGGATTGGTGGTAGCCCCAGCTGGTCTTTGAACCTGTGACCTTCTGTTCTTGCATACACTGTCTGTGTGCACTGCACCACTGTGTAGCCACAGATTGGCTGAATTCCCTGGATAGTCCATGACTGTGGATCCGGCAGGGCCTGTCTGTTGCTGTGGACTGTGCCAGCCTGCACATGGCTAGGCCTCTGTCTTCCGTGGCTAGCGGCCACTGCCCCCTGCACCACATGTACTCGTCCGCCAACATGCTGGCATGAGCTTCTCTCAGAGAAAGCAGATGACCTGATTGCAATGTGTCAGTACGGGACTGCATTTGGGCGACTTGGCTGTAGGTATTGCCCATTGTTGTGGTGTGTGTGTGGTGTTGGGTAAAATATGGGTGATCTCCCCATGCCTATGTTCCCTGCAAGACAGGGGTGTGTGTGCTATCGTTGTTCAGTGGTGGGTAAAATGTATGGCCAGGGCTGGAAGGTGCCCCAGCTGGGATTTGAACCTCTGGTCCTAGAGGTACTGGCTCTGTCTGCTGCACCACACTGTGGCCACAGGGATGGTGCAGTCCCTGGAGATAGTAACATGGCAGGATGGAGTCGCAAAGCCTGCTGTGTGCATTTCTACTGTGGGCTCCTTCACCCTGTCTGGTGACAAACATGCAAGTAAAGCCCACAGATGACCATGGGAAAAGTGGGATAAAATATAACCAAGCTGGGCTACAGTGATATTAATGGGCAAACATGGAAAACACTCCCAGGACAGCTCCAGAAAAAGGGAAATGTTTTTTGGACGAGTCTCCGCTCCGTACACCTTTCCATAAATCATTTTTTTTGGAGCTTTCCTGGGTGTGTTTTCTAGTTTTGCCCATCACTATAACTGTTCCCCAACTGAATTACTATTTTTAATATTTTTGTGGTGGTCATTTTCTATTTTTAATTGCACTTTTGTGCTGTGCACATGTATCACACTGCTCACGTTTTGCAGGTTTCCCCGGTTGTGCTGTACATTGCTGACGGAAATGGTTTCTCTTCCCTTTAAATCCCCTCTACCGCGAGTGGTTCACTCGCGCTATTTTTGCAATGGAAATTCGGCCCCGCAACTGTGCGAGGGGCCTCTCCCCTCCCCTTCCCCGCCCATTAACCCCGTCTCTCCGCCCTCCGTAGGCCTTTCCACGCCTCTATTGGACATTTACGGGCCCGTACTTGTGCGGGGCTCATTAGTGTGACGCGCATGTGTGCGGGGGTTCGACGCACGTTTGCGGGGCGCTTAAGAGCACTTAAGTGCTGCTTTTAGTGCGCTATTTTGCACCGCGCAAAATAGCGGTTTTTAGTAAACATGCCCCTATAATTATCAAACAAAAAATATAAACTGAATTGCATATTTAAAATACAATATAAAATAACATCTAAAGATTGAATGGGACAAAACAAAATTATAATCATTGCTCCCTTACATGTATTTCTGAAATAGAGCTCAATGATATTTCTTTTTTTAATATAAAGTTTATTCATAATACAGCTCAAATTGATTTTTTTTGTTTCCAGCTTTTTTCACAAATGCATTTGAAGCCCAAATTGGCAACCTTTTGGTTCAGATTATGCAGGGGTATCTCTGTCCATAGATCTTTCTCTGCCATGTAAACAGAACTCTGGGTGGAGGTTTAACAATCAATTGCTTTTGGGTGGTGAGTTTCAGCAAGCTATTAAGAGATCCATTGAATGATTTTTTTATTATTGTTATTATTTAATGGCCATTGCAATTTACCTTGTTCCAATAAATGTGACTCATCAAAGGCAACACTATGAGGAGAAATAATTTCCTTCGTTACCATCTGTGTAAACACAAAAAGGTTGAGAAGGAATATTTTAAGTCTGATATCCAGGTTTTGGACAAAGAATTGATTCTTAATCCCAAGCAGGTTGAAGATTATAGCTGCTCAAATGTTGTCATAATTTTCTGTTGCATCAACAAGCTTGGCACTTGATATTTGTTCAAAATTCTCAATATGACTCTGAAAGCAGTAAGGCGGGTTGCCTGTTGGATAAGTACCTAAATAGAAAAAAAGGTCATCAAAGAATTCAGGCCATAAAAACTGAGACAGTGACATGCTGTTTAATAAGCTGATATATGAGAAGCCTTTCTCATTCTACTGCATCTTTGCTTCAGAGTCTGACCTATCCCAGTTTTCTGATGGTCTTCAAGGCCTATGTTTAAATGATGATACCATGCTATGAATGGAAGCTCCAATCACGTTGGAAAAGGTCATCTCAGTGATTAAAATGCAACCATATCATAAGTCCTCTGGTACAGATGGGTTTAATGCAGAGTATTACAGATCCTTTGCCACTTTTGTGCCTAAATATCCATTGTTGTGTCAGAAATTCATAGATAAAGTGAGATGTTTTGTATATTTGAAGAAGCACAAATTATTGTCCTAGAAACATCTGGATGGAACTCTGCATTAGTGCAGAATTACAGTCTTAGCTTGTTAATCAATATTGACTCTAAAATATATGTCACAATTTTGGCTGTAAAATTAAAATCTGTGGTTAGTTCATTGATACATATGGATCAGTCTGGCTATATGCCTTATCATCATGCTGCCAATAACACTAGAATGTTCTGTCATCTATTGGAATATGCTAAATCTCTCGATTGTCCAAACTGTTCTGTATCCTTGGATGCCAAGAAGGCTTTTGTTGGGATAGAATACAAATACTTTGTTCACAACACTTTACTGAATGGGCATTGACACACTATTCTCTAAAATAACTGCAATCCTTTATAGTCACCCCAGAGCCTGTCTTTACATAAATGGTTTACATTCTTATTTCTTTAAATTAGGTCAGGGCACCCATGAACGATGCCTATTCTTGTCACTCTTTTTTAACATTACCTAGAATCACTTAAAACTGCTATATGGCAAAATGCTGAAATTAAGGGGTTGATGGTCATGGATGGGGAATTTAAATTATCAATTTATGCTGATGGCATTCTTTTAAACCTAGCCAACTCTGAACAACTGATCCCACTACTGCTTCATACTATAAATGATTTTGGGTTATTATCTGGCTATGTGTAAGGATGTATTTTCTGTTTTTTCACTTTGGTCACCGCATAGCTTTAAATAACTGAGTATCAAATGTTACAATGACCTTGAAGCAACTGTTAAAGCTAACAAAACAAAACTATTGGATGAAGTCAAGAATTTGTGCACTAGATAGTCTTTCTTGTTTTTTTTCATGGTAGGGCAGGGTGGAAGCCATTAAGATGAGGATTGCTCCAAAAATGTTGTATGTTTTGGGCATGATTCCAATGTTGTTCCTTTTATCATTTTATAAAAAGCTGGATAAGATAGTATTCAAAATTTGTATGGTGCAATAAAGTCCTAAGAATTGCTTTACATAAATTATTTAATTTATTTATTTATTTATTTGACAGTTTTTCTGTACCGCATTATCATCCAGACAAAGCAGTTTACATTTAACTTAAACTGGGGATATACAGTAAACAGAAGGGGTACAACTTTAACTGGGGGAGGAGGAATACCGCAAACAGAACAGGGAACAGCAAAACAGTTAATGGTGTGCACAATGTAACAGTGGTGTAATTGGAATCTGGACAATGGGATAAGCATGTTTGAATGATGAAATCACATTGTGGCATAGGTGTTGACTTCTCCTGACTTTCCTTGTGTCTTGGTGTTCAGTTAAGTATCAGTTCCAAAGTGTTCTGTAAATAGGTATGTTTTAAGTCTTTTTTGGAAGTCGGGTATGTTATCAATAGATTTTAGCTCCTCTGGGAGGGAGTTCCATAATGAAGGTGTGAATAAGGAGAATGACCTGCTGCATGTTGTTTCTTTGCTTTTTGCATTTAGGATGGGGTTGATTAGTGAGTTTTTGTTGCTGGTTCTTTTTAGTCTGGTGTTCAGAGCTTTGTGGATCAGGGTTTGTAGATACTCTGCCGATAGTTCATATATGATTTTAAATATGATGAGTATTATTTTGTATTTGATATGGAACTGTATTGGAAGCCAATGTAATTGTTTTAAGATAGGTGTTATGTGGTCATTTCTTGAGCATTATACAAGCTGACATATTTTGGGCCATTTGGAGCAGGTGGATTGCATACTTTGGGAGATCTTGGTAGATTAAGTTGCAGTAATCCAAGTGCCGTGTTATTGTAGACTGACATGCTGTGCGAAAGTCGTTGGGATCAAGTAACAGATGGAGTTTCTTTATGACCTTCATCTTGCGTTTGGCGGCTTTTGTTGTTCCCTTGATATGTGACTGTAGGTTTAGGTTTTTGGGCAAGTGTAGTTGCCCCCAAGTATCTGACCTCAGACTTGACAGGACATGTTTGATATTCTTATTGTTGGTGGAGGGGTAAATGCGGTAACCCTAGTGATTTGGAACACTTCTGTTTTTTTGTAGCTTATGGTCAGGTAGTGCTGTGATAGCCATTGAACAATTGCCTCAAAGCATCATCTTATTGTTGTAAAATCTGAGTTGGCTGTGGGAAATGGCGTGTATATCATATTCTCTGCATAGATGTGGTACCGAACATTGCATTATAGTGCATAGTGGCTGGATATATATATATCGAATAATAGTGAAGATAGGACTGATCCTTTTGGTATTCCATGGCATTGCATGATGTGCTTTGATTTTTGTGTGCCAGTTTTGATCTGTTGTTGGCGGTCCCTTAAGTATAATTGAAACTCTTCTCTCTCTATACCCAATCCCTTGGTGCACTCATCTCCTCCCATGGATTTCAGCACTATTTTTATGCTGATGACTCTCAGATCTTTCTCTCTACACCTGATATCTCTCCGGCAATCCAGATCTGGATCTCTGCCCACCTATATGGCACTGCTGCTTGAATGTCTCACTGCCTTTTGAAATTGAATATGGCAAAAACTAAACTTCTCATTTTCCCCCTAACCCACCTCCCCCCTTTCTCCTTTCTCAAGCTTTGAGGATAATGTTCTACTACCTATTTCCTCAGCCTACAACCTTGGGGTCATCTTTGGCACCTCCCTCTCCTTCTCTACACACATCTAACTGATAGCTAAAACCTGTAATTTCTTTCTCTATAACATCAGCAAAATTTGCTCCTTCCTTTCTGAACACACTTATTCACTCTTTAGTCACCTCTCATATAGACTATTGCAGTCTCTTCCTTACTGGTCTCCCTCTGAATTATCTTTCTCCCCTTCAATCTGTTCAAAACTCAGCTGCGTAACTAATCTTCCGCCATCCCCAGTAAACTCATATAACCCATCTTCTCAAGTCATTTCATCTGTTTCCATATCCAATTCTGACTTTTCCTCCTGACCTATAAATGCACTCATTCTGTTGCTTTTCACTAAATTTCCTCTCTTATCTCTCCCTGCATCCCTCCTGGTGAATTGTTTTGTCTGTCCTTTTCATCAACTACCAGTGCCTAACCTTTCGCCTTGCTGCTCCTTATGCCTGGAACAAACTACCTGAGTCTGTATGTCAGGCTTCATTTCTGGCCCTTTTCAAATCCATGCTAAAATCTTACCTCTTTGAGGTTGCTTTTGGATCCTGATCCGCTTTGTCTCTCATATGTCTCCCTACCATTCCTTAGATGTATCCTTGTCCTCAGCTGTTGTGTTGTCTGTCTTTACTAGATTGCAAGCTCTACGAGCAGGGGCCGTCTTTTACATGTTGCTGTACAGCTCTGCCTATGCCTTGTAGTGCTATATACTGTAAATGATTAGTAGTAATAGTAGTGTACAGTAGTATTGCTTAGGCCTATTTCCTCTAGTTGTAGTAAAAATATATGTCATTTTTGTTCTAAAGACAGATGAGATGTCAAGGAATATTAAGATGAAACCCTGCTCTGGTTTATCTGTGCCTTTTATTAGTCTGTCAGTGCGTGATGTGAGTAATGTTTCAACACTGTAGTTGGGTTTGAAGCTCTGCTGCTCAGAGTCTAAAGGTGCGTGCTCATCTATGCAATCTTGCAGCTAACATTGAACAGCTTTTTTGATTATTCTGGCAATAAAGGGCATAGGTCTGCATGAGCTAGGTTCTTTCGGGTCAAGCAAAGTACTCTTTAGTGATGGTCTGACAGTTGCTTGTTTAAGGTTAGTGGGCACATATCCTTTTGAGAGAGATAATTGTGTAATTTTGAGTATATGTGGGATTAGTTCCTTCCTTGTGAGCTTCATCCACAATACCAGGTAAGGATCAAAAGGGGATGTCATGTTTAGGTTATTTATTTATTTTTTATTTATTTAACATCTCTTATATACTGCACTATTGTCATCAGCGCGGTTTACATGGAACCAAACATATACATACAGAAAACTGTAGTGCATTTTACAAGTAACAGGAATTTAGAACTTGGTAATAAAGGGAAACTATGTTCACTATATAACTATATACAATAGTCTATACGCATTATTCACAGTTGAGGTTGTCTTGGCCTGAGTATGGATGTAATATTTCTCTTGTGCAAAACTAAATTGGAAAATAGCTTAAGAAGAGGTGGTGTTTGAGACTTTTTCTGAATTGTGTTAGGCTGGTTATGGCTCTTAGTTCTGGTGGGAGGGCATTCCAAGCTGTTGGGGCGTGAATGCTGAAGGCTCTTTTAGATGTTTCCTTAGTGTATCTGACTGTTTGTCTTGGGATTGTTAATGTATTTATAGCAGTTGATCTTCTGGATCTATTGAGGGTCTGCGTGTGTAAGAGGTTGGCGACCGTTGAGGGTGCTTGATTGTTTAAGGCTTTGAAAGTAGTGATTAGTATCTTGTAGTGAATTCTTGCATTGGTTGGTAACCAGTGGAGTCTTTTTAGAATTGGAGTTATGTGGTCTGTCTTTGATATTCCTTCGAGTACTCTGGCAGCGGTGTTCATCGCCAGTTGGAGAGGATTTAAAGTTGATTGCGGGAGACCATGTAGAATTGCATTTGCGAAGTCGAGGTGAGGCATCACCAAGGCTTGGTAGATGGTTCTGAAGTCTGTGGGTTCCAGTAAAGGTCGTAAGTGGCGTAGTGTGCGTATCTTGTGATATATTAGTTTTGTTATGATTTTTATGTGGGTTTTCATATTAAGACGCTGGTCAAGGGTAATACCTAGGTATCGTATCGTAGGTTTTACTGTCAATTCCTTGTCCTTTATCTTTAAGGTAGTGGGAGGTGTGAAGTTTTGGTCCTTTGTGATAAACATAACATCAGTCTTGCTGTGGTTGATTCTTAGGTTCTGTGATAGGAGCCAGTCTTCTACTGCTTCGAAGCATTTTATCAAAGGTGTAAAATCAGGATGGTTGATGGAGAATGGCATGTATAGGAGAATGTCGTCTGCATATGCTAGGCAGGTAACATTAAAGGAACGGATGAGGTCACAGATAGGTTGCATGTATATATTAAACATTAGTGCTGAAAGAGAGGATCCTTGTGGTACCCCTTGATCTTGTAGAAATGGTTTCGATGTTCTTTCCTCAATTCTTACTTGTTGCCAACGGTTAGTTAGGTAGGATATACACCAGTCAAGTGCGGCTCCAAGAATTCCTTTTTCCTTAAGGCGATCGATAAGTATTTGATGGCTTACTGAATCGAACGCAGCTGAGATGTCCATGAATATAAGGATAAATCCTTGGTGGATATTATCTATTCCTGTGATTAATGTATTGAATAGAGTGATGAGGAGGGTCTCCACTCCGTGGGCTTCTCTAAAGCCGTGTTGTGCAGGGTCAAGTGGGGCTTCAGTGTCTATGTGTTGTTGTATTTGACGTTGGACCACTTTCTCAATTATTTTCGCTAGCAGAGGGATGCTGGATATTGGCCTATAGGATTCTACTTTTAGGGGGTCTAATTTGTTATTTTTCAGTAATGGTCTAATTGAGGTTTGTTTAAGGCACTGAGGAAAGGTTCCGGTTGAGAAGGATTGTTCAAGGATATTATGTATGAAGAAGCTTACTTCATATTTAAGGTCTTTTATATGGATATGATGTTATCTAGGAGTTCAGCGGTTGGTGTGTGCAGGTGTTCCAGTTTTTGCTCTTGATGGCGTGAGTTGTTTGTTGTAAACTTGCAATGGGTGTATTAGGGTTTAATTTTAACTTTAGGAAATTTGCCATTTCTTCTGGTTTTAAGTCATTGTTATCTTTCCTATGTGTGGGATCTTTTGTGAGTGAGTGCACAGATTCGAATAGCTCTCTGGGTCTATTAAGGGAGCTCAGTATGAGGTTGGTGTGATATTCTTTTTTACATTTGTTTATCGGGTCATTTTTTTCTTGCTGTTTAGTTTTGTAATTAGATTAATGTGTTGGATCCCTTGTGTGCCTCCATTATAGTTAAGTTTTTTTTAGTGCCCCATTCCAAAACACGGGATGCAGGGCTGCACACATCAGGACGGGGAGAGCCAGCAGGGGGGTAGGAGGGGGCAGGATCTGGGTAGAGCCAGGGTGGGAGAGCCTGGCAGCACATACAGGGCCGATTCAAGTCACGGCCCTGTACGTGCTGCCGGGCCCTCAGGGATGCACTGCTTATTCCACATCAAAGGTGAAATAAGCAGCACTACTGCAATGATAGGGGCCAGGGCTAGGTGCAGGGGGGGAGGGCTCCCAGCCACCCGATCCAGGCCATGGCAGGTCAGCCTTGGGTCAGGTGGTGGGAAAAAAGGCGACCGGGAATGCTGGAATCGGGGGCGACTGCGGGGAGGACATCCCCGCTGATGGCTGGGGCATGCCGGGCTGTCCTCGGGCCCGATTCTGGCTACCATGGGAAAGTTATGTTCCTGTGGTCCAGAATTGGGTCCAATGGGCCCGTCTTGCTTGCGACGATCTGGATGGCCCAATTTGCTCCTATTGGAATCGGGCTCCATGTGTTCCTTTTAATTCCTTAATTGCATTGGACCACCATAGTGCATAGCATTTTCTTCTATTCTTGGGCTTTTATTTTTTGGTGATGCTACCACAGAAGCTAGAGTATGATTTCAGTTGTTGATAATGATGTCTAGGTCCTTTGCATCAAGGTCCAGGAAGAGTTCTTTATTGAAGGGCTTGAATCTGCGGAATTCATTTAGGAAGAGGGTCTTCTTTGTTTAAAGGAGCACAGAGCTACAGTGTAAAAGTTACCATGTGGTGGTCTGACCAAGGGACTGGTGAGATTTTAGGAGGGGATGTGAGGTTTTGGTTTAGCATGTGGTTGGGAATGAAAATAAGATCCAAAGTTCTGCCCTTCACATGTGTTGGATCTTTTACCAGCTATGTGTATTGCAGAGCTTCCTTGGCCTCAAGGAATGAATTAGCTATTTTGGTGGACATGGATGTTAGATTTAGCCCCCCCCCCCCCCCCCCAGTATTATTAGAAATTTATGTGAAGTTGTATGCATGCACGCTACTTCCAGGATGGCTGCTAATTCTTCAGCTCTTGTTTTCGGTGCTCTATATATTAAACAGATTGATAAATGTTTGTTTGCAACTGTGAGAATGTTGCTACTGTCTATGTTCTTAGATGAGAAGGTATTGAATTTTAGGTGATTCTTAGTATTTTTTAGTGAAAATACAAGCACGTTAGTTTTCTACAATTGCTGGCCTTCGAGCTTCAGACTGACTGGTGTCTTTTTAAAGAGTACTCTTTCACAAGGTGCACTATGTCTACCCCCGAGGAAGGCTTGTTGCCGAAACGTGTAGGGTTTTTTCAATAAATAAGCACCTGTGACCCTAATCGTCCCTTGCTTGTTGTGTTTTCATGCTTATTGGTGCAAGGGTCCTGCTCCCTCTGTGTTCCTACATCCGGTTTGGATGTACATCCCTGCTAAATGCCTGTGCTGGATTCCTTGCCCAAAGCTCCATGCACATATGGGGGAGATGTGTGGGGAGCTCTGGCTGGAGGCGGGCCAGAGGAGGAGCATGGTCAGGCCAGGGGGCAGGACCCTGATCCCAGACATACAGGACCAATTCCAGTCGTGGCTCTGTACATCCGGGGCTGCTGAGTTAGATGGGTGACTTAAGGAGGTGGAATAAGTCCCCCTGGAGGAAGGAGATCAACACCCGTAGCCTACTGAAGCCAGGTGAGGGGCAATAGGGATTCCCAGCCGCCCCATCCTGGCCATGGCAGGCTGCTCTGGGGATCAGGCAATGGGGAAAAGGGACATTTGTAGGCATGCAGGCACCAGGCTCCAGGCACCAGGCTCCATGCAGGGGCCTTGGGAGGCTTAGATGGGGAGGGCACCAAACGTATACTTTCTGGATGTCTGGACAGGCCAGATATGACCCATGTGGAATTGACCCCTATATGTCTATTTTGTGATCATTGATGTGGTCAGTTATGGTGGGCATCTTGTTGTAGAATGATCGTGCATTGATTAGTGCACACTTCAGTGGCTGGTTGTGGTTTAGATTTAGCTGGTTAGAGTGGGGAATATAAACTTTTCCAATTTTCTTCAACATCATTATGCATTCACTTTATGACAAGGCAACTTCTGGTTAGTGGAGGAAGATCTCTTGTTACTCCTGGATGGCTGAAGTTTGAACAATGTTTATTGGACCCCATTTCATTTGGGTGCCTTCCTGAAGTTGCCTTGCAGTTTAAAGTTTGTGATCATGGTATTTTTATTTCTACAATTAAAGAATTCAATATACCCGATCGTTATGTTCAGACATGTTACAATCTCGAGATTTTCCACACTGGCTGAATCCAGCCTTAAAGATAAATAAGAAACCCTTTATCTGGATGGAATGGGTAAAAAGCAGCATACTGATATTGGAACACATTGGGAGTGATTTTGGAAGCCCTCTTTGTGCTTTGGATGTCCAAAAGCAGGCATAGAGACCTCTCCAGAGCCATTTTAGAAGCCAGCTCTGGGGACTTCCAGGTCTGAATGGGGGCATGGTGGAGATTCGGCTGGGGCTTTCCCAAGAACCAAGACATCCTGGCCTGATCTCAGAAACATCATCGATGTCCAGCATTGCATCTAAGTTTAGACCTGCTCCAGGCATGGACAGTGCTAGTTTTGTCTGAAAAATATCAAGAGGATATACAGAAGAAGGCATTCTATCATCCCCAGTAATCTGCACAATGTCAACAATAACAGCAGTGGGATTTGAACCCTGGCTGCCCTGTTCTTAGCCCACTCAGTCTATCCTAGACATCCAGATTCTAAAATATGGTTCTGAGGATGCCTATGTAGATGTCCCCACAGACATCCATATTGGGCATGTCAACATCTGTGAATCTGTGTCTGCACCTGGACGTGTCTGCATTTTTTTGAGAAGTTCTAGTTTAGACATCCCAGATTGTACTTAGACATCCCTTCTAAAATTCCCTTCATCATGAATAAAGGATGTCTTATGACTTTCAATGAATTATGAAACACATATGCACTCCCTTTTTCACAATGTCTTCAATGACCTCAGTTGAGACACTGAAATGTTTGAAAAAGGATCTCAGAGGACTTGTGAAGTCTGGGGATGCTGTCAAATTTTGTGAAATTGCTAATGATTCCAATCATGCCGCTGCTATATTCTATAAAATATTTGCAAACCAAAATATAAGCCCTGAACAAGGCTTGTGCAGGGTGTGGGAGTGTGACCCAGAGATATCGGTCTCTGAATGAAATTGGGGACTCTTTTGGTACTGACTGTCTGCCTCCATTACCCAATTCATGTTTTGAATTAGTCACCATTCTGTTTGGACCTATGGGCTGCACAAGCTGAATCTAAGCAATTCAGATAGATATTGACCAAGTTATTGCAAGTTAGAGATTACTAAAAGAAAATAAAGACTCGCTGACAGAGTTGAATGATGAATTTTTGGAATTAAAAATAAAAGATAAAACAAAGGGAAAGGTAAAAAAAAAAAACAACTACACCAAGCAATACTGAACAAAAGTAAGTAGATTATATTAGATAAATAAATACCTAATAAATAATCATAAAAACATCAAATAAAACTGGCTGGAAATTAAAAACAACCTCTTATGAATATTCAGTGGCCCTTTTACTAAATCCCTCTAAGGATGTGCTCTTAACGTACATATGAAAAGCATATGAAGTGCAAAGAATCTACATTAGCTGTGAGGAGCATGACCAGCATGTTCCTGGCTGTTAACGTACAACTGATTACCTTAATGTGTGGTACAATTAACACAGGTACACCTAATGATATCCACGTTAGCGGTGCTTGAATGCTAATGTGCTCGCCACACCTATGCTCTACCTCTAACCCACCATCTTTGCACATTAGTGTGTAAGTGCCAGTTAACATGCATACTGGTGGTCAGTAGCTGGCATGCCCACATGCAAACATTCAACGCATCCTATATAAGGCACGTTAACTGGTTAGCGGCGCTTAGCAAAAGGGGTCCTATGAACAGTTCTGTGTCACAGATGCTCCAAACAAATAACATCTACCAGAAATACTTAAAAAATGTAAAAGACAGACAAGCGGCTCAAATGTTACATGTTACATAGAAACATAGAAACATGACGACCTATCTAGTCTACCCTTCCATATCAACTACTACAATAATCCCCTTTTTTTCCTTTAGAGATCTTCTGTGTTTGTCCCATGCTTTTTTGAATTCAGATACTGTCCTCATCTCTACCATCTCCACTGGGAGACTATTCCATGCATCTACTACTCTTTCCATAAAGAAATATTTCCACATATTACTCCTGTGTCTATCCCCTTTCATCTTCATCCTATGTCCCCTTGTAGCAGAACTCGCTTTCAATCAAAAGAGGCTCTCCTATGCATTTATCCCATGGAGGTATTTAAATGTCTCTATCATACCTCCTCTATCCCACCTTTCCTCTAAAGTAAACATATTAAGATCCTTAAGTCTGTCCTCATATACTTTATAATAAGACCACAAACTATTTTAGTTGCCACCCTCTGCACCAACTCCAACCTGTTCATATCCCTTTGAAGGTGTGGTCTCCAGAATTGCACACAATACTCAAAATGATGTCACACAGTACTCAATGAGGTCACACAATACTCAAAATGAGGTCACACCGAAGACTTATACAGAGACACTATCACCTCCTTTTTTCTGCTGGCCATTCCTCTCCCTATGCACCCAAACATCCTTCTAGCTTTCACCATCACCTTTTCACCTGTTTAGCTGTTTTGAAATCATCAGACACAATCACTCCCAGATCCTGCTCTTCTTTTGTGGACAGAAGTACTTCACCCTCTACATTGTATTGCTCCCTTGGATTTTTGCAGCCCAAATGCATGACCTTGCATTTTTTAGCATTAAATCTCAGCTGCCAAATTCTAGATCATTCTTTAAGCTTAGCTAAATCCCTCCTCATTTATCTACTCCTTCTTGGGTGTGTACTGTATTGCAGATTTTGATATCATCTGCAAAGAGGCAAACCTTACCCAACATCCAGGGCCGGATTTACCTTGAGTGAGGCCCTACGCCAACAAAAATTGTGGGCCCCCAGAAAAGATAAAAACGAGCATGCCGGATCAGCTGCGCGCTGTTGGCCCTGACGTCATAATTAAACTGGGAATCCCAAAAGCCAAACTTGGAATGTACAACACTGTAGAAATAAAACTATACAATAATTTGCTCTTGTACTAAACAAAGCGCAGACGTTAATGATGCACATTTACCAGAGCTGACATATTCCAATTAATAAATTCAAAATAAAGAGATATTTTTCTACCTTTTGTGCATTTGTTTTCAGCTGCAATTGCTCCAGCCACTTTCTTCTGGTTTTTTCGTGTCAGTCCACCTCCAGTCTTAACCCCCCCAGCCCATTTCCAGTCCCAGCCCCCCCCATCGGCTCAAGTAAAATTAAATTTAAAAAAAAAAAAACGCTGGCTGCTACCGCGGCAGCATGGACTGTCCCGCGGGGGCCCCCTCTGCTGCCGCGTCAGCATGGACTGTCCCGCGGGGCCCCCTCTGCCCGGCTGAATCCGTCCTTCCCTCCCTCCCTCTGTAACGGCTTTGAGAGGCGCGAAGGGAGAGTATCTCCTTCGCGTCTCTGTTAAGCCCGCAGCCCCTGCGGGCTTAACAGAGACGCGAGGGAGAGACACTCTCCCTTCGCGCCTCTCAATGCCACACGTGCCCGCCCGTCACATGACAGTCGTGGACGTTTCCAGCCGCTCTTCAGAGAGGGAGGCTGGGGGCGTGCAGTGCCTTGTTGCCATGGGGAGGCCTCGGCCCCACCCCCCGCTATCGCGTCTCTCACCTCCTGGCTTTGGGGGCTGTAGAAAGCGACTTTCTTGCCGGAGCTGCTGATGTTCCTCACGGTAACGGTCTGGCGGTACATGGCCCCAACCACCACGTCGGTGAAGTAGAAGAACGGGGGGAAAACCTTGACCCCAGCCACCACCTTCTCCTCCATGCTCGGGCTGCGGCCGCTCCGTCTCCAGGGCGCCTAGGCAGCGGCGTGGGAAGTGGTTGCCTAGCAACGGTTGAACCGGAAAAGCAGAGAGGGACGCGGGAAGCTAATTGGTGGAGTGCTGAGACGTCACCGGCGGGTTGCGAAAAGCTGATTCGCTGATCGCCATGACGTCGCCGCTTGCCTCTCAAAGCCGGTACGGACGGAGGGAGGGAGGGAGGGACGGATTCAGTCGGGTAGAGGGGGCCCCACGGGACAGTCCATGCTGCCGTGGCAGCAGAGGGGGCTCCGCGGGACAGTCCATGCTGCCGCGGCAGCAGCCAGCATTTTTTTTTTATTTAATTTTAAGAACGCTAACAATTTTTTCAGTTTTTGTGGGCCCTTGTCAGCTGTGGGCCCTACGCCACGGCGTAGTTGGCGTATAGGTAAATCCGGCCCTACCAACATCCCTTCTACAATATCACTAACAAAGATGTTAAAAAGAATTGGACTAAGGACAGATCCCTGAGGCACACCACTGGCAATTTCCTTCTCTTCAGAGTGAGCTCCATTTACTTGTACCCTTGTCGCCTCCCACTCAACCAATTTCTAACCCAATCAGTAACTTTAGGGTCCATCCCTAGGGTGCTCAGTTTGTTTGTAAGTCACCTGTGCAGAACAGTGTCAAATACTTTACTGAAATCCAAATACACAACATCTAGGGCTGTCCCTCGGTCCAATTCTCTGGTCAACCAATCAAATAAAGCAATCAGATTTGTCTGACAAGATCTGCCTCTGGTGAATCCATGCTGCCTCTGTTCCTATAATTCATTGTACTCTAGAAACCTCACTATTTTGTCTTTCAGCAGCATTTCCAATATTTTCTTACCACAGAGGTTAGACTAACTGGCCTGTAGTTTTCAAACACATTCTTACTTCTGCTTTTGTATAAGGAGACCACGCGTGCCTCTCTCCAGTCTTCTGGCACCACTTCCGACTCCAAAGAGGCATTGAAATGGTCTGTCAGTGGAGCAGCTAGAATGTCCCCAAGTTCCTTCAGTATTCTTAGATGCATTCCATCTGCCCCATTGATTTGTCTCCTTTTAGTTTAGCTAGTTACTCACAAATACAGACTTCTGAAAATTGTTCGAGATCCTCGTCGCTTCTGTTCCTATTTGTGGATGTTTTCTGAGGTCCTGCTCCCAGCCCTTCATTTGTGAACACAGAACAGAAATATTTCTTAAGCAATTCTGCTTTATCCTCTTCAGCTTCTACATAATCTCCCCTTCATCCTTGAGCCTGACAATACCACTTTTGCCCTTCCTCCTCTCGCTAAGATTTCTAAAAAATGTTTTATCCCCCCATTTTATTGCATTGGCTATTTCTTCTTCTTTTTGTTTCTTTGCTTTCCTGACTACTTTGCTAGCTTCTCTAAGTTTTTCCCAATATAGATGTCTGTCTTCCTCTCTCTGTGATCTCTTGTATTTCATAAAGTTCTCCCCATTTTTCTTCACCTTTTCAGCTACTTCTTTTGAGAACCATAGCAGCCTCCTTTTCTTTTTACCTTTATTTACCTTAGAAAACAGGTCGCTTGCCTTTAAAATATCACCTTTTACTTTTCCCACTGTTTTTCTACATCCCCCAGCTGTTCCCATCCCATTAATGACTTCTTGCAGTATTGTCCCATTTTGGCAAAGTTAGTTTTCTTAAAGTCTAAAATCCTCGCTATTGAATGGATTTTATCAGCCCTAGTCCTAATACTGAACCACACCATCCAGTGATCACTGGATGCAAGATGATCTCCCACTATAACATCATAAGCACTTTTACCATTGGTAAGCACCAAGTCCAGTATGGCCCCTTCTCTTGTGGGTTCTGTTACCAGTTGCCTGAATAGTTCTCCCTATAGAGAATCCAAGATCTCCTTACCTGTAGATGACACTGCAGCGGGCATGTACCAAATCAACATCCGACATATTGAAATCACCTATCAGTAGCACTTCCCTTTTCCTAGCAATACTATTTTTTACATGTAGTGCCACTCCTTCCTACCCTATCCTTCCTTCCTGAATAACGTATACCCTGGCATAATAACATCCCAGTCATGGTTGTCTGTGAACCATGTCTCCATAACAGTCACTAAATCCAAGTCAGCCTCTTCCATTAAAACCACAACATCTGAGATCTTATTCCCCATGCTACAGACATTTATACACATTGCTTTTCAGATGTTGCCCCTTTTGCCCATGTCTATAGAGGTATTTCACTTACCTGGGGGCTTTTGTCACCCAACCCCAATGAATCTAGTTTAAAGCCCTCTTCAGTAGGTTAGCCAGTCTGTTTCTAAAGACATGTCAATCCTTCTTGGACAGATGAACACCATCTCTGATCTGCAGTTCTTGGAGCATCATCCCATGGTCCAGGAAACCAAAATGTTCTCGATGACACCATCCACACAGCCATGCATTTATCTCCAGGATGCAAGCTTCTCTGCCTCGGCCTTTACCCTCAGCAAGGAGGATTGAAGAGAACACCATCTGCACACCTATCTGCTTCACCCTCTGTCCCAGTGCCATGAAGTCACTTTTGATACACTCAGAGGGATAACTGGCAGTATCATTTGTGCCGACATGGATGAGCAACATTGGGTAATAGTCAGTAGGCTTAATGAGTCTTGGCAAACTCTCCATAACATCTCAGATTTTGGCACTTAGCAGACAGCAGACCTCTCTGGACATCAAGTCTGGTTGGCAGTTGGACACCTCAGTACCCCTCAGAAGAGAGTCACCAACTACCACTAGACTTTGCTTCATTGCAGTCACTGATTCTGCAACTTTTGGGTGCTCGAGCTCCAGTTCTTCCCCTCTCCTGGCATGCTTTCACCTCCAGGGTTGCATAATGGTTCTACAATTCAAGTGCTAGAGAAGTTGGATTGGTGATTTTGTAGGTCCTGGTGACTCATGTCCCATTTTTCTCATTTTGTAGGCTTTCCCATCTTCATCTCTGTTGGAGAGCTTGGATGTTTAAAGAAGCATATTATCAATGTACTTCTCACTGTCTTGAATGTTCCTCAGCCTCACCACCTTTTCTCTGAGCTCCTCCACTTATTTTCTGAAGGCTTCAGCATGCAGGCATCCTAGACATGGAACCAGACCTTTAAATAGCATTGGGATCTCTGCCTGGACAGAGGCAGAAGCTGTAATGGGGGCATCAACTTTGGTAAAATGATTTTTTCCAAGCCATTGTTCAGTTGGAGGAGCTTCGGTACACTTTGAAGTAAAAGAGAGAGATCTACCAAAGTCCCTGCCTGGTCCTCAGCTGACCATTAAGAGGAAAAGCAGTTAACCTATTTTAAGTGTGTGCTAACAGGGCTGTTTTAAGTCCATGTGTGTAGCTAATTAGGGAGTTGCCCTATAGAGCAAGAATGCTCACATGGGGTGGGTGGTAGCTGGGGTGAGTAGGGAGGTCAGTGTCTTCAAAGAACTAGCTATGAATGGGTAGCTGGAACAAAAATCAATGAACTCTAACTGGCAGAGCTTTGCCCAGTGTCACAAAAAATTCCCTCTTTGCAGCATAGAAAAACATAATTACCTTTAACAAATGGAAACCAGAACCCCTTCAAGAGCTTTCAGGCAGAGAGATTGTAGTTAAAAGTCACACAGTATTAACTTGCTTGCAACCGAGTCCCTCTTAGGAATGTCAGTGCTTACAAGGTCCTGTAGATCTTTGTACAGCACTCAGCTGCCCAGCTCCTGTGCAAGCTAATTAAGGACCACTAACACCTGATGAAGTCAGTGGCTTCAAAGAGCTAGCTATGAATGGAGCTGGGACAAAAAAACAATGAACTCTGATATAGCTTTGCCCTATACTACAAAGGTGTTCCTTGGTGGACGTATTCTTAGTCACAGTTGATGTAATTGTAGGACAGCCAAGGAATGCCAAGCAGGCAAACTGTAGGGAAATAGAGATGAGATCTCTTAAAAGTACATGGAGAAATCTCTTAAAACAATCAATACAATTATAAATTTGCCAAGATAGCAATTCTACAAATGATAAAATAAAAAAAAATCAATTTTTAAAATCCATCTAAAAGAAAATAAGTAAAAAACAACAGAATAGACTTAACACTACCTTGTCCTTTTAAAAACACAGTTCAAGTGTAAAAGGTGGCACAAGTACTACAGTGAGGCGTCACAACTAGAAAAAAGAACAAAACATAATTAATTATATAAAAAAGGAATACAACTAAAGAACTAAGAAGAAATGTTGCTTTTGAATAGCAAATAAGCAGAGGATTTCAATGCATTATCCGTGACAGCTAGATCTTTTACTGTATCTCTTATTAGTTAAACGTCATTCAAAAATGCCAGATACTCAAACAATACTTTCAAACCAGCATACCACTATGTTTCAGATGGTATATATTTAACTTACCAATCCTGCTTCAGGACATTGTATCTAGCCTTTTCATCTCATTAGCGCAGCAATTTCATCTTTTAACACTGTAAATTCAATAGCATTCCACTTTTCAGTCACTCCAACTTTTAGGGGTATATTTACTAATCGGCGGTAGAGAAATCAATGGGGCCGCGGCTTCGTTATCACACGTGAGCTGCTACCACCGAATAGTAAACATACCCCTTAGTATTGCTCTTAGCTCCAACAACTGAATATTGTCCTCACCATGGTAACTGCCAGCGTCATTCTATGATTTTCACTCCTGAATTTCTCCTAACCTCCCTTCTTTTCCTACCCAACTGCTCTCACCTGCTTCTCTACCTTTTGTATTTTCTCCTCCTAACCCTTATCCCTCTCTGCTATTTTTTCTTGTCTTTGTGCGCTATTTTACTTTCCTATATTTTACTGGTGTTCCTTTCCTTTCTTTATGTGTTTATGTTATTTTTAGCCCATTTTATTGTAAATCGCTCTGATGTTATTTCTCTAAAGGTGGTATATCAAATTTTAATAAATAAAATGAAATGTACAGCAAGTACACAAAGTCGGGATAAGGCCGTCTAGATGAGATATACAGAATCAAGATGACATGAGGCCCATGCAGGACACATGTGATACACATTATCATCATTGACCACCAAAGTGTTTGTTAAGACTCCCTATCAGCACAGCAATCTCATTATATGCAGTTACCGACTGAGAGAAGCTTCCACTCACTCTGGACTCCCTGTGTGTACAATGAGCACAGACTCAGCTCCAACACCCTATGTTGCACAGCTGTTAAGATGGGAGTGCATGCATGATTCCCAAGCCTGTCAGCCCACTCTGGCATTCAAGGCTCTGTGGCACATGCAGCTATTGCAGCCCACACTGTTGCTGCCACAGATACCTCTTATCATTGATAGGTAAGGGGAAGGAGGATATCTTTCATATGGGAATCAGCCAAACTATTTTCATCACTATCCTTTGGAGGTGTGCATGAGATACCTTACTGCTACAGATGGATATATACTGGGCAATACGTAGAGAACAACTGCAGACTTACAAGGTCAAAGACCATATCCCCCTGCCGCTATATGCACAAGTAAAAACAGGCTGTGAGGGGGGCAGTTAGACACATACTGCCCGATTCTAGGATGCGGGTTGCAGGGCTTCAGCTGTCTGGGCCCAATTCCCCCTCTGGCTCTCCCCGTACGTCCTGAGCATTAGGACGGGGAAAGCCGGTGGGAGGTGGGAGGGGGCAGGATCGGGGTAGAGTGGGGGTGGGCCAACCCGGCTGGATGTATAGGGCCGATTCAGGACGTAGCCCTGTATGTCCCGCCGGGCCCGTGTGGACGAGCTGCTTATTCCAACTCAAAGATAGAATAAGCAGCAACATCCAGGTGATCGAGCCTGGAGATCCCCCCCCCCCCCTCCAGGGCTGGGGCCGGGTGCGGGAGAGTCCCTGCCTCCTGATCCAGGCCACGACAGGCCAGCCTTGGGTTGGGCGGTGGGGAAAAGGGGGGCTGAGGATGCGGGAGTTGGTGGCACCTGCAGGGAGGACGTCCCCACAAGCAGCAGGGGCATGCTGAGCCATCCTCGGGCCCAATTCTGGTCACCATGGAAAAATTTTGTTCCCACGGTCCAGAACAGTCCCAACAGGTCCATCTTGCTTGGGGCCGTCTGGACAGCCTGGAGAGGCCCCTATCTGAATTGTGTTCATAATCATACATTGTAAAAGCAATGTAAAAGCAGTTCACATTCTACCGTGGAGGCACCTTTCCAGCAGCAGCCCTGCATGCTCCAGGCCACTATCTGCAGTAGAAACAGAGGTGCACAGAAAAATTCTATTATCACCTTTCACATCGCAGTTGACAATAGCTAACTATTGGGAAAGGGAGCTTGAGAGGACCACCTAGGCCAACTGCAAGTGTGGCATTACAAGCAAACAGCTCACAAACATACCTGCTTTGTCTATTGCAGCTGTATTCCAAAGTCAACAATGTGGGCATGTCCACAGTACACATATATAAAAAAATGGCTAACCCACACATCTACATCAACAGTCATGTCCATGTTTGTGGACTATTTCATAAACATGGATGCCCAGATTCGAGATGTCCCTGCCCCATCCATGTTAGTGTGTATTTAAGGGCCACTTGGACAAGCCACACATATATTATTTATTTATTTTATTTCTATAATGCCTTATCATGTAATCAAAGTGGTTTACATAGAAGAAACCATTTTACAATAAACAAGTTTCCAAGTAGAGGATATAGGAAAGATAAAGGACACATTTTACAAATGCCATTGATAGGGCTGACATTGACTTTAGCATGGCACCAAAGGCTACAATTCTAAACCACAGAGTCAGTTGCAGCGAGGATGAGGTCAACGTCCTTTTGCAGGAGGTCTTGACTAACCAGGGGGTTCTTGGTAATAAGGGAACCCACTTAAGCCCTTAACAAAAGCAGAGAAGTGACTGGACATTTGTAGGAAGTTAAGTGCCCTACAATAATGAGGACATTAAAGATATGAAAATGAAATGGCAGCAGGTCTGCAAGAAGCAGTCCAACCAAAGAAAGCACACACACTCGCCAAAGCCATGCAAACAAGTCCAGAGTGAGGTATAATCCAAGGTTTATTAATAGCACACAGGAATACTTAACCCAACACAGCATATTCCCACTCTGCGACGTCCCCTGTTAAGGTGGATCTGCATCTGGGGTTCCGGAAATGACTCTCTGGTAGAGGAAGTACCTCTCACTGGGGCTTCACCAAGGGCCCTGCTTCCCACCAAGGAGCTCACCTCAGGGTCAAGCGCTGTTTCCTCATGGGCCACTTGCACTGGGGTCACCAAGAGCTCACTAAGAAGAAAAGGAAGCTGCCGCAAGTTCGGAGATGAAATGCTCCCAAGAGCAGAAGCCTCCCCAGTTGAAGCCCGATCAGTGAGAGATTCACATGTGGCCATATTTCCCAAAAATGGAAGTATGTATGATTCCAGAGTCTGTTGAGTAGGGATTGAGGCAGCTACCTTAGGAATCTTAGTCGCTGTCTTTTTTCCTTTCTTAGAAGACATATTAGCATGATGAAAAAAGTTACAATGTAAAAGTCCTGAGTGACTCTGACTTTATCCTACAGCCCTGCGCCATCTTGACTCCTCCACTTGTGGCCAACAATCTTTTTTTCTCTCTTATTGCTGCTTTCATCCCCATTTCCACTTTCAGGATTCCCTCATTCCTTGTGCACATCTTTACTTTGCTTCCTGCTTTTCTCCTATATGCCCCCTTCCTAGGCCATGGCAGACAGAACAGCAGCAAATAGACTAGCTACCAAAATGTGAACAGAAAGACAACAAGCATTCTCAGTCCATGTTAGCTGATTTTCTTCTCACCAATATGTGTTTCCTGTTTAGAAAGGAAGCATATACTAGGGAAATGGCACTACCCTGAGGAAAGAGCAAGAGTATACACCCTTCTTCTACCCCTATGTTGGCAGGTAGCTGACTTGTTGCAAATGTAGGAGGTGGAGAAAGGGAAAGTGATCTCTCTTGCTCAGGGTCTATCATCAGTGATTGATGATACATAGTCTGCTGATTCCTTCTTCTCCTCCTCCTCTTCCCCTCATCCACCCAATCCAAGGCTGGGCTTCTTTTAAAACTAGTCACTCTAAGCAATGTTCCCTCTAATTTTCTGTAGGCTGTGTGCGCATAAAATATCAGCTGTGCAGCTTTTGAAGGAAGGTTAAATTTTTTGTGCGCCACATAACGACACTTGGAGTTATATACTTTAAAATTTGACTACACATTAGAATACAGTATGTACACCACATTGATTTTAATAAAATTAAATGAAAATAGACGATTACTAAATGAAGCAGAAAATTTCTAGTAATTACAATCACAAATGTGGTATTATTTCAGTTAATTTTTATTGAAAGCCATTGTTATTCCATGTAAAAAATTTATGTATGGAAGAAGAGTTCATTCTCAAAATTTTTCTCTTCGATCTTTCAAATGTACCCAGTCTGAGTAAATTTTATCAAGGTCTACTGATCCGCCATCTTGAAGATGACTCTTAACACGCATCAGCATTTCCAAATGTTCTAAATGTAAGCAATTCCTTATTTTGGTTTTTAAACTGTTCATCAAGCTGAAACCATGCTCACAATCTGCACTAGAAGCCAAAAATGTTCCACCAATATCCATCAATTTCGCTAAATCTGCAAAGTGAGCATTCTGAAACGCCAAAGTCACCATATCCGGAAAAATGTTTATCAGTTTGCTTTTGATTTTTTCTGCGACTAAAAACTTGAAGTCATTGTACTGCTGAACAACAATATGTTCCTCCATAAGAAATTGTTTGTACTTTAAGCAGAGTGATAGGACGTTTTCAATTCCAAATTCATAATCACACTGTGCTATTGCTGTCAAGTCAAAAGCAGACCATTTCTCAATTTCATTTTCAGGAAATCTTTCCCCTAAATGCAGACACAGCATATTAATGAAAATAAGTGTGGAACCAGTATCCACTGAAATGTCTCCAGGTATCTTGTCGAGACGATTTTTAACATTATCAGTCCATTTTACTGTGTCACCCAAGTATTGCATTCAGATTTTGTTCAGCTTACCCTGTGCAAGATGATATGCTTCCAGTGGTGTTAGCCCACATTTTTGAAATGCCATTGTTAATGAAGCTAGTTCAGATAAAACATCATTCAAAATTTGCAGTGTTATATGGAATTGGTGGCTGTTTAGCTTTTTATAACAGTACTTTGCAATGGATCATTATCTTTCATTCTTCAAAGTATTTTAATAATGGATCATAATTTCGAATAATTGCTTGAAGAGCAAAATGTCTAGATAACCATCGCACTTTGTTCAGAGGTCTAAAAGCAATTGACTCGCATTCAGAAGCATCTGCTAATTCTTTAAATTGTGATCTTTTAGTAGAAGATTGACAAAAGGTTGTGTAAACAGTTCTCATGAAAGTTTCAACTTCTTTCATCAACTTTACTTCCTTCCATGATTCAGAGATCCCCAAATCTTCACAATGGGCAACACAATGCTGCTGCACTAAATGTGAAACGTTTTGTTTTAGCTGGGCAGCAACACCATTTATTCTGCCTGACATGACAGAGGCACCATCCAAAGTAAACATGACCATTTTGTTAAGGTCAAGCTTGTATTTGCCATAGAATTCCCAGAGTGCACTGACTATTGATGCAGCATCACATGCTTCCAACTGTAGCATCCCACCAAATGAAGTTTTATACAGACATGAATTTACTGGCCGATATTTGAAGTACAGTATTAAGTATTTGTTGACAGAAATGTCTGTGCTTTCATCAATAGTTAATGTATGATGCGCTGCTGATGCAACATCTGCTCTGAGCTTATCTTGGACATTCATGTCTATAATTTCAAGAAATTCAAATGAATAGTTTTTGCTTCTCCAGCTTTCAGGTATGGTTATGTACTTGGACATGTGTTCATTGATATCTTGAACAGAGAGCATGGAAATATTCATCCGAACAGCCAGCAAAACACTATCAATTAGAATTTTAATTTCTTCTGGTGTAGAATGCTTCCGTTCATTACTAATTTGCTTTTTTGCTTTTTCAGCGGTGCTCTCAAGCAACAAGTTAAATAATCCTCCTCTTAAATTTTGATTTTTAGCTCTAAGTTTCTTAACACTTTCAGTATGAGTCTTACTAGACAGATGTTGTTTCAAAAAGTCCAGTTTCCACAAATCATCCCAAAATTTGCCATTCTAAAACTCTCCGATGGCTTTTGCATCTCAGCAGTATAAACAGACTACTCCGTCATCCTCTTTGTAAGTGAATATTTCACGCAATTGAACGCATTTTTTATCCCGAGATTTCGGTGCCTCCGTTTCAACAATTTCTTCAAGCCATTCAGGCTTAAAAGCTCTGGCCATTCTTTTACGTTTTGCACCTCTCATTGCTATTGATTTTGACATTTTAAAAGTGGTGTGGTGGTCAAAGGCACAGCAGGTGCTTTATTATTCAAAAGAAATGCTCCAACGTATTTCATCCAAAGCCTTCATCAGAGGGCTTGGAAGTTGGAACTGCAAGCAATATAACAATATTGTTATAGTGGTAACAAAGAGAAAAAGAACCATAAGTATACATAGTAAAAAGAAGACACAGTATTACTTACATGGATTAGCAGTTTAACACAAATCCAGAAAAGTGACTTAATTTTAAAACTATGGATTTCCATCTCCATCCAGTCCCACCGAGCCTTCTTCACCTCTATCCACCACCCCCTCCTCCTCCTCAAAGGCACCCACCACAGTTATCATTCCACCCTAAACAAATGGAACAATTCCTGTTGTGGCAGGAACTGTTACTTCACCGTACAGAACTGTGTACAGAACAGCTCCCCCATGACTTCAACAGAAGAACTTACTTTGCCTCTGGCAACTTCAAAGGAAGAAAAAGCCGGCATCTACATTTATTGTTAACCCATTCCCCAACAGAGGGCTTTGTAAGCATAACTATTTGAACTACAAAGTTCAAAAGTAGGCATGACCAAAGCATCATAAGGGCTAGAGTGATAAAATCAAGATGGAAGACACCATGCATGATAAATTAGTAGTTCAAATAGTTATACTTACAAAGTCCTCTGTTGGGGAGTGGGTTAACAATAAATGTAGATGCCGGCTTTTTCATTGATAATCACATATACACAGAATTATCTTGGTTCACACAACATGGATTCTTGGAGTTACACTGTGCTCCCTCTTTTACCTCCAGATTCACGTGAAGGCAAATCAGTGACAAAAAAAAAAAAAAATTGGTCCTCACTCCATCGAAGAAATTTCAAGCACCCACTCACTGCAGTTCACACATGGTTATTGCACTCGGGGCAGCTTCCAGAGAGCACACGTGGGAGCCAGCCCCTCTAAATCTAGTCCAGGCACTGCAGGGCGCAGTAATAGCAGCGAGCCACCTGACTGTGATTGCCTAGCCGGGTTTGATGCAGTAGGTGGGCTCTGTGGAGAGACAAGTCATGGCTGCTGCACCACGACAACATGCCTGAACACACCACACTCAGTGTAAGGCAGTTCATGGCCAACAAACAGATCACAGCTCTCGACCACCCTCCTTATTCCCCAGATCATACACCGTGTGACTTCTGGCTCTTCCCCAGGCTAAAGACTGTGCTCAAAGGAACTCAGTTCACCTCTGTAGAAGAGATCAAGGCCACTGTGATGAGGGGACTGAGGTATCTCAAGGCAGAGGACTTTACCGAGTGCTTCTGTATGTGGCAGAAGCGAATGCAGAAGTGCATTAACTCTGGGGGGGGGGGGGGATTTCTTTGAAGGGGACAATGTGTAATTTCTCTGTAGATTTAGTAATAAAACATTTATGGGACAGTCTAATTTCTTTTTTGTCACACCTCGTATGACAAGGCTGCATACTTTACCCATACCTGTTTAATTCATATGCATAACAAAGCATTAGAGAAGCAGAATTGTATGAAGACAATTGAGGTGTGAAGATCATTGGGAGAGTCATCAACAACATTTGCTAAGCTGCCAATACAACGTTACTGGCTGAAAGGGAAGACTATCTGAAGCATCTGCTTATCAAGATCAAGGAACATAGTCTTAAAATGGACCTCAACTTTAATACAAAGAGACAAAAAAAGAGGCAAGCCGGAGGAAGATCAATAGAATTCAGAAGACCAACAATCTATTCATCTGAAACGCCTTCTTCTGCCAATGCAAGCAATGACTGTACACATGAACTTAACCTAATAGACTGTAAAAAAATCAGATTGGTTACATCTGTGGAAGTCAGTGATGGAAAAGCTAAATAACATCAAAAAAGACAAAACCTAGAGTTGACTGTAGTACAGATCGCCAGCTACTAGTATGCATATGCAAGCTAAAGCTGAAAATGAGCAAGCCACTTATGAATGTAGCAAAATATAATCTTGCAAATATACCACCAGAATTTAAAGAATGCTTGCAAAATCTATGTCCAACTTTGGATACAATGATAGAGACCCATACGAGTTATGGGATGACAATAAGAAAGTTGTGCTTGAAGAAAGTGAAAACTCTCTGCAAAAGGTAAAAAAAAAAGCAAGCCAAAAAACAGCCAAAATGAATACCAAATAAACTCTGAAAATCACTCAAACATGCAGAGATTTTTCCTGACATCTGGAAAAATCAATATTTTCATCCTTTACTTAGAAAAATAGACATAGTAGACAACTTCACCTGTTTGGATCAACAGAGATGACAAGCAGTCAAGAAATCCAACAACATATTACTCTTGCCAGAATAGCTATGAAGGACATAGACAAGATTCTTAAGTGTAATGATATATTTCTTTATACAAATATTGAACTTGCCCAAACCATGATGTTTTCAGAAACATCAAATGGATGTGAATTTGAATAATGAATAAGAAAGACATGAAGAAAATCTGTGCCTCTGAGTTAATGGTGCTGTTTATACCATGGACTGTCCGAAGAACAAATCAGCCAGTACTAGAGGAGATCAAACCTCAGCCTTCTTTAGAAGCTGAAATGACGTTTCCCGGGAAAAGTCCTCAGCACTCACCTGCTCCGCTGCTGATAGCCCGTCCCCGGTGTAGCCCTGCACAATCTTCAGGCAGCAGTCCCGGAGCACTGGTCTCTTCTTCTTCGCTGGTGCGGTGTGTTGCTCTCCTTTCTCCGCATCCAAGGTGGCACGTGGCACTGGAGGCTGGCTGAGGGAAGGATCAAAGGAGGCTTGCGGCTGGCAGGCAAGCACAAGAGCAGAAAGAGGCTGGCTAGCTGGCTGCCCCTCCCTTTTATTTCCCTCTTTAGCCTGTGTCATGATTCATCAATCGTTGGTCACATGTGAGAGGAGTGAGGACTCAGTGCAGAGAGGAGAGATTCGGAAGTGACGTCACGAGTTTCGGTATTACCCGGAAATTACAGAATGGCAGTAGATCAGCGGCGCAGCCGCGGCCTTAAAAAACCCAAGGTTTTAATTTGAAAATCCATGAACTCAGTAATTTTTGTGCACTCCTTTGTAAGTTGTGTGTGCTCGCTCGGCGAGGAGTGTGCGCGCGCACACGCACACAGCTTAGAGGGAACAGTGACCCTAAGAGACAATATTGGATCTGGTGCTCAATAAGAGAGACAGTGTCTAATGTCCAGGTGGGTGCCCACTTGAGCAGCAGTGATCACCACATGGTGTGGTTTGAGGTAAAAGCCAAGGTGAAAACCAATCACAGCAAACTCAAAGTCCTAAATTTCAAAAAGACTGACTTCAGTAAATGGAAAAGTACCTGAAGGAAGATCTGTCAGGGTAGGAGGAGATAAGCATAGGTGTAATTTGGGAGGTGGGGGGCATGGGAGGCAAATGTTGCAGGCACTAATGGTGAACTGGTCTCCCTGCCCTTACTGCCAGTATGACTTCCTTACCATTTGCCCCCCTCCCCCCCAAAGTAAGAAGACAAACTTCATCAATGGAGATAACAGAAGTGAAAAGGCAGTGGGCTAAACTGAAAGAGGCTATAACAAGGGCAGCAATTCTATATGTAAAAAAGATATATAAAAACAAGCAGAAAAAGAAACTGATATAGGTCTACAAAGAAGCGGCTGGAAAAATAAAGGCAAAACTGGCAGTGTTCACAATTTTCAGAAGATAACAAAAAGAGGAACACAGAAAGAACACTGGATAAAGCTGAAAGAAGCAAAGAGAGAAATCAGGATGGTAAAAGCACATATAAGAAAAAATAGCTGCAGATGTGAAGCAGGGTGTTAAGACTTTTTTTCAGGTATATTGGGGCGAGGAGGAAGACCAGAGGTGGAACTGCAAGATTTCAGAGATGCTGATGACCGATTTGTGGAAAATGATGAAAAAAAGAAGGATTACTAAACAAATGCTTCTGTTTTGTGTTCACAAAAAATAATCTGGAGAAGGCCACATATGACGGACAAAGGTATGAAGGGGAATGGAATAGATGGAACGGCATCCATTGAAGAAGATGCTTATGAACAGCTTGCAAAACTGAAAGTGGACAAAGATTAGAAGCATGATCCAATGCTTGGCAATTAAGATTTAATGCAAAGAAGTACAGAGTGATGCACTTGGGATGCAGAAATCCAAAGGAGCTATACGCAATACGGGACAAGATGCTGGTGTGTATGGACCAAGAGAAGGAACTTGTTTATGTTTAAGCTTATGTTTATTAAAACTTCATATACCACCTTTATTTGCAAAGGCTTGGTGGTTTACAAATATATAAAAGTTACAGTAGCATCTGAGGATCTCCAGGTGGCGGACAATGTGAAAAGGCGGTGGACAAAGCTAGACAGATGCTAGACTGCATACCGAGAGGAATAACTAGCAGGAAGAAGGAGGTGTTAGTGCCCCTGCACAGGTCATTCCTGAGGCCTTACTTGGAGTATTGTGTTCAGTTTAGGAGACCATACCTCACAAAGGATATAAAAAGACTTGAAATGTTTTAGAAGAAGGCAATCAAAATGATATGAGGCATGACCTTGGGCAAGTATCTTCACCCTACGTTGCTTCGGAAGAAAAGGCCTGGTGATATATTGCCAAGAAGCAGCTGGGTCTCCAGGAGTCAGCACTGACTTGATGAAAGGAGAGTAGGGACAGGGTATATGATACAGATTTTTAAATATTTAAAGAGTGCAAACCTTTTTTCAAAGACTTGGAAGCTGCAGAACTAGAGGACATGTAATGAAGCTGCAAGGAAGTAAACTTAAAAGCAACATTAAGAAATACTTCTTCATGGACAGGGTGGTAGATGCCTGGAATGCCCTCCCGAAGGAGGTGGTGGGAGAAAAAACAATGATGGAATTCAAAAAGGCATGGGACAGACACACAGGATCAGTACATAGAAAGAGGATGGAATCAAAGCAAACCTAAATAATGTAATAAATGGAGAGGGGTGACCTGCCTGGAGTAGCGGGTGCAACTCTACAACTCTAGCAACATTACTGGGCAAATTAGATGGACCAAATTGGTCTTTATCTGCCATCATTTACCATGTTACTATGTTACCTTATTCATTCAAGTCTTGTAATATATTGGCTGATGAACCGAAGCAAATGGTTTCTGGGATGCTGCAAGGCTATCCCACATCCTTCTTCTCATCTTTACTTGCCTCTTAGATATCACATTGCAAGATTGAGAAACGCCAATTTATTGTAAATGATGTGTGATTTTATAGAAACCCTTTCATTAGCATTTTCATGTACTTAACTATTCATTTGCTATATCTGACAAAAGTACTAACAGAAGATAATGTGTGTCATCTATCAAGGATAGTGCTAAAGTTCAACACAAAATCTAACAGGAAAAAAAGAACAATGGAGATGAATAGAGTTGTATAAATGGATGAGAAAAATTGCTGCATTAGTGTTTGAAGTAGAAAGGAAAGAGTGAACACTTTTTATAGGAGATGTCTCTGTTGACCCCTATTTACCTCTGTGGCCATGAGGAACATAAAAATCCAATGTCATTTTGTCATAATGGCACCTCATGCTGGCGTCCATTATGAAAACCAACACCTGAATAATTTTGCAATAGACATCAAAGACTGCAAAAACTGCAATTTCTTCCAAATGAATTAAACTCTTCCTAAAAGAAATCTACTTATGGTGATACATTGCCAAGAAAATCCAGAGGCAGCAGGGTCACTAGCAGTCAGCACTGACTCAACAGCACTAAAAAAAAAAGGAAGAAGTGCAGAGGTCTCGCAATAATTTTGGCTCTGAGAAAACAGAAGTCTTAATAGGGTAGAGTACCTTGAGAAGGCTTATACCTGAAGTGTGATTGTCCAAATCTAAAACCCACATTAATTACTTGATATGGCTGCAGTTTGCAAGCCTTAGATGATGTTATGCTCCTCTTATGTGTGCAACATATTAAATCTACAAAAGAAATACTCAGCTAGTTCATGTATTTTAATATTTCTTATGTTGGTCTTTTAAAAGGTATCAATACAAATAAGAGCCCCTTTTACTAAAAATGTAGTTCGTACTGTCTGCTGTATGACTCATTTTATCCCTATGGGCACTGTGGCAGATACTTCATGCTAAGTATTTAGAAAAAAGGGGTCCTAAGCTTTCATTAAAAAAGAAGCATATGAAGAAGCAAATTTGGTTGGCCTCAGTTACCCCCATATAATTTTATACACATTTAATTCTGTGTTTAGTATATTCAGTTTCCTGCTTTGTTATATATTCTTGTGCCTTGATTTGGTAGATTAAGGACTGGTAAAGGTTCTACTGAACTGTTCCCAGCCATAGGAATGATAGAGGCCAGTCTGCTAAATAAAGGATTATTACTACTTGGAAGACTGATCCTCAGTGGTTTTCTCATTATGATGTCATAGACATAGTTTACCATTCTCCTAGATATATCCTAGCACCCAGTTGTGTTGTGTTGTCTGTCTTGAATGTTTTATTGTCTGTCTTGATTAGACTGTAGTTCTTATGAGCAGGGACTGTCTCTCACACATCTCTGTGCAGCACTGCATATGCCTTGTAGTGCTCTACAAATGCTAAGCAGTAGTAGGAGCAGTAGTTTGGGGAGGGGATGTAGCAGCGAAGTGCAGACAATGAATAAATCCAGGAGTCAATTGCAGGGTCCAAGCCAATGTATTGTGCACAAGGCTCAGAGAGTCAAGCTTTAAAAAGGACTGAGCGAAGTTCTTACAGAGACATATTCATTTTATACATGTCTTTTCAGTTTGATACATGCAGACTTTCTATTGGTTCCAACGCCCCCTGCATTTGTCCAATCGGAGATCCCTCCTGGGCCTAGCACCCAGCTCCCTCCTCTAGGATTGTTCTAACAATGGTACAGTTTCTAGGTATGGATACGATTCTACTGCAAGGTCGTTTCTAGCTCTAAGAATGCAAGCATTGAAACATTTCTATCCTCAGAACACAAGAGAATAATGAAAGATTTATGAATTCATGAAAAACGTCTTATTAAGCAGTTTAAAGCAATTTTCTCAGACTTTCACAGATTTTTGGTTCTTTACTAAGATGGGGGTTGGAATCATGGCCTAACTTACAGGCCTTTCATATTTGCAGGCTATTATAGGCCATAGCCTACCACAGGGAGTCCCTCTAAATGAGCTGGCTCTCCTCTCATGCAGATTTGGCAGCAGCCTTCCCCCCCCCCCCCCCACCCATGTCACAGTTGCTGCCGCCACCACTACCACAACCTTTCTAACATCTGCAGTAACACTGGTGAGCCTCCAACTTAAACAACAACAAAAAAGAAATACACAAGGTATTTGTAACTCTTGAGCTGAAAAGGCTGGACTAGTCCTATCCTCTCTGATGCACTCTTTGCATCAGAGGGGGTGGGACCGGATCAGACTTACTTGCAAGGAGTCTCAAAGATCCACACTTTTTAAAATTTATTTTTAAAGTCATAGGTCCATCACCCCACTGCAAACACAGAAAAAAACAGCAGTGGTGGTAGGTGGGGGATGAATGGCAGAAAGGAAATGCTGGACAGAGGTTGGACACAAAGGGGAATGGAATGACTGGAAAGGAAATGCTAGGGAGATGTTGGACACAAAGGTGTGTAGAGGGAAAATGCTGGATAAGAAGTGGGGAGAGGATGACATAGGACAGATGCTGGACACAAAGGGTGGATTGAGGGCAGATACTGGACAGAAAGTATGGGGGATGAAGGCAGATACAGGGCACGGAAAGAAGGTAGAGGGCAGATGCTGAACATAGGGTGGAGGGGTAAAGAGCAGATACAGGGCGGGAATATAAGGGGATAGAGGACAGTTGATGATACAGAGTGGGGGTAGATGCTAGTCATGTGGTGGGGCATAGAGGGATGGAGGGAAGATGCTGGGCATGGGGTGGAGAGTACATGCTGGAGACGGGATAGGGGTCATAGGGGGATAATGGGTAGATGCTGGGCATGGAGTATGGTAGAGGGGGATATAGGGCAGAAGCTAGACACAGGGTAGGCACGGGGGGGTGATAGATACAAAGTGAGGGTGGAGGGCAGATGCTGGACATGGGGTGAGAGGAAGAAAGGAAATGCTGGACAAGTGGTGGGGTAAGATGGGGAGATGATGGACATGGGGTGAGGTAAAGAGGGGAAATGATGGACATGGAGGACAGGATGAGATAAACGGGAGAGGCATAAGATTGGGGAGCAAGGGGGAGACACATGACAGGATAGGAGATAAGGGGAGAGATGCTGAACACAGGGAGGGTAGAAGAAAGAAAGAGAAAGGGGAGCATTAGTTAAAGACTGGAGAATAAGTGGCTGGAAAAGGATAGAGAGCGAATGAGAGGATTGTGTTAAAAGGTTTAAAAGTGGTAGATACATGCAGTAAAAAAAGGGAGCTTGAGAAGTGGGTATAAGAAAGAGAAATTCAATCTGAGTTGATAGATAGAAATAAATGGAAAAAAGCTGAAAGGAAAAGTTCAATGTCAGAGATAAATGTATGGAGGCAAGTGAAGAAGAGAGGAGTGGAAGAGGTGGCAGGTGGACTGCAATCTCTGGAAAAGAGAGTTAAAAGACAGAGGATACAGAAATCAGACACTGGGACCAAAGCAATTAGGAAAATAAAATAGTTAGATGCCAAAGGTAAATTATCAATTTACAATTTAATGATTTTATAGATTAGATCTTTATATTTTTCACAGTACGGGGGAAATGCATCACTGTTTCTATTTTTTGTGTTGCACTGTATGAAAAGGCTGGCTTGTCGAGGTTTCAATTTAATTTTGTCTACATATTTCTACTTTGAGTTTGTGTTATTTTATTCTGTATTTGATAAGGATCTAGCTGTGGTTGGCCTGTGTGACTGAGATCAAGCGGTATGTTTATTAAGGTTATTACTGGCGCCCACGCTCTGGAACTCCCTCCCAACAAGCCTGAGAGCACTGAATGACCTAACAGACTTCCAAAAGGACCTCAAAACCTACCTCTTTGTTGAAACTTATCAACAGACAGAAAGCGGTCCCCACCTAAACGGTAACGCATCTACTACCGATAACTCGATACTCACTCATCCCCAAATAAACATACACTAACCCGAAACAAACATAACACTGTTGATTACTTTGTAATGTCCAAATGTGACCTATATGATAAATGTAAGCCTCCAATTGTACTGTTTAGATATTCTAAGTTCCCTTATGTTAAATGTTGTTGAGTTCCCTTATGTTAAATGTAACACTCCATTGTGATGTGATGTGATGTGACCACTTTGATTGAAGGATAAGGTGGTATACAAATCTGTTTAAATAAATAAATAAGGTGCTGTAATGGCGCTACGGGGCTGTTTATTTATTTATTTATTTATTATAATTTTTTATATACCGCACTATTCGGCATCAGCATGGTTTATGGGCATTATCGGCATCCATTAGTGGTTAACATGGGGGAAAGTGATGATAATGCCGGCTTAACGGCTGTCAGGCCATTACCGTGAGAAAAGGGGGCAATGGGTGCTTCGTGGGTGAGGACAATGGGCACTCCCTTAACGCCTTAAGAGATTAGCGCACATTACATAAGATGCCACTGGGAACCTTAATGCCAGCTAAGAGCAAGTGTTAAGGGTTCCCTGGCAGAAATAATGCCATTATCACGCACTAGAGCCTGCCAAAGAAGTCTAGCTACATCCCAGCTCATAAATGATAACTGGGTGTAGCCCCTTCCTTGCAACATTATGGCATTTCACATAGCTATGACTATGCTTCATGTCATCTCTGAGGAAGTGACAGAAGGAACTGGGGCCCCAGAGGTAGCAGGTGATCAGGGGCAGCCCCCCTCCCCCTGTGGTGGGTGAGAATATACAGGGACAGCAGCCTAGAGAGCGGTGGCACTTGAGCCAACAAGGCCACATATCTTCTGTGATAGAGCCACCATCCTCATGCTCTATAGACTAAGATTGAGGGCCATAAGAGAGCTGCATGAGGATCTGAGGCCTGACTTTGAGCATCTGACTGCCCGGTCACATGCCATACCAGGGCAGGTAAAGCTCCTGAGCGCTCCACATTTCTTTGCCTCTGGCCGCTTCCAAAAATCAATGGATGCAGTAGGAGGAATGGGACATTCCACCTTTTCCAGATACCTCCACCAGGTTCTGTGAGCCATGACCAGTCAGATTAGGAATTACATAGTGTTTCCTAATGACAGGCAGCAGTGGGCAACCCTAAACCAGCAGTTTGAGAGTATTGCAGGCCTACCAAATGTGATGAGCGCCATAGACTACACATATGTGGTATTTATCCCACCCAGAGACAGAGAAGCGGCGTACCGCAACCGAAAGCACTTTTATTCCCTGAATGTGCAGGTGGTATGTGATGATAACATAGTCATTCTGAACATGGCAGCCAGATTTGCTGAGTTCACCCATGACTCACATATCCTGCAACAGTCAGCGCTGCTCAAGCAGTTCGAGGAGGAGAGGTTTGGAAATGACTGGCTGCTGGGTAAATAATATCTTTTTTACTGGACATTTGCATGTGGTAGGGAACAAATGCTACTCTGCAAACGCAGATTTGGGACTGGACTTGACCTTGTGACCTTGGATTTGTAGATACTCATGTATGCACAGAAAGAGAGCAAGTTCTGCTATGAGGGGACATAGGATGAAGGTGAAAAGAGATAGACTCAGGCGTAATATGCAGTAACTATTTAAGTTACTATGCTATCTAACTTGTTTTATGTAAGTTCTGTTCCTGTTCCCTGTAAACTGCACTTAATGTGAAATAGCATAGTATATAAAACCAATAAATAAATAAATACAATTTCTTTACTGACAGAGTGATAGACGCATGGAATAGTCTCCCAGTGGAGGTAGTTGAAATGAGGACAGTATCCGAATTCAAGAAAGCATGGAACAAACACAGAAGATCTGTAAGGAAGAAAGGGGACTAGTGCAGTTGATATGGAAGGGCAGACTAGATAGGCCATATGGTCTTTTTCTGCCATCATGTCCTGTGTTTCTATCAGCTGCAGTAATTAGTCATATGTGAACGGGAATCAATCATCAATTAATGCTAGCTGTGAGGTTCCTGCCACCTCCCCCCACTCCTTGCCTTCCAAGCCACACCTGAGTAAGAGAGGTACTGACCAAGTGAAGGGAGGTGGCAGGAACCTCACTGCTGCCATTACTTTCTGACTGATTGCCATTCACATAAAGCTATAGTAGCTGCAGCAGAAAAATGAGTACTTACAAATCCAAAAGTTGCAAGCTCAACTCCAGTCCCTACTATTACTACTACTGAGCATTGTATAGCACTACAAGATGTACGCAGTGCTGCACAGACACATACAAGAGACAGTCCCTGCTCATCAGAGCTTACAATCTAGTCAAGGCAGACAACACAGTAGCCGTAGGCACGGGCTATGTCTAGGGGGAATGGTAAGGAAACACAAAGGAGATCGGGTGAGTCAGGATCCGAAAGCAGTCCCTGATCTGAGTTAGCAAAGTGAATTGACTGTGTGGGTGTGTTTCCTATGACAAGGTTTGTTATCGTATTAGCTTTTCTCATGTATGGTATTTATAGTTTCTGATTTTACCATTGGAATCAGTGCTGCAAATCCCATAATGTAGCAGAATGAGAAGGTCACAAATCCAGGACTGGCTGATAATCTCACTGCTGGAACAGCAAATCAGCAACTCAGAAATCCACAAACTGGGTCACTCGGTAACTATGCAGTACTTGTGTCAGTGCTGTGAAAGTAGGTACATATGCAGCAGGGTTTAGTGCTTTTGCCCCACGCAAACAGGAAGTGTAATTGTTTCTCTTGTAATCAGCCACTGTATTGTCTGTTTTGATTAGATTGTCAAGCTCTGATGAGCAGGAACACCTTTTATATGTATCTGTACAGTGCTGCATACACCTTGTAACACTATATAAATGATTAATAGTAGGAGTAGTTAGAAGGGGGTGGAAGCAGGAATGGCACCTCAGTGACAGAGCTGAAGGTAACTCCGGCCCTTTGGTGCTGTTTTAAAAGCATTGCTGCTGTCTCAGTAAAGAGCGGTGATGATGGCGGAGGCTGGAACAGGAGAGGGCACAAGGGATGCGGTTCACCTCGGAAGTCCCATACCCTTGCACCAGCCCTGTAAATATGCCTGTACAGTAGTGGTCAACATTATTGGCACCCTTGCATTTTAGGTATGTTGTGTACAATATCTTGAGAAATAATTGGAAATATCCAACTGTATGTCATCAGGATATTTTAATAGTTCAAAGGTATACAACAAAAAAAGAGATGTCTGTGCAACTTAGACGTACTAATTTCTGAGGAAAAAAAATGTGACCTGGACTAATGTTTGGTTGCAAAACCCTTGGCAGTGATGACAGCCTCTAAATGTTTTTTGTAGCCATCTATAAGTTTTGTACATCTGTCTGCTGGAGTTTCTCCCAGTCCTCAACTACGATTTTGTTCCAGTTCATAAATGTTTCCAGGATTCCTTTTGCCAATGACAAATTTCAGTTCTTTCCAATGGTTCTTGACTGGATTGAGATCATGACTCATTGCTGGCTAGTTTAAAATAGTCTATTTTTTTCCTTTTAAACCATTATTTTGTACTTTTGGATATATGTTTTGGGTCATTGTCCTGCTGGAGAACCCATGACCTTTGACCCATATCTAGCTTTCTGACACAAGGTAGCTCATTTCACTCCAAAATATCTCGGTAGTCCTTTGACTTCATGATTCCTTTGATACATTCCAGACCTGCAGTTCCTGAGGCAGCTAAATAGCTCCACAACATTATAGAACCTTCACGATATTTAACTGTAGGAAGGGTGCTTTTTTTCCTTGTAAGCTTCATTTCTTTGCCTGTAAATGTATCATTGGTCTGCATTGCCACAGAGCTCAAGTTTGGTTTCATTTGTCCATGGAACGTTTTCCCATAAAGATTGTGGTTTCTCAAGGTGCATTTGAACAAAGATTAGGTATGACTTTTTGTGCCTGTCTTTGAGCAGTGGAGTCCCCCTTTGCCTTTGCCCATGAAGTCCTTCTTTGTTTAATGCACAGCATATGGAGCAGTTTTTAACCACCACTCCAGATTTATCCAGGTCAGCCTTAAGCTCTTTGGATGTGATATGTGGTATTTTTCCAACAGTTCGCACTAACCTTCAAAGACTTCTTGGATTCATTTTCTTCTCCCCACCATGCCCTGGGAGATTCTTGACAGTTCCATGAGCAGAAAACGGAGACATTGTAAACTGTGGGCACAGGAATCCCAAGGTCTTTGGCGATGTCCTTGTACCCCTTTGAAGTTTGATGTTTACTGATAATGCACCTTGAAGCAGGACTACGGCTGTAAGCCAAACGTTGGACAGAGCACCACTGAATGTCAATGTAAAGGTGATGGAAGGAAGGACAGGTGGGAGTTGATGGACCTGCCACATTACTGGGCACCCTATTTGGTAGCCAGTAAAGCGGACGAGCATGTGGGAGGCAGCTGTATCGATGCACAGGGTGGTGCCAATGTAAAGTGCTGCAGTGACAGTGTGTGGCATAGGATGGGGAAGACCTCCAGACTTTCACTGATACACTGTTTCAGTGAAAGTTTGTTTAGTGTGCAGGACGAGTGGCAGAAGGTGCTTTTTCGCGGCGTTCACGAGGTTTTTTGCACATTTACATCTGTAGCGCCTGTGGCCCATATGTGCAGCCGGTGGTCGGCTTATTGAACCATTTGTTGGCTAAGAAGAGACTTTATATTTTTGGCCATTTAGAGGCTTGCCATTGCCCTTTACCCCTGATGAAGTTTTATTAAACGAAACACGGCCTGTGTCGGGTGGGCAGCATCCATTGGTATTGTAAATAAAAGCCTCTTTTCATGCATATTTATTTGGATAAAATGTACAGACATGCACTGCAGAATCCACAGACAGCACCTGACAGGACAGACAGGACCTGACAGACAGGACCTGACAGGATCTGCTGCTTCTTTACACACCAACTGTGTGTGGTGCGCAATGGTGCTGCCACATTGCTACCACCGTCCATGGGGATTGCATGCTTCCCATCATACAGACTTGGCAGATATTGTAATGTGCATGGCGCACTGGATTTTGCGATGGCTTTTGTCTGCTGCAGGTCGGTGCCACTCCCTCTCCCCTTAACCCCCAAGCCATGTTGACATGCCCATGTGCCATCAGTGTTAGTGATATCTGGTTCCAGGCCAGTCAACGTGCAGATAGGGGGGTGCCTAGGGCACAGTCTCCATGAGGAGCAGAGACCTACATGGACAGACACACATCCTCCCACAACAATATGTCTCTCCAGGGTCCCCATCACCACATGGCAATGTTATGTCTCTTTGACCTGGGGAAGGGACAGCTGTGTGGTGTTAGGTTAGAGGTCTGGGGAATATTGTCTGCAGTGGAAGAGGTAATCGTTGATCAATTGCCTATGTTATCTGAATGTTGTAGGACTAGGGGACATGCAATGCAACCGCGATTTAGGCCATTCCAGACCAGTATGTGAAAATATATTGTCCTTCCACACATCATCATACTCTGCACTCCATTACCAGAGGATGTAGTAAAGGCTGTTCGACCCAAAAGTAGATTATGTAGCACCACCCAACCCACCCTCACTGGGACAGGGTGGGGGACAGGATCTCCCACCAACAGATCCACACTCTACATCGGAGGCAGTAGAGTTTCACCACTCCAGCCATGCTGGGGAATAGGCACCCTCCATGGCAGTCAATGCAGATCTATATGCATTTCATAGGGCACTAGCAGATAGGCAGTAGGCCTGGAAAATCTCAGCTGCTCCCCACCACAATCTGACATTCCACAGCAGAGGGCATAGTCAGTCTCCACCCGCTGCACCCTGCAAGGTGTTCCAGCCATACACATGCTAACTGCAGACAGTCTGCTAGCTCGTACATAGTGCATGTTCCTGGAGGAACTGTGTGCCCCCAAAAGTGGGACGTAAGCACCCCATCAAGCAAATATATCAGTGATTGGGCCCCAAAAAAGGTGACTCATAGATATCAATTGAGAGAGAGACTGTATAGCACTATGGGGGAACCTAACCATGCCATGGTCACTGCTCAGTCAGGGAGAGAGTGACCTCCCAGCATGACATGCTGTGGCCACCCTGTCCATGCAGGTGGTGGTCGGGCACTACACTGTCCCAGCCATTGCCCCACACCCTGTGCATATGCATCCTGCCCAGTCCGCCCTGTCTGGACCATACTCACAATACCTTGCTCCTCATTATGCACATTGGCAGGCTAATGCTGGAAACAGTGTAAGCATTGTGGGCCCAGTGAGGAGTAGGCAGCCACAAAACAATTGGTAGACATACACACACTCCCACTCCTATTTCAGCATTGTGCAAAGATAGGGGTGGTTGGCAGCCCTGCCCGCCACACTAGTCCTGAGCACAGTGCAGGCATTGCTAAGGTATGCAGGTGCTAGTAGTAGTGCTTTGGTGGTAAGTGCTCCTCCATACTGGGCCCAACAGCCCGATTCTCCATGAGGCTTTGGATAGTGGAGCCTGTGGGTATGGGTGTTTGTGCCCCTCTTGGCTGATGTTCTAGGGAGTGCATATGTTTATGTTGTATGTGCAATGTGGGGTAAAATGTAGGGACATGGTCTGCAGGAGCCACAGCTGGGACTTGAACCTGTGATCTTCTAACCCAGGACACACTGGCTGTGTGTACTACACCATACTGTTGCTACAGAGGCAAGTCAGTCCCAGGGGATACCATGACTGTTCATCAGACAGACCTTGTCTGTTGCGCTGCACGCCACCCACCTGAACAGGGCTTGGCCTTGGTCTGCTGTGGGCAGATGCCACTGTCCCCTCCACCACCAGCACCCCTCCCCCACCATGCTGAAATGCCCATATGCTGGTGGTGCTGGTGGTGTGCAGTCCCAGGCCATCCAGCGTGCAGGTAAGCGGCTGCCTAGAGTGTGGGGTCTGGGGTAGGGCTGCCTACATAGACATCCATGCTTCCCCCCGGCACCACCTGCAAATGTTAGTGCCCTTTGGGGTACCTGCTGGGTAATGTCCCCTGGATGGGACACTGTGGGACACAGACTTGTGGGCATGTTTGACCTTGGTCAGTTGCTGTCTTGCTGATTTTCAGATTTTGCATTCCTATGTGCCACCAAGGCATCTGCCTAGCCCACCCTGTGCCCCAGCTGCCCCACTGCATGTCCCACCGCAGCCCCCTATGTCCCATTTGCAGCATCGCCATAGTGCCCGTTCATACCTGGGCACTATGCTGTTGCTGCACATGTAGCACTACTATCACTTTTTTTGGGCTCCCTGCCTATGCTGTACATTGCTGACACTGAAATTTTTTCTCTCTCCTGCAAATGTGCATCTAACGACAGGTTTTCACTCGTGGTAATGTTCAGCCCTTCAGTTCCCCATGTTAGTGTAGCAGGAGCCTCTCCCCACCCACTCCCCGCCCATTGACCCCCTTCTCTCCGCCCTCTCTCCACCTTCTGCAGGACAATGTTGCTGGAGACGTTAACGCGCAATAACATTGCATCTGGTTATGTTAGCGCGTGTTAACGTTACATTTGGTAACGTTATCACTTGTTAATGTAGCCACTGCTATGTTACTGCGGTTTGGTTAACATACTCCTATGTTCTTCTGTGCCACCTAGGCAACTGCCTGGTCCATCCTTTGCCCCAGCTGCCTCCACTGTGTGATCCTCATGCACCCTCCTATCACACCTGGGCACTATGTTGTTGCTGCAAATAGTGCACTACTATCACTTTCTTGGGCTCACCTGTCTGTGCAGCACTTTGCTGACATTTACTAGGCTCTCTCTCCTCAAAGTGCACAGGTTTTCACTTGCGGTAATGTTCCTGGTGTTAAGGTGACAGCGTTAAGGGAGCCGGGCCTTGTTCCCAGCCACTCACCTCCCATTGACCCCTACTCTCTGTCTATTCTCTGCCCATAGGGCGCTTTACTCTGCCAGTCCCGTTAACTCATGCTAAGGCAGCATTTTACGCGTGTTAAGGGTGCAATTGCCCAGTTAGCACAGGCTAACGACACACTTGCTCCTTTAGTGCCGTTTAGTAAACATCCCCAGGCACTCACGAAAATTTATAGCAGGTGTAAATATGTACATGTATATTATGAAGTATCTGCATAGCACAGTTCCACCCCAATCTGCCCAAACTACATTCCCAGATATTACTATGCACAGATTGTGTAAAAGTGCACATGTTGTCAGTATGCATACCTGAAAGCACATATACACCTGCACAAATTTATAAGAGCCAGTTTCCACATATGAAACATGCTTCTCACTCAGAAAACTCTCTAAAATCTTCTCCTTTATGTATGCTAGGGATATGCTGTCATTTCCCATCCAAAAACAACAGAAGAACAATAAAATGCTCTTTCAATTTTCTATTTTAGCACACACACAGAGGAAAGGATCGTGAAGCTTAATAGGTACTGTGGAGGGGCAGCTGGGATAGGTTGTATGATTTTTGCCATTTTTTTCTTTGCTTCTTTTTTACAGTGCACTGAAACCATTATTGTTGAGTGTCTTCAAGTCAATGCCGACAGCTGGCAACCTTGTGGATAGTTGTCCATGTTGTGACTGTCTCCTGGGTTTTCCTGGCGAGTTGGAGAGTTGTCTATGTTGTAACTATTCACTGATTTTTCTCGGTAAAGTATAAGTGCAAGTAGATTGACACACAGTAATACTTTAACAGCTGGTATTCCATGGTGGTCTCCCATCCAATAACTACCAGGCCCAAATCTGCATTGTTTCTGAAATTAGACAATATCAAGTTCACTCAGGATGGCATGACCATAATTAAAATTATTATAGCACAAACTAATTTGATTTCATGAAAGATGACAAACTAAATGAAACAAAAAATGAAATAATAGCATTTACATGGATATACCTAGTGCATGGCAGTCTCTAATATAGCCCGATATCTAGACAAATATAAATAAAGTCAAATTTGAAAATAACAGTTATAGTAAATAACAATACAGATTGTTAGTGTCATTTTTTGAAAGCTCCATATCACTGGGATGGAGTAGTTGCCTGCCTCATGTGCGGACAGTTTGTAACCTCCTCTTCTGGTTCAATTAAGTGGCCTGAAATCTGATTTTACTGTTGCTTTCTTGTAATTATGCAATTCATGATAGCTAAATAGTCAAGAGTGGCCACTAAGGGGTTCATTACAGTGTCATTGAAAACTAGGACCAGATGGCAACCTAAGAAGATGCTAGAGAAGGCCTTAAGATAAACAATAAAACATGTTTATTAACGGGTTAGATGAGAAAATGTACACAGTAAAAAAGCAATACAATTTTAGACTCTAGGGGGAAGATTTAAGCATCAGGCAGAAAATTCACTGTTCTTTTACAAGATTTTCCTATACATGTGTTTTTATATGGAGTCATTTCCTAACTCAGAATTTATTTATTGTATTTATTTCAGTTTAATCACCTACACTATCAAAAAATCCTTGAGTGAGTTACAAGTTGTATTCTACCCTAAAATATAAAATATTAATATTCCCTCATCTAATGCACAGATATAACTATCTAAATTAAAATCAGCTCCATAAAATAACTCATAACTGACCAACATATTCAAATCCACCTTTTCTGCACAATTTTTGACGTCCCACTGGACTCCCTCAGTTGACTTCCTTATGTTTCCTACTCACACCCCTCCTCCTCTCTCACCACCTTCCACCAGCCCTGCCTTGTCACATCTCATTTTCCTGTCTGTCCTATACATACTGGCCTTCTTTTCATTTTCTTCCTTCAGTTTTTATTATATTTTATTTATTTATTTATTGATATTTTATTTATTTATTTCGTGCTTTTATATACCGCGCTCTTTAAAATCAGTGTGGTTTACCTTTAACATTTCTGCGCATAACAGACATACTGCTGTGCACTTACAATGAACGGGTACATACAACTTGGTTCAACTGGGGTAACTATCTACATCTTTTTACAGTTATATACAAACTTGACATGGCAAGGTGTATGGTTGGTGGTGTTAAATTACTGGGTTGAATTACTGGGTTGAGAGTAGTGTAGGAGAAAGAGGTGATGCTTTAGTGCTTTTCTGAATTGGGCGAGATCTGTGATTGCTATGATGGTGGTTGGGAGTGTATTCCAACAGCTGGGGGCATAAAATTTGAAAGCTCAGTTTTTTGTTGCCTGGGTACATTTTGTTATTTCGTTGGGGGTCTGAAGAGTGTTGGTGGAGAATGTTCTCCTTGCTCTGTTCGCTGGGGTGGGGTGGAGGAAGTCCGATAGGGAGGTGGCTGACGTCTTGTTAATGGCCTTGAAGGTTATCATGACTACTTTATAGGTGAGACGGCAGTAGATTGGGAGCCAGTGTAAGTCTTTTAAGATGGGAGTGATGTGATCTCTTCTAGAGGATCCATGTAGGAAGCGTGCTGCAGCGTTCATTGCCAGCTGTAGTGTAAATCACTTTGCTGTATCTACATTAAGCAGTATATCAAATCTTAAATAAATGAAACCCCACTAAATGACTTCAGTCAGTCTACCCGTACCATCAAAATCTGTACCTTTTCTTTCATGAAATCAGGCTGTATCATTAGAATAACCATTCTGATCTCCCCTTGAGCTTCTCATATCTAATTCCAAACTAAAAATAATATAATTGAGGGCATCCCTAACAAGCAGTTCTGCCAGAATTGAAATGGACTTATATATTTAGTGGCTGCTGCTAAACCAAAATTCAATCAATACCAGTTGAATACCAGCAATAATTTTTCTAACACTATGGTGCTAGCTGGATAGTGCTAGGGCAGAGTGGAGGAGTGACCTTGTGGTTAGGGCAGCAACCTAATACCAGAACAACCACATTCACATCCTAAAGTTACTACTTGGGTAAGCCACTTATCCCTCCATTGCCTCAGTAACAGATTGTGAGCCCTTTGGGGACATAGAAACATGGCAGCAGAAAAAGACCATATGGCCTATCCAGGTTACCCTTCCATACCAACTACTATAGTCCTGACCTAATTTGAATATCATTTGCATTTGTGTTGATACAAAGGACCCTGGTGAGAGTTACTTTGTACCCGGGGAGGGGACAGTTATCCAGAAGGGGGGGTGGGGGCAGACCCACAGCATAGGAAGGGATTCCATCAAATGTGGACTTTGGGACTATTGGATCACTCACTCTAAAGTACAGGGGAACCCCAGAGATAGACCACCCTGCTGGGGGGGGGGGGGGCACATGCAGGGGGTAGGGAGGAGACAGGGTTCTTATAATATATGGTTCTTTGATTCTTCTTTGAGAGCAGACAAAGTCTGGAAGCAGAATGATAAATGGTAGCAACAGTAGGATCTCCAAAGCAAGCTGGAGCAGAATTGCTGATCCAGAGGGGGGACCTATTCTAGTAAGACTAATAACACGGAAATCCATCTTCTTGGAAGGAATAAGTATTTAGGTAGGGGATGGGGTAGGATAGTTAGTCTGGGTGAAACCAGAGTGGATGTATTTTCCTAAAGACTTGCCCTTGGGTTGTTGTTTTTCTATTTGTTTTACAGCCATGGTTTCAGAGACAGTGGTTTGTTGGATGGCTGAGCAGACTCCTCTAACATGAGGCAATGGATCAGAGACTCATCCAGATCCTGGAAATATAGGTGCAACTTAACTCGCCACTCTTCCAGCTACTCCAGCTATAAACTCAAGAGCTTAAGAGACTCCCCAACTGGAAGATCGGATTGATGAGGACATTGAAACCTGAGGTGGACCCAATTGAGGGATGTGTTGTAAATGGAGAACTGGAGGGGACCTGGACCCTCATCTTAGCAAAAATTGGTCCTGGGGATGATCCCAAAGCATACATTCTAACATTTGAAAGGGTGGCTACAGCAGCGGGTTGGCCCTTGGAGCAATGGGCTTTGCGTTTCGCACCGCTACTTATAGGGGAAGCCCAGGTGGCCTATCGGTCCCTAGGCAATATCCAAGCCATGGACTATTATGAGATGACAGCGGCTATCCTGGACCGGTTGGGGCTTTCCCCAGATAACTATCAAAAGCGTTTTTGGGCCACCGAATTTCACCTAGAAGGAAGGCCTAGGGCCATGGCCCTCAGATTAACTGATTTTGGCCACCAGGTGGCTGGAACCTGATAAGAACTCTGGATTTGCCATAATAAGGAAGATAGTGCTAGAACAATTTCTCTGCATTTTGCCAAGGGAAATATGGGCATGGGTATCTAGGCAGGGGCCCATGTCCATAAATGAGGCCGTAGGCCTCACTGAGAACTTTCTCAATGCTGAATCCCAAGGACCCGAGTCCCCAGGGAAGGGAGAAAGGAGATACCCCAAGGGATTCCTGTGGGAAAAGGACTACCTAGGCCAAAGGGAAGTTGGGATAACCCTAAGGAACCCAAAGGGAAGAAACCAACTCAGGAGTCCTGAAGAGGGCCATGATGCTTTGCGTGTGAGGAGCTGGGCCATTTCCAATGGCAGTGTTCAAAAAGGGAATGTTCCTTCTCTGGCAGAGGACCCAGTCTAGGTGTGGTAATATGGAAAGACAGAGCTTTATTTATCATAAACCATGGACAACCCGACACAGGCTGTGTTTCGATAACCTTCGTCAGGGGTTAAATCTGGCACACTAAAATCATAAAAACATACATGTAAATAAGACAAACAAATTACAAGGTAAGACATAAAAGATATAAAAATATGTAGCAAACATTAAAAAATCAATAAATAATCAAATTATAACATGAACAATGATAAAATAATCACATATAAAAAGTATAAAAACTTTTCATATTAAACAATTAAAATCATAAATGTACATATAATAATATATAAGAATGTAAAAAATTATGAAAAAACAATGATGAAACCAAAATAGGGGTGTGACAAAACTCAAATATGAAACATATACGTAGGTACCTCTGATTAAATGTTAGCCCATACAGGTCTTTATAAACTGGAAAGAGAAATAAAAAGAGAATCAACAACAATATTTAAAATAACATAAACAGAACTATCTAATGCATCATGAGAACAAAAGGGGACTATCTTGTTATAGACAATACGGTTTGGGGTATCAAAACAAAATTCATAATATATTGACTAGTAGTAGCAGGAGTGAATCAGCTTGACAGAAAGCATTCCTTCTAATGATGACAGCAGGGGACTTATACTTGCAACACTCTTTAATCTTATCGAGAGAAAGCTACAACCGATAAAAATATAAATATATATATATATATATATAAAATAAAATACCAATCAAAACCAATATAGAGAACCTTTTAAAACACTAAAAATACCTGCATAGATGTATGGGAATGTTAAAATACAAACAATCATAGATAAAATGCTCCCAATCTCAATAGATGACCATCTTAATAATTATTCTTTTGTCGGAGCTAGCCGTGGGAAGGCCGGAAGGGAAACCGGCTCTCACCAGGCGGGTAGCTACTTTTATTCTCAAAGGTTCTTCACCAAAAATTAAAGTTAAAGTGCAATTAACCAGTAAAGTTTAAATCAAATAGACTTATCTCAATCCAAAATGCCAGTTATAATAGGTACACAACATTAAAATACAAACAATGGCAAAACCAGCCCTCTAAAAACCAAGGTGGACTACTAACACAGGTTTTAAAGAAAACCTTTATCAAAGTTATACATGAACTATCTTTATATTTCAAAAGATCGTTCTTTAAAATATCAAGCATAAGAAGAAGAAAGTATGAATCTTACACCTGCAAAAACGCTAAAGGCTTCTTGCACGATCTTCTGTATATCAGAAGTATATGCAGTGATCAGGAGAACGCCCGCACATGCACTCTAAAGATAAACCCTGAGCAGCGGGAAAAAACAACATCATCCGGAATGCATATCATACAATGAAAAAACAGAAAGACAAATGTAAATATATTATAACTTTATTGTATACCTCAAAAAAACAACGTGAAATAATTATGCGGGTGGTAAAACTACTCTATGGGGTATGTTTACTAAACAGCGCTAATGTCACAGCGGCAATGTTATCGCACGATAAGTAAAGTTATCACGCGATTACTTCACGATAATGTCACTTATCGCGCGATAATGTCTCCGGCGGCGTTAAGGCGCACAGAGGGTGGAGTAAGTGATTTCAATGGGGCCGTGGCTCCGATAACGATCGGAAACCGCTACCGCGGCTTTGTAAACTAGCCCCTAAGTCTCTCCAGAGGGCGAAGAGAAGGGGTCAATGAGCAGAGAGTGGGCGAGGAGAGACTCCAGTGGGAGGATTGGCCTAGTGGTTAGGACAAGGTACTTCAGGCCGGAGGGCCGGGGGTTCAAGTCCCACCTGGGGACAGCAATCTCAGGCCGGAGGGACTGGGATTTCTAGTCCTATAGGCACTCCTTGTGGTCTTGGGCAAGCCACTTAACCCTCCATTGCCCATGTTCCCTGTAAGTATTAGCGTATATGTGTCATATCCCCTCGTGTTAAATGTATCTCCCAATTGACCGCTTTGACCCGGTGAAAAGCGGGATATAAATACAGCTAAATAAATAAATAAAAATAAATAAATTAACGCTGTGAAATGAAGGTCTGAAAATTAATGCCAGTGAAAACCTCGCGTTAGAGGCACATTTGCAGGAGAGAGAAACAATTTCAGTCAGCAATGTACAGCAAAGGCAGGAAAACCAAGACAAGTGATAGTAGTGATACATGTGCAATAACAGCATAGTGCCCAAGTACGAAAGGGCACAACGGTGAGGCTGCAAATGGGGTACATTGGGTTGAAGGCGGGACATGCAGTGGGGCAGCTGTGGCACAGGGTGGACTAGGCATATGCCTAGGTGGCACATAGGAACACAGAAACTGAAAATCAGCAAGGACAGCAACTGACCAAGGTCAAACATGCCCACGAGTGTGTGTCCCACAGTGTCCTAGGGGACAGTACCCAGCAGGTACCCCAAAGGGCACATAACATGGACAGGCGGTGCCGGGGGGAAGCATGGATGTCTATGTAGGCACCCCTACCCCAGATCCCACACCATAGGCAACCGCCTACCGGTACACTGGATGGCCTGGGACTGTGCACCACCGGCATAAGGGCATATCAGCATGGTGGCGGAGGGGTGCTGGTGGTGGAGGGGGCAGTGGCACCTGACCACAGCACACCAAGGCCAAGCCCTGTTCAGGTGGGTGGCGTGCAGTGCAACAGACAAGGGCTGTCTGATGAACAGTAATGATATCCCCAGGGAATGACCTGCCTCTGTGGCAACAGTTTGGTGCAGTACACACAGCCAGTGTGTTCAGGGGCAGAAGGTCACAGGTTTAAGTCCCAGCTGTGGCTCCTGGAGACCATGTCCCTATATTTTACCCTACAGCGCACATACAACATAAACATGTGCAGTCCCTAGAGCAGAGGTTCCCAACTGCAGTCCTGGAGGGCCAAACACCATTCAGGACTTCATGCTGTCCCTAATAAATATGCATGAGATACATTGGTATGCAGTGCCCCCATTGAATGCAAATGTATCTCATGCATATTCATTAGGGATAGCCTGAAAACCTGAATGGTGTTTGGCCCTCCAAGACCGGGGTTGGGAACCACTGCCCTAGAGTATCGGCCAACAGGGGCACAAACACCCACACCCACAGGCTCCACTATCAAAAGCCTCATGGAAAGTCAGGCTGTTGGGACCTGCGCGGAGCAACAGCTAACAATACTAGCACCTGCATACCTTAGCAATGCCTGCACTGTACCCAGGACTGGTGTGGCGGCCAGGGCTGCCAACCACCACTATCTTTGCACAATGTTGAAATAGGTGTGGGAGTGTGTGTATGTCCATCCAGTGTTTTATAAATTAAGTCTATAAATTAATGAACGGAGTGGAACGGGTAAACGTAGATCGGTTGTTTACGTTATCAGAATATAGAAAGACTAGGGGACATGCAATGAAGCTACAGGGTAAACTATTTAAAAGAAAATATTTTTTTACTCAACGTGTAATCAAACTCTGGAATTTGTTACCGGAGGATGTAGTAAAGGCTGTTAGTGTAGTTGGGTTTAAAAAAGGTTTGGACAAGTTCCTGGAGGAAAGGTCCATAAACCATTATTAAGAAGGGACCCAGGATATCAGTGCTTGACCCAGTAGAAGCATTGCGGAACCTGTGTCTTTTGGGGAAACTGCTGGGTACGTATGACCTAGATTGGCCACTGTTGGAAACAGGATACTGGGCTTGATGGACCTTGGTCTGACCCAGTATGGCATATCTTATGTTCTTATGTTTATGGCTGCCTACACCTTACTGAGACTCCAATGCTTGCACTATTTCCAGTGTTAGCCTGCCAGTGTGCATAATGAGGATCAAGATATTGTGGGTATGGCCCGGACACGGTGGTCTGGGCAGGATGAATCTGCACAGGGCATAGGGCAAAGGCTGGGACATTGTAGTGTCCGACCACCACCTGCACAGACAGGGTGGACACAGCATGTCATGCTGGGAGGTCACTCTCTCCCTGACTGAGCGGTGACCATGGCATGGTTAGGTTCCCCCATAGTGCTATACAGTCTCTCTCTCAATTGATATCTATGAGTCACCTTTTTTGGGGCCCAATCACTGACATACTTGCTTGGTGTGGGTGCTTACGTCCCACTTTTGGGGGCACACAGTTCCTCCAGGAACATGCACTATGTACGAGCTAGCAGACTGTCTGCAGTTAGCATGTGTATGGCTGGAACACCTTGCAGGGTGCAGTGGGTGGAGACTGACTGTGCCCTCTGCTGGGGAATGTCAGATTGTGGTGGGGAGCAGCTGAGCTTTTCCAGGCCTACTGCCTATCTGCTAGTGCCCTATGAAATGCATACAGATCTGCATTGACTGCCCTGGAGGGTGCTTATTCCCCAGAAGAACTGAGGTGGTGAAACTCTATTGCCTACGATGTAGAGTGTGGATCTGTTGGTGGGAGATCCTGTTGCCCACCCTGTCCCAGTGAGGGTGGGTTGGGTGGTGCTACATAATCCACTTTTGGGTTCACACAACACCCTTCTCCTATAACATGTGACCATGGCAACCACACAGGTTATGCACTATTCTGGGTGCATCATAGTCCACAAGGGCTAGATGTGACTGGGAAACACAGATGGACACATGTGTATTATAGGTGTGTCTGCAAGGACTATCTATCATACACTGGCACTGATGGGGATCTGCAGCACAGCCTATCTCAGTCAACCCAGGTGCTACGGACCTGTTGCTGGGCGCCCCACCTTACCCTCAGGGTGAGCACAGGAACCGCAGTGTCACGGTCTATAGCTACTTTGTGCCAGTAACACACACCGTCAGTTCCCCCTACCAGGCCGAGGTGCTGTGGAGGCACATACTCCATCTTGTGATCAAATGTAGACTGCTGAGCTTCATGTGCAGTGCATCATGGGTATGGGTGGGTTTACCCTATCCTGGTAACCACAGCAGACAGTTTGTGCGGTGACCTGCAGTCTTTCTGTAGCCTGCCAGCACTATATTAGGAGCTATAGCCCACTGGTTACTACAATGACTGTGGAAGTAGATGTCATGGGTTAAATCCCACAGTGGCATTCTTTATTAAGGCTCTCTGAGGGGTTTACTTTTAATTTACATCAGTGCTGCCAGCAAAACCACCCTCACAGTGCCGTAATCTTAGGGGCCTCATAAGGCGCCCTATAGGGCACATTATAAGGTGCTTTGGCAGACAGGGCACTTTATAATGTGCCCTATAGGGCACCTTAGGTTACGGCACTGTGAGGGTGTTTTTGCTGGCAGCACTACTTCAAATTAAAGGGAAATCCCTCAGACATCCTTATTAAATAACACCACCATGGGATTCAACTCATGACCTCTGCTTCCACAGTCATTGTCATAACCAGTCGGCTACATCTCTATTGCTTCTAGCACAGTGCTGGCATGGACTTAAGGTCACCGTGTGTTAATGAGCCAAGGCACCCTCTATTGCACGATACAGATTCTTGCTAGCTTGCTGCCGTAACGCCCATTACCTTATCTGGCATTCTTCACATTAACTCTGCAACTAGCGCCGGTAACATTAAGACGGTTTAGTAAACATACCCCTATGTGTCACTTTGGATCATATATAAATAAAACAATGAAATCATAAAGGCTAAAAAATGATATGGAAAACACCTTTGTAACCTCTAACCATTATTCTATTAATATAAATGTGGACACAATCCGGGGATCACCCACATATCACTATTAAGTAATGTAGTCTGCTCTGTAGTTCCTTAAAAAAGGGATCTGGATTGGTAGGATGGACCTGGAATCTCTCATAGACACTGGGAGTAATCGGTCTCTGATGTCTTGAGATCTGGCCCAGAGCCTAGGGGTCAGTAAGAGGCAGGGTAGATACCTAGGCCCCGTATGAGTGAGGTGTGTCCACGGGGACATATGGAATGACCCCACTTATGAGATAAAAATCACCTGTGATAACAAACAACAACTATTAGGAATGTCCATTGTGAAGGGGCTCCCAGTGCCATTAATCCTAGGCTGAGATTGGGAGGGGTTATTAGACTCAACCGGCTTCCACTCTGCTTTAGTAGCCACCCATTCCCGAGACTATACCACAGAGGAAAAGTCTGACCCCAGTCTCAGGGAGTTGTTCCCATTTGCAACCCTGGATGTGGTAGAGAGAAGGGAGAAAGACTAGAAAAAAGTAGGGCTCAGCAAAAGTGGAAAGGGCTAATTTCCCCTCAGGGAGTTGAGGCTTTTGGGGAGGATATGCTCTCCTATAATTTTTCAGAAGAACAAGCAAAATACTTGTCCTTGCAGGGTAAGGTGGAAGGGATGGGCTCTGAGAAGGGTAAGAAGAGTTAGCCTCTCTTTAGGAAGAGGAATAAGCTCTTATATCGGATTACATTCCGAGAAGAGAAAGGAGAGCAAGCCCAACTCATGGTGCCCCAGATATTCTGGGAGGCCTGTTGATCTTGGCCCACAGCCATTCCTTACCAGGACACCTAGGAGAGCAGGGGGTTATTGCATGTCTTACACAATGATCCTTCTGGCCTAATCTATATCAGGAGGTGACTAAGTTCTGCCAGGCATGCTCCGTGTGCAAACAAAAAAATAAGAACCAGCCCAAGAAAGCTTCCCTGATTCTGATCCCAGGGGTCGAACAACCCCAGGATCGAATGGCTATGGACATTGTGGATCCATTAGATAGGAGCATGGCAGGTTATCAGTACCTCTTAGTACTTGTTGACTATGCCACCCACTATGCCTGGGCAATTCCCCTGCAGAAAGTTACCACAGTTCAGATAATATGGGAACTGTTGAAAGTTTTCTGTGAGGTAGGCTTCCCCAGATAACCTTTGACAGATCGGAGCACTAACCTTTTGTTGAGACAATTAGAGGCAGTCTTGGTATTGTTTGGTATCAGGCATGTTTAAGACTGCCGCCTATCACCTACAAACCGGCGGCCTCTTCGAGAGGTTTAACCAGACCTTGATACAAATGGTTAGAAAAAGAATTGGCGATAACAGTCAGACATGGGAGAAAGTGATCCCATTTGTCCTGTTTGCATATAGAGAAGTTTCCTAAGATACACTGGGCTTTCCCTGTTGGAGCTTTTAATGGGAAACAACCCAGGGGACTCTTGGATGTGGTACAGGAAGCCTGGATAAGAATGGAAAGAGAGTTAGAGCCTGTAATTGAACAGGTTACCTATTTGAAAACCCATTTAAGGACCTTCTCCCAGTGAAGAAAAACCAAGAGAAGCAAAAAGTATATTATGACAAGCAGACACGGGAGAGGAGTCTTAACCCAGGAGACCTGGTATTAGTTATGCTGCCCACTTCCAATAATAAGCTACTAGTCCAGTGGAGAGGCCCCTTTAGGGTGCACCGGAAACGGACTTGTAGATTACGAAGTGGAACAGTGGAAGGGGAAGGTACAGACCTTCCACATCAATTTACTCAAACCCTGGGTATGTAGGGAGGGGCTAGGAGTGCAAGTAAGTGAAGAGGAAGAGAACCTGGGTCCGGAGATTGCCCAGACAAAGGACCCTACGGAGGTCTCAATAGGAAGTGAGTTGAAGGGAGACCAGAAGAGACAGGTGAAGCACCTGATAGCCTAGTCCCCTGCCTTTGAGAACCCATCTTGGAAATCACAGAATTATCACAGTAAGCTGCCCCACCATGGCCATCAGGAGTCATTTGCAGTAGTTAGTCATATCATGCACACCTCTCTTGTGACTGCTCCACATGCTCACTCATGGACAATCCTCCCTTTGCTGCCAACATCAGGAACATGCTGCCTCCACCCAGATATTGTCCTGGCCTATGGCATGCCACACAGTGACAGTACATTTGGATACATGTCCACACCTCACAGACACTATATTGTAGCTTACGGCACAGTGTATGCTTTCAGGAGCATCTAGGACTGCACGTCTGTCACAGCGACCCTGCATCCCCTTCTCTGACTCCACACATGTCACCACACACCCATAACACAGCCAATACCCACACTGACCATCATTACTAGGCAGCTGCCTATCTCGCCTAGTCAACAGCATAGGCCTGCTGTACGGTCAGACATGCTCATCACACATACTGCCACATTATCAGGCATCAAGTGAGTCAACTCCATCAGCTACCAATTGTGCTTGCATCCATACTTTCTCCAATGGCTTCCCTGCCTCCCTTTCAGGATTTCAGTGGCTTTCCTGCATTAAGATGCATGCCAGACACCTTCCCGCAGCATGTCCCGTTACCACACGGTAAGTGTCCACTACCACCTCTTAATGCAAGAATGCCTCTAACATGCCCAGCGCACATAAGAACATAAGAACATAAGATATGCCATACTGGGTCAGACCAAGGTATTCTGTTTCCAACAGTGGCCAATCTAGGTCATATGTACCTAGCAGTTTCCCCAAGAGACATAAGTTTCACAATGCTTGTACTGGGTCAAGCATTGATATCTTCGGTCACTTCTTAATAATGGTTTATGGACCTTTCCTCGAGGAACTTGTCCAAACCTTTTTTAAACCCAGCTACACTAACAGCCTTTACTACATCCTCCGGTAACAAATTCCAGAGTTTGATTACACGTTGAGTGAAAAAATATATTTTTTTATTAGTCTTAAATAGTTTACCCTGTAGCTTCATTGCATGTCCCCTAGTCTTTCTATATTCTGATAACGTAAACAATCTATCTACGTTTACCCGTTCCACTCCGTTCATTAATTTATAGACTTCTATCATATCTCCCCTCAGCCGTCTCTTTTCCAGGTTAAAGAGCCCTAACCTTTTTAGCCTTTCTTCATAGGAGTATCCTTCTATCCCCTTTACCATTTTGGTGGCTCTTCTCTGAACCTTTTCTAAAATCGCTATATCCTTTTTAAGATACGGCGACCAGAATTGCACACAATATTCAAGGTGCGGTCTCACCATGGAACGATATAGAGGCATTATAATATCTTTTGTTTTATTTTCCATTTCTTTCCTTATCATACCTAGCATTCTATTTGCTCTCTTGGCCGCCGCTGCACACTGGGCCGAGAGTTTTAACATGGTATCCACAATGACGCCTAAATCTTTTTCCTGGGTGGTGGTTCCTAATGTGGAACCTTGCATCGTGTAACCATAGTTTGGGTTGTTCTTCCCTAGGTGCATAACCTTGCACTTGTCCACATTAAATTTCATCTGCCATTTTGATGCCCAGTCTTCCAATTTATCAAGATCCTCTTGCAATTTTTCACAATCCTCTTGGGTTTTAACAACTTTAAATAGTTTTGTGTCATCTGCAAATTTGATAACCTCACTCGTTATTCCACTTTCCAGGTCATTTATGAATATGACAAAAAGCAGCGGACCCAGCACAGATCCTTGGGGTACACCACTATTCACCTTTCTCCATTGGGAAAATTGGCCATTTAGCCCTACCCTCTGCTTTCTATCTTTTAACCAGTTCCTGATCCACAATAGTACACTGCCTCCTATCCCATGACTCTTTAGTTTTGCCAAACGTCTCTGATGAGGGACCTTGTCAAAGGCTTTCTGAAAGTCCAGATACACAATATCAACTGACTCACCTTTGTCCACCTGTTTATTCACTCCTTCAAAAAAACATAACAGATTAGTAAGACAAGATCTTCCTTGTCCAAAGCCATGTTGGCTGTCTCCCATTAGGTTGTGACTATCTACATGCTGAGTAATTTTATTCTTTATGATGGTTTCTACCATTTTTCCCGGTACTGACGTCAGGCTCACCGGACTGTAGTTTCACGGATCACCCCTGTAACCCTTTTTAAAAATTGGTGTTACATTGGCGATCCTCCAATCTTCAGGTATTACAAATGATTTTAATGATAGTTCACAGATTACTGATAGCAGGTCTGCAATCTCATATTTCAGTTCTTTCAACACTCTTGGATGTATACCATCTGGCCCAGGTGATTTGCTACTCTTCAGTTTATCTAATAGTTGTAAGACATCTTCCCGATGTATCGATATTTCCTTCAATTCTTCCGCACCTTTAAATACCACTTCAGTCATGGGTAACATCCCTACATCTTCCTCAGTAAAGACCGAAGCAAAGAATTAATTCAGTCTCTCCGCTATCGCCTTGTCGCCTCTTAGTGCTCCTTTAACCCCTTTATCATCTAATGGACCAACTGACTCTCTCACAGGTTTTTTGCTACGAATGTACTTGAAAAGGTCTTTATTTCGCGTTTTTGCTTCCGCAGCAAGCTTCTTCTCAAATTCTCTCTTTGCCTGCCTTATCATTGCCTTGCATTTGACTTGCCAGTGCTTGTGCTGTTTCCAGGTTTCGTCGTTTGGCTCTTTTTTCCATTTCCTGAAAGATGCTTTTTTGGCAACAACAGTCTCTGTGACCTCACCTTTAAACCATGCTGGCAGTTTTTTGGACTTCCTTCCACTTTTCTTAAAGCATGGAATACAGCTGGTCTGGGCTTCCAAGATAGTATTTTTCAACAACACCCAAGCTTGATGTACGTCTTTAACCTTTGCAACTGCTCCTTTTAGTTTTTTCTTAACTGTTTTCCTCATTTTATCATAGTCTCCCTTTCAATAGTTAAAAGGTGGTACTGTGGATTTCCTTACTATCCCTCCTCCACTAATTAAATCAAAGGCGATCATGCTATGATCACTATTGCCAAGTGGCCCCAACACCCTTATCTCTTGCACTAGATCTGGTGTTCCACTAGGACTAATATGGCTTCCCCTCTGGTTGGTTCATGAAGCAGCTGCTCCAAGAAGCAGTCATTTATTTCATCTAGGAACTTTATCTCCCTAGCATGTCCTGACGTGACACTGACCCAGTCAATACTGGGGTAATTGAAATCACCCATTATTATTACTGCGCTGTAACCTTTGTTAGCTTCCTTGATTTCTTTGAGCATTTCATCATCCATTTGGTCATTCTGGCCAGGTGCTCGATAGTACACCCCCACTGCCATCGCCTTCCCCCTTTTATTTGGAATTTCAATCCATATAGATTCTACAGCAGATTTTGTTTCCTGCAAAACTTTAATCCTTTCTGACTCAATGCCCTCTCTAACATAGAGCGCAACCCCTCCACCAATTTTATCAGCTCTATCATTACGATATAGTTTGTACCCAGGTATCACAGTGTCCCACTGGTTGTCCTCCTTCCACCATGTCTCTGATATTCCAATCATATCTAACCTTTCATTTAGTGCTATATATTCTAACTCTCCCATCTTATTCTTTAGACTTCTAGCATTTGCATACAAGCATTTTAGAGAATGTATTTTATTCATGTTAATTTGGCTATTGTTAGACATGGGTAAATTGGGATCTTTAAGCTCTGTCTGCTCCATACTTGAGGGCATTTGGGCTACTTTACTCTTTTGTGGAACCTCTCTGCTTTTTGGTAGTATCCTTCAAGGATACATTCTTCCGAACCATCTGCTCTTGGGTGACTGTCGGCTTTCCCCTAATATCTAGTTTAAAAGCTGCTCTATCTCCTTTTTAAAGGTTAATGCCAGCAGCCTGGTTCCATCCCGGTTAAGGTGAAGCCCATCTCTTCGGAAGAGCCCCTCCTTTCCCCAGAATGTTCCCCAGTTCCTAACAAATCCAAAACCCTCATTTCTGCACCATTGTCTCATCCACGCATTGAGACTCCGGAGCTCTGCCTGCCTTTTGGGTCCTGCGCGTGGAACAGGAAGCATTTCGGAGAATGCTACCATGGAAGTTCTGGATTTCAACTTCCTACCTAAAAGCCTAAATTTAGCCTCCAGAACCTCCCTACCACATTTTCCTATGTCATTGGTACCAACATGTACCAAGACAGCAGACTCCTCCCCAGCACTATCTAAGACCTTATCTAGGTGGCGCGTGAGGTCCGCTACCTTCGCACCAGGCAGGCATGTTACCAGGCGATCCTCATGTCCACCAGCCACCCAGCTATCTACATGCCTAATGATCGAATCACCATCTATAATGGCTGTCCTAACCCTTCCCTCATGGGCACATGGCCCTGGAGAAACTTCCTCAGTGCGAGAGGGTTTTACATCACCTGTAGGACAGGTCCTAGTTACAGGATCACTTCTTGCCACACCAGGGTGATGCTCTCCTGTCACGTGACCTCTCTCCTCCATGGCGACAGGGGTGCTGCCAGACTGGAGGTGGGACTTCAGGACTATATCCCTGTAGGTCTTGTCTATGTACCTCTCTGTCTGTCTTATGTTTTCCAAGTCTGCTACTTTGGCCTCTAGAGAACGGGCTTGTTCCCTGAGAGCAAAGAGCTCCTTGCACCTAGTGCATACCCAACTGGGAGAAAATCATACATGTGACACTCAATGCAAAAGACTGGAAAGCCCCCATCCCGCTGCTGGACTGGTGTCTGCATCTTAGTTTTAAGTTTGTGTCTAGATCTTTAAGTTCTTACTTACTAGGGGTTGCTTTGGGTATTTATACCAATAAAACTTTACCTAATATGTTTAATATACCTTGTTCACCTGAAGCTTAATTAATCTCAGGTCCTTAGTGTATGACTGATTTGGGTAATGAGCTTCACCTGAAAGCACCTCCTGTCTTTTAAGATGTGTAAGTACCTATAAAGCTATGATTATCCCAGGGGTGGGTGGGTGTGGGGAGGGAGGGAGGGAAATAACACTTATTAAAAGAGAGCTGCTACACAGTACCCTGTCTTGTGCTGCTGAGGTAAGCTAAATTCTGATTTGATTTAAATTATAGCTCTTAGCTGCTGCTAGGCTCTAACTTCTTATGAAATTTAAACTACAAGCTCTCTGCTGGGTTCTGAATTTAACCAGAAAGCTCTCTTCTGTGTTTTAAAACTAAAAGTACTTTTCTGATGCTAGGCCCTGAGTGACTATTAAATGTACACTACAAGCTCTCTGCTGGGTTCCAAACGTAACCAGAAAGCTCTCTTCTGTGTGTTAAATTTAAACTAAAAGTACTTTGCTGTTACTTGGCCCTGAGTGACTATTAAATTTGAACTACAAGCTCTCTGCTGGGTATGAAATGTAACCAGAAAGTTCTCCTCTGTGTTTTAAATTCAAACATTAATTGCTGCTACTAGGCCCTAACTGATCCAACAAAAAACAGTGGGTTCACAGATTAAGTAGCTTTAATACAAATAATTATTTTTAGAAAATTACCAGAAGTATATACTCACAGTTGCAGATTTCTCTCCAGAAGTAACAGTCTCCCTTTCTAGTCCTTCAAGACAGAGGATCACAGAGCTCTGGTTGAGCTATTTATGCCTCTGCTGATGAGGTAATGCTGTGACCAACTTCCTGGGTAATTAACAGTCCTTGCTTGGATAGGAGGAGTCTTTCAAAATGGCCTTTTGATCTGCCACCTGGTGTTAACACCTATTGAAAAGGTTTCACAGGTCTCTTGCCCACTAGGTAGAAGGCTTCTTACTGCTACTGCACGGTAAACCCTTATCACTGTCGTTAACACACAGAAAAGACTGCTTCCTTACTGCTGTTTAGTAAACATACCTCTTAGACTCAAAAAACTAGAAGCCAGTTTGACCCAGTAAATTTGTCATGATGTTGGCAGGATCAAGCAAAAGATCCCCTTGATGGTGAATTGATTATGCACATCCTTTTATTAGTCAATTTTTATCTGATATTCTACAACAAATAGCCTTGAGCTCTCATATAGCATCATGCCTCAGTGAACAGGCCAAACAGAATAAAAGAGACATGTCTGAGTGCTTATGATGACAATCCAAATCCATACGTGAAAGGAAATAGTTTATTCATTATTTGATAACTATTGCCAGTTAGCAAGATCATCTAAAAAAAAGAGTTATTGCTCTAAACAAATTAAGTTTCCTGAGGTAAAACAGTAGAATTCTGTTACAGCAAATGCGAATGCTGATCAGCATTCCACTGTTCCAGTAGGACCACTTTTGTCTGGGTTTTCACTGGTTAATTCTGAATATGTGGGTACATTGCTTATTCTAAGGGGTATGCTTACTAAACAGCGCTAAAGTCACAGTGGTGACGTTATCACGCAATACGTGATGTTATCACGCGATAATGTCACGTATCGTGCGATAACGTCTCCAGCGGCATTAAGGTACGCAGAGGGTGGAATAAGGCTCCCCAGAGGGCGGAGATAAGGGGTCAATGGGTGGAGAGTGGGCGGGGAGAGGCCTAAGGCACACTAATGCTGTGAAATCAGGGTCTGAAAATTAACGCCAGTGAAAACCTTGTGTTAGAGGCACGTTTGCAGAAGAGAGAAACCAGTTCAGTCAGCAATGTACAGCAAAGGCAGGGAGACCCAGATAAGTGATAGTAGTGATACATGTGCAGTAACAAAACAGGCAAAAACCAGAGAGATAATGACCAGAACCAAAATAGAAATACAAAACACCGAGCTGGCCAATAGAAAATACAATGATAAACGGTAATCAACACTACCCATACAGAATAAAAAGGAAGATGTCACATTTGGAAGGGTCAATTCTGAGTCCCCCTACAAAGTGAATGTTCCAACATTGATAGTGTTGATGACGGTTTGCTGTGGTGTATATTGGGCAGCTTGCGTATGTGGCTTTCACATGTGCAGCAACAGCATAGTGCCCAAGTACAAAAGGGCACTACGGTGAGGCTGCAAATGGAGTACAGGGGGCTGCAGGCGGGACATGCAGAGGGGCAGCTGGGGCACAGGGTGGACTAGGCAGATTCCTAGGTGATACACAGGAATGTAGAAACATAAAACCAGCAAGACAGCAACTGACCTAGGGCAAACATGTCCACGAATGTGTATCCCACAGAGGACAGTACCCAGCAAGAACCCCCAAAGTCCACATAACATTGGCAGGCGGTGCTGGGGGGAAGCGTGGATGTCTATGCAGGCACCCCTACCCCATATCATGCACCATAGGCAGCTGCCTACCGGCATATTGGATGGCCTGGGACTGCATACCACCAGCACCACTGGCACAAGGGCATGTCAGCATGGTGGCGGAGGGGTGCTGGTGGTAGAGGGGGAAGTGGCAACTGCCCAGAGCAGACCAAGGCCAAGTCCTGTTTAGGTGGGTGCCGGGCACTGCAACAGACAAGGTCTGTCTGACGAACAGTCATGGTATCCCAGGGAATGATCTACCTCTGTGACAACGGTTTGGTGCAGTACACACAGCCAGTATATTCAGGAGCATAAGGTCACAGATTCAAGTCCCAGCTGTGGCTCCTGCAAACCATGTCCCTATATTTTACCCAGTACTAAACCATGGTAACAAAGACAGAACCTATATTGCAGATAAAATAAACACACCATAAACACCTATATTTTACCCTACAGAGCATATACACCATAAACATATGCAATCCCTAGAGCAGAGTTTCCCAACTGCAGTCCTAGAGGGCCAAACACCATTCAGGTTTCATGTTGTCCCTAATAAATATGCCTGTGATGCATTTGTATCCACCGTCCCCATTGTATGCAAATATATCTCATGCATATTCATTAGGGACAGCATGAAAACCCAAACCATGTTTGGCCCACCAGGACTGGAGTTGGGTACCTCTGCCCTAGAGCAGCGGCCAACAGGGGCACAGACACCCACACCCACAGGCTCAACTATCCAAAGCCTCATGGAGAGTCAGGCTGTTGGGCCCTGCATGGAGCAGCATCTACCAATACTAGCACCAGCATACCTAAGCAATGCCATCTTAAACTTGGACACACGTTCCACATATATCAAAAGGTAGCTATGATTAATGTCAGATAACAAATCCTGAGTTAAACACAATTTGTTGACAGAGATTCATCATAGCAACCTTTCTGATATCTGTGGAGTGTGTTTCAGTTTTTGTTTCTGACAGTGTTTACCCCTCGGGGAGTGACCCTAACAGTATTGAGTATCATAGCAATGCCGGCACTGTGCCCAGGACTGGTGTGGCGGCCAGGGCTGCCAACCACCTCTATATTTTCATAATGTTGAAATAGGTGTGGGAGTGTGTGTATGTCTATCCAGTGTTTTGTGGCTGCCTATACCTTACTGAGCCCACAATGCTTGCACTGTTTCCAGTGTTAGCCTGCCAATGTGCATAATGAGGAGCAAGGTATTGTGGGTATCGCCCAGACAGGGCGGCCTGGGCAGGATACATCTGCACAGGGCATAGGACAATGGCTGGGACATTGTAGTGCCAGACCACCACCTGCATGGGCAGGGTGGCCACAGCATGTCATGCTGGGGGGGGGGAGGTCACTCTCAACCTGACTGAGCAGTGACCATGGCATGGCTAGGTTCCCCCATAGTGCTATACAGTATTTCTCTCAAGTGGTATCTATGAGTTCCCTTTTTTGGGGTCTAATCACGGAGATACCTGCTTGGTGTGTGTGTGTGCGCTCACGTCCCATTTGTGGGTGTATACAGTTCCTTTGGCGATATGTACTAGCTAGCAGACTGTCTGCAGTTAGCATGTGTATGGCTGGAGCACCTTGCAGGGTACAGTGGGTGGAGACTGGCTGTGCCCTTTGTTGGTGAATGTCAGATAGTGGTGGGGGCAGCTGTGCTTTTCTAGGGCTACTACCTGTCTGCCAGTGCCCTATGTGCTATGTACAGATCTGCATTGACTCCCCTGTAGGATGCCTATTCCCCAGCAGGGCTGGGGTTGATGGTCCCCTCTACTGCCACCATTGCAGAGATGTAGAATGTGGATCTGTTGGTGGGAGATCCTGTCCCCCACCCTGACCCACAGTGGGTGGGTTGGGGGGTGCTACATAATCTGCTTTTGGGTCCAAACACCACCCTTCTTTTATAACATATGACCATGGCGACCACACAGGATATGCACTATTCTGGGTGCATCATAGTCCACAAGGGCTAGACATGACTTGGAAATACAGATGGACACAGGTGTATCCGAGCTATGTCTACAAGAACTATCTATCACACAATAGCACTGATGGGGGACCTGCAGCATAGCCTATCTGTGCTAAAAAAGCCAGGTGCTGCGGACCTGGTGCTGGGCGCCCCACCTCACCCTCAGGGTGAGCACAGGAACCGCACAATGTCACGGTCTGTAGCTACTCTGTGCCAGTAACACACACGGTTGGTTCCCCCTACCAGGCCAGGGTGCTATGGAGGCGCATACCCTATCTTATGATCATATGTAGGCTGCTGATCTGCATGTGCAGTGCAATATGGGTATGGGTGGGTTTACCCTATCCTGGTAACCACAGCAGACAGTTTGTGTGGTGACTTGCAGTCTTTCTGTAGCCAGCCAGCGGTGTGTTAGACACTATAGAGATGTAGCCCACTGGCTACTTCAATAACTGCAAAGGCAGAGGTCATGTGTTTGATCCCACAGTGGTGTTATTTAATAAGGTTGTCTGAGGCTTTTCCTTTTAATTTAAATCAGTGCTGCCAGCAGAAACACCCTCACAGTGCAGTAGCCTAAGGTGCCTCATAGGGTGCCCTATAAGGCACCCTATAGGACACATTACAAGGTGCCTTGGCAGACAGGGCACTTTATAATGTGTCCTATGGAGTGCCTTATAGGGCGCCTTATGCAGCACCTTAGGTTACGGCACTGTGAGGCTGTTTTTGCTGGTAGCACTGATTTATATTAAAAAAGAAAATGCCTCAGACAGAATTCTTACATAATACCCATGCAGGATCAAACCCATGACCTCTGCTTCCACAGTCATTGCAGTAACCAGTAGGCTACATCTTCACAGCTTCTAACACTGCGCTGGCATGAACATTTGGTTAACGCATGTTAACGTGCCACGGCGCCCACTATCGCGCAATACAGATTCTTGCTACTTTGCTGCCGGAACACCCACTATCTTATATGGCATTCTTCACATTAACGCTGCAACTAGCACCGGTAACATTAAGATGGTTTAGTAAACATACCGCTAGGTGTACTGCAACATTGGGTCATATGCGGTCATGTATTTGTAAAAGCTGTCATTTGATAATGGTGCCTATATTAGTAGAAATAATTAATAGCTCATTATCAGTAAAAGCTATGCCAACGGATTAAAAACAAACAAACCTTATTCAGCTAGTATCAAAGAAACCTAGAGCAGATCCTGTGATACTGGCTAATTAAAAACTGAGTTCAAACCTCCTTTTCCTTGCAAAAACAATCAAGCAAGTTGTGATAGATCACCTTCAACAGGTTTTGGATTCTAATTCAATGTTAGATTAGTACTAGTTTGGATTTTGCATTAAACTGTAGCACAGAAAATCTTTTAATGTCCATCCTTGATAACTGACTCTTTGAACTAGGGAGAGGAATATCTGTGGTAGTAGCATTTCTCGATACTATTGCAGCATTCAATTCAATGTCCCCCTCGCTATTAACTGTACTTTTAGTTGAATTGGGCATCGGGACACCTGTAATTGAATGGCTCAAGTCTTATTTCAGTGGTTGAGGGCAATGTGTTTCTATGGAAGATACCTTTTCTGAATGATTTAAAATAGTATGTGGTGTGCCCTTTTAGAGGGTTTTTTTTACATACTAGCCGTGGGTTTAGCTCCAAATAGGCATCAAACGTAGGCAAGTTCAAAACTGGGCCAGGGAAAACAAACACTGAGCCTGGATGAGGGTGCTGCACATCCATCTGTTGCGGAATATTAGCTAGGAAGATAGCCAAGGCACCATTCATAAAGTCAGGCCCATGGACATCTAGGTGCCAGTGATGAAACGCAAGCATGTATGGGCATGCAAGGGCAAAGCATGAGGAAATGGTGAGGAGTTGGGATGATAGATACCAGGATGCCCAACTTTTCCAGGGTAGAGTTGAGCCACCTTTCCATCTGGTGCTGAAGCAGGAGGAGCTGCTGTAATCAGCTCATTGGCACTGAGCTACCGACAGGAGTCACAGGTATTCTGATGCATGATCCTCCAGACACTCAGTCAGTGAGCATAACAGAGGGCATGGAGAGGGGGCAGCAGTAGGTGCAGGAATGTGAAAGCAGTGGAATAGATGGAGCAGAAGATGAACAGGGAGCAGAGATAGGGAAGTGTGGTCAGACAAGGGGGTAGAGACGGGGCAGGAATCATGCAAAGAATGAGAAAACCTTCCCCCAAAACCATAGCATAGACCACAGTGGACATACCGGCCATGATGTGGGAGGGCATAGGAAAGGAGAAAAAGGCCCAAGGGCCACACAGCTCAACAGCAGCATGTCTGCATGGAAGAGAAAGAAGATTGGACAGAGATGCATGTAGAAGGTGCACAGCAACAGGCAGGGGCTAGATTGTTGAGGGACCCAGCATATCCATCAGGCATATGGGTAGCCAGAGCAGTAAGGCTAGATTGGGAGTCAAACTCAAAGGCAGGTATAGAGGCATGTGCCTGCAACAGAATGTTTCTTGGTGCCATCCTATTTGCAAAAAGGTGGTGGTGGGGTAGATGTTTGGTGCCAGTGTGTGGGAAGTGTCAAATGACAAGTGAAAAGGTCAGGGAGGCAGTAACGGCATCTCTGTCATTCACAGGCATGACTGGATCAGGCGGGATGTTGAGGCCCTAGAAACTCAGTTTAGAGCCACGGTGCAAGAGGTCACAGCTACTGGCCATGCAGTGGAGGGAGTTGGTGGCACGCCAAGGTAAGGAAAAGATTTGCGAGTGCAGCTGTCTGAGCTCATGGCACATGGCTAGCCATGGCATAGCAGGCCGGCTACACAGGGTGGGTGTTAGAGACACAGAAAGCAGTGATGGCTGTGGCAACAGGACTGGCAGATGGCATAGCAATAAAAGGCATTTTCTTTACAGCTGCAGATGTCACACCAGTGTCTGTGGAGACAGGGCATGACATTGCCATAAGAATCACATGAGCAGGAGGAGCAGGAGCCCATGGACACCACTTCACTGACAGCACCTCTTCTATCTCTGAAGCAGTGGGTGGCAGCACTAGAAGTAGCACCAGCGGTAGACAACTCCCAGGAGAAGGAAAAGGAAGAGGTGGCAGATGTCACTAGATCAAGCAAGCCCACTGCTCTGCCTCTGCTATGTTGGGGCAAGATCCAAACCAATAGACTATCTGCCATAGCGGGTATCATACAATAAATGTGGTCTCGTTTAGCAGAGGGTTTTGGATAACCAAAGACTAGAAAGTATATATCCCTCCAAATACATCAAGAGATATTTGGATTAAAGTTTATCACTATTAACTGTGACCATTCTTTTAATCACAGAAGAGAATTAGAACCTGGGGTCTCAGACCGTAACAGCAACTTCCTGGGCTTTTAGCTCCTATAAGGAAGACGTTGCTCCTTTGCATCAATGACCTCTCCGGTTCAGAAGATTTATACGATAATCTTAATATCTCTTGAGTTTTGTTAAAGTTGTAACTTCTCAATTAATGTTCACACTCATTTGTGGCTTAATCTCAAAAAATTGTAGAAAAAGTTTTAAATAGATGTGCTTATCTCAGAACAAGAAAGACGAGTTGCCCCAACGCCACCATTCGGGTGCCGGCCCTGCGTTTTGATTCTTCCTCAGGGGGGGTCATCAACTCATGAAAGCGGGGTCATCAATTCATGATAGCGGGTATCATGGCAGGATGAGAGGGAATGGAGATGGAATCAGAGGAAGGAGGAGACAGTCACAGTGGAGGGGGGTTAGGGATAGGGAGAGGAGGAGAGTAGCTGCCATCCACTGAGATAGGTAAGCTTTTGTTTTATTCTTTGAGGAAAGACATAGGGGTATGTTTACTAAACAGCGCTAACGTCGCAGCGGCGATGTTATCACGTGATAACATAGCGCAATAACATTACGTTTCACGTGATAACGTCCCTGACGGCGTTAAGGCACACAGAGGGTGGAGTAAGTCCTTCCAGAGGGCAGCGAGAAGGGGTCAATGGGCGTAGAGTGGGCGGGGAGAGGCTCCAGGCACAATAACGTTGTGAAATGAAGGTCTGAAAATTAACGCCAGTGAAAACTTCGCGTTAGAGGCACATTTGCAGGGAAGAGAAACCAGATCAGTCAGCAATGTACAGCAAAGCCAGGGAGACCCAGAAAAGTGATAGTAGTGATACATGTGCAGCAACAGCATAGTGCCCAAGTACAAAAGGGCACTGGTGAGTCTGCAAATGGGGTACAGGGGGCTACAGGCGGTATATGCAGTGGGGCAGCTAGGGCACAGGGTGAGCTAGGCAGATGCCTGGGTGCCACATAGGAAGGCAGAAACGAAAAATCAGCATGACAGCAACTGACCAAGGCCAAACATGCCCAAGAGTGTGTGTCCCACAGTGTCCCAGGGGACAGTACCCAGCAGGTATCCCAAAGGGCACATAACATTGACAGGCGGTGCCGGGGGGGGGGGGGAGCGCGGATGTCTATGTAGGCATCCACACCATAGGCAGCCGCCTAAAGGCACACTGGATGGCCTGGGACTGCGCACCTCCAGCACCACCAGCATAAGGGTATGTCAGCTTGGTGGGGAGTGGTGCTTGGTGGTGGAGGAGGCAGTGGCAGCTGCCCACAGCAGACCAAGGCCAAGCCCTGCTTAGGTGGGTGGCGTGCAGTGCAACAGACGTCTGTCTGAAGAACAGTCATGGTATCCCCAGGAACTGACCCCACTTCTGTGGCAACAGTTTGGTGCAGTACACATAGCCAGTTTGTTCAGAGGCAGAAGGTCAAAGGTTCAAATCCTAGCTGTGGCTTCTGCAGACCTTGTCCCTACATTTTACCCTACAGAACACATACACCATAAACATGTGCACACCCTAGAGCAGAAGCCAACAGGGGCACAAACACCCACACCCACAGGCCCCACTATCCATATCCTCATGGAGAGTCAGGCTTTTGGGCCCTGCGTGGAGCTGCAGCTACCACTGCTACCACCTGCATACCTTAGCAATGCCATCATAAACATGGTAACACGCTCCATATATATCAAAAGGTTGCTATGATGAATGTAAGATAACAGATCCTACATTAAACACAAATTGTTAACAGAGATTCATCATAGCAACCTTTCTGATATATGTGGAGTGTATTTCCTTTCTCTTTGTTTTCTGACAGTGTTTACCACCCCGGAGAGTGACTATAACAGTATTGAGTACCTTAGCAATGCCTGCACTATGCCCAGGACTGATGTCAGGACTGCCAACCACCTCTGTCTTTGCACAATGCTGAAATAGGTGAGGAAGTGTGTGTATGTCTATCCAGTGTTTTGTGGTTGCCTACACCTTACAGAGCCCACAATGCTTACACTGTTTCCAGAGTTAGCCTGCCAATGTGCATGATGAGGAGCAAGGTATTGTGGGTATGGCCCAGACAGGGCAGTCTGGGAAGGATGCATCTGCACAAGGCATAGGGCAATGGCTGGGATATTGTAGTGCCCGAACACCACCTCCACGGACATGGTGGCCACAGCATGTCATGCTGGGAGGTCAGTCTCACCCTCACTGAGCAGTGTCCATGGAATGTTTAGGTTCCCACATAATGCTATGCACTGTTTTTCTTGAGTGGTATCTATGGGTTTTATTTTCTGGGGCCCAATCACTGACATACTTGCTTGGTGTGTGTGTTTGCATCCCACTTTTGGGTGCACATAGTTCCTCCAGGAACATGCACTATGTACTAGCTAGCAGACTGTCTGCAGTTACCATGTGTTTGGTTGGAACACCTTGCAGGGTGCAGCAGGTGAAGACTGAATGGTGCTTTCTGCTGGTGAATGTCAGATGATATGGTGGGGTGGGGTGGGGTGGGCAGCTAAGCTTTTCCAGGCCTACTGCCAGTGCCCTATGTGATAAGTACAGATCTGCATTGACTGTCCTGGATGGTGCCTATTCCCCAGCAGGACTGGGGAGGTGGTCCCCTCTGATGTAGAGTGTGGATCGGTTGGTGGGAGATCCTGTCCCCCACCCTGAATTCATGACCTCTGCCTCCACAGTCATTGTTGTAAAAAGTGGGCTACATCTCTATAACTTCTAACACAGCGCTGATATGGACTTAGGTTTAATGCGCATTAATGAGCCAAGGTGCCCTCTATCGCGTGATACAGTTTCATTGCTACCTTGTTGCCAGAACGCCCATTACCTTATATGGCATTCCTCACATTAACGCTGCAACTAGCACCGGTAACATTAGGACGGTTTAGTAAACATATCCCATAATCTTGACAACTCGGAAGGTTTTCTCTGTTCTTTGATCCAATTATTACTACTGTTTAAGATTTTCATCCAGTTACTACTGCTGCTACTACTAGTACTACTATACTACTTCTAATCATGTGTATAGCACTACAAGGCATACACTGCACTGTACATATAGATGTAAGACAGTCCATGCTCATCAGAGCTTACAATCTAATCAAGGCCAAAAAAAACCATAGCAAAATTGGGGACTAGAGTATGGTAAGATAAGTAGTGGACAAGAGAGTGAAAAGCATCAGAATCCAAAAGCAGCCTCAAAGAGGTGGGGTTTTAGCCTGGATTTGAATAGGGCTAGAGAAGGAGTTTGATGTACTGATGCACATAACTTGTTCCAGGCATAAAGAGCAGCAAGGTGTAATGAACAAAGTCTGGAGTTAGCATGGGCAGAGAAGGGTGCATATAAAAGGGATCTACCAGAGGAGCAGAGTTCTTGAGGAGGGATGTAGAGTGAGATAAGAAATGAAAGGTAGTGAGTTCACCTTTTTCTATTCTTGATCCTTGTCTGTTAAGCCTACTTGGTTTTGCTAAACAAAAAGTTACACATTGTTAAAAATTTGAATTAAGAACTTATTGGGATGCTTTTAGTAAAGGTTTTAATGTGCGTAATGAATGTTAATGTGTGTTACATGCTCATAACCCTTTTATGTGCACATGACTCTTAGGGGTATGTTTACTAAGGTGCGGTAAACGTGAATAACGCGCGTTGTACGACGTTAACGATCGTAAGTGCAGTATAATGCGCGTAATCACGCACCAACGACCGTTAACGTCATACTACGTGCGTTAACCGTAGTTAACGATTGTAAAGCCCCGCGGCGCGGTAAAACAACGCAGTAGGTGGAGAGAGGGCGGAGAGAAGGGGTCAATGGGCGGAGAGTGGGTGGGGAGAGGCTCCCCTCACACTAACGCGCTGAATTTCAGAGCTCAAATCCAACGCGAATGAAAACCTTCCGTTAAAGGCACATTAAAGGGGAGAGAAACCATTTAGGTGTCAGCAATGTACAGCCCAGGCAGGAAAACCCAAAAAAAGTGATGTGTGATACATGTGAACATAGCAAAAGGGCACAGAAACACTGATAATGACCCCAACAAACTGGATAAAAACAATAACCAAGTTGTTCAACAGTGTTATCAATGAGAAACACCCCCCCCCCCCCGAGTAAGTACCATAGAACAGATAGAAACAGTGGAACTGTCTATAATCTGTCCCCATACAAGGTGAATGGACCCACAGTGAAATAGCGCTGCGCAGGGTTTCCCCCACCACCAGACAGGGTGCCTATGGTGTGCACATGTCCCGCAACAGCAGGGCAGGCATGTTGGAACGGCAACTGGACAGATGCTGGAGAAGGGGATACAGAGGGCCGCAGGCGGCACATGTCAAGGTACCACCAGGGAATGCACCATCTCTGTGATAACATGGTGGTGCAGTGCACAAAACCACTGTAATCAGACGCAGAAGGTCACAGGTTCAAGTCCAAGCTGTGGATCCCGCCAACACACTCCGCATGTTTTACCCACCACTACAAAGTCCCAATACAGACAGAACCTTATTTGCAGATGACGTAAATATGCCCAAAACACCTACATTTTACCTTACAGACCAAAGACTCCATAAACAGGCGCATTACCTACAGCAGAGTCTCCTAAATTCAGTCCTGGAGGGCCAAACACCATTCAGGTTCCATGCTGTCTCTAATAAAGATGCCTGTGCTGCATATCTATGCACCACCCCCATGGTATGCAGATGTATCTCTTGCATAGCCATGAGGGACAGAATGAAAACCTGAACAGTGTTTGGCACACCAGGACTGGATTTGGGAAACACTGCCATAAAGCAGCAGCCAACAGGGGCAGACACACCCGCACCAACAGGTCCCATCATCCAAAGCCACCTGGAGAGGCAGGACTTTGGGCTTTGCGTGCATCTCCCAATACGAGTACCTGCATACCATAGTAATGCCACCCTAAACCTGGGCATATGGTACACATCTATCAAAAGATTGCTATGACTACTGGCAGATAGCAATTCCTAGCTCAAGTACAAGTTTTCTCTGAGTGAGCTGCAGCATAGCAACCTTTCTGACGTCTGTGGAGTGTGCAACAGTTCCTGTGTCTGACAGTGTTTACCAACCTGTACAGTGACACCTACAGTTTTGCGTACTACAGCCATTCATGCACTGTGCCCCGGACCGTTGGGGGGGGGCACGGCTGCCCTACACCCCCATAGCTGCACAATGCTGGCATAGGTGTGGGGAGTGTGTGTCTGTCTATCAAGTGTGCGGTGTCGGCAAACACCCCCCACAGCCCTCAGTGCTAGCACTGTTGCCAGTAGTGGCCTGCCAATGTGCATAATGAGGAGCAAGGTACTGTGGGAATAGGCTGTATAGGGTGGCCTGACCTGGCTGCATCATCTCAAGGCATAGGGCAATGGCTCGGACATTGTAATGCCCGGCCTCCACCTGCACGAACAGTGTGGCCATAGCATGTCCTGCTGGGAGGTCACTCTCACCCTGACTGAGCAGTGACCATTGCATGGCTAGGTTCCCCCATAGTGCTCTATGGCATTTCTCTCATGTGATATATGTGGGTCCCCTTTTGTGGCCCAATCACTGACTTATCTGCTTGGTGTGCATGCATCTCATCCAGGACCATGCACTCTGGACTAGCTGGCGGACTGTCTGCAGCTAGTATGTGTCTTGCTGGAACACCTTGCAGGGTGCAGCGGCTGGAGGCGTGCTGCTGGAGAATGTCAGATAATGTTGGGGGGCAGCTGTGCATTTCCAAGCCTGCCATTTGTCGACTATTGACCTATGGATGTGTAGCGCTCTGTCTGTCCCCCAACAGGACTGGGGATGATGGTCCTCTCTACTGCTACCATTGCAGTGAGGTAGACTGTGGATCTATTGGTGGCTGAACCTGTTCTGCACCTTGAGCCCCGGAGGGTGGGTTGTGTGGTGGATCATGATTCGCCCACCCCTCCCCCAACAGCAGGTAACCATGCCACCAACACTGGATATGCACTATTTTGGGTGCATAATCGCCCATATAGACTAGACATGAACGAGACATACAGCAGGACACCGATGTAACCACGGTGTGTCTAACGGAACTACAGACAACACACTGATGGGGACCTGCAGCATGGGGTATGGCAGCCATGAAAGGTGCTGTGGACCTGTTGCTGGCCACCCCTCCTCAAACTCAGGGTGGTCACAGTACCCGCACAATGTGACTGTCTGTGTTCACTCTGTACCAGTGCCACACATTGTTCCCCCTACTATGCTGAGGTGCTGTGGGGCTGCACATGGTCAGGACCCCCATCAGCCCTAGGTGATGGGGGGGGGGAACCGCAATATATGACCATCTGTACACTGCTGATTTGCATGTGCAGTGCATCATGGGTGTGACTGCTCCAATCCAACCCTGTGAACCCCTGCAGATGGACTGCGTGGTGAAATGAAGCCCCTCTGTCAAATACACACAAGCTCTCCATTGCTTCCAATGCCACCCCGACATATAACCAATCAGGGACTCCCTCTGTGCCGTTCCCACCACACACCCTCCTCAATCCCTCTAAACAAAAGGGGCATTAAAAATGTGTGATTCATCCCCACATTGAGAACATATCTAGCCAAAGGAATGTGAATGTACTCTAATGTGAGATGTGTGCAGCAGAAGGAGGTATAAAACATGATGCCAATGCAGCAAAATGTAGCAGCAGTACTAAGAAGTGGAGTTTGTAAAGTCCAGCTCCTGCTCACAGGCTCTGATAGGCAATAGGCCAGCACAATCAGAGATGGTAGCATTAATGTTAGGTGCAATACACCCTCAAGGATATGTAATCTACAGTGCCCATGCCGGAACCAATGCACGTATTCATGCGCGGTGACACGCCCATAACAACATGTAGGTATGCACGTGGCTACGCTCTCACCAATGCATGTAGATACGCCCCACCAACACACGTGGCTACGCAGCACTGATACAGTCAGAGCAAATGGCAGCCATCTCCAGCATCTGTGTGCGTTATGGGGTGCCTTCTGTGGCACCTTTGGTTACGCCACTGTGAGGGTGTGTTTGCTGGCAACACTACTGGAAAAAAAGTAAAATGCCTACTCATTCACTACGTAATGTACAGGGTGGTGCCTCAGCCAGCCTTCTGCATTTGGCACACTGGGGAATCGATCCCATGATGCCTGTATCAGCGGTCAGTGCAGGTTCCATTATGCTACACTTCTGTTTATGTGATTTCTGTCTATGCGCCTTCTTATGCTTAACGCGCGGTAACGCGCCATGGCGCCCTGTAACGCTCGTTAGTTTTGGGAACGCACGTTGTTGGTAACGATGTACTGCCCATGTCCTTATTTGGTGTTTGTGTTTCTAACACGGCTCCTAAAGCGAATTGCACTAACGCACTTTAGTAAACATACCCCTTAATGTGCATTAACTTCATTAACATGCACGTTGCCCCATTGTGTCAGTGAAGTTTTCCCTCTGAATTAAAAGTGGTCTAAATTGAAAACAAGTTCATTAGGTCCTACTAAATCAGAAAATTACAGTTGCATCTCAAATTTTTCATTTCTGTCTAAATTGCTAGAAAAGGCTGTTCTTGTCCAGTTGCATGACTTCACTGATGAATTTTGGTTTTCTTCATACAAGAAGTCAGGATATAAACAACATTGTTAGCATTGAAAAGGTGTTATTATTTATAAAAAAATGATTGGTTAGCCTAGTTGGATAGCAGTCAGAATTCATTATTAATTCTATTCATTTAAGTGCGACCTTCAACACTGTTCAGCGTAATTTCCTTTCAAGGCCAAGTAATGGAATGGATACACTCTTTTCTGGAGGACAGATCCCAGTTGGTTATATTAGGTTCTCTGTCTTCTATGCCTTGATCTTCCCCATTTTGGCTTCTTCAGAGCGTCTTTCTTTTTCCTCTTCTTTTTTAAATTTCCTCCTAGTGTTCATGGATATCTCGGCAGCCTTCGATACCGTGTCACACCCTAAGCTACTGCAACGCCTACAACAGATAGGACTATGCAAGAATACCCTAAAGTGGTTTACATCATACCTGGAAGGGCGAATGCAACAAGTCAAATGTGATCAAAAGAAATCCCTACAATTCCCCCTCACGCAGGGAATACCTCAAGGCTCAGCCCTATCTTCAATGCTCTTTAACATCTACGTACAGCCCATATGCAACATCATCAAGAACCATAATCTATGCTACCACATTTATGCTGACGACATCATGGTGTACGCTCCAGTCAACTTACTGGCACTAAACACCACACCAATAACAAAATGCCTCGAAGACATGAATGACTGGCTCATAGTCAACAACTTAACAGTCAACTACAACAAAACTGAGGCAATGTTCGTCACCAGGAACTCCACATTCACACCCCCACAAACCATAAGCATCCTAGACAAACAGATAATAGTCAAAGAAGAAGTTAAATACCTGGGCATAACACTAGACAGAGCTCTGAACTTAAAATCTCACATCAACAAAACTGCGAACAAGGCATATCATCGATTGAAAACAGTCAGACAAATCAAACCAATGCTCCATCAAGACCACTTCTGCACAGTATGTCAAGCACTCATCACACCTCTGCTTGATTATGGAAACTCACTATACCAAGGCCTTCCTCACCAAACAATACACCCACTACAGATGGTACAAAACACTACAGCACGCATTACAGACACCCCAAGGACCGAGCACATCACTCCCATCCTACATCAACTACACTGGCTCCCAATGGTGGCAAGAGCTAAATACAAAACAATCATGATAATCTTCAAAGTCATTCACCATCTCTCAGAGGACGTACTCCAAAACATTATAACAAGAGACATCAGCAATAGACCAAGAAGAACCAATAATAACAACATGATCAGCACCCCTGCAGGCTATCACAAAACCAAACAAACAACCTCAAAAAGAGCACCATCACTATTGGCATCCTCAATATGGAACTCCCTACCAATGAGCCTGAGAGCTTTAGAAGACCTCACAGACTTCCGCAAAGACCTCAAAACATGGTTATTTATAGAAACCTATGGGCATTCAAGCAACATCCCTTACCCAAACAGCAATACTAACATCACCGCCAACTAACACCCACCCACCCCATCCAAACAAACAAATTCATCACACCACGTTAGTAAATACCTTTATGTTATATGTTACCTAAACTGTACTGTCTAAATACTGTCACTTAACTGTACTGTCCAAATGTTTACATGTACCCTAATGTTAAATGTAACCCTCCAATTGTGTTGTGACGTGATCACCTTGATTGAAGGAAAAGGTAGCATACAAATCTGTCTAAATAAATAAATGTATATTTGTGGCCATGACATCAATTTTCAAATGTTTGCAAATGACATTCATTTGTATATTCTGTTGGAAGAGGGGTGGGAAGCTCAATGACAAAATTGACATCTTGTCTTACTGCCATTGCTAAATGAATGAACTATTTTTAAATCCTCAATAAACTAAAGTCCTTTGGGCACATCAAGAACCTTGTTTAAATTTTCATCTGTTACTAAAATGTAATGTTTATATTAGATTCCTATGGTTCAAGTACATACTTTAGGAGTGTTTTCTGAAAGTGCTATCAACTTTATTGTAAATGTCATATGTGAAAAAAACCTGTTATTATTATCTCGTATGTGCCAGCTTTGTAAAATGCAATCTTTTCTTGAATATCTTTTCAGTTTTCTTGAATATCATTTACATTGATGTATTACTAAAACTTGATTATTGTGTTATATTATGGGGCATGTGTACTGAACTGTGTTAATGGGTAGTGCAGGGCTTAGCACTTGCCAAATGCACCCATGGTAATATTTACCATGCCATAAAATCATAAAGTCAAAAGTGGCAGTCCCAAACAAACAAAATGGACAGTTTTATTACAGAAACATTAATACAACATCAAAACCATACAATAAAGACATCTCACAAAAATATTTTACAATAAAAGTAATTCAAACAATGCCCAACATGTTTCAACTGAAGCCTGCATCAGGGGCAGATATAGACAAACCAGTAAAAAACAGTAAGGTAAGAAACAATAAATATCAAGAAATTCAATGATGCAAAGTAAAATCTAAAAAGCAAACAGAGGTAAAACATGAATAAGAAAAATGATAAGACATAGATAATTATTATATATAAGGATATATACATATATATATATATGTAATGGAGATCTATTAAACCAGTAAAAGCTGAATAAATATATAGATAAAAACTTTAAACAAAGAACAAAAAAGAAAAAAGAAAAGTACTCCAAAAATAAATCTCATTGGGAGACATCACATCTTATCATTAGAATTAAAAAAAAAAAAATCAGGGTGATACCCCACCCCCTGCAATAAACAAATCAAATCTTTGTTAAGTAAAAATATTAAATCATATTAAAATGGGTCAAAATGGATCAGAAAAACATATATATACACTCTGGGGTATCCAAACCTATAGTAAAAACCTGCACAATTTTACACGTCCTTTAAAATACGGTATAACCACCAGCCACAGCCCACTGTAAACAGCAAAAAAGAAGCAGGGCAAAATAGAGGTTACCTACACAAAAACCACCAACTTACCAGTATAGCATCTTTAAAACAAAAAGGGACTTTGATTGGGTACACACATAATAACTATTAAACTGCACTCTGAGCCCCTTCAATTCTACAATAAAACACTCTTCAAAAATTCTTTAAAAGCAATGCCTAATCTAGGTAATACTTAAAACACTCAACATACCTACTATTAACACATGGAGTAATCTCAAGCCCACAGCATCCCTGATACTGAAGCTGCATCCAAGAAGGCTGACTACCTTAAGCTAGCCAAAAATAAACTTTAAAATTGCTGGCAAATTTAAAGCTGGAAGAAATCCCTTTTTGCTATGTACTTTGTGCTCCTTGCACGCCAAATAAAGCAATTGAGCAGTGGGCTGCTCTTTAAACAGACATTCCCACCAACACAGCTCTGTAGTTATATCAATAGCCAAAACGAGGCTATTGATATAACTAAACTTACAACAGACCAAAAGATGCTTGATTTTTTAAAAGTGGCCTCTTTTTGAAAAAAACAGGGGGGGGGGGGGGAACAACTTTTTTTTTTTTCACTTTATGAATTTACAGTCTCTCCAAGCATTGCATCTTGTACAGAATTGTAAGGAGCACACAAAATAAAATAAGCATTTAGGGGGTCATTCTGAACCACGAATAAGCCGTTTACACATACAGGTTGGATGTTTTCGGCAAGTAAACGTGTAGACCCAATTCCAACAACAAGACGTTTTACACGTAAAGAAAAGAAAGACGGGTAACCTGGATGTGGGTTTGGAGGGGAGGAGCGTAGGCATGTTGAGCCACCTAAACGTCTAAGCCGTATTCTGGTGAGCCCGTATATGTATATCCTGGATGTCTACGTTAGGCCTGCTAAAAAGTAGAATGACAGCCTATGTCTGTTATAGTAGCACTGAACTGTAACAACACAGAAGGACATCTATGTTTAAATAAAGCAGTTAGCATAACTGGGTCATAAAAGGATATACAACAGTATGCACCCTGGGGTAAGCAATGTAGTATGTTTCGGGGATGCTACACTGTAAATGTGATCCAGATCAGCCATCTCTGGAAATAATAAGAGGCTACATGAACGCCTGATCTGAATCAGTATGGAACTACCTATGTCCTTATGTTCAGTTAGGTGCAAGAGTATGCAGACTGAAGGCAAACAAACATCCATGTGGAGGCAATAGGGGTACAATGGTAGCCAGAAACAGAGAACCAATAGAAGGGAGGGAAACGTCACTGCACACAGCCGAACATAGTATACCGCTCTGTGCCCCATTGCATCACCTGCCATAGCAGGGTGCACAAGATGCAGATGTACGGTGATGCACAAAGGAGGGACATGTAGCAGGTGCATGAGAAACAACAGGCAGTGCTGGGGAAACAGGACCAAAAGATACAAATGCCCACAGTGATGGAGGCAGAGGGAAGCACAGAGTCCAGTGGGTGTGTGTAATGACATTTATTGAGTGCGTAGAATACATGGAAATGTGCCCAATCACTCTCAACCCACACATCCAGGTAGAAATGAACACCCCCACCCCCAACTCCCCAGCCCCACCCCCAACCTCCACCCCATAACTACCACCACCCCCCACGTACCCTGACCTGCCCTGGCCCCTCCCTCCCTCACCCAGAGGCACCACCACTGGGTGGCCAGTTGGTGGTGTGGCCAAAGGCTCCCCCCTCTGAGACTGGGCTATTGCTACTGCTGCCCTCCCCACTTGTCTCTCCACTCACCTCAGGGAAGGGTAGGAAGACCATTGGGGGCTCCACAACCCAGGGCCCAGGGCCCAGGATGCAGGACTGCCAACCGCTGAAGGACCACACCACAGATGTAGCCTGCACAGTGGCCCGGGTGGACACACCATTGACAGATGGTAGGGCAGGGGGGGTGAGGCTCAGCAGCTGTGGCAAGGGCCACAGTAGCAGCAGCCAGAGCTGGTGACAATCCAGGAGGCCCAGCCAGCTGGCCAGAAAGCACATCAAGGCGTGACCCAAGGTGGTCCATCGAGATGGTCAGGTGGTTGGCAGCTGCCAACTGGGCCTCCTGGACTACCAATCGCTACTCCTGGATGGACAGCTTCCACTCCTGAGCCAACACCAATCTCTGGAGGAGCCATAGCTTCTCTACCGCCTGTGTCTCCTGGGCCCCCTGGGCCCCTTGCTGGTCCAGTAGCCATTGCACACAGTCTATCAGCTACTGATAGGCCAGTCCGGGGTGCCAATCATGGTGTCTACTATCTCCAGGCTGTGGTTAGGGTGCTGGTGATGCTGCCAGCTGGTCTCCGGAGTCTGCAGAGCTGGCACCCCCTGGATCCGAGGTGGAAGCTGGCTCTGAAATCCCATTCTCTGGCCCCTACTGCTGCACAGGTTTCTGCACTGCAGCCCCCTCTGGTGGCCGTGGTGGAGTTGCTGGCGGTGGTGAATGGGAGGGCCCAACACTGAGACCAGCATCTATGGCGGCACCTGCTAAGAGAAGCAAGGATGGAGAGCTTAATGCACATCCCTGCAGGCAGTAACCCATTCTCCCACCCCCACTTGGGATGCATCAGTGCACTATGGCCACAGGGACACTACGGGGCAGCTGGAAGAGTGAAAGCTAGACCAGGGAGGCCCCACCACCACAGAGTCACCTGGTGAGCCAATGGCGGGGGTAGACACAATGCAAGAGGGGCAGGCGTACCAAACCCCAAACCAGTGGCAACATGTGTAAGAGGGGCAGTGGGTGGTTCAGTGGGTCCCCAAACCATGGGTGCAGGATTGGGGTGGGAGGCAAGCAGCATACTCATGTCAGCACAGACAAGTACCCTCATCCTGTGGGTGCCGAGAGGTGTTCACCCCCTCAACGCCCTCCACAGTGATGACATCCACAGTTGCCAGTATGTGCTGCTCCACCTCTGTGAGATGCATTGACTGGCCATAAGGTCCCACAGCCTGCGACCTCCGGCAGGTCTCGCCATGAACCTGTTGCCACTTCCTCTTGATGTCCTTAATGTCCCTATTATTGTGGTAGATGGCATTGATTTTACGGCAGATGGCCAGTCACCTCCATTGGCACTCATAAGCACCTACATGGGCCTCCTCAGTGCTCATCAGGATGCCATTGTTCACAAGCACCTCCTCTATGAGGAGGGCCTGCTCACCCTCGGTGAAATTCTGCTTCCTAGATACCTTTGTTGCTATTCTGTAACCAAACAGGTGTCTCTGAAGGAGGTGTGTCCACACTGGAGTTACACATTTTATAATGGTTAGACATACAACGTCATATATGTCTAATTTCATGGTATCGTGTACACGTTTATATGTCCAAATGCACGTGGATGTACAACAACATGGAATCATGTCCAGATTTGTATGTGTAGATGCATGCTGGCATATAAATATGCCTACGGCTCAACACATTTTTCTTTTCCCATGTGCAATGCGTTTTGGACATCGTGGATGTTGATTCTTTGCGACTTATCTTTATCCGCCTCTACAGTAATATTGCCACTGACAGGGTAGGTACAAAGGTCTCCAATGTACCTGCAATGGTATATGTGCTGGGGCATGTGCTCCTGATGCATGTCTGTGACCCTGTGGGAGACAGTGGTATGCATGGACCTGGGTGCGGAGGCCAGGTGTCCTGGCAGGCACACACCACAGGGAAGGCAGGTGTGGGCATGTTGCTGTCAGGGGCAGGGACTGACTGGCTTGCAGTTAGGTGTAATTGATACAATGTTTTCCATCATGGTCCAGTAGATGGAGTCCCACAGTTTACGCTATTTAGCGTTTTCTATGAGGAGTAAAAAGGAGGTTGTGGTTTCATGAGGATCTTGGTTTCCCCATACAACATTTCCAACATCAAAACCTTTTGCTAACACAAATTATCTCAACAACATTTGCTTTATTTATGAGCCCTATTGTTTCCAGGCTATTCATATAGGATTGCAGTTAGGCATGGCAGGTCCTGCCCCACCCACACATCCCCAGCCCTATACTGTTGTCACTGTTCAGGGGGTGTGCATTTTTGGCTCCCACAGGTGCATGCCAGTAGATGTGGTGCCACTGATGCCTGAACTCCTTGCTGCATGTGTGGAGCAAAGGGCACCCCAGTGGTGCACACATGGGCATGGTCATGGGTAGATATGCAACCACGCAGCATTGCATGGTGGACAGGCCACACACTGGGTGCCCTGGTTGCATTTGTGCATGGGAGGGTGAAGCACCATTGGTTTAGTGCAACACCTACCCCCTGTCACTCACAGGGGACTTGGGGGGGGGCAGTTGGTGGTACCCCCAAGACCCGGACTGACCTCCAGTTGGAGGATGGCCTGACAAGACCAGATCTATGATCACTGCCACCCTTCTTGTGGTCACTGACCAGGAGCGCCAGCACACCACATGCCACCACCCATATGCCAGAGTCCCAAAGCCCCATTCCCAGTATCTTGATGTCAGTGACGAGCTATGCCAAACCTGATACAGGTTCGACTGCGAGGTGATACATAATCTGTGTCAGGAGCTGGGGCCACAGCTTGCTGCATGGACACACAGACGGGATACAATGCCCGTCCATGTGAAGATGCTGGCAGCTCTGATATTTCTGGGGACTGGCACATTCCAGTCTGTCATGGGAACGGCATCAGGGGTGAGCCAAGCAGCAGTGTTGCACAGCATCACACAATTCCTGGATGCCTTTGTGGGACATACTGCCGACTACATCTCCTTTCCATGCACCCCACATCAGCAGAAGCAGACCATGCTCTTGTTCAGCAAGGTGTCAGGGTTCCCATCCTTCCTCAGGGCTTTGAGTGTACCCATGTACCCTCTGCCTACTGTGCCAGCATGAGGCAGCCTTCCGGAATCGGAAGGTGTACCATTCAATGCCCACGCAGGTCATCTGCAGTGCCCACATGGAGATCTTGGATGTGGTGGTATGCTTCCCCGGCTCATGTCACGATTCCTACATCCTTGGACAGTCAGGGATACATGATGACTTCAAGGGCAGTACAATCACCGGTGGCTGGCTGCTTGGTGAGTAGACACAGGTCAGTGTTGCACGCACATGCATGCATATCCCCAGGGGCACAGGGGCATGGTCAGCCATGGGCCTGCAGGCAGGCCATGCCCACAGGAGGTTCACACCATGGCTGTGGGCTGTCCATATGTGGTGGGGGGAGGCAACAGGCACCTCTACCAGTGCATGGTGGGGGGTCAGCTAAACCAACAGCATGGACATGGTGGGGGCTGGGGATGCACCACAGCAGGAATACACAGGTTAGGGCTCTTCAACTTGAAAAAATGACGACTGAGGGGAAATGTTAAAGGCCTATAAATTCATGAATGGAGTAGAATGGGTAAATGTAAATAGGTTGTTTATTCCATCAAAAAGTAGAAATACTAGATGATATGCAATGAAGCTAAAATGTAACCCATTTAAAATAATAAGAGAAAATATTTTTTCACTCAACATGTAATCAAACTCTGGAATTCATTACCAGAGGATGTAGTAAAAGCTCTTAGTGTAGCTGGGTTTAACCCTGGGAGTACCGATGGGGTCAAAAGTGACCCCATTGCAAGTTTCGCAATGCGTATCTCGGAAACTAGTTGTTCAAGAATGCAATCTTTTTATGACTTTTCACACATCAATATTCTCTTTATATTGCGCCATGAGAGGAATAATTTTCATCCGCTAGGTGACGCTAGTGATGAATTGCAGCACAGAGTACCAGTGGGGTCATTTTTGTTTCCAGTTGCTTACGTCTGGTTTGGATCGTGATGCAATTTGCAGTTTTGTGTATTTTTTTATCTGACAAAGGTATTTATCATTAATTATGTATCATTTATTTTTTGTACTCTTATTTTATGAAAATTACACATTTTCTGTAATTGATATCATACGTTCTCTCATTATTTCCGATGAAATCTAAAGGCTTTCAGCTCGTTCATCACAATTATTGTACACCTATAGTAAAACTGCTTTGCGTTTTATTCAACTTTATCTTTGTTTATTTATTTTAGGTTATTGTTTATGATGTCAAAATGAAAGTATTCAGCTGCCCAAGTAAGAGAAATAATGCAACGAGATGCTGACAGTGACAGCTCTGAGTCATCTGATGATGCAGCATATTCAGCAAGCGAACAAGCATATCAGCCAAGTTCGGGCGATAAATCTGATGACAGTCATGATTCAGATGGCGACAGCAGTTGGTCGCCAAGTGAATGTGAGACTGATGTTGAGCTGGTAACATCGCCTGCAGCAAAGAGTCAAGTTACAGGTAGAGGCAAAGGTCGAGGCTGTGCTGGAGGGGGAAGAAGGCAGGAGTCCTCGGTGTCAATATCATCTGTGAGGAATCTTAGTTGTGGTCGTAGAGGAGCTAAGAGGTCATCAACTATAAGTACAAATGTTGCCATTGAAGCCTATGTGTCTAAGGATGCCACATCATGGAACAGGAAACCTATAAAGCAAGCTGCTGGAAGATACACCAGAGCTAATGTCATGCCCATACAACAAGGTCCTACAAGGTATGCTGTACGAAATGTTGATGGCCCTCTCGCAGCATTCCACTTGTTCATGAGGAAGAACTTATTGAATGAAATCATGATGTGGATGAGCAAACAAGGAAGACACATTTATGACGACACCTGGAAAGATTTGACAGATGGAGAATGTCAATGTTTTCTTGGACTTCTGATCCTCTCAGGTTTGTACAAGTCACAAAATGAATCCATAGTTCAGTTGTGGAACCTTGAAGATGGTCATTCTGTTTTTGGCAAAAATATGGCCTATAACTGTTTTCAGCAAATTTCTTGTGCTCTCAGATTTGATGATGCAACCAACAGACGTGAACAATGAGGCGTGGATAAGCTTGCTCCAATCAGACATGTTTTTGATACCTGGGAAGCAACTCTAAGTGATGCCTTTGTTCCTGGTGAAAATGTTACCGTGGATGAGCAACTGCTTACATTTCGTGGCCGTGTTCCGTTCAGACAATATATTCCCAGCAAACCTAGGAAATATGGCATAAAGCTATGGATATTGTGTGACAGTGCAATGTCATATGTTCTGCGTCTTTAAGTATATACAGGAAGGGAACTCGGACAAAACAGGGGACAGAATCAGGGTGAAAGGGTTGTGCTGCAACTCATTGAAGGATTGACGCAATCTGGCAGAAATGTTACTGTTGACAATTTCTTCTGCAGTTTATCCCTGTCACGGAAATTGCTAGAAAAACAAATGACACTTTTGGGGACAATTCGAAAGAACAGAAAAGAATTACCTCCAGAATTTGTAACAGCAAATGGCCGAGAGGTATTCACTTCACTGTTTGCCTTTCACGATGATGCCACTCTGGTTTCCTATTGCCCGATGAAAAGAAAAGTGGTTGTTCTTCTGAGCAGTTTGCATGATCAAGAAGAAGTAGATAACACACGTCCAGACAAAAAAACCACGCATGATCTTGGACTATAATTCTAGTAAAGGTGGAGTAGATACGGCAGATCAAATGTTGCGCACGTATACCACAAAACGAATGACAAGACACTGGCCAGTGACAATCTTCTACAACATGTTGGACATCAGTGCTTTGAACTTCTTCTTGTTCTGATGTCACTAAATCCAGAATGGCAGTCCAAGTCAAAGCACAGACGTCGTCTATTCCTCTTGGAATTAGGAAAGCAGCTGCTTCAGAGTAATTGCAGTGAGACGTCTTCCAGCATTGAAGAAGCCACTGATGCTGTTTGCAATGTCGGGATCCCAAAGTAAAGGGCAAGGTGTCACTGCTGTTCCAGAGAAAAAGACAAGAAAAGCAACATAGTTTGCACCTCCTGCAAATGCAATGTTTGCAAAGAACATTCAGAAATTGTCTGTGTCTCATGCAAATGACTGTAGTACTTTACTGTGTTCAACAAGTGCATGCAAAAACTGCTTTCATGGCAACTCTTCTTCATGTAATTTTATGATCAAGCATTACATTTCAAAACATTTAACCTTCATATAATAAATAATTAATTTGGAATAATATTTTGTCTGTTTAGTTTAAATTTTTCATGGTTAACAATTAAAATTCATTGTGGGGTCATTTATGACCCCAACGGTATTCAGTGTGTGCAAAAAATCTCGGTAATTCCAGGGTTAAAAAAGGTTTGGGTAAGGTGTTGGAGGAAAGATCCATAAACCATTATTAAAGGACTCAGGGGGGAAAAGTCTCCTAATATGGAGGATCACAGGCACGCATTGCAGAGCCGGGACTAATATGGAGAAAAGGAAAGCAAAGTCGGGAAAGAAACCTCCTGCTATCCTGGTTTCATAGGCTGTTCCTTCGGTTACCTCTGGGCTATTGGATTCGTACTTTCAGCGGGCTCTGCTGCAGTCATCGGAAGGATCTTTGGGTGGAGTCCCAGCAGTGGAAATGCCAAAACGTCAGGAGACTCAATGTCTCTTTTGGGCTTTGAGGCATCAGTATCCCCCGAGGTTCGGAATTTCCCATTGCCTTCTTCAGCTCTCAATTTTGCAGGAGATTGGCAGGCGTCTATTCTCCCTGTGATGGCTGCAGTGATGTCTGAAGAGGGGCTAGCTTCTGCTGTTCCTACAAGGTGAGGAGTGGAGGGAGGCTTCCTCTTCACAGAGTTTGTTGGCTACAGTTTGTTGGCTAGAGTTATACAGGCACGGATCAAGGCATCAGAGTTTTGGAAGATGCTATTCCACTGCCTAGCAGTGAAGTGGAAATGCCAGCAGTTCTCTAACTTATTCAACTCGGTTCTCAGAAAATGGACACTTTCTCTCTGACTTGGCCTGCCAAATTTATATTAGAATCAATATGATCAGCAATCTCAAAACTGGTTGAGGCGGTTATCCCTCAGGTGCAACTTTTAACTATTCAAATTCAGTCTCATATGGCAGCTATTTCAAAATCCTCAGGATAGGCAGCTGTTATTCAGCAGTTTCTCTCCACAGTGGATATTAGACTTTCAGGTGGAATCTGTTATGGATGTCTATACTATTGACATGAAGGCAGTCAAGTTTAAAATTGAACAATTGGAGAACACCACTCATTCAGCAAATTTGAGACTTATTAATTTTTCAAAATTGGCACTTGTTTCACAAGGGATATGTTTAAGGACTAATTGGTTGAGGTTATTGGGGCTCCCCCGGAGTCTCATTTATTACCTTCCTACTGGTAGACTCATCAACAATCTTCACTAATCTAATGATACCACATTACTGGTTGAAAGTGAAGAGGATCTGAAACATTTGCTTCTCAAGATCAAGGAACAGTCTCAAAATGGGTCTGCACCTTAACGTTAAGAAGACAAATATCCTGACAACTGGCAAAATCAATAAGTTCATCACTGCTGGAGAAGAAATCAAAATAGTTGACAACTTTAACTTACTTGGCTCTGGGACACAGGGTGAAGCAGTTAGGTGCACAGGTGGTGTTTTCTTCAATCCTCCCTTTTGAGGGTAAAGGCCAAGGTAGAGAGGTTCACATCCTGGAGATGAATGCATGGTTGCGTGGATGGTGTCATCGAGAGCGTTTTGGTTTACTAAACCATGGGATGCTGTTCCAAGGGTTGCAGAGCAGAGATGGCATCCATCTGTCCAAGAAAGGTTGACGCGTCTTCAATAGTAGACTAGCTAATCTTCTGAAGAGGGCTTTAAACTAGATTTGTTGGGATGGGTGAAGAAAGCCCTCAGGTAAGTGAAAGCCCCCAGGTAAGTGATACATTAAATACCTTTATGGAAATGGGTAGCAGGGGTAACATATGGAAAGCAGTGTGTATAAATGCCCTTAGCATGGGAAATAAGATCCCTGATGTTGATGTTTTGGTGGGAGTGGCCGACTTGGATTTAGTGGCAGTTACAGAAACATGGTTCACAGAACACCATGCCTGCGATATAACTATACCTGGCTATACTTTATTCAGAAAGGACAGGGTAGGAAGAAGGGGAGGAGGAGTGCCACTGTATGTAAAAAAATACTATTAAAGCTTTGGAATTACAGAACTTAAAAAGGAGAGAGGAGGCATTGTGGGTTAAACTAGAAAGAGGGAAATATAAATCTATTTGCATTGGCGTGATATACAGATCTCCCTCACAAGAGGAAGAGGTGGACAGAGAGTTAATTGAAGACATACACAGCATTGTCAGGAAAGGGGAAGTGCTACTGATAGGGGATTTCAATATACCAGATGTTGAATGGCACATTCCTGCTGCAGTATCAACTAGAAGTAAAGATATCCTGGATTCTCTACAGGGAGAACTATTCAGGCAATTGGTAACGGACCCCACATGTTAAGGGGCCATACTGGACTTGGTGCTTACCAATGGTGAAAGTGTTTCTGATGTTATAGTGGGAGATCATTTTGCATCCAGTGATCACCAGATGGTGTGGTTCAGTATTAGGACTAGGACTGAGAGTCCATTCAAAAGTGAGGGTCTTAGACTTTAGGAAGACTAACTTTGCCAAGATGGGCCAACACCACAGGGAGTCGTTAGCGGGATGGGAACAGCTGTGGGATGTAGAAAAACAGTGGGCAAAACTGAAAGGGGATATTTTAAGGGCAACCAACCTTTTTGTTAAAATGGTAAATAAAGGTAAAAGGAAAAGGAGACCACTATGGCTTTCAAAAGAAGTAGCTGAAAAGGTGAAGAAAAAGAGGGAGGCCTTCATGAAATACAAAACATCACAGAGAGAGGAAGACAGGCATTTATATTTGGAAAAACTTAGAGAAGCTAGCAAAGTACTCAGGATAGCAAAGATTCAAAAAGAGGGGGAAATAGCCAATGCAATAAAAAGGGGGGATAAGACATTTTTCAGATATGTTAGTGAGAAGAGGAAGGGCAAAAGTGGTATTCTCAGACTCAAGGGTGAAGGGGAAGAATATGTAGAAGCTGATGAGGATAAAGCGGAATTGCTTAACAAATATTTCTGTTCTGTGTTCACAGATGAAGAACCAGGAGCAGGACCTCAGAAAACACCCACAAACAGGAACAGAAGGGAGGGACATCTCAAACAATTTTCAGAAGACTGTGTTCGTGAGAAACTAGCTCAACTTAAAGTAGACAAAGTGATGGGACTGGATGGGATACACACTAGAATACTGAGGGAACTTGGGGACGTTCTAGCAGCTCCACTGATTGACCTTTTCAATGCCTCATTAGAGTCGGGAGTGATGCCAAAGGACTGAAGCGAGGCTCATGTGGCGCCTTTAGACTATGTGGTTGAAAATGACAGGCCAGTTAGTTTAACTTCGGTGGTGAGTAAATAATTGGAAACGCTGCTGAAAGAGAAAATAGTGAGGTTTCTGGAGTCCAGCGGATTACAGGATCTGAGGCAGCATCACCAGAGGCAGGTCTTGTCAGACAAATCTGATTGATTTCTTTGACTGGGTGACCAGGGAGTTGGACCGAGGGAGAGCCCTAGATGTGGTGTATTTAGATTTCAGTAAAGCCTTTGACACTGTTCCTCACAGGCGACTTATAAGCAAACTGAGCACCCTAGGGATGGACCCTAAAGTTACTGCTTGGGTAAGAAATTGGTTGGGTGGGAGGCAACAAAGAGTGCAGGTAAATGGAGCTCACTCTGAGGAGAAGGATGTTACCAGTGGTGTGCCCCAGGGATCTGTCCTTGGTCTGATTCTTTGTTAGTGATATAGCGGAAGGGCTGGCGGGTAAGGTTTGCCTCTTTGCGGATGATACCAAAATCTGCAATACAGTAGACACCCAGGAAGGTGTAGATAACATGAGGAGGGATCTATCTAAGCTTGAAGAATGGTCTAGAATTTGGCAGCTGGGATTTAATGTTAAAAAACGTAAGGTCATGCATTTGGGCTGCAGCAATCCAAGGGAGCAATATAGTTTAGGGGGTGAAGTACTTTTGTCCACTAAAGAAGAGCGGGACCTAGGCGTGATTGTGTCTGATGATCTTAAAGTAGCTAAACAGGTAGAAAAGGTGACAGCAAAAGCTAGAAGGATGCTTGGGTACATATGGAGAGGAATGGCTAGCAGAAAAAAGGAGGTGATAATGCCTCTGTATAAGTCTTTGGTGCGACCTCATTTGGAGTATGGTGTGCAATTCTGGAGACCGCACCTTCAAAAGGATGTGAACAGGATGGAGTCGGTGCAGAGGGTTGCTACTAAGATGATTAGTGGTCTTCATTATAAAGCATATGAGGACAGACTTAAGGATCTTAATATGTACACCTTAGAGGAAAGGCGGGATAGAGGTGATATGATTGAGATGTTTAAATACCTCCGTGGCATAAATGTTCAGGGAGAGAGCCTCTTTCAATTGAAAGCAAGTTCTGCGACGAGGGGACATGGGATGAGGGTGAAGGGAGATAGATTCAGGGGTGATATGCGGAAATATTTCTTTATGGAAAGAGTAGTGGATCCGTGGAATAGTCTCCCAGTGGAGGTGGTAGAGATGAGGACAGTAACTGAATTCAAAAAAGCATGGGACCTACACAGAGGATCTCTAAAGGTAAAAAGTGGACTGTTGTAGTTGTTATGGAAGGACAGACTAGATGGGCCTTGTGGTCTTTTTCTGTCATCATGTTTCTATGTTTCTATGTTTCTATGTAAATACCTCTGTGGCATAAATGTTCAGGGGGAGAGCCTCTTTCAATTGAAAGCAAGATCTGCTATGAGGGGACATGGGATGAGGGTGAAGGGGGATAGATTCAGGAGTGATATGCAGAAATATTTCTTTACGGAAAGAGTGGTGGATCCGTGGAATAGTCTCCCAGTGGAGGTGGTGGAGATGAGGACAATATCTGAATTCAAAAAAGTATGGGACAAACACAGAGGATCTCTAAAGGGAAAAAGGGGACTGTTGTAGTTGTTGATATGGAAGGACAGACAAGATAGGCCATGTGGTCTTTTTCTGTTGTCATATTTCTGTTTCTATGTTTCTAACAATCAATAAAGAAAGGACTAGCAATCAAGAAATCTGACGACATATAGCTCTTGGTAGAATGGCTGTGAAGGACCTAGACAAGATTCTCAATAGCAGAAATGCCTCTCTCCATACAGAGATTCGACTTGTCCAGGCCATGGTATTTTCAATAACGTCATATGGATCCGAAAATTGGACAGTGAAAAAGACAGACAGGAAGAAAATTGATGCCTTTGAATTACGGTGCTGGTGATGAATACTATGTATATCATGGACTTCCCAAAGAACAAACCAGTCAGTACTAGAGGAGATCAAACCTCAGCTTTCCTTAGAAGCTGAGATGACAAAACTTCAGTGGGCTCTGCTGCTGTAATCGGAAGGATCTTCGGGTGGAGTCCCGGCAGTGGCTATGTCGAAGTCAGGAGATTGGACGTCTCTTTTGGACTTTGAGGCCAGTGTCCCCCAAGGTTCGGAATTTCCCAATGCCACCTTTAGCTCTCTATCTTGCAGGAGATTGATGGCTATCTACTCTCCCTGTGATGGCTGCAGTGATAGCTGAAGTGGGCTTAGCTTCTGCTGTTCCTGCAAGGGGGAGAGGGGGCTTCCTCTTCACAGTTTTTGTTGGCTAGAGTTATACAGGAAGGGGTAAAGGCATTGGAGTTTTGGAAGATGCCATTCCACTGCCTAGTGGCGAAGGGGAAATGCCAGCAGTTCCCTCATTTATTTAATTCAGCTCTCAGACGGTGGACACTTTCTCTCTGACTCAGCCTGCCGAATTTATATTAGAATCGATATGGTCAGCGATCAAAAAACTTGGTGAGGCGATTATCCCTCAGATGCAACTTTTAACAGTTCAAATTCAGTCTCATATGGTGGTTATTTCAAAAACCTCAGGAGAGGCAGCTGTTATTCAGCAGTCTTTCTCCACAGCGGATATCAGACTCTCTTGGGTGAAATCTGTTATGGATGTCTATATTATTCACATAAAGGCAGTCAAGTTTAAAATTGAACAATTGGAGAACGCTACTCATTCAGCAATTTTGAGACTGATTAATTTTCCAAAATTGGCACTTGTTTCCACAAGGTATATGTTTAAGGACTAAGTGGTTGAGGCTCTTGGAGTTCACCGGAGTCTCATCCCTTACTGAACTGGATTTATTACCTTCCTACTGGTAGACTTTAGACACATCATGCGAAGAGAGAGATCATTGGAGAAAGACATAATGCTTGGCAAGGTAGAAGGTCACTGTAAAAGAGGAAGGCTGACAATGAGTTGGATTGATACAATAACAGCAGCTTTGTATACCACTCTATCAACAATGAGCTGCTTGGCTGAAGACTGAACAAAATTTAGGTCAACTATCCAGAGGGTTGCCAGGAGTTGACACCGACTCGATGGCACTTAACAACAACAACTAGTAGGAGGTATTCTGATTCTGGTCAGAGTGGTCCGTCTACTAATATGCAGGTTCTTAATGTTTCCAAAATTTTAGAATCATCCCAGGTCGAAAATGTAATACTAGCTACCTTGATAATTACATGTGCTCTTCCATCAGGTAGGGAATAGTTGCTTAGGATGTTTTTAAGAAAAGAAAAATGATATTTAAGGGTTTGCTTATCCGCATATTCCCCAACCTTGCCAGGGAAACTCAGAAGAGAAAGAAAGCGTTCATTCTTCTGATGCCGGGTGTACTACAACTGGGGGGTCTCTTTTTTCTTAAATTTCCCTGCACATGTCTGGCCAACTACCAGTCTGCTAGTTATATATTTTTGAACCCTCCCAATTAGTTGCCTTTATTAATGCTTGCAGCTCCTTCGATCCTGTGGCAAGTGGTACTACTGATGTGCCTGAGTGTTCCCTTTGAGTTTCAGTTTCTTACTTGTTTGAAGCCCTCCCCCTATAGTGGACTTGATTTGGGGGTGTTGAGTGAGGTTTTCCCCCTTCATTTCTTTTTGGTGTTTCCTTTGTATTTTCATGCTGTCTTCCATATTTCTGTACAAGATTTGTTTGGCTTAGTTCTTATTGTACATTTATAAATAAATAATAAAGAGGACCCAGGAAATCCACTGCTTTCTCCAGGACATAGAAACATAGAAACATAATGACAGAAAAAGACCACATGGCCTATCTAGTCTGTCTTTCCATATCAACCACTACAACAGTCCCCTTTTTACCTTTAGAGATCCTCTGTGTTTGTCTCATGCTTCTTTGAATTCAGATAACTGTCCTCATCTCTACCACCTCTACTGGGAGACTATTCCACGGATCCACCACTTTTTCCGTAAGGAAATATTTCTGAATATAACTCCTGACTTTATCCCCTTTCACCCTCATCCTATGACCCCTCATAGCAGAGCTTGTTTTCTATCGAAAGTGGCTCTCCTCCTGTGCATTTATGCCACAGAGGTATTTAAACGTCTCAATCATATCACCTCTATCTCGCCTTTCCTTTAAGGTGTACATATTAAGATCCTTAAGTCTGTCCTCATATGCTTTATAATGAAGAACACTAACCATTTTAGTAGCCACCTTTTGTACCGACTCCAGCCTGTTTATATCCTTTTGAAGGTGCGGTCTCCAGAATTGCACACAATACTCCAAATGAGGTGGCACCAAAGAATTATATGAGACACTATCACCTCCTTTTTCTGCTAGCCATTCCTCTTCCTATGCACCCAAGCATCCTTCTAGCTTTTGCTGTCACCTTTTCTACCTGTTTAGCTACTTTAAGATCATCAGACACAATCATGCCTAGGTCCCGCTCTTCTTTAGTGGACAAAAGTACTTCACCCCCTATACTATATTGCTCCCTTGGATTGCTGCAGCCCAAATACATGACCCTGCATTTTTTAACATTACATCTCAGCTGCCAAATTCTAGACCATTCTTCAAGTTTAGCTAGATCCCTCCTCATGTTAGCTATACTTTCCTGTGTGTCTACTCTATTGCAAATTTTGGTATCATCCGCAAAGAGGTAAACCTTACCCAACATCCCTTCTACAATATCACTAACAAAGATGTTAAAAAGAATCGGACCAAGGATAGATCCCTGGGGCACACCACTGCTAACCTCCTTCTCCTCAGAGTGCCCTCCATTTATCTGTACCCTTTGTTGCCTCCCACTCAACCAATTAATAACTCAAGCAGTAACTTTAGGGTCCATCTCTAGGTTGCTCAGCATTGTGGAACCTGTGTACCTTTTTGTGAACCTGCAAGGAACTTGTGACCTGGATTGGTCACTGTTGGAAGCAGGATACTGGGCTTGATGGATCTTTGTCTGACCCAGTATAGCATGTGTTATGTTCTGTTTTTCACAAATGTGAAATAGTGCATCTTATGGCATTTACTAAAAAAAAGAAAAAGAAAAGGGCTCTTTGGCATTTCTGCAGGTGATCGTGTTTGTAAATTTTAACTAAATTCTCCAAGTATGCTTGATTATCATGCAAATGAGCTCATTATGGATTCGCATGTGATTTAATTATATGCAATTGTACAAAATCATATTTTCGGATAATTCTTACCTACAGATTAGGGAGGGATAGTTAAGCTTTTTTTTTAATGAAAATATTTTCATTTTCCCAAATATCTTTTCTTAAGAAAAATGCAGTGTATGCTTTTAATATAGTATTAGTTAAATGATCCAGTACCACAAGAAAACTTCCCACAATGCCATCTTGTTTCTGTGAAGGAACTCTCAGTTTAGTACATAAGGCCCTGGTTGTGAAGCAGAGATTTTCATTTTACTAAGGAAATAGTGGATACCATTTCTGTTTCACATTTTTATGGTACTTCTCGGACCTTGGCTAGCCCTCCTAAACTGATGAATATTTCTCTGATGAAAGTGAATTTATTTTCATGGCCTTAAGAGCTCCAGCTGTCTGCCACTGGCAATAGATATCGATGACCTTCATTCAGCTAATTAACCAAATGCAAACTTGTTTTTATGTCATTAATGAATCTTCCACTAGCAGATGAAAGTAAAATTAATCTCCCTAGATTAACTGATTAGATGCTTGTGATGTTTAGTTAGAAATAGGGGAAACATTTCAGTTCATATTACAATGGATGTGATATTTTTCTTTCAAATGTGTAAGAACTAGACATTCATTTTGCTAATACTTAAGACATAGGGGAATGTGGAACAGCATTTCAGGTGATCAAACAGACTCTTATAAAATTGTCTGGGATGTGTGTGGACAAAATAGGCTCACAGACACAGGGAGGAAAACTTTGAAATCTAGATAGAAAAATAAGTGCTTAAGGTTTTGCATATAAGGTTGGTGAGCAATTCATGAATGACTTTGCAAACACTGAGCCTTTTCCAAAATACATAGAGTGCCATCAAGATATAGTGTAGTGTGGGACCCTAGCCTGGGCCTAAGGCTTACAGCTATGGGCTGCCTTTTGTCTGTCCTTAAATGCAACTTTATTCTTTGTCGCCAGCAATGCACCCTGGGACTTGTAGTTGATAATTCACATTCAAAGACAAACTGTAGTTGTGCAACCGTTGGTTGAGGCAAACAAGAATATTTATTTTGTGAATTTCCAAACGCATTAAAGTTCAAGCACAAAAACACAATGGATACTTCTCCAATAACACAAGAGTAAAGTAAGGAAACTGGAACTGAAGGTAAACTGAGCACAAGTCTCTTTAACAAAAACTGTTATCTTCAATAAAGCAAAATACAGCACAGCCTTATAAGCAATTTCAGCAAAGGTAATTTTCTTCTTTTTCAAAACCTTCTTTTAACCCTGCTTACAGGTTTTTCAAGCTTTATTTATTTTATTTATTACAGTTGCTTATATACCGCACTATTCGGCATCAGCGCGGTTTACAGTATAACAAATTGACCAAAACACACATTTTGTTTGGTTTTTACATCGAACAGGGGTATAAACTTGGATAACAGGGGTTGAACTATAAACATGAACTATTTACATGAAGTAGGCTATATACATGTGGTAAAATTCCTATAACAGGGTTGAATTGTACAATAAATAATGAATCCGTTTCGAATACTTGAGACATTGTGAGTATGGGTTGCAAAAAGACAGTGTTTCTTAGGTGGTGCTATCTAGATTCATCGCTGGTTGGGTAGTATTGGAGGAAGAGGTGATATTTGATTGCCTTCCTGAATTGGGTCAGGTCTGCAATAGCTCGAATGTCTGGTGGAAGTGCGTTCCAACATTTGGGTGCGTAAAGACTGAAGGCCCTATTTGCTGTTGTGTTATTGCATTTAGTCAAGGTCTTCGGGGTTGTTCGCCTTGTGTTTGATGGAATTGTTTCGACTCTTCTGCTCCGGATTTAACATATTGACATCGGCCATTTAGATAGGAACTGCACCAATCGAGCGCGGTATTGCAAATTCCCTTTTCTTTCAGTCGCCCGAGGAGAATCTTATGATGAACCGAGTCAAGGGCTGCAGCAATGTCTAAAAAGATGAGCACAAAGCCTTGTCGGATGTTGTCAATGCCCGTGAATATGTTATTGAATAAGAAGGTGAGAAGTGTTTCTACTCCATGGTACTCTCTAAATCCGTGTTGGCAATGATCTAAGGGAGCTGTGGAGTCTATGTGATCCTGAATTTGCCTTTGGACCTCTTTCTCCAATATCTTTGCTAGTATGGGTATACTAGCTATTGGTCTGTACGACTCGGCTTGGTTTGGATCAAGTTTAGGGTTCTTCAATAAAGGCCTGATTGATGTTTGCTTGAGGGTTGTAGGGAAGGAACCAGTAGTAAAGGAATGTTTTGTCAGTTTTGCGATGAATGGACTAAATTCCTTGCGTAGCTCCTTGATCCAAAAAGCCGGGCAAGGGTCTGTTTGTGCGGTGGAGGTATTGAGGGACGCTATTGTATCTTCGATGCTTTTTCTGGATGGCGTGGAAAACTTGCATAAGGGGGTTAAGCCGGTATGGTCTTGGAATGCGGCTGTTGATATTTTGTCAGTCTGTATGATCTTTGACTGGAGGTAGTCAGCAAATTTTTGTGGTTGGATATCCGTGTGTTGTTCAGGAGTTGGTTCTTTAGAAAGGGTTTGAACCAAGTTGAAAAGATCCCGTGGTTTGTTCAGAGATCTTTTCAGTGTGTCCGTGTGGTGCTGTTTCATTTTCGTTGAGATTGCTTCCCTGTGCTTTGTTAGGTGGAGTTGGTAGGCTGTCAAATCTTGAGTGGAGAGCGATCGGCGCCCTTTTTTCTCTAGTATGCGTAGTTGTGTTAGAGAAGCTCTCAAATCTTGGGAGAACCATGGGGCCGTATTTCTTATTCTCTTGGATGCGTTATTGCTTTGTGGACGTTGTGAGATAGCCTCGAGGTTGAGATTCCATGCGGCGACTAGTTCTTCCGGGTCAAATGTGGTTATGGTGAGGAGGGATTGGGTTTGCGAGAGTATTAATTCTCTGTCAAATGTGCGGAAGTTTCTTGATGAGGTTCGAGTTGTGCTGTTGCATTTTCGGGTACTATGTTGCTGGCTGTCCTTGGTGGGTATTTGAAAAGAGATAAGTTTATGGTCAGACCAGGGGACGTCAATGATAGACAACATCATGTTGTGGTTTTGCTCGAGAGCTGTATGTGGTGCGAATACCATGTCCAGGATATTGCCCTTTTCGTGTGTGGGTTTGTCGATGATTTGTGTAAAGCCCAGATTCCCAATGGCTTCGAGGAATGCAGTTGCATGGCTTTGATGAAGTGAAGGGAGGTTAAAGTCTCCCATTATCCAAATAGGTGAGTTGAGGTTGTGAGCATTAACAGCAAGGTCAAGAATTGTGGGGAGGTCCTCAGGTGATGAAGATGGTGATCTGTATATTAGATTGATGGAACATTGCTGATTTTTGATGGAAAGCTTCTTTGAAACAAAGAGAGCAATCCATTAGAGAGTCCTCTGGAATGGATTGTGACTCACAGCAATCAATCTGCATGGGTTCTGGTACTATGGCTGGCTTATCTCTGGACTCAACAGCTTCTTCAAACTTTCTGGCTTGTAGGAATTTGTAAAACTCATTCCATAACTTCTGCTTCTGGTCATGAACATTTACATTCGAGGAGTGAGCTTTCCCTCCCTCTAATGCTTGCTTTAAAGTCTCTACTGTGTCCACATTTACTGCCCTGCTTGTGGCTGGGTTACGGTTCTTTCCCCAAAGGAATGTATCCACCCACCTTCTAGCAATTGGACCTTTCAGCATAGGGTCCTGGATATTGGACAGAGGTACCTGTTCCAGCTGGTTTGTAGCTTTCCAACTAACCGTCTGCTGGCTTTAGGTCTGGGAGTTTTTCTCAGATGTGGAGTGCTTCCTTCTCTGCTTTCAGCCTTCAGCAACTGGAAGTCAGCCTCCTCGTGGCTCTCAGCTCTCCTAACTCTCTGAGCTCCTTCCTCCTGGGAACTTTCTTCCCCCTGGGAACTTTCTTCCTCCTGGGAACTCCTCCTTGCATGCTGAGAACTCCTCTGTGAACTCTGTAAGCTCCGTGTGCTCTCTCTCCTCTTCTCCCTTGTGCTCTGTTTGGAGATGGGTTTAAAAACCTGTTTCTTTCCTGCCACACCTTTCTCTTTGCACGTGTGCTCGTAATCAGTAAGCAAGCCTGCCTCCTCATCAGAGCTAGGGCGTGGCTTGGCTTGACTTTTTTTCAAAGTAGTTTTTCTCCCTCTGTGCAAATCTTGGCTGTCAGTAGTTTTAAAGGCACAAGTACAATTTTCTTCTATTTCCATTCTTTCCTGGTCACTCTCATCACCACAGTAGTTACTGACCTGTAACAAGTGTTCTACAGGTACAGGTGTAATCAGTCCTCACTTATGAGTGACGTCAGCACCGATGGAGCCCACGCGGAACAATTCCCCTGCTTTCAAAGAAAGCCTTTGGGATTGCTGCCACGCAGGCATGGTCCTCTTCCCACCTAAGGGTGCCATCTTGCTCAGTCAGGTTTCTTAGCTCAAGCCCTACCAAGCAGATGGCAAGAGAAGAATAAAAATCCAGCAGCTCATCAAGAGCGGTGGGAGGGTTGTGAGGACTGATTCCTGTTGTCCCCGGAGAACACCTGTTACAGGTGAGTAACTAAGCTTTCTCCAGGAACAAGCAGGAAGTCCGTCCTCACTTATGGGACTCCCCAGCTACAGGCTACTGAACCTGTAACAAAAAAATGCCTCCGTGAGGTTGTGAGCAGAAGCTGATGCCAGAAGGAGCCCGAGTCCTCGGGTCCTCGGGGCAAAGCCCTCGGTAGCTGTGAAGAAGGGTCGGAGGGCAGGAGATGCTTATACCCCAAACAGATTATGGAGTATGGACTGGCCAAAGGCTCTGTCCCGACGGGACTCCCTCTCCAGGTAGTAGTGCACAGCGAAAGTATTCACTGAAGACCAGGTCGCCGCTCGGCAGATGTCCAGCAGGGACACTGAATGCAGCGAGACTACCAAAGCTGCTTTGGCCCTGACACCATGCATGGTGACCCTGTGATTTAACGGGGCACCCGCCTTCGCATGGGTGAAGGCGATGCAGTCTGCCACCCAAATGGAAAAGGTGCATTTAGTAACTGCCTGCCCCAGTCGATTAGGATCGTAAATTACAAAGAGTCAGCCAGATTTGCAATGAGCCTGGGTGCGCTGCAGATAAAAGGCAAGAGTCCTTTTGCAGTTGAGAGTATGCAAAGCCACCAACGCCTGGTCGGCATGGGGTCTCGGGAAGAACGTCGGTAAGACTGTCTCCTGATTGAGATGAAAATCCGAGACAACTTTCGGTAGGAACTTGGGGTGGGTTCGGAGGACCACCCTATTCCTATAGAATCTAGTGTAAGGGGCTTCAGCCATGAGAGCCTGGAGCTCACTGATTTGGCAGGAAGACCAACTTTCAGGATAGGTGCCGAAGTGAGCATGTCGTCATCAGCTTGAAGGGTGAACGCGTAAGTTTTATGAACACTATATTCAGTCCCATTCCACCAGGGAGGTCGGATGGGAGGCTTGGAAAGCAAAAGACCCTGCATAAAGTGGGAGACCAAGGACTGCCCCGAGAGGGGTTTTCCTTCGACGGGGAGGTGATTCGCCGAGATGCCGCTCAGGTGCACCCTGACGGAGTTCGACTTCAGGCCTTCCTTCGAGAGGTGGAGGAGGTACTGAAGGACCCACCAAGTGGAGCATGAGAATGGGTCAATCTGGAGCTTGGAGCACCAGGCCAAGAAGTGGCGCCACTTGAAGGCGTAAGCTTGCCTAGTCAAGCTTTTCCTCAATATGAGGAGGACCTCCTCATCCTCCTCTGGGAGATCCTGCGGGGCTAGGGAGACTCGTTCAGCGGCTGTGAGGGATAACGAGGCCAGGTTTGGGTATATTACCTGCCTCGCCTCCTACATTAGCAGGCCTGGGGCACAGCCCAGGGGGACTGGAAGCTCCAAATGTTAGCCGGAGCAGAAGTTGGAACCACGGCTGTCAAGGCCAGAAGGGGACTACAAGGATCATTGACACTCACTCCCGCTGAACTTTGTGGAGGGTCCTCGCAATGAGAGGAGTGGGGGGGGGGGGCATGCATAGAGCAGGTCCAAAAGGAATGCATCCTGGCTCTCCCTGTGTGGGTTCGGCACTGGGCTGGGCTGGAAAGCAGGGAATCCAGGCTGGCGAAGAGGTCCCCACTGCTGGAACAGCCAGTCAGCCACCCCTGGGTCCAGCTGCCACTCATGAGGATGGAGGATTCTGCTGAGTTTGTCTGTGAGGACATTCTCCTGGCCCAGGAGGTAGACCGCTCTGAGGGTCATTTCCCAACGGAGGGTGAAGGAGCAGAGGAGGACCGCTTCCCAGCAAAGGGGGCGTGATCCCATGCCCCCCTACTTGTTGATGTAGAGCATTGCCATGTGGTTGTTGGTCTGCACAAGCACCAACTTCCCTCTGAAGTGATCCTCGAAGGCCCTTAGTGCCCACTGAACCACCTGGAGCTAGCAAGTTTATTTGCTGTTGAGACTCCTCGGGCGACCATTGCCCCTGCATGCACAATGCACCTCAGTGGGCTCCCCACCCCAGCAGGGAGGCATCCATTGTCAGCACCAGCTCATGCTGCGAGGTCTGGAAGGGCAACCCCCGGAGGAGGTTGCAGGGGTTCTTCCACCAGCCCATGGACAGGCAAAGACTGTGGGAGACCCGGATAGGGTCCCTGAGTTGGCCGATGGACAGGCTCCACTGGGCACTGAGGCACCACTGGGCTGCCTGCATGTGCAGATGGGCATGGGGAACCACATGGATAGTGCAGGCCATGTGACCCAGAAAGCATAGCATAGTATGGGCCGTGACCCGAGGGGTGCTCTGGACCTGGGCTGCCAGGGCTCGGAGGCGGTCGGCGCAGTCTGCTGGCAGAAAAGTGGTCACCCCCTGAGTGCCAAAACATGTGCCGATGAATTCTAAGGCCTGCACCGGTTTGAGGTGGGACTTGGGATAGTTGACCAAGAAGCCCAGGCACTCGAGCAGGAGAATCATGCGTAACGCTGCCAGGCACATTTCCTCAGCCGAGTATCCCGTGATGAGCCATTCTTTGACGTAGGGGAAGATCGGTATGCCCTGAAGCCTGAGGGAGGCGGCAGCCATGGTGAGGCACTTCGTGAAGACCCGTGGGGCAGACGCGAGGCCGATTGGGAGCACCCTGTACTGGAAGTGCTCCCCTTGCACCCTGTCACGCAGGTATTGCCTGTGCTGGGGGTGGATCAAAATGAGGGCGTAAGCGTCTTTTAGGTCTAAGGAGCATAGCTAGTTGCTCTTCTGGAGGAAGGGCAGCAGAATGCCAAGGGACAACACCTTACACCATAGGTCACTCAGACCATGTGTTTTCAACACTCTTTTCCTTTGACCACTTGTGAATGGAGTTGCTCAAACTTCTTTTGAGGAATAGTGTCTGTAAAATCCTCTGTCTTTCATTTAATGTTTCACATGTACCTGCGAGCTATGCAGAAAGTAAGCATAGTTTTCTGAAACTGTTTCCTCCCAAAAGATTCCAGTACTCAAGCCTCCCTCTCCAAAGGCACCAAGAAGTGTGACTTGAAGGTTTTGCCACTTTGAGGAATGGATTCAACCTCCATGTAATGATGAGGAATTTGCTGCTTCTTAACTCAGGGAGCCTTTGGAACTCTGTATAAAGTCAACCTTCTTATTAATAGGATGAACCAAGAAGGAGGTCTCTCATATTGTATTTTATGCATTTCAAGTATGAATGTTTTACTTGTGTACCACTTAGATGTGCCAATGATGGGCAGTGTATAGAAAATTAAATTTAATGAAATTGTCATCAGAACATCCTTGAGGATTTTGTAAATGAGCACTGTCAAAGCTTCTTTGGGAGGGTAAAGGAATTGGAGGATATATGATGTTTTCACCCTAGGTTGATTCTCTATCTCAAACAAATGGAACAATTTCCACCATCTTTTTATAAGGTGGCACTAGATCCAATGCTAAACCAGTCAGACTCTCATCTTTAAAGAATCTGGCTGATTCATAGTCAAGAGTGTTTGGTATCCAAGCCTGAGAAATAATTTAAAGGAGATGATTAGTCTCTGTCTGACTGAATCTTAGCACAACAGTGTGAGCAGGAATAGAATGAGAGCACTGATGATTTTCAATGCCTCTGTAAAGTTGTCCCCATTTCACTGAAGAGGAACAACAGATTTTGTTTGTTCCTCACACTGATTGCCAGTCCTGATTTTCGGTCTGCAGCTGACCTTCTCAGCATGTCCACGATCCCAGTTATCTGGGGACGATGTCCACCACCACCACCACCTTGACCCCTTCTCTCTCAGCCAGATGAGCATCCTGATTATACCTCCAGTCATTCATTTTCTTAAACATTCAACATACAAGAGTTTTGCACTGAACTGCAGGTTTATAAAATCAAAACTAGACTGATCTCTAATCTCTTAATAGAGCATTTCTAGATTTTTTCTGTTTAACTGAGACCTAGCTTAAGGTAGGGGACACATCATATCTTCTTGTTGCTTTCCCCCTGGCTCTCTCCCTCTTTCTAGATCCACTGCCTTTCCAAAATTATACCTTCTTTTAATTTACTGTCCTTCTTCCATTGACACTATTACTCTTAGTTCAGTCAATTTCAAAGCTATCTATTCCCTTACCGAATCTTATCCTTGGAGATTTTAATAGTCACAAGAATGTTCCAACCAGGGCCCGTGACAATTATTTACTTATCTTATTTCTGATCTTTCTCTCACACAGTATGTCACAGCTCCTACTCATGTATCTGAGCCAAGACCTCCTTAGATCTTGTTCTTACAGGCAAGGATTTTTCCTTTTATCTTTCCTGATTTCTCCATCATTCTCTGAAAGTTAACTTTTCCTATTTCAACTGCCAAGTTCATTTGTGAACAGTCTGGCAAGATTTTATAATCACATTACTTCAATTCCACCAGCAACTAAGATATTCCCCCAGAATGCAATTAATCATTCCCCTGAGCAGTTTCATTATTTCCTGCAGACTTCGATTCTCTCCCCCTTACCAAGAAAGTTGAAACTTGGAACAGCAATCTTTTCTCAGCTCTAGCTGCTATTTGTTTACCTCCAGGATCCTCTCATTTACCTAAGTGATGTCACCCTTGGTTCCACTCTGGTCTTAAATTTACCAAGTAGCATACTTGAAAGGCAGATGCTGATGCCATAAGCACAAAATTCCTCATAATCTTAAACCTTTCAGGGAATTCTCTGCTTATTATCACACTGCAGTTGCAACTGCCAACCCCCCCCCCCCCCCCAATTCAGAACAGTTATATTCTATAGTATTGATTATCCTCTCTGAACCCTTGTTCCTCTCGCATCCTGGTTAGATCCAACATCAGATACCTTAGAATCACATTTTTCTGACAAACTAAATGCCATTGGTAATTCCTTTCAGGTTACACCACAGTCAGCTGTAAGAGCTCCGATCCTGCCTCCTTCCCATGACACTCCTGGGCTACTTTCAGTACAGACACCTCCATTACACTGACTAAGATTATATCATCTTCTCACAAAATGACATGTTTTCTGGACCCTACACTATCTCCCTGGATTTCGGAAACCTCATTAAGTCTTTTGTCTATCATTTTATCCATTATTAACTCTAGTCTCCCCTGGCATAGCACAACTTCCCTGGACAAAAGACAATTCTTCATCCAATTCCAAAGAATAAAACCAAAACTTTTGGTAACTGACAAATTGCCATGCTGCCTCAAATTTGCCATACCTTTCGGAACAAATAGAAAAATCAGTTCTCTCTCAGCTCTCAGATAATGTATAGCATACAAACTTGGCATCCTAGGCAATCTAGATTCCATCCTAATGTTAGCACTGAAATAGTTCTAAATTCTCTTCTGAATGAATTCTACTCTTCTTTAGATAAGGGTGACATTACTTTATCAGTGTCTTTGGACCTCTCCTCAGCATTTGATTTGGTTGGCCACATTATTCTCTTATCCTGTCTCTCTGAAATACTAAAACAGATCAGTTCTAAAGCTGGTTCTGTTCCTTTTTTACCAATAGTTCATTTCAAGTTATTTTAGGATCTTCATTATCTGCTTCTATGGCCCTCCCATGCAGTGTTCCATATATTGTTTATTAACATTTGATATACCGCCCCCCCCCCCATAACATCGGGGCGGGTTACAATAAAAATAAAAGTATATCAGAAAAGGAAACAAAGTTACAATAATATAAAGAAAAGGAAAGAGAAAAAGAAAAAGAAAATAGAGATAAGGTTCAATAGCAATAGGGGAAGGGGAATCAAGGGATCAGGGAGGAAGGATGAAAGCAGAGGAGAAGAAATAGGTTTTAAGGAGACAGCGGAATTTGGGATAAGACTCTTCTAGTCGGAGGGTAGTAGGCAGAGAGTTCCACAGGGAGGGACCAAGGTAGAAGAAAGCTGACTGTCTAGTTGACTGGAGGTGAGCCTGTGAAAGAGAAGGGAGGTGCAGACGATTAACATGGACAGAACAGAGACTATGGGTGGGAGTGTGAAAAGTTAATAAATCAGATAGGTATTGAGGTCTATGGGAGTAAATAGCCTGGTGTACTAAAATGAGAATTTTGAATTGAATACGGAAATTTAATGGTAACCAGTGGAGATGTTGTAGTTCCATTTTATTACCTTTACTATTTAACATCTTCCTCATCCTCTTGCAACCTTAGTCCAAGACCTAAAAGCTAGTGCTAATTATTATGCATATAACATCTTGCTACTATCCCACATTAATCATTTTGTCCCAGATTTATTCTCTATTAATCATAGACAAAATTTCATTTCTTCTTGGCTCTGAACCTATCATTTAAAACTTCATCTCAATAAAATGTCTGCTATATGGTTTACAGGTGTCTTAACCATACCACTCCATGTTCTCTTTATCAAAGGTATTTCCAGTCAACTTCTCTCAAATATCTTGGTGTAATCATAGACACAGACCTCTCTTTTTCACCTCATACAGTATCAGTTCCATTGTACAAAAGTCTTTCTATGCCCTTTGACAGTGTTTCACAATTCACCCATTCCTTGATTTCACCTTTTTAACCTCTCTTCTCAATTACTTGATATCTCGCTTAGACTTTGCCAGTATTTACCTTTTTGAAAAAATAAATGTCTACAATCTCTCCAGAACACTAATGTTCATATCTTATCTTATGCAAGAAATCATATCATCATTGTAGTTTGTCTTCTTTATATTTAGTTTTGCAACATTTTCTTTCATGTTTACAAAGTTGCTGTTTCAGGTTGTGGAGGGTTGGAGTGTACCAGTCGGTCTTAGTTTGCTTCATGTGAGTGTGTGATGGTGTTGGAGGTGGCAGCTGCATTTCTGGTAATATTGTTCCAATTCTCAATGAGGATATCTGGGTCAGTGAGTCTTCATGTAATTGTGCGAGGCTGTCTTCGATGAAGTTTTCCTTGTTGAAAGGTTTGAACCTTCTGGTTGATGAGCATTGGTTGCACATTTTCCTGATGATGTTCTATGGAAGGGAGACCTTGATGAGTTAATGGTTGGACCATGAGACCATAGGCCTAGATAGAGTATCAAACAATATTAAAAAAGGTCAGCCACAGAGCTTACTAATGATAATTCATACAATAAACTAAACAGCTCTACTAATTAACCATCACGCAATAATGTATCAACTCAGCATAAAAAACAAAGGCATGGCAAACCTCAGAATCCTCAAACACCTACCATAGTTCACTTTTTAAGGTAAACTTCGGTGTTCAATCAGAGCTCATATACATCAATGGTTTGCACATTCACATATTCAAGATACCATCCATTAAATAAACATATGTACCAATAAATTATGAATTAACAATTGTTGAAGAAGAATTCCGTGGTTAATGGTGGTAAGCTGGAGTAAGCGCGTCTAGCTTTGTTGACATTTGTGTGATCAGGTAATGATGTTTCTGTTCAAAATTTATGTCTGGGTGATTTCTTTGATACACGTAGTAAGTGAATACAGCATTATGTTATGTTTGTTTGTTGTAGGATTGGAATTGCATTCTCCTGAAGCAGCTGATGTGAAACGTGGAAGGGACGTCCTAGTAGGCATCTTGTGTGATCAGGATTGGAATTGCATTCTCCTGAAGCAGCTGATGCAAAACATGGAAGGGAAGGCCTAGTAGGCGTCGGGATCCAATCCACCTTTGAATGGAGTTAGCCAAGATACCAGGAGTTATAAGTTAGGATGTTTTGAAGTGTTTGAAATGTTATGACACGTGGAAACATTATATTAGATAATTTATTGGTACATATGTTTATTTAATGGATGGTATCTTGAATATGTGAATGTGCAAACCGTTGATGTATATGACCTCTGATTGAACACCGAAGCTCACCTTAAAAAGTGAACTATGGTAGGCGTTTGAGATTTTTGAGGTTTGCCATTCCTTTGTTTTTTATGCTGAGTTGATACATTATTGCATGATGGTTAATTAGTAGAGCTGTTTAGTTTATTGTATGAATTACACAGGTACACTAAAAAAATTTTTTTTAAACTGCCTCTAATGTTTCAATTGATTTTTATGTTTTTTGGTACGCTGAATCCAAATCTGGTAACCAATTTGCTCCATCACGAACAGATTTTTTGCTACATTGGGTTAGCAGTTTGAGGTGAACGTTTTAGATTGAGTGCGATCGAGATAAAAGTTTCTTGGATGAATTCTTTATACTAATTGTTTAGTAGTTATTCAAATAAGAATAAAGAAAATTGTAACAAGGCAGCACATAAGAATAGAGTAATGTCAACAAAACACACTGTGATGGTAGCAAAATTGTCTGCACTTAAAACAGCCACATACATGTGCACAAACATTGAGCATATAAGAGCGAGGTTAGACACAAAGCAAAGCAAAGAAATATGCAAAAAATGTTGTACCATTGCAATACATGAAGACAAACACCCGATGGTGTGAAAATAAAATTCTAATAAATGAGATCCGACACTGTGGTAATAACTAGCAAATTTTTATTTCAAAGTTTAGTAAAAACACGATATTTGTCAACACAGTTTAGATTTTAAAGTCATTCTTGGGTCAATCAATCTCCTGGTGGGCCCGTTTCTTCTTCCCCCGAATGCTTCTCTTGGTGCGCTGCTTGGCGTATTTTTCATCTGGGGTTTCCCGCAGCAGCAACCAGCAGAAATCAGCCATCATAGTGGTGTTCCATCTTCCTTGGTACCTTCTCTCTGCGTCTTTGATGTCCTGGTGAAACCTTTCACCTTGTTCTTCACTGTACGCCCCCAAGTTTTCGGGAAAGTAGTTCACATGGGAGTGCAAGAAATGGACTTTCAGGCTCATGTTACAGCCTTGTTCTTTGAAGGCATTGAGCATCCTGGCAACAATATCCTTATAGTTCTCATCCCGCCTGTTACCCAAGAATTTGAGAACAACATCCTTGAAGGAATCCCAGGCTTCTTTTTCCTTCTCAGACATCGTTTCAGCGAATGCTCCATCTGAAATGAGTTTCCTTATATCAGGGCCAACAAACACTCCTTCCTTTAGCTTTGCTTCAGAAAGTCGGGGGAACTTTGAACAAAGGTACCGAAAGCACTCACCATCTTTTGGAAGGGACTTGATGAATTGCTTAATGAGACCCAACTTAATGTGGAGAGGTGGTAATAGAATTTTATCACGAGGTACCAAGCTCTCATGAAGAACATTTTTCTCACCGGGTCTCAAATACTCCCGAATTGGCCAGTCTTTTTTCCCCCAGTGTAGGTCGCGGGCCCGGCTATCCCACAAGCAAAGGAAGCAGGGATATTTGTTGAAACCGGATTGCTGCCCTAATAGCATGGATAGAATTTTAAAGTCTCCACAAATCATCCACTTATGCTCATCATAACGAATCTTCTGAAGAATCAGGGCCAAATTCTCGTATTTTTCTTGGAGAATAACAGAGTGAGCAATAGGAACTGAAGCGAATGTGTTGCCATTATGAAGAACACCACCTTTTATGCTGTCTTTTGACGAATCAATGAACAGCCGCCATTTAGCAGGATCATACTTGAGTTTAAACTTTTCCATCACTCCGTATATATCGTTGCAAAATACCAAATCTTCCTCTTTGCTGAAATACTTCAAAAATTGTGTCTCGCGGTTGCGGTACCAATAAAAAGTTGTTCCTGGTGACAATAGATTTTTCTGTTTAAGACGAGAACCTAGCAGTTGGGCAGCATCTTTTGGGAGTCCTAAATCCCGGACTAAATCATTCAATTCAGCTTGAGAGAAAAGTTCAGGTTTCGGATCTGGTTTAGTTTCAAACTCGGAAGTACTGGACTCATCGGGAGAAGCCATCTGATGAGTCTCATCATGATCAGAACCGTCCACACAAATATGATCCAAAGATTTTGGTGGTTCAGGCACAGGTACTTCGTTGCTATGAGGCATAGGCCTAATTGCTGAGGGAAGGTTGGGGTAACTTATTACGTTCTTATTTTTTAAGTTGTATCCCTTCACAATGCAAGAGCAAAAATAGCAGTCACTGCTGTGGTCTCTTTGTTCACGCCACATCATAGGTATTCCGAAACGAAATGCTTGTTTTTTACCTTTCATCCATAAGCGTAGATCTTCCTCACATGTCTTGCACACTTTGTGAGGAGCCCACGGTTTGTCTTGATCGCCTAACTTCAAACCGAAATAGGCGAAATATACTTTTTTAATAAATGCAGAAATGTTCCTCTGCCGCTTTTTCACGGTATATTCCCCACAAATAAAACAAAAACTGTCCGGAGAGTTGACGCAACCTCTGGCTCTGTGAGCCATCACAAATACACAGCACTGCAAACTACAACTGTAGTGAACCACTTCGGAATAAAGCTGGATTACGACTGAGCAAACAAAAGGTAATAATGAACTTGCAAGAAACTGAAATTTGACAGGAACGTTCATGTCGCAACCACCGTGTTTGAGCGAGCGAACGAGGCGAAGCGAACAGGAAAGAACATGCGCCAGCGCGAGTACTGGATTAAGCCCCCCGCCTCCCAATTGTCCTGTTAATGTATAAAATGAATACAAAACACTCTAAAATATCATGAGGGAGTGTTTCTAGTTAGTTAACCATTACAACCTCTATTTTGGGCCAAGAAAATAAACTGCAGTCGGCTAAAAAGAAATTATGTGAACATTCCTTATATGGGTAAGAAATCTAATTTTGCAAGAAAACGTGACGTGATGGAACATTTTGGCTATTTTTCCTGGATTCAGCACCCCAAAATCTATAGGAATCAGTTGCAAAACTGGAGGCAGTTTTTTGGTAGTGTACCTGTTTTATCACTAGATAGAGTATGTCTAGGCCTAGATAGAGTATGGGGGGCTCAACTGGATGTTATGGTCATTGAAGAAAATTAGGTCCAAGGTTTTACCTTTTGTGTGTCTGGGAATGTTAATGAGTTGTGTTAAGTCCATTGCAGACATTGGTTGGATGAAGGAATGCGCATGGGTCTGTTACAGTGAGGAGAGATTAAAGTCTCCTAGAACTAGGAGGTTCTTTCTGGTTTTTGATGCAGCTATTATTGTGTCTAGAATTATTGATAGGTCATTGGTGCTGGAGGTAGGTGATCTGTGTATGAGACAGACAGTTGTCATTTTGTTGGTGATAGAGATAGAGTCGGATTCATTGGTGCTTTCATTTGCATGGCATTGGAAGTTTAGAGTTTTTCTGGCTAGAGTCATCTTGCCGCCGCCTCTGCATTGAGTTCTTGGGCATTGGTATAAGGTGTATCCACTTGGTGCGAGTTGGTTTAGTAGTACGTTGCTGTTTCTGTGATCAATGTTTCGGTTATGCAAAGTATGTCTATGTTATGGGATTCTAGGAGGTCTGTGATGATATGGATTTTGTTCCAGACTGAGCGGGAGTTTATTAGAGCACAGTGTAGTGTATGTGTGTGTGGAGATTTGGGTAAAGTCAGTGTAGTGTGGGGGGTGTTCTTTATGTGTATTAAGCATTGGGGGGGGGGGCAGTATGTGCTTCAGGAGACTGGTATGAGCGTTTGAATGGGTTGGTGGTTGGTGGGCCACAGTAGGAGTATTGAAATAGCATGAGGTTTATGTGCAGTGGTGAGTAACAAAAGTGCCACCAGCATGTAAAGCAGTATGTATATAGTGAACATGTTGCATGGTGGGTATTCCAGAGGTTCGGGATTAGCTGTTTGAGTATGGTGGTCAAGGGTCAGTGTTGTTTGGGCTGGTGGGATTACCTTCTGGAGGCTCTTCTTGTTGAGGCTTTGCATCCAAAGAGCATCTGACATGTGGGGCTCTGCATTGTGCTATGAGGCCTTGCCAGGTGGTGGAGATGCTGTATCTTTTGGCCGGGCAGTGTTAGCTAAGAACATAAGAACATAAGACATGCCATACTGGGTCAGACCGAGGTCCATCAAGCCCAGTATCCTGTTTCCAACAGTGGCCAATCTAGGTCATACGTACCTAGCAGTTTCCCCAAAAGACACAAGTTCCACAATGCTTGTACTGGGTCAAGCATTGATATCCTGGGTCCCTTTTTAATAGTGGTTTATGGACCTTTCCTCCAGGAACTTGTCCAAACCTTTTTTAAACCCAGCTATACTATCAGCCCTTACCACATCCTCCGGTAACAGATTCCAGAGTTTGATTACACTAGGGGGACTGGAGTTCAATTGTTTTCAGCCTGATGAGGGTTGTGTTTTTTCAGTGTGCTTGTGTTGCGGGGGTTGAGGCATCAGAGGTTGTGATGATCTGCCTGGAGTCAGACTCCGTGTTTTCTTTTGTTGTCTTTGTTTACGGTCCCTGCCTAAGGACCACACCAAAGGGTCCTCTGGTGAGGACCTCAGGCACATGCCCACCAGATACGGGCGCACCTATGCGCCCTTTGTTTAAAGTCCTGGTGGTGCTGTTCAGTGGGCCCTGATTGGCCTCGGTGGCAGGGGGTCAGGAGTATCCTGTATTACCTCTCCTCTGTTGCCAGATGCCGATGAGGGTCCAGCTGCTCTGGCGCCTAAGTACCCTTTGTTTAAAGTACTGATGGTGCTGTTCAATGGGCCCTGATGGCCTCGGTGGCAGGGGGTGAGAGTATCCTGCTTTCCCGCTCCTCTGTTGCTGGATGCCATTCGGGGATCTAAGTGCTTACAATATATTAGCGCCTTACTGTATCCATCTTGTAAGGGTGTTTGTTTAAAATTATATTTTAGGCACACCATTCATTATTTGGCAGTACAGTATTGGTCTGAATTGTTCAAATATTTGAAATGTATCTCTTCTTTTCTTCAATTTTGTAAAAGGTTGAAAATATGGTTGTTTAATCAAAATTAATGGTTTTCTTATATGGATGTTTTTTTCTTTGCTGTAAATTGTGCAGATCCACTATTTAGTATGGGATCCTTGCAGTATATAGCACTGTGTTAGATTAGATTAGATCCTTCTTCTTTGAGTGGGATTTGGTAAATGCTTGATCCCGATGACTTCAATCAATGCCGATGTCAGTGGTGGTCAATGCTCTGTTGATATTGAGGCATTGCTAGCATCTTATGCAACTGCTAGACCCATAGGATCAATTTCTCCAATGCTGATGTCAATAGACCATATTTATTCATTCATGCTGCTATTTGCAGCCATGAAGCCTTCTCTTTGACATCTGTGAAGACAAATTACAATGAGAGGGTTCATCGTCAGGTCCCAAGCATTGCAAGCATTAATTGTGGGTATCAGTAAAAGATATGGATTTTCTGCACCAGGTGTATTTCATAAAGCTGTTGGGGCCTTTTTTTCTGTTAGATGTCACTGAAAAAGGCAGCCAGAGCAAAATCAAGTGACTTGATTGTGAAATATAATCTCAGCTGGGGTTATCAGGACCCTTAAAAGCATGCCAGACTGGGCAAATGTGAAAAAAGAAAGTTTACAACACATCCAAAAACCTACCTAAAGAACTATGAGGGACACTGTGAACCTGCACAACAGTGACAATATAGAAAAATCTCATGGAAAAAGAGTACTTTTCATTTTGAAGAGGAGCTCAAGGTGATGCAACTCAGAAGAAAACCAAAGACTGAGGTGGCCCCAGCACAACAGTAAGAGGGAGAGGAGGGAGAAATAATGTGAATGTGTGATGACCTTCTGAAAAGTACTTAGAGAAATTCTAGGCTGGAGAAGCTTTTTCCCATGCTGGGCTTCGTCAGTGACATTAATCATCTGTGAGAACTTGATATCCTGCTTGTCCTCAGAGAAACTACTTTAGATCTAGTTCTTGTTGGAATCCAGATCCTGATGTGAAGGATAACCATGGTGGGGTCACCTAGTAATGGTGATGATAATGGTACTAATTTGTCATAAATACTAGAAGGAGGACACTAAGGAAAACTATTTTGTTGCATTCAATTTTAGAAAGAGAAACTATGATAAGATGTGGAAATCAGAACAACGTTTTAGGGGAGAGATGCGAGTGTTTGGGCATGAGAAGGAAAGTACTAACCTATATAGTCTTTTTTGAAGGATAAGTATTATACGGTAGAGGTGCAGCATATATTTTTTTCTGCCATGATATTTTACAGTGGGAGTCCCACAAGGTTCAGTATTGCTAGCTTTAATTTTTAACATATATTTGCAGCCATCGAGAAATATAATTAGGAGTTTGGGGATAAAAGGTCATATTTATGCTGATGATGTGTAAATTATTGAACCATTAAGTAAAAGGAATGATGATATCATTAACAAAGCTGAGCAGGGTATAGATGCAGTGGTGCAATTAATTTGAAAAGAGCAGACATTCTGTAAACACCAAGATTCTGAAATTTGGGAGAGGAGAAGTAGGGGTTAATGCTGTGCTGCTGGAAGTGGATGGAGTAAGGGAATACAGACAGGAGAAGATTAAGAATTTGAGAATTTTACTCTTTAAACAGTTGGACATTGAAGAACAAGAATCTAACTATGAGAAGGGGCTGATAAATCTCTGGCCTTGTAACAAAACAGAAAGTTACAAAATACCAAATAAAACAAAACTGCAGACAGATCATTAAGGGGTATGTTTACTAAAGGGCGCTATTTGCGCTGCTGTCACGTTATCTCATGATAAGGCACCTTATCGTGCGATAATGGTGCTTTACCGGACAATAAGGCGCCTTATCGCGCGTTAACGCGCGCAGCGGCGCAAATGAGCGCTGAAGAGGAGAAAGGCTCTCGGAGGGCGGAGGAAGGCTCCCCAGGAGCAGAGAGAGAGGGTCAATGGGTGGAGAGTGGGAGGGGAGAGGCTCCCTGCACACTAACGCTGTGGATTCCTGAGCTGAAAACTAACATGGTTGTTTAATCAAAATTAATGGTTTTTGATTTAAAGGGAAGAGAAACCATTTCTGTCAGCAATGTACAGCAAAGCCAGGGAAACTTACACAAAGTGATAAGTGTGATACATGTGCACGGAACAAAAGGGAAAATAAACATTGAAAATGACCTGAACAAACTGGAAAAAAAACATAACCAAGATGGGCAATAGTTATATTAATGGGAAACATCAAAAAACACTACCGGGAAAGCTCCACAAAAAGGATATCAATTTTGGAAGGGGCTATGTTCTGTCCCCATACAAGGTGAATGATCCCACAGTGAAATATTTATTTATTTATTTATTTAACATTTCTTTTATATTGCACTATTATCATCAGCGCGGTTTACATTGAACATATTTATACATACAGGGTAACTGTAGTGTATTTTACATTTTAACAGGAATTGGAACTTGGAAGAACAGAGGTAACTATTTACAGTTATTTACATAGTTAAAAATATCTGGTTATATGCATGGAGTGTGTAAATTCCTATGGAGTCTAAATCGGGAAGTATAGCGCTGATCAGGGTTTTCCCTTTCTATTGGACAGGTTTCCTATGGCGTGTACATGTCCCGCAACAGCAGGGTGGGCATGTCGGAATGGACAACTGGACAGATGCTGGAAAATGGGATACAGAGGGCTGCAGATGGCACATGCTGTGGTGCATCTGGGCCACAGTGCGGAGTAGGGTGATGCCTAGGTGGCCCATAGGAATGCTGAAACAGTAGAGACGCCAGACAGCAACTGATGAGGGCCCAACATGGGCAAGAGTGTGTTTCCCACAGTGTCACAGGGGATAGTACCCAGCAGGTACCCCCAAGGGCACAGAACATTGGCAGGCTGTGCTGGGGGGAAGCGTGGATGTCTATGCAGGCACCCCTACCCCATAACCAACACCATAGGCAGCCGCCTACTGGCACACTGGACGACCTGAGACTGCGCACCACCAGCACCACCATCAGAAGGACATGTCAGCATGGCGACAGAGGGGTACTGGTGGTGGAGGGGGCAGTGGCAACTGCCCACAGCAGACCATGGCCTAGCCCTGTTTAGGTGGGTGCCATGCACTGCAACAGACAGGCCCTGTCTGATGAACAGTCATGGTATCCCCAGGGAATGAACTGTTCCTGTGGCAACAGTGTGTTGCAGTACACACAGCCAGTGTGCTCAGGAGCAGAAGGTCACAGGTTCAAGTCCCAGCTCTGGCTCCCACCAACCCAGTCCCCATATTTTACCCAGTACTAAACCGTGGTAATAAAGAGGGAACCTTTCTTTTTTTTTTAAAGTCTTTATTTAGCTTTTTCACAAAACAACATAAAATAAACCAAACACTCAACACAAATTGACCTACATAACACAATAACCAAACCTACAAAACCAAAAGTCTCCCTCCCCCCCTCTACCCCCCCCCCCCCGTTCCGGGCTCACTGGGATGCGACTATCGCCTAGACACCTCCAAATCGGGAAAGGAGAGGTGTCCACTCCGACCTAGGTGGTCTGAGAGCGGGCCACGAAGAGATCTAACAATAGCCATCTGCGGACATTGAGATCCTCCTTGTCCGGTTGGTGAAGTTTGCTAAAGGTTTTCTCCAACTTAGCATAGTGACAAACCAAATTCCACCAACCATCCAGGCTCAGGCTACTAAAATTCTTCCACTTCCATAGAATCATCTTGATTGCTATAGCCATCATAAAATTAAATAGGAAAGATTGGTCCTGACACCCTGCAGGGAATACACTTAAAGACCGTAAGAAAAGCGTGCTCCACTGCAGGTCTGCCGTAAAATGCAAGACCGATTGCATCCTAGTCCACACCTGTCTCCAGAAAATCTGGACCAGGGGGCAATCGAAAAACATATGCATGTAGGTTCCTACATTCCCAGAACAAGACCAGCATTTGCCTTAAATGCCAGAACCCTATCTAGCCATCTTCGACGGAGTCAGAAAGGCCCTGTGCATGAAAAAATATAATGATTGGGTAATCGCGGCTGACCTAGAGGCTTTGGAGACCGGACCCCAGAGAGTTTTCCATTCAGAGAGAGTGAGTTCCCGAGAGATCTCAAATTCCCAGACCCGGGCGAGCCCAACAGGAGATTTAGAAGTACGCATCCTCCAAAGGGCATATATCTTAGAGGTAGCCCCTCGTTGAGAAGCCGTGGCTCCCAGCCAACGAAGTAAGGCACCTCCCTTGTCAAGCTCAGATTCCCTAATGGGGATGCGAGAGGCGACGATACAATGCTTAAGCTGGACCCACTGAAAAAAGAAGGAGTAAGGTAGGGAGAACGCCCCCTGCAGTGCTGTGAATGCTTTCCACCCATTGACATCTACCAATTGTCCAAGTGACCATATTCCCCGCTTTTGCCATTCTTTCCAGGCAAATCTACGCCCGCGGATCCGAAACCGAGGATTCCACCACAACGGGGTCTGCCCCGAGGGTAAATCGTCCTGGCCGATATTCCGGACCAGTTCTAAGAAAGCCCCCTGAGTAGACCTGATAACCCTCCCCACCGGGGCCCAGTCAGGGTATCGCGCCCCTAACAGGTACAGCAAAGGACAGGGAGCAACCGCACGGGCCTCTACCATTAGCCAGGTCGGTCTTTGTCCAGGCTCATCATCAGTCAACCAAAGAGATCCCTGTTTGATCAAAAGAGCTTGGTGGTACCGATGGAAGTCAGGGAAATGCACTCCTCCCTCATCCTTTGTTGCTTTCAATTTTTTAATAGCGATGCGAGGTTGCTTCCCATTCCATAAAAAGGAAATGAGACAACGCTCTATCTTTCCGTACCATGTTGGAGAAATTGAAAAAGGGAGCATACCCAAGACATAGTTAATCTTTGGGGTGAGAGACATTTTAATGACCTCCAATCGGCCCCACCAGGAGAGATATAAGGGAGACCATGTTAACATTTTTTGCCGGATAAAAAGGAGCAGCTCCTCCATATTTTTCTGGATCATCTCATAAGCCGATGCGTTGTACCACGCCCCTTAATACTTGATACTACCCGCCTCCCATTTAAAGGGAAAGTCCGCCATCTCCGCAGAATTGGCAAAACAATTGAGGGGAAACCCCACCGATTTGGACCAGTTAATCTTGTACCCCGAAACGCAGGAATACCTACCAAACAGGGCTAAGATAGACAAAATTTCCCCAGACTGCGTAAAAAGGAGCAAATCGTCTGCATACGCAGATAACTTGACTTGCAGAGGCCCAAGCTGCACCCCCTTGAGTTCCACTTGACAACAGATTGCAATGGCCAGAGGTTCTAACGCTAAGTTAAATAGCAGAGGGGATAAGGGACATCCTTGTCTAGTTCCCCTATAAAGAGAGAAAGAACGCGAGAGGATGCCATTCACGTAAATGCTGGCAGAGGCACGGGAATAAAGCGCCCTGATCTTATTTATAAAGTCTTCCCCGAGGCCAAACCAGCGCAAGATGAAAAACATGAACGGCCATTCCAGTCTGTCAAATGCTTTTTCAGCGTCTAGTGACAGGGCGATATAAGGGCAAGCAGCCGACGAGACCTGCTCCAGCAAATTACATAAAAGACGAGCATTATCGGACGTAGACCTCCCAGGCACAAACCCGCATTGATCTGGGTGTACCAAATCCCCAACTACCATTGCTAGTCGGCGCGCGAGGATACTGGCATAGATCTTATAGTCGTCATTCAGAAGAGAAATGGGCCTGTAATTTGCCACAAGGCTGGGATCCCTGCCTGGCTTTTCTAATACCACTATTGTGGCCTCAGAAAACCTACCAGTAAAACTGCTCTCTTGTGCTAGCTCACTGTAGTACTCCAACAAAAACGGAGCAAGTTCTTTGCTAAAAACTTTATAAAATTCAGCGGGGAGGCCATCAGGGCCAACCGCTTTCCCAGAGGGCATGGCCTGAATTACTGAAAGGAGCTCGTCACATGAGAAAGGTTTTCCGAGCTCGCGTGCCTGGCCCTCCTCCAGGACAGGGCGGTCAAGGCCATCCACAAAACCGGTGAATGCTCTAATATCAGCGGACGATTCAGAGGCATAAAGCGAACTATAAAAGTTAGCAAATTCAGCCACAATGTGTTCATCTTTAACCAGACTCTCGTGGTTACTAGATAAAAGAGAGGCTACTCTGGGCTTGCTCTGCTTCCCTCGTATTGTATGAGCAAGTAACCTGCCAGCCTTGTTTCTCTCAACGTGAAACCGAGCAGTCTGTTTCAACATGATCTGCTCGACCTCAGAGCTCAGAAGCTCATTATATTGAAACCTAAGCCTATGTAGCCGGAGGAGGATGCCGGGGTTGGGTTGGGTCGTCCATAATCGCTCTCCAGCGCGGATTTGCACTTCCAATGTGCGCAACTTAGCCGTCCGCCGCTTGGACTCCTTGATTGCAAAACTAGTAATCACTGCCCGGATTGAGGCTTTAAAGGCCTCCCACCACACCCAATTTGCAGTATCACCCCTTTTGTTCCAGCAGAAAAAGGAGGAGATAGCACCCCGCACTTCCTCCTGAAAAGCAGGGTCAGCCAACCATGATCGGTTGAAAGACCAGGACTGGTCCGAGCGTACCACTTCCTCTAGTGCGACCTCCACCATTATGGCACCATGGTCTGAAACTGACCTACCTAATATGGATGCACCTCTGCAACCGGGGATCAGAGACTTGGAGAGCAGGAAATAATCTATCCGCGAGAGAGAGCTGTGGGCAGGGGAAAAGAAAGTGAAGTCTTTTTCCCTGGGGTGGAGCAATCGCCAGATGTCAACTAGGTCACATGAGTCAAGTAAAGAAAGGAGCGCGGAACGCGCACGAGAAGGGCGCTCAACCCTACCAGGACTTCTATCCAGTAAGGGGTCACTTACCAAATTGAAGTCGCCACCGGCAATTACCAAAGCCTCTGGATCCTCATGAATAACCCCACTAAGGTTACGAAAAAAAACGGGGTCGTCAACATTAGGTCCATAGATATTGACAATGGACAACAAATCTCTTCCCACCCTAACTAAGGATTTAGACCATCTCCCAGCATCATCATGAACAAATGTGTTGGGTGACTTCAATTTAACAACCATTAACAATACTTTACACTCAACCTTCCTAGAATCAATGGAAGACATGGGTTTTGAACAAATAGTCAAACACCCCACACACATTAAAGGCAACACTCTTGACCTTGTTTTTCTTCCTGAACATATGCTGGAGGCACATCACTACAACCCTCCCACTGTAACCCAAGTACCATGGTCTGATCATTTTATGATCCAATTCTCAATCCACACCTCACACACATCCTCTCATCAACAAACTGCAACACATCATGGACCGCGATTCTGTCCATTTATATCAGAAGAATTTCTAGAAACAATAATACCTCAACTAGATATAAATTCAAACAATATTGACGAAGTAATTACTAACTGGAACTCGGTATTAAGAGAAGCCTCTAAACCATTAACACTAAAACCTAAAAAGCCTTATAAAGGAACTTCAGAAAAATGGTATACTCATAAACTGGCTACTATCAAAAAAAAACATAAGAAAAATAGAAAGAAAATGGCGTGTAAAGAAAACACCTGAACTTAGAGTTCTCTACTTTACAACACTTAACACATACAGAGCAGCAACTAATAATGCAAAGAAATTATATCATACTTCTATATTAACTAAGGCTATTAATCGTCCGAGGGAACTATTTGAAATAGTAAAATCCCTATCTAAAGCTTCTAACAACAACTCCCAGCTCATCCCTATTAACTTATCTGATTTAGCAAACTATTTTGCTAGTAAACTAAAACTATCATTGATACCAATACCAGATCCTATAATATCACTGAACAATAACAATAGATGGAATTCCTTCCAACCCACTGATAAAAAACAAATATTAAACATAATATCAAATATCAATACCACCACATCTATCCTTGATCCATGCCCAGTCACCTGGATTAAGTCAACAAAAGAAGAACTTGCCCCATTTATTCTCAAAATAGTAAACAGCTCCATCCAGCAGGGGGTACTACCAAAAGAACTAAAGAATTCTGCAATTCGACCAATTTTAAAGAATAAATCTCTAAATGAGAATGACCCAACCTCATATCGCCCAATTGCCAGTATCCCCTTTATAACAAAAATTATAGAAAAAGTTGTACAATTACAACTACAGGACTATATAGATACATTTGCCCCCCTTGATGATCATCAATATGGATTTCGACCATATCATGGTGTAGAGACCCTTCTGCTTGCTCTCCTCGATACCCTAAACAAAGGACTAGACAACATAAAACAAGCTTTTATTATGGTATTTCTAGATATATCTGCGGCCTTTGATAGTGTAAATCACAACATACTTATATCAAGGCTCAAACAAATTGGATTAAGGGAAATTACACTAGAATGGTTTAAATCCTACATATCTGACCGTACACAATTTGTAAAAGTTAACCAGAACTCCTCACCTACTTTTCCTCAAGAACAGGGAATACCCCAGGGCTCTGCCTTATCTGCCCTTCTGTTCAACCTCTATCTCCAACCAATCTGTACCATTTTTCAAAACCACAAGATGAAATACCAGATATATGCGGACGACATTATGCTATACTCTGCATTTGATATACAAGATCCAAACTATGACAATATAGCAAACTGCCTTATAGATGCTGAAAAATGGCTAAGTGAAAACAATTTGAAAATCAACTTAAAAAAAACAGAGATACTGATCACCTCAAGAAACACAAATTATACACCACCAACTGACATCAAAATCCTTAACTTTACCATACCTATAAAGGAAAATATTAAATACTTAGGGGTCACTATAGACAAGGCTCTTAATTTCACAAGTCATATCAAGAAAACAACCAAAACAATATACTACAAGCTACGCTCAATTCAACAACTGAGACCGCTATTAGAATTCAATGACTTTAGAACCATCACACAGGCTCTGATAACACCCCATTTTGATTACTGCAATGGGATATTAACAGGTGTATCTAAAAAGAGCTTAAAAATACTACAGATGGCTCAAAATGTTACAGCTAGAATAATCTTCAAAGCCAAACTGACTGATCACATCACCCCGATACTTTATTCATTACATTGGCTACCTATACAAAGTAGAATTCAATATAAAATAATATTGACCACTTTCAAACTGATAAACCAGATTGCCCCATCATACCTCTCTACACTAATTCATAGACCTACAGAAAATAGAGTAAGACGTAGAAAGAACCTTCATACTATTGCAGTCCCCGACTCAATAAGAAAAACTAAACACATAACAAGTACAGGTGCCTTCTCATATGTAGCACCTTCTCTATGGAATAATCTCCCGGATCAACTAAGGGAAATAAAAGACCTGAAACAATTCAGAAAAGATCTAAAAACCTACTTGTTCACGCAATATTATTCCAACACAGATAAAGAACTGGATAAGACCTCTCATCCTCCTTAGATCTATGAACGTTCCCTCTAATTCTTGCAATGCTACCCTAGATCTCCATAATATGCTCGCCCTAATACTCGCAAAACTACTTCCAATAGAAATCCATTGATAAAACTTCAATATATATGTAAATAGTTTCAAATATTGATCAAATCTATCTATATAGTACTGATTTCTGTTCTTTGTACTTGATATTAACTACCTGTATATAGTTTTGAACACTGTTCAATATACCTGTATATAGTTTAAATACTGTTCGATGTAACTGCTTACCATAGCAATGTTTTATGTATTTGTTGTTTAATGTAAACCGCCACTGATCTTGGGAAGTGGCGGTATATAAGAGATTTGCAAATAAATAAATAAAATAAATCATGACAGGAGCTGACCATTTGGGGCCCCAGGGCGGCCTTTATTAGGGTGATGACACCGTTTTTTTTGTGCATAGCAGGGGAACAACCCACCAGCATAAGATGCTTGTCCGCCAGTTTGCTCGCTTCAGGTGCGGATAAATGCGTCTCCTGGAGCAAAATGACATCAGCAGACTGACGTTTGCAGTACATCAATATTTTTTTTCTTTTAATCAGTGACCTGAGCCCCTTCACATTTAAGGACAAAATTCTCAGCCCATTAGCCATCCAATCATCACAATATCATCAAGCACCCTGTCAGCAGTGAACACATCCCAAACACACCTGATCCTGACGTACTCAGTGAGCCCGGAACCCCCCCCAACCAAAAGTGAAGAAAAGTCAAGTAGGGTGAGACAGTAGAAACACATAAGTAACATGGAGCAGCCCCTTACAATAAACAAAAACCTACTCAACTCCCGACCACCCGCCAAAATAGCAACTCAAAATAGTCCCCAGTTAGCAAGTAAGCCCTGCGCCATTCGACTCGCAGGCCCCGCAGCTATGAGCTAATTCGGGCCACAAACATAGGTCTTATTTCGCCAAACGTTCACCAGGCTCAGCTTTGCTGCATTAAAAGCTCCTCTTGATCTTCAATGAATTTGCACAGCAAACCAGGGTCTTCAAACGACTTGGTACTGTTGTTTAAGGTAACTTTGAAACGCGCTGGGCTAAACAGTCCAAATCGAGCTTGTAGATTTCGAAGTCTGGGCCTGAGCTCCAGGAACTGCCTACGTTTCTCCACCGTGCGTTTGCAAAAATCCGCGTAGAAAAAGATTTTGCGCCCTTCATGTTGGAGCGGCTGACCAGCTTTAGCCGCAGAAAATATCTGTAGCACCTGCTGGTGCCTCAGCAGGCACATGATGAAAGGGCGAGGTCATGCGCTGTGTGAGTTAGGGCCCGAGGAGGACGCTGGGATCCTGTGCGCCCGCTCGATTTCTAGCAGAGGATCAAAGGTAATTTTCAGCACCTTAGGCAGGAAGGTCTCCATAAAACGAATGGGGTCACCCCCTTCAGCTCCTTCTCCAAGACCGACAATGCGGATGTTGTTACGACGGGCCCTGTTTCCCATGTCTTCCACGCTCCTTTCGAGCCAGTCCACCTTGCGCGCCATAGACAGAGCGCTTTTAAGCTTGTCTTCATGCCCCGCCACCGTTTCTTCCACTTTCTCGACACGGGTGGAGAGCGACTGTAACTGTGAGCCCAGGTCCTTTAAGTCCTCCTGTAAGGCAGATAGAGTCTCGCCATTAGAGTCAACGCGGCTCCGAATGGCCCGCACTTCTTGCAAGAGCTCCTTCCAATCCTCCTGCGGGCCTTGCTGGGGCACAGGCTTGTGCGGCGATAATGGGTCAGTCTTAGATCTTTTCGACCCTGTCGTCGCTGGCGCGGGGGAAAATTCGAGTCGGGTTTGCTTGCCCCCCGACATCCCCAATGCTTTACTTACAGTTGCAGCAACCGGGGAATTGATATTTTCGGGTAAGTCGCAGGATTATAGCAAAAGGCCCAGGAGAAGAGGACTTACACCTCCATGCCAGTTTCGCACTGGCTCCGCCCCCAAGAGGGAACCTTTCTTGCAGATAACATAAACATGCCTGAAATGCCTATATTTTACCATACAGAGCACAGACACCATAGACATGTGCAATACCTAGAGCAGAGTTTCCCAAATGCAGTCCTGGAGGGACAAACTCCATTCAGGCATCATGCTGTCCCTAATAAAGATGCCTGTGCTGCATTTCTATGCGCCGCCCCATGGTATGCAGATGTATCCATGCATATTCATTAGGGACAGCATGAAAACCTGAACAGTGTTTGGCCCACCAGGACTGGAGTTGGGAACCTCTGCCCTAGAGCAGCGGCCAACAGGGGCAGAAACACCCGCACCCACAGGCGCCATTATCCAAAGCCTCCTGGAGAGGCAGGATGTTGGACCCCTGCGTGCAGCACCATCTCCCAATACTAGCACTTGCATACCATAGTACTGCCACCCTAAACTTGGGAATACGGTACACCTATATCAAAAGGTTGCTATGATTACTGGCAGATAGCAATCCCTAGGTTAAACACAACCTGCTCATTGAGCTGTGTCATAGCAACCTCTCTGATGTCTGTGGAGTGTGTTTCAGGTCTGGTGTCTGACAGTGTTTACCACCTTGGGGAGTGACCCCCAACAGTATTGCATACCATAGCCATGCCTGCACTGTGCCCAGGACTGGTGGGGTGGCCAGGGCTGCCAAAAGCCTCTATAGTTGCACAATGCTGGCATAGGTGTGGGAGTGTGTGTCTGTCTACCCAGTGTGTGGTGGCTGCCAACATCTTCCTCAGGCCACACTTCTTGCACTGTTGCCAGTGTCAGCCTGCCAATGTGCATAATGAGGAGCAAGGTACTATGGGTATAGCCGGACAGGGTGGCCTGGCCAGGATGCATCTGCACAGGGCATAGGGCAATGGCTCGGACATTGTAGTGCCTGGCCACCACCTGCATGGACAGGGTGGCCACAGCATGTCCTGCTGGGAGGTCACTCTCACCCTAACTGAGCAGTGACCATGGCATGGCTAGGTTCCCCCATAGTGCTATTATAGTACTTTTCTCATGTGGTATTTATGGGTTCTCTTTTGGGGCCCCAATCACTGAGTTATCTGCTTGGTGTGTTTGTTGACATCCCAGTTCTGGGTACACACATCTCCTGCAGGAACTTGCACTGTGGATTAGCTAGCAGACTGTCTGCAACTAGTATGTGTCTGGTTGGAACACTTTGCAGGGTGCAGCGGCTGGAGGCTTGTTGCTGGAGAATGTCAAATTGGGGTGGGGTGGGGTGGGGTGGGGTGGGGTGGGCATTTCCAGGCCTTCTGTCTGTCTTGCCTTATGGATGTGTACAGATCTGCATTGACTGCTCTGTAGGGTGTCTGTTCTTCAGCAGGACTGGGGTTGATGGTCCCCTCTACTGCCACCATTGCAGGGAGGTAGAATGATGGGTCCAAACACCCCCCTTCACCATGCGACCAGGGCACCAACACAGGATATGCACCATTCTGGGTGCATCATAGCCCATAAGGGCTAGACATGACTGAGAAATACAGATGGACACAGATGTATCCTAGGTGTGTCTTCAGGAACTACCTATCTCACACACACACACTAGCACTGATGGGGACCTGCAGCATGGCATATTTTAGCCATGAAAGATGCTGTGGACCTGGTGCTGGGCACCCCACCTCACCCTCAGGGTGAGCACAGTACCCGCACAATGTGATGGTCTGTAGCTACTCTGTGCCAGTAACACACACGGTCAGTACCCCCTACCAGGCTGAGGTGCTGTGGGGGTGCACATGGTCAGTTCCCCCTACCAGGCTGAGGTGCTGTGGAGGTGCATACCCCATCTTGTGATCATCTGTAGAATGCTGATTTGCATGTGCAGTGCATCATGGGTATGGGTGGGTTAATCCTATCCTGGTAACCACAGCAGACAGTTTGTGTGGTGACCTGCAGTCCTTCTGTAGCCAGCCAGGGGTTTGTTACTTCACTGCCTGTGGAACCAGAGGTCATGGGTTTGATCCCACAGTGGGATTATTTGATAGGGCTGTCTGAGGCATTTTCTTTTTTAATTTAAATTAGTGCTGCCAGCAAAAACACCCTCACAGTGCTGTAGCCTTATGGTGCCTCATAAGGCGCCCTCTAAAGCGCTCTATAAGGCGCCCTATAAGGCGCCTTATAAGGCACCCTATAGGGAACATTATAAGGTGCCTTGGCGGACAGTGCACTTTACAATGTGCCCTCTAGAGTGGCTTATAGGGTGCCTTATGCGGCACCTTAGGTTACGGCACTGTGAGGGTGTGTTTGCTGGCAGCACTAATTTAAGTTAAAAAAGAAAATGTCTCAGACAGCACTGATTAAAGGGTAAAGGGTAATGCCTCAGACAGCCTTACTCATCAAGCCCACTGGGGAATTTAACTCATGACCCTTGTTTCATCAGTCAATGTATTAACCATTGTGCTACACCTCTGTTGCTGTGTTTGTAGGTCAGCGCACCTAATTAAGGCTAACGCGCATTAACGTGCCATGTCTCCCTCTATGGCATGAAAAAGTACCTTATCACATGATAACCCTAAATGCTACCTTAAGACCGGAACGCCCACTACCTTATATGGCATCCTGCACACTAACACCGGCTGCACGTTAAGACTGCTTAGTAAACATACCCCTTAGACCTCTGGAACTGAAATGTGACCATGTCCCAATAATAACAGGCCAACAGGGTACATAATACAGGAATCCTTAACAAAATTAGCATTCACATTCACAAAATAGGAAAGCTAGATATTTAACTGAGAAACAGCTTTATCAGTTACTATTATCCTGGTTTGCAATCAGACAGTTTCTCTACTCCCTGTATGTAAAATCATATAGAGAGCTAATCGCTCCAAGAATATCTTTCAGGGCAATCTCCCATCAAGCTCTTCAGAAGACAGAACTAAAGGCTGCACAGTAGCAAGAGTAACTGGCTTCGGAACTGGAGCAATAGAAACAAACTTTTCATCATCCAACAATAAAGTTGATGTCATGGGAGGAGATGGACGTGGCGACGGAGTACATCCCCCAGGGCTAAGAGAAGCTCCTTTGGGGGACACTTGGCTTACCGGCAAAGAAAAAACATGCCTGTCCATTGGCCCCACCAGGACTCCCAATGAGGCAGCAGAGGAACAGTCCTTCTTCCTCTTACCCATATTACTAAGCATCCAAAACCTCTGGGACCGTTTTACTCTATCACTTCCAGTGCACCTTTTACTCTATCACTTCCAGTGCACCAAAAGGGCAACAAAGGGGCATGTCCAGCCCTTTTGGATGTGCCCCTTCAGACCATGTCCTGCATACTGTGACACACAGCCTGATGTAAAGCTGCAGGTCTTTTATGGGAAAGAGCCTCCACCCAGCAAGCTGACCACTCCTCTGCCTGCTAGCACCAAAGACAGGGAAACAGCAAACAGGAAGACAGTGTGGACAAGTGAAAAGTTCTTCTCACGTTCAGCCCTAGAACAGACAACAGAGGGTAAAGTTACAGGTCTTTTATGGGGAAGAGTCTCCACCCAGCAAGCTGACCATGCCTCTGTCTACCATACAAACCCGAGCTTTCAAAATACATATGGGGGAAGATAGGAGCAGGCTCTGTAGAGAATGTTTGGAGGCCCCCATTGTGTCCCTTTGTATAGAGAAAGGACATTTGTTTGTGGCTTTAGATTATTTTTGTATAGATAAGATTGGTTGAAGAATTTCCTGATCAAGCTAAGTTTTTGTCCCTATGTGAACAACGATGGATTTTCTGATTTAGGACAGCAACTGCTGGGGTTTAAATGCCCAGACTGAGTGGAGTTCCTGTATGTAGGTTAGACAGGGGGGAGGGTGGTCTGTTCTGTCCTGGATAATCTATTGGTCTGTTTTGAGCATTGTATTGGTTTTTATATGGATTTGAGTAGAATGCTGGTGGTGATATGTGTGACTGGTTATCCGTGATAGGAATTTTGGAGTCGGGAGTTTGAAAGGGAGGTTTTGTTTGGTGAGGTTACCAAGGAAATGTTTTAAAGATTTCTTCTTAATTTGCCTTGTTTCTCTTTAGTATAGGTGAGTGGCATGGATAAATGATCTGCTATTGCCTGCCACAGACTTTGCTTTCCCCTGATGAAGCGCTAGCAAAACGCCGTAGTGCGTCTATTGTAGCATTCGGTTAGGTTAAGCCCATTATGCAGAGATAAGTGCTATGCTTCTGTATTGAAGATATGAGTTGAGTTAAGTCTGATGTGCAGAGATAAGTGTGTTGCTCTTATATTGAAGAAGTGCTACTTGTAATGGTTGTTAGTGTTAACTGCTGTGGTTTACTAGTGGTGCAGCAGTGACAAGTGCTGTGTCCGATTCACTGGTCAACACATCTTTACAAAAATCATGTTACTGAAATAAAAATAGTCATTTCTTATCAATTTTTATATGCTGAACACAAATATTACAGTGAAATTGCAAAGTTGGCTCTAGCTTTTTTGTAATCTACAAGAATTAATGTTTACATCACGAAATGCATGTCAATAGTAAATATAATAGGCCTTCAGTTAATAACTGTAAAAAAACAAGTCATAGACTACTTCTTCGATTTTTTTCACCTGTCTCTTGTACAGCTGTTCGGGAGCTTCTCTGGGGAGTGTCCAGCAGTAGTCAGCCAGCATTGTAGTGGACCATTTTCCCTGGTATCTTTGCTCCATCGTTGCGATATCCTGGTGAAAACGTTCGCCCTGTTCATCACTAACCATATCACAGTTGTCAGGAAAGAAATCGAGATAGGAATCAAGGAAATGGATCTTTAGAGACATATTGCAGCCAAGGTTCTGATACTGCATCAGTATGTCTTCTACTAGTTCCTTGTAGTTTTCTGCCCTAACATTCCCGAGAAAGTTTGTTGACAGTAGGTGAAAAGCATTCCATGCTTGTTTCGCATCACCCTGCAGCAAGTTGTTGAACCGGTCATCTTTGAAGAGCTCTCGAATCTGAGGACCCACAAAAACTCCCTCTTTAATCTTTGCTTCTCTGAGTCGAGGGAATTTTATGTTTATTTATTTGATATACCGCCCTACTTTATCAACCTGAGTGGTTTGCAATTCACAAACAATTAGAAACAGGCACAGGGCCAGAAAAGGAGGAAGTTACAATTGTTGATATAATAGAATGAGAGAAAGGATACAGGACTATGCGTAGGGGACAGGATCAGACAAGAGGGGAGGGAAGGTCATAGGCCAAGGAAAAGAGGTGGGTTTTTAGGTCTTGCTTGAAGGTGGCGTGATGGGGTTCTAACCGGAGGGAGGTGGGGAGTGAATTCCAGAGTGCGGGGCCGATGAAAACGAAAGCAGAGGAGCGGGTGGATTGAAGGTGAGAGAGGGAGGGGCAAGGGAGATTAAGATGGTTAAGGTGGAAGGAGAGGGGAGTGTGTCTGGGGGTGTGGAATGTAATAAGGTTTGCCAGGTATTGTGGAGTACTAGTGTGAAGAGCCCTGTGAACTAGAGTAAGTAACTTAAACTGAGTGTGAAAGGAGTGGAAGTCAGTAGATGCTTTAAGTTATCGTATGTCTCTTTCATGTGGACGGCATGCGCTACTGGAATAGATGGAAGACGGTTTCCATTGTTCAAAAGCACAGCCTTCAGACTCAGTTTCGAAGAGTCTATAAATAGTTTCGTCTTGTGGGTCATGAGTGATTTTTAAGGCATTCATGAGGCTTTCAATATCGGAACAGAATACCAGATTACTTTCCTTTCCGACTGCATATAGTACACTGCTGACGTCAGATGGCTTCAGCAGCCGTCTGGCAGTAGTATTACATTGCATCAGAAAATAATGCAATCAACTCTGGATGATGTATGCATGCTGGTATTATGCAATGTGATGCAATATTACATCATTCAAGGCTTATTTGTGATGTTGTTGATGTTCTACTGGATAAATTTACATGGTGAAACGTCAAAAATGAACTACATGCAATATCTTCAAAACGAGAGCCAATAATTTTTTTTTAATGTTTTATTCATGTTCAGTTCACCAAGATACTACAGATTAGGGTCTTTTAAAGTCAGTAACAATTTCAATGTTGACCAGTGAGAGAAACACTGAGTATTGTGTATGATATATTCTCAGTATGTGTGAAAGTGTATGCAGGGAGATGTATTGGTTTAATATTTGCAGTCTTGCCTTTTGATAGGTAGGGTTTGGTGCTTTATGAGTTCTGGGTAGTGCCGTTATGATACGGAAGGTTTGCTATGTGTTCTAAATGGACTGTGTTTATAGTACTTCCTAATGTGCCTGGCAGTTGGCACTGGAGTACAGTAATTGTAGAAATCTGGTAGTCTTTCTTCATCTAGACACTCATTAAGAGGCATTTTTACTAAACGTTAGGGCACATTAACATTATATAAATATGTATGCAAATGATGCCCCTTATGCAAATGAGGCCCCACAATGAGTCTCCGCACATGGCCCCGGGCCCCCTTTGGGCTGCCCCTATGTGTAGGCGAATAGGATATGTTTAGGGGAATGGTAAGAACAAGAACATAAGAACATAAATGCCATACTGGATTAGACCAAGGTCAATCAAGCCCAGCATCCTGTTTCCAACAGTGGCCAATCCAGATCACAAGTATCTGGCAGATTCCCAAAAAAGCACACATGTTCCACAATGCATGTCCTGGGGCAAGCAGTGGATTTCCTCGGTCCTATTTAATAATAGTTTATGGACCTTTCCTCCAGGAACTTGTCCAAACCTTTTTTAAAGCCAGCTAAACTAACAACTTTTACTACATCCTCCGATAATATCCTAAATTGTGTTTGGTCTTCAGTCAGGCGGCTCATTGTTGACAGACTGGTAAGACATCTTTACAGTTTCTGACTCTCATTTCATGCGCAGCTACATCAGCAGTCAGACGTCCTGAGGGCTTTGATCCACCACATCATAAATGCTGGCTTTACTCTGAAAAGTCTTCAGCTCTTCCCCAGTAGCTAGTTGAGTGCCTTCTGACCTGGGTTTACCCATTGAAAAGCACTCACCTTTAAAGCGTTTCCTCATAGGGGTATCCTCCTATCCCATTTACCATTTTGGTGGCTCTTCTCTGTATCTTTTGTAATTCTACTATATTATTTTTAAGATATGGTGACCAGAACTGCACACAATATTCGCACCGTGGAACATACAGAGGCATTATAATATCCTATGTTTTATTCTCTATCATTCCTTTCCTTATGTTCCAAGCATTCTATTTGCTTTCTTGGCCATGCTGCACATTGGGAAGAGGTTTTAACGTATTATCCATGATGACACCTAGATCTTTTACTTGGGTGATGGTTCCTAATGTGGAACCTTGCATCAGGTAACTATAGTTTGGGTTGTTCTTTCCAAGCGCATAACTTTGCACTTGTCCACATTAAATTTCACCTGCCATTTGGACATCCAGTCTTCCAATTTATCCAGGTCCTTTTACAACTTTTCACAATCCTCTTGTATTTAAACAACGTTGAATAATATTGTTTCATCTGCAAATCTGATCACCTCACTCATTATTCCCATTTCCAGGTCATTTATGAAGATGTTAAAAGCAGCGGACTCAGCACAGATCCCTGGGGTACTCCACTATTCACCTCTCTCCACTGAGAAAATTGGCCATCTAGCCCTACTCTCTGTTTTCTATCTTTTAATGAGTTCCTGATCTACAATAGTGCAGTCTCCAATCCCATGGCTTTTAAATTTCTACTGGGGTCTCTCATGAGAGACCTTGTGAAAGGTTTCCTGAGTATCCATATACAGGATCTCCCTGCATTTAGAAAGCAGATAAAAACTCTCCTCTTCAGGGAGAATCTTGGGACAACACAGAACAAAACTACACAAAACAGGCTGAGATAACGGAGGGAGCCTGAAATGTAAATATTACTGAACTGCAAATATGACTGAAGAGAAGGACAGTAATGTCAAAGAATGTAAATGCTATGCCTCCATACCATGATAACATTGTAAATATGCTATGCCCCCTCCCGGGTGATGGTATCCCCCTCCTCCCCCCCTTGTATCTGTTCATTGTATCACCCCCTTGTTTGCTTTGACCCAGTGAAAAGCGGTATATAAATATGACTAAATAAATAAATTATATCAACCAGTTCACCTCGGTCTACCTGTTTATTCACACCTTAAAAAAATATAACATTAGTAAGACAATACTTTCCTTGGCTAAATCCAAGTTGCCTTTCTCCTATTAAACCACGACTATCTGCATATACATGTTCAGTAATTTTATTCTTTATAATTGTTTCCACCGTTTTGCCCTGTAGTGACATCAGACTCACCAGTCTGTAGTTTCCCGGATCACATAGTTGGAGAGCAGGAGACTACAAGGATCATGATACAAAAACAGCCTTGAAGAGGTGAGTTTTTAGCCTGGATTTAAAAAGGGGCAGAGATGAAGCCTGACATACTGACTCAGGTTGTTTCTTACAGGCATAAGGAGCAGCAAGAAAGAAAGATCAGTCTGGAGTTGGCAGTGGAAGAGATGGCATAGATAGAAGGGATTTGCCAGAGGAAGGGAGTTCCTGAGGAGGATTATAGGGAGAGATAAGAGAGGAAAGGTAATGAGGAGCATCAGAATGAGTGCCCTTATAGCTCAGTAGGAAACATTTGAAGATGTAGAAGAGGATAGGGAGCTAATGAAGCGACCTGTGAAGAGAGGCTATATGAGCATAGTGAGACTGGCAGAAGATTAGCCATGCAGCTGAAGTTTGAACAGATGGGAAGGGGAGAGAGATGATTCAGAGGGAGACCAGCAAGAAGGAGGTTGCACCTGCCAGCACACACATGCACATACATGCTCACAGCATGATGGCAGGGGCACAGACAGGGGACAGGAACAACACATGAGCTAGACAGGCGAATGGGGGACACATACCTGCAGGACGAGGGGGAGTGGACATAGTCCGGGGTTAAGGGTGGAGGTATTTTCGCAGACTGACAGTTGGCAATGGCAGGATATGATGGGCACTGCTGGTGGGAGGGTGACACACAGCAGAGACACCAGGGGATTTCATCAAAGACTACTTGATGGACATGGATGCAAATAGAACAATCTCTCTCCAGTACAATCTCCTCCAGTCCCAGTCGCAAACAGCAATCAGCATGAACAGCAAAGTCTCTTACCTATTTGTGATTTACCACAAGTATAGAAGGGGACATTTGGATACGATGCAGAGCACATCCCGACCTTTATGCAAAATATGTCCTGGATGTGCTGCCACTTGCACCACCCTAACCATGCTCAGACATGCCTCCTCTGGGATGTTCAGAGATCGACATAACTACCACAGAGACATAAATTCACTTGACAAGAATGATCCATTGAGTTATTGTCCAGTTTCTTCAATCTCTTTTCTGGCTGTTTTAGACAAAACTTGTGCTAGTTCAGCTTCTAGAATTTGTGGATACTTATTCATTCCTCAACCCCTGCCAATTTGGGGTTTGACCTTTTTATAGTACTGAGACTTTGTTGTTGTTATCTATGGAGTATTATTTGTAGGGCTTTGAGAAGATATGTCATTTTTCTTGACATTGCTTGATGTGTCTGTGAGTTATGGTTTGTTATTGCAGAGACTTAATTCTCTCAGTATTTCTGGAACAGTCTGAAATGGTTTGAGTCTTTTTTAACTAATAGATCAGCTAAGACAGGCGTTAATGACAGGATGTCATCTTGTTCCAGTATTCTATGGGTGTTCCACAGGGGTCAGTGCTGTTGGCAATTTTGTTCAATAACGATATGGTTCCATTTTGTAAGTTATTAGCTGGATTATTATTGTCTATATGTGGATGACATTCAGTTTGAAGTCCCTGTTTTGTCTTCAGTTTCTGATGCACCTGAGCAGGTGGTTGCTTGTGTGGATATGGTTAAAAAATGGATACACCATAATAGGTTGGCTCTGAATATATCCCTAAAACTGAGATGCTTTGCATGGGAGGGTGCTGACCCTTTCCTTACCTCCTGATGTAAAAATTGATGATTGAATCATCCCAATCAGTGTCAAGGTTAGAAATCTTGGGGGCTTGTTTACTAAGCAGTGGTCAGAAGCCACTACCACAGTTTAGTAAACAAGCCCCTTGGAGTCCTTTTAGATTTGAAATTAGACCTGCAAGTTTGGGTTGTTATTAAAACTGCCTTTAATAAGCTCAATATGATTAGGAAATTGAATTAAATCTCAGAAGATAACTTGAGGACCATGGCTCAGGTATTCTTTATTAACCCAGTTGGCTATTGTAAAAGTCTATATTGTAATTTGCCTGCTTATGTTGTTCAGACTTTACAATGCGGGTGATAGGGTTGTTAAGGGTGTGGGTAAATATGACCACATAATGCCAATTTTGTGTGAATTTCACTGGTTTCCAGTTAAATGGCATCTCATTTATAAAATAATTATGTTGGTGCATACAAATGTGTATCATATGCTTCCAACGGCTGCTGCTTCTATACTGAAGCCTTATCTTCCTTCTCGTGTTTTACACTTGCAGTCTGCATGTTTATTGCAGGTGCCGTCTCATGGCCAACCGCGCCTTTTAACTTTTTGTGCCTGTATGTTCTCTGTTAATGCTCCAAGCTATTGGAATTGCCTTTCCTATGAGTTACAGATGGTAATAGGTTCATTGGCTTTTAGGAAGTGGTTAAAAACTTATTTGTTTAGGTGGGTATACTCACTGGAATGATAGTTTTGGGTCTTCCTTATGGGTTATGAATGGTGACAGATTTGGCAGCTTTTAAGAAGAGGTTACAAACTTACTTGGTTAAGTAGGCATAGCTGGTGGGGCGATGCCCTTCTGTTTGTTATTTTATGGATTTTGTTTTATGGTGATGTTTTTATTTATATTATTTTGTATTTTTGTTATTATGTATATATATATATATATATATATATATATATATATATATTGTTGTATCAGCAAAGCGCAGACAAACCAATGATACCAGGAGTCTGTTCAGAAGGTCCAAATCATTTATTTGTGCACAAGTCTCAAGCAAGTCAATTTCAAAATGGCCGAGCAAAGTTTTCGAGCATTACAACTTTTATAGACTCTTGTTCCATTCTAGGTATAGAAAAGTATTTCATTGGTCCCGGTAACCTCCCGTACCTCCCGTACCTCTTCCATTGGTCCCAGTACTGATAAGTTTATCCAATTATGTCCCTTCTGTGGGCATGACACCTGCCTGCCCCCCTTCTAGTCCCAATTACAATGGTCAGTTCATCAACTTGTTACTTTCACACTCTCAAGGCTATAGAACCAATTTGTGCGTGCAGAAGAGCAAGGTTCTGTAACTCATCTGTCAGCACTCCATTATTTCTTTGCAGATGTACTTTTTCTTATCAGTAACTTTTAAACATGTCTTTTCTGTATTTTTCCATCTTTCAGTTCTACAGTTCTGCATACCTAAGCTAATTCAATACTTCTACTGAGTTCTATCTTACAATAGCAGCATATTGGGGGATGTGCAATCCTATATGCCTCTCCACAGGCCTCATTTACAGGTCAAGCTAGCCCTGCTGGCCTGCCTATGTCAGACACCGTGGGTCACAGGCCTGCACCTGCCACATTCCCCCCTTTGATTAATCTCACCCTATCCTGCCACATTGTGACATAGTGGGTCCTTCTAGCCCCTGTAATGAAGCTAAAAAGCCAGGAACAAAAGTATAGCTGAGCTGTAAACAGAAGCACATGGCTCCTGGTTACCATGGGAACCAAGCAGAAAGGCAAGAGAAACCCCGGTGCTATCATTCAAAGGGTGAATCACAAGGTAATGCAGGACACCTGTTAGGGGGTGGAGCTGAGCACGGCCCCAGAATTCACCCTATTAAGGAAACTTCAGTGGAGCTTATGGAGGTAGGCAGAGAAGGAAGTAATGAAGAGTTGGCTGAAGAAGCAGGAAGTGAGGCATATGAGCTGGAAAGAGAAGCCATTGAGAGCTACCCTGAAGACAGCTATGCCCAGAGTAAGCCAGAGTCTCTATGGAAAGGAGATACAGATTCCTTCTTGAGGAGAAAGAAAGAAACCCCGAGGACAGGATATAACAAGGGCAAAGGAGATTGTCTGCAATATCCTGGGGAGCACGGGAGAGACAGAAAGCCTAGGAGGCAAGTGAAATGCTATGAGCAGGGCTTAGGTTGGGAACCTACAGCTATTCAAAAGCACCAGAGAAAACCTCCACCAGTAAGGCTGAAAGGTAAGCCAAAAGGCTTGAATATACTTAATCACAGTGACTGTTTGTACCCAGAAGGGTGGTGCTGGGAAAAGAATACTGGGCCTGATAGTCTGTGTGAAAGCCAGTATTTGACCCAAGCATATCGTGTAAAGCCTGGAGCAGTAAGAAAGGGCGTGGCACCAGCAGTGCCGGTTCAAACATTTCCTTATGAGCAGGAGGAATTGATGGACTGTGAACCAGAGTGTATTGATACTGGAGAAGATATAGATATAATGGACTGTACATTATCTCTGGCCAATGGAATAGTTTCATTGCGTTGAAAACCTGCTTGAAAAGAGAGTACAGCACAGATAGTACGTGGAAACAGAGAGCTGTGAGGAAACAGCGTGGTTTGTTTGAATGTTTGTTTTCACTTTGGGTTAATGCTGAAGAAAGCCTTTTTCTGTTAAGGAACTTTTGTTTGTCCAAATACCAGTAAATACCTGGATTGTGTTTTCTGTTCATGGTAAAATCCACCCCGGGAGGGGAAATAAAATCCTTTGGTTGCTTAACCACTTTTTCCACAACTGCTCCTTATTGATTGGGTGAAAAGACTACATTTCCCAAGGGGCATTGCTCCAGGATCTGTAAAACAGCTATTTCAATAGGGAAAAACCCACTCCCTTAACCTCTACTCGGGGGTTTAAGGAGAGCTGGTGACAATATATATATATATATATATATTTATTTATTTATTTATTTGTAAATGTCTCGATAATTGGTGCAATATATAAGAGTTTTAAATAAATAAATGCAGAACTAAGCAGTTCTGAAATTAGTTTTGCATATCCCTGCCTTGGAGATGTTCTTCTCAGCTGTTTGGGATATCTGTCTGACAATATATCTTCTAAAATAACCCCCATGGTTACCTTATTAATGTTAAACATTGTCAATAAAGATTTAATATTTAATTTAAACACAATCAGTCAGTATTAAATACTGGATACTGATAGTACATATGATTGGTCACATACTTTAATTGTCCTAAGATATGTAATGTGGTTTTTTGGGTATTGAGTTACCTCTCAATATGCATATCAATTTTAAAATCACAATAAAAAATAAGGGTTAAGACTCAAGAAGTGATATTTTGATTCTCAGTTTAACAGCATATACATTCTCAAAGGCAAGATTCATGGTTTTGATTGCATGTCTTATAATTCTGCATAGTTTATTTATTTATAAATATGTATTATTTCAAGCTTGTGCCAAAGAGAAACACAATGATAAAACAATGGTTAATACTAAAGAATTCATCAAGCAACATCATGTGACATCATAATGTGACGTTAATGTGTTCTAGGTGATGAAAGATTACTTCTCTGGTAAACAATAAGTTATGGCAAGGACAATATAAATGGCAATTCAGATTTTCCTTTTTGCTGCCTAGCAACCAGGATCATTTGTCAAGGTGATTTCAAGTCAAATATGTAGACATTTTTATATAAAAAATGGATCTCAACAAAATAAACAAAACATTTTACCAGGGAAGAGTAAGCTTTATCTTTCTTCCACCCTTGAGAATGTTCTTTGTATTCCTTATATTACTAGTGAGTTATGAGTCTTTCCTACTTTCGAAACTAGATAATGGCTATGATAATTCTATGGTCTCAGAAGTGAAAACTGAATGTCAACATTTGCATTTAGAACTTTGGAAAACAGGGTTAGATTAACCATTATAAAATACCAGGAGACAGTCAACCAATCATGTTATCTTCTGATTGATACTCTTGCATACCAAATTTTGCTGTACAAATTTAAAGAACACAATAGAAAGGTGGTTAATTTAGCACAGAAGACAGAGGAGAAAGCTATCTATTTGTCCTCCATCCCTCCTCAATAGTTAAAACTATCAAACCACAAATTTAAATTATCTATGAAGATAACATTTGCAAAGGATTTACAAGTATCAATATTCAACTATAATTTAAAATCAGGGGGATATTATGGTAATTCTACATTTTTTTTAAATAATGTTTTTCAATGTGGTAACAAAGCTGTATAAAATGATATACAGTAACAAGTCTTTTGGGTTAAATTAGGTCATAAATATGAAGTTATAAATAATGTATTCACTTACATTCTAACTATAAATGAGCATACTGCACAAACTGATATAAAAATAAGCTTTATAACATGTTTTTCTGTCATTATCATTGAAATTATTACACTAACATATACAAATATAACACAGAAATTCAGTAACCTAATTCTGAACAATAAGTCTGCTTCATTCACATATCAGAAGATATTGTACAGATTACTAAATTATGATGAGAACATAGGAACATAAGATATGCCATACTGGATCTGAATAGGGTCCATCAAGCACAATATCCTGTTTCCAACAGTGTCCAATCTACGTCACAAGAACCTAGCAGTTTCCCCAGAAGACGCAGATTCCACAGTGCTTGTATTGAGACAAGCAGTGGATTTTCCGGGTCCCCTTTAATGATGGTTTGTGGACCTTTCATCCAGGTACTTGTCCAAACCTTTTTTAAACCCATCTACACTAATAGCTTTTACTACATCCTCTGGTAATGAATTCCAATGTTTGATTATGTGTTGATCAATCTGTGGCTGACGCAGATGGCTGTCAGACCGAGCATCGGTGGGGCTAGCGGGCCAAAAGGTGGGTCGGTTGTGGCAGCGGGCTCGGGAAAGCCCTTTCGTGTGGGCGTGCCCTCGGCAGGACAGAGAACTGCGGGGGGGGGGGGGGAGGCACTGGGGATGTATGTTGGCGATTCAATAAGTCCTCGTGCCCCTTTCCGGACTGCAAATTCCGGCACGCTTGCTCTGTCTGTGGCGGGGGACATTCTGCCCTCAAATGTGTTAGGAAGGGAGTTGCTGGCACCCCCCCCCCCCCCTTCTAAGCAATAGGTGCATGGAGGGTATGGCTCCCACCCCTATTAACATACAAGCCTTGCGTCCATGGTTACGCTGTTATCCCAGGAGGAAAGACGGTTTTATTTTGGATGGGGGGTTTCGATGTGGGTTTCACATTCCCGTGGTGGGTAAGGTAGCTGAGGGCAAGTCTCGGAATTCACCTTCGATTAGGCATTTTGCCGATATTGTCCGGGATAAGGTGGCGGGGGAGATACAATTGGGACGGATCGCTGGCCCCTTTGCAGAGCCGCCATTCGATAGCTTTGTGGTCTCCCCTTTGGGCATAATACCGAAGAAGGAGCCGAGAAAGTATCGTTTGATTCATAATCTGTCCTGCCCCGCGGGTGCATCGGTTAATGACCACATCCCGCGGGAATTGTGTGCCGTGCGATATGCATCTTTCGATGAGGCCGTGGCTTTAGTCAAAAAATGTGGCCCGGGGTGCTTAATGGCAAAGGCTGATATTGAATCTGCTTTCCGTTTGTTGCCGGTGCACCCTTCGGCTTTTCCTTTGTTGGGATTCAGTTTTGAAGGGCAATTTTATTTTGACAAGTGTATGCCCATGGGTTGCGCGATATCCTGTGCTTATTTTGAGAGGTTTAGTTCCTTCATGCATTGGGCTATCGTGGCGCGGATGGGTTGTAGCCAGGTAGTGCATTATTTGGACGATTTCTTTTTCGTGGGGACAGCTCAGTCTGAGCAGTGTCGTGCCTTGTTGGATGGCTTTAGAATGCTGGCACAGGAGTGGGGGGTACCGTTGGCGGTCGGGAAGACAGGGCCCTGCGACTTGTATTACTTTTTTAGGGGTGGAACTCGATTCGGAGTTGATGGTAGCACGTTTGCCGGCCGATAAGGTGCTCCGACTACGAGTATTGGTAGCCAACGTGCTTGTCTCCACAAAGATGACGTTTGTCACCCTTACACCCACTCCCTAACCTTGAGGGTTAAGGAGGGATGGGACTTGTGTAGTTGTGGGGGCCAATTAAAGTCGGGAACAAGAAAATTTATATTCACAAGGATTTTATTTTCCCCGCTCCTTGGTGGTCAGGAACAGGTGAGAAGGTTAAGCAATCAGGAATTATACAAAACAAAGGCTTTCAATGCTGTGCTTCAACTTATGCTTCTCTGAGGAAACACATTACCTCATGTGTCTTCTCTGTGCTGTTTTCACAAAAATGCTTTGGTAAGAAATAAGGTTGTTTCTCTTGCAATTAGGATACAGTCCAGCTTATTTCAAACTTCAATAAGCTTCCCTTTCAATTGCTTAAACAGAATTTCTTTTCATATGCTTTTCACATATTCTGTGTTAGCATAACCAGAATCAACTGTCAGGTATAAACATTCAAGCTTTGCATTATCAGTTTTCTCAATTAGCCCAATTGAGCAGTCCATCGGCTGGTTAATTTCAAGCATGGGCCGTGGTGCCGATGTGGGAATTCCTATTCCAGGATTACTCCCTGCTTGAATGCTAGCTTCTTCTGAAACAGCTCTTTTATTCAAGAATTGTCTAAATTCACTGAGGAGTTGCTCTGCCTGTCTCCTAGCAGGACTATTAGGTAAATCTTCTCCTGGCTTGGGAAGGTAATTATCTGCTCCTGGTAAGCAAACACTGCTCTCCCTCTTTAGACACTCTGTGCCCGTGGTGGAGTTACCCCTCCCCCACTTATCTCCGTTAGTGAGTGGTGTAATCAGAGGTTCCTTTGCACAAGCTCTGCTTTTAAGAAAAGCTTCAAAGGTAGGACCTTCAGTATCAATATAGCCTAATCTCTTTGTAAACAATTTGGCTGGGTTTCTTTTGTCAGCTTGCTTGTTAAAAGCAGGAATTACTGGCTGAGAAAAGCTTGGCTTATTTAGAGAGCTTTCAGGCTGTAACCAACGTTTTTCACATTGCCTGGATCTATCCTGTACTCTAAAATCAGGATTCTCTCTTTCTGACTGGTAAAACTTATGAAAGGAATTAAGAGCAGCAGGTACCTTAGAATGAGACCGGTCAGAAAATGCCTTGCCAGCGTGCCTTTCTCTCCAAGGGTAAAAACTGTTTCCCCACAACGTAGGCTTTACTCCTGGTTCAGGATCAGTTCCCCTTCTGTTGCAGCTGGGCAGTGTTTCTGTAGCAGGGTCAAAGGGTTCTGCAATCAAGAGAGCTTCTTGCCTTCCCAATGCCTTTTGCCTTCTCTCTTGTGGATTCAAACCACCTTTTCTTCTCAATCCGTTTGTAGTGCTCACTTCTCCATTCCTTCTCATTCCCTTTCCTCTTCCTGTTCCAATTCTCCATCTATCAGTGTCTTCACTCTCTCTGCTTAACAAGGGGCCCCTGCTCTGGGAAGCCCGCCTCCTACTAGGGCGTGCCCAATCCATAGCTCTGCTTCTCTCCTCCCCTGAGGTGAGCTGATTGGTTGCCTGTAAGTTATGCTGAAAGTGGAAAACTCTGTCTTTTCTTGCAGTACCTGAACTAACCAGAGGGTCAGTATCAGTTTCCATGGCTTCTGCTGTTGCCACTGCATCACAGATCCCCTCCCTTAAGATATCACGGGCTGTTTTAGGAGAATCCGGACAGCACGCGATACAACCTATAGTCTCCGGGCTAGTACGCGGCACTGAATGCATTTGTCTCGGAGAGGCTATCGTGGCTACTTGGGCTAAGGCTACCCTATCATGCCAGGGCTTTAACAAATTAATATGGTAGACTTGCCTTCGACCCTTTCTGTTCTCCACTAAGTAAGAAACGGGTCCTACGGGATGTATGACCCGACATGGGCCCTTCCATTGGCTTTCAAATTTGGGCTCTGTCCCAGCCACCATCACTATAACTTTATCTCCACTCAAAAGCTGTCTTTCTTTAGTGTTCCTATCGTAATAGGATTTTTGCTTGCCCTGGCTTCTTTGTAAATTTTCCACCGCAACCTTTGAGGTTCGGCGCAGCCGCTTTTTCAGGTCCCTTAGGAACTCGGGGACCTCTACCTCCCTGGCATCTGGTTCTACCCACTGTTCCTTTAGGATGTCCAAAATCCCCCGGGGAGACCTCCCATACAACAGCTCATAGGGTGCTGTTCCCAATGAAGCCTGTTTCCTTTCCCTACAGGCGTAGAGAACAAAAGGGAGCATTATATCCCACTGGTCCGACTCACCCTCCAGACTTCTTCGTAGCATTTGTTTAATTGTTTGGTTTTGTCTTTCAACCAAACCATTCGTCTGGGGGTGGTATGCGGCTGTCTTAATATGTTGGATGCCGAAGGCATCCCATACTTGCGTGAGGTACTTCGAAAGGAAGTTACTCCCCCTGTCGGTGAGGACTTCCCTTGGAAACCCGACTTCACAAAATAGCTTGATCAGCTCAGTAGCTATTATTTTTGCTGAAGTGGAGCGGAGTGGCATGGCCCACGGGAACCGTGTGGCGTGGTCCACTACTACCAAGATGTAGCGAAAACCTCTCGGAGTTTTGATCAATGGTCCCACTATATCTACGCCTATCCTCTGGATGGGGTCTTTGATCACCGGTGATGGTATCATTGGGACATCCCTGGGATGGCTTGCGGAGACACGTTGGCACGTGGGGCAAGCCTCACAGAACCGGGTCGTCTCTTTAAAAAACCCCGGCCAGTAGAATCGGGCCAGAATCTGATCAAGGGTCCCCTGACTGCCCTTGTGTCCCCCTACCGGATGGTCATGGGCCAACCGTAGTACAATATTCTTGAAAGTAGTGGGTACTACCAACTGTTTTCTGGTGTCCCCCGTAAAAGGATTCTTACTTTCCCTATAAAGGATCCCTGACGTGAGGAGAAACCTAGGCAGTGTATCTCTAGGGTCCTGGGCCCACTTAAAAGCATGTGTGAGAGCGAGGTCTGCTTGCTGCTCTTTCGGGAATGATGGAAATTTTTGCATCAATTCTTCCGGTACCCATGGCAGCTCTTGCCCTGCCTGCACTTCAGACCTATTTTTAGAGCGGGACTGTTTTTCTTTCCGCTTCTCCGCTTTGCCTTTCTTCACCCTGGGATCAGGAGGGGTCACTAACTCGTCATCAGCAGGAAGGGCTTCTCCCGTATCCTCTGATGTACCTTCCTGTGGATCTAGGGCTGAGGTCTGGGCTCTTGTGGAGACCATGGCTCCCTTCTCCTGTAACTCTCTCTTTATTTCCCTATAAAACTGGGGCCAGTTCCTGCCTAGAATCACTGCATGTGGGAGGCGTGGGACAACAGCAAGTGGGACAGTTTTCTGTGCACCTAAGCCTGCTATGTGTAGATTATAGATGGGGTAAGAAGATGTTCCCCCATGGACGCACCTTATCTTTACCTCATCTATGGGGTGTATTATCTCTGGGGCTTCTCTAGCTTCTATGGCCTTCCAGAATTCCTCGGATATCATGCTTAACTCAGCACCCGAGTCCAGCAAAGCTTGAGTGATTATACCTTGCACGCAAACGGCTAATAGAAAACCTGGCCTGTCCTCTACATAGGTATCAGCTACTAAGGCATTCTTTATCAAGCAATGCTTTTGCATATGGCCTACTTGCCCACACTTAAAACATCTCATTTTACCTATAGAACGTTTTCTACCAGGCATAGACATTTTTACTGGATCCTCTGGGACCCTCTGCCGCCTTTCTGATCCGCTACTGCCATATTCAGAGAATGGGGTGCTAGCTCTCTGGGCCATTAACTCTGCCTCCATATATCTCTCTGAGAGAGCAACCGCTTCCTGAGGGTTCTTGCAGTTCTGCAGGATCAGGAAGGTGCGAATTTCCTGTGGCAGTGCTTCCATATATTGCTCCAATATTAAATCATCTAAAATAGATTCTACAGATCTCCCTTCGGGAGTCAACCATTTGTACAATAAAGCTCTTATTCGGTGGTATAGGGATTTGGGAGTTTCACTCAGCCCGAGTCTCACATTCCTTAGACGAGTGTGATATACGAGTGGAGTGAGACCCAATCTCTCCCGAATGGCCTTTTTCAACTCCTCAAAGTTTCCAGCTAAGTCTGGAGGCATGGCTCTATATGCTGCTCTCGCTTCCCCAGTAAGGGACGCAGCTAGCCTTAAGGCCCAATGTTCCCTTGGCCATAAGCTCAGGCGTGCCACCCTCTCAAAACTCTCTAAGTAGTCATCTATGTCATCCTGACTAGTTAAAGGTCCAAAGTTGAACAAAGTCCCTGTTGGCATGTTAACAGCTGGTGTCATGTTGGCAACTAAGGAACCTGCTTCTGACGCTGGAACAGTGTCCTGCTTCTTTCCTTTCACGTACTCCTCCAACAGAGCAAGAAGCGGTTGTTGCTGCTCCTTTAAGGACGCGTTGGCTCTCTGCTGCGCCTCCAACGCTAGCTCGGCTTGGCGCTCAAATTGTGTCGTCATCCACTGGATGATGTCTCTTGGATCCATCGCCATCCTTGGAATTCACTGAAATGTAAACAGAAACAAACAGGAACCCAAGTGCGGTAGCTTTGACACTATTTCTGAGATTCCTCCAGAAATAAACCCTTTTTTTTTTTTCCCTCCCCAGCTATCACTAGGGGTCACCCTCCGCCTCGGTATCCACACAACCCCAGGGTGTGTACCCATTACCTGGCTCAGGTGTGTATCAAGCATTTCAGGAAAATGGCTCCTGCAGCCCTCTGCGATCCCTCCTCCTCTGCTGGGCCTTGTCAGCTCTTCAGCCGGGGTCCACTTCAAAGAAGAGGTTCTCTGCAGCTCCTGATGCAGCTCCTTCTGCGCCTGCGCTGAAATCCTCAGTGCTACGCCACTTGTCACCCTTACACCCACTCCCTAACCTTGAGGGTTAAGGAGGGATGGGCCTTGTGTAGTTGTGGGGGCCAATTAAAGTCGGGAACAAGAAAATTTATATTCACAAGGATTTTATTTTCCCCGCTCCTTGGTGGTCAGGAACAGGTGAGAAGGTTAAGCAATCAGGAATTATACAAAACAAAGGCTTTCAATGCTGTGCTTCAACTTATGCTTTTCTGAGGAAAACACATTACCTCATGTGTCTTCTCTGTTCTGTTTTCACAAAAATGCTTTGGTAAGAAATAAGGTTGTTTCTCTTGCAATTAGGATACAGTCCAGCTTATTTCAAACTTCAATAAGCTTCCCTTTCAATTGCTTAAACAGAATTTCTTTTCATATGCTTTTCACATATTCTGTGTTAGCATAACCAGAATCAACTGTCAGGTATAAACATTCAAGCTTTGCATTTATCAGTTTTCTCAATTAGCCCAATTGAGCAGTCCATCGGCTGGTTAATTTCAAGCATGGGCCGTGGTGCCGATGTGGGAATTCCTATTCCAGGATTACTCCCTGCTTGAATGCTAGCTTCTTCTGAAACAGCTTTTTTATTCAAGAATTGTCTAAATTCACTGAGGAGTTGCTCTGCCTGTCTCCTAGCAGGACTATTGGGTAAATCTTCTCCTGGCTTGGGCAGGTAATTATCTGCTCCTGGTAAGCAAACACTGCTCTCCCTCTTTAGACACTCTGTGCCCGTGGTGGAGTTACCCCTCCCCCACTTATCTCCATTAGTGAGTGGTGTAATCAGAGGTTCCTTTGCACAAGCTCTGCTTTTAAGAAAAGCTTCAAAGGTAGGACCTTCAGTATCAATATAGCCTAATCTCTTTGTAAACAATTTGGCTGGGTTTCTTTCGTCAGCTTGCTTGTTAAAAGCAGGAATTACTGGCTGAGAAAAGCTTGGCTTATTTAGAGAGCTTTCAGGCTGAACCAACGTTTTTCACATTGCCTGGAACTATCCTGTACTCTAAAATCAGGATTCTCTCTTTCTGACTGGTAAAACTTATGAAAGGAATTAAGAGCAGCAGGTACCTTAGAATGAGACCGGTCAGAAAATGCCTTGCCAGCGTGCCTTTCTCTCCAAGGGTAAAAACTGTTTCCCTTACAACGTAGGCTTTACTCCTGGTTCAGGATCATTTCCCCTTCTGTTGCAGCTGGGCAGTGTTTCTGTAGCAGGGTCAAAGGGTTCTGCAATCAAGAGAGCTTCTTGCCTTCCCAATGCCTTTTGCCTTCTCTCTTGTGGATTCAAACCACCTTTTCTTCTCAATCCGTTTGTAGTGCTCACTCACTTCTCCATTCCTTTTCATTCCCTTTCCTCTTCCTGTTCCAATTCTCCATCTATCAGTGTCTTCACTCTCTCTGCTTAACAAGGGGCCCCTGCTCTGGGAAGCCCGCCTCCTACTAGGGCGTGCCCAATCCATAGCTCTGCTTCTCTCCTCCCCTGAGGTGAGCTGATTGGTTGCCTGTAAGTTATGCTGAGAGTGGAAAACTCTGTCTTTTCTTGCAGTACCTGAACTAACCAGAGGGTCAGTATCAGTTTCCATAGCTTCTGCTGTTGCCACTGCGTCACACGTTGCGGGAGATGCAGTCCCTCATCGGTTCCCTTAATTTTGCATGTAGGGTGATTCCCATGGGCAGAGTCTTTTTGCGGCGTCTAGCATCGGCTACGGCGGGGGTTCGTAAACCTCATCATTGGATCAGGGTGTCCCAGAGCATGCGGGCGGACTTGAGGGTATGGGATGAGTTTTTGTGCGATTTCAACGGGGTCACAGTATTGCGTGATACGGTGATATCCAGTGAGGCCTTACAATTATATACGGATGCGGCTGGAGGGGCAGGTTTGGGGGTGTACTTTGGTGGCTCCTGGTGTGCGGCGGGGTGGCCGCAGTCCTGGCATGAGGTTGGCCTTACTAGGAACATAACCTTTTTGGAGTTGTTCCCGATTTTAGTAGTGCTGTCCTTGTGGCTGGATCGGCTACGGAATCGCCAGGTCGTGTGGTGGTGCGACAATGAGGCCGTTGTCAGCGTGCTGAATAATTATGCCCCGCGGTGCAGACAGGTAGCGGATTTAATGCGTCAGGTGGTTTTAGCTTGTTTGCGCTTGAATTTAGTGCTCAAAGCGCGTCATATTCCTGGGAATACTAATTTAATTGAGGATGCTCTTTCCCATTTTAAGTGGGAGTTGTTTCGGGCATTGGCACCGGATGCCGAAGAGGAAGGGGCTGTGATCCCAGAGCACCTATGGCGGATTGGCCTGGGGACATTACAGACTTGCTGAGGAAGTCAGTGTCGGCTGCGATGTGGGAGGCGTACCAGCGGGGCTGCAGCAGTGTGGTGACTTTCCTGAAGGACCTGGGCTGGAGTCCAGGCCCAGTTTTGGTTTTCCTGCTTGGTCAGTATGTGCTGGCAGCGAAAGTTGCGGGTTTCTCGCGGTCCACGGTGCGGAGGAATTTGGCTGGATTTTCATTTTTTATGCAGGCCGTGGGGTGGGGGGCCGCGGGAGGGGGATTTTTAACTCGCAGGCTTTTACAAGGCTGGGAGTGGTCCTGTCCATCGTCGGGTGATGGGCGGCAGCCTATAATGCATGACCTTTTGGGTCGGTTATGCGTCGCATTAACGCAGGTGGTCTCGTCCAGCTATGAAGGCCTGCTTTTTCGGGCTGTGTTTTCCGTGGCCTTTTTTGGTGCCTTCCGTGTGGGAGAATTGGTGGCGGAGTCGGGTCGCCGCTGCAGGGACGGTGGCTTGCAGGTGCAGCACGTGTCGTTGGGAGAGGGGTGGATTCGCATTCTTCTGGCGCGTTCCAAAACGGATCAGACGGGAAAAGGGGCCTGCGTCGTCTTGCGTGCAGTGTCTGATTCCCCCACATGTCCATTTACCTTGCTATCAGAGTATTTGAGGGTTCGGCCGGCCGGTGCCAGCTGCCTTTTTGTGAATGAGGATGCATGGGTGCTTACCCGTTTTCAGTTTACGGCGGTATTGCGGATGTCGCTCCTGCGGATAGGGGAGGATCCGCATCGTTATGCCCCGCACTACTTCTGGATTGGTGCGGCTACCAGTGCGGCGGCGGAAGGTTTATCGGAGTGGGAGATCCAGCGGATTGGCAGATGGAGGTCCCAGGCCTTCCGAGGTTACGTGCGGTTATAAGGGTGGCGGGGGGTGACTAACTTTCTCCATTTATGTTGCAGATATAGCGCAAGGACTGTGTCGCTGTTGGGTGATTGGCCACTCGTTCGTTTACTGGGCTGGTCGGCGAGCAGCAACATGGCCGGTTGGCTCTAATCTTGGATTGGACGCTTCCAAAGTGGCCGTCTCATGGCTGGGTGAGCGTTGACTGCGGTGGATCTAGCTCTTACCTTTGCTGCGGCACCACGAGCGCCTGCTGAGGATGCCACCGGATATCTTGTTGATTCACCTGGGAGGCAACGACTTGAGTTCCTGGACTTGCCGGCAGTTGATTCGGGCGGTGCTCAAGGACTTGGGGGTGGTTTTGGCTATGTTCCCGGGCATAGTCTGTCAGACGGCTGCCTAGGGTGAGAACTTACACAATCTTGACGATGCATATATTCATATGATTCTTGCAAGGTATTGTGGGTAATGTAGTTCTTTCACTCCCAAACACAGCTGAAGACAATAATTGAGTTGTGATACCAGTGGTAAGGCCAATAAAATACTTCTTTTATTGATGGGGTTTAATTCACCCAGCACAAATATGCTTGGTAGCAATATAAATGAGGTTACTTGCTTGCAGTGTTTAAATGGATAACATAAAGTCACAAAGCAAACCAGAAAACAACATTCAGCTTGTCAGGCAATTAGCTAATGTTTTCTTAGCAAATAATTACCAACTAAAAAGGCACAAAGAAATAAATGAACTTTGCTTGTTAGGTTAACTTCTGCTTATTTTCCACGCAGAACCTGCAGTGATTCTCCCTTGCTCACACACACAATCAGGTGCAGCTTTAATTACTATCAAATTGTCCAGCTGAAACCCTTTAGCTGGCTGGATGCTACTGTGTGAACCCAAAATCCTGCTTTAGGAGCTGTTTGCAGTGGAAATAAAGAACAAAGTTAGGTTTCTTTGTGATGGCTGACGTGTTTGCTTACAGAAAGCTAGCAATAGCATTTAGATAGAGAACAGTCCATGTAAGTAATAGTTTCATCTGCTGTATCTCCCCCTTCATCAATCAGCATAGGGTCACTATTATACATTGGCACAGACGAGTCTTTCATTAAGGCACTATCATGAGAATGCTTATTCCCTTGCTGCCATTCTCTATTATAGATAGGGTCTGGATCAGTGTTCATACCTGAGCCTCTCCTGCTATCATAATTCCTCTCTGTATAGCCTGGCCAGTATGTAATTCAATTCTGATGTCCAGCCTTCCAATCTTGATCCCTGGACACTGGATCACATACCTTCTGGCATAGGTCTGAAAGTCCTTTCCACATGCAGTCTTCTCTCTTCCAGGTAGCCACTGGTGATTCCTATCTCTGCCAATCCATTCCTCTGGCTGACTCCAGTCCAATGGACTCTGCTGGCATTTGGAATACCTCCCAGTATAGGTACTGCCTTGGACTCTCCCAGACCATCCAATGGGCTTTCTTCTCTTCCTTCCAGAGAGTTTCCTTCTTTCTCTATCCGCTGGCTTGGCTTCTGTTTCTCCAATTTTGCTAATGTTGTTGTTAAGTGCCGTCGAGTCGGAGTCGACTCATGGTGACCCTCTGGATAGCTATCCTAAATTGTGATCGGTCTTCAGTCAGGCGGCTCATTGTTGACAGACTGGTACCCGTAGCTGCTGTTATTGCCCTAGACTTCAAAAACGCTGACTTCAGGAAGATGACCAAGTGCCTGAAGGAGGAGTTAGCAGAGTGGAAGGAGATAAGGGAAGTGGTATTGCAGTGGGCTAAACTAAAGGAGGCAATAAAAGGGGCAACAGATACATATGTAAGGAAGTAAATAAAAACAAGATGAAAAGGAAACCTATTTGGTTTTCTAAAGAAGTGGCTGCACAAATAAAGGCAAAAAACACAGCTTTCACAAAATTCAGAAGTTCGCAAACAGAGCAACACTGAAAAGGACTGGAGTTGGGAACCTCTGCCATAAAGCAGCAGCCAACAGTGGCAGACACACCCGCACCCACAGGCCCCATTATCCATAGCCTCCTGGAGACGCAGGACTTTGGGCTCTGTGTGCATCTCCCAATACTAGCACTTGCATACCTTATTAATGCCACCATAAACCTGGGAATATGGTACACATCTATCAAAAGGTTGCTATGATTACTGGCAGATAGCAATTCCTAGGTTAAGTACAATTTTCTGAGTGATCTGCATCATAGCAACCTTTCTGATGTCTGTGGAGTGTGCTACAGGTCTTGTGTCTGACAGTGTTTACCAACCTGGGGAGTGACTCCTACAGTATTGCGTACCATAGCCAAGCCTGCACTGTGCCCAGGACTGGTGTGGTGGCCTGGGCTGCCCAACACCTCTATAGTTGCACAATGCTGGCATAGGTGTGGGGAGTGTGTGTCTGTCTATCCAGTGTGTGGTGGCTGCCAACACCCTCCACAGCCCACACTGCTAGCACTGTTGCCAGTATTGGCCTGCCAATGTGCATAATGAGGAGAAAGGTACTGTGGGAATAGCCTGGATAGGGTGGCCTGGCCTGGCCGCATCTGCACAGGGCATAGGGCAGGGGTGGGGAACCCTGGTCCTGGAGAGCCGCAGACTAGTCAGGTTTTTGGGATATCCCTAATGAATATGCATGAGATATATATGTATTAGAGATATCCTGCCAACCTGACTGGTTTGTGGCCCTCCAGGGCTGGATTTGGAGACCCCTGCCTTACACCTCTGTCATTTAAGATTGTGAGTGGGCAAGGTGCAGATGTCCAAGACATCAAAAAGGTTTGATAGAATGTGTCACATTCCTCCTCACTTCTCACCACCACCAAAATATTGTGTATTAGACAACTTTTTGGTGGTGGTGAGAATCGAGGAGGACTGTGACACATTCTATATACCCTTTCGATGTCTAGGACATCTGCACCTTGCCCACTCACAATCTTAAATGACAGAGGTGTAAGGCATGGGTCTCCAAATCCAGCCCTGGAGGGCCACAAACCAGTCAGGTTGGCAGGATATCTCTAATGCATATATATCTCATGCATATTCATTAGGAATATCCCGAAAACCTGACTGGTCTGCGGCTCTCCAGGACCAGGGTTCCCCACCCCTGGCATAGGGCAATGGCTCAGATATTGTAGTGCCCGGTTCCACCTGCACGGACAGAGTGGCCACAGCATGTCCTGCTGGGAGGTCACTCTCACCCTGACTGAGCAGTGACCACGGCATGGCTAGGTTCCCCCATAGTGCTGTTTAGTATTTCTCTGATGTGATATTTATGGGTTTTCTTTTGGGGTCTGATCACTGACCTATCTGCTTGGTGTGTATGCTGACCTCCCAGTTTTGGGTACATACATTTTCTCCAGGACCATGCATTATGGACTAGCTAGCAGACTGTTTGCAGCTAGTATGTGTGTTGCTGGAACACCTTGCAGAGTGCAGCGGCTGGAGGCTTGCTGCTGGAGAATGTCGGATGGGCGGGGGCATCAGCTGTGCATTTCCAGGCCTTCTGTCTGCTATTGCTTTATGGATGTGTACAGCTGTGCATTGCCTGCCCTGTAGGGTGTTTGATCCCTAGCAGGACTGGGGTGATGGTCCCCTCTACTGCCACCATTGCAGGGGTGTAGAATGTGGATCTGTTGGTGGGAGATCCTGAGCCCCAGAGGGTGCGTTGGGTTGTGGTATGTAATCTCCCTGTGGGTCCCAACACCCCCCTTCACTTATATCATATGACCATGGCACCCACACAGGGTATGCACTTTTCAGGGTGCATCATAGTCCACAAGGGCTAGATGTGACATACAGATGAACACAGGCATATCCTAGGGGTGTTTGCAAGGACTACCTATCACACATTGGCACTGATGTGGACCTGCAGCATAGCCTATCTCAGCAAAGCCAGGTGCTGTGAGAATGGTGCTGGGCACCATACCTCTCCCTCAGGGTGAGCACTGGACCCGCGCACTGTGACGGTCTGTAGCTACTCTGTGCCACTAACACACACCGTCGGCACCCCCTACCAGGCTGAGGTGCTATGGGGTGCATACCCCATCTTGTGATCATCTGTAGACTGCTGATTTACATGTGCTGTGCATCCTGGGTATGGATGGGTTGACCCTATCCTGGTAACCACAGCAGAATGTGGGTGTGGTGCCATGCAGTCCTCCTGTAGGCAACCAGGTGTTTGTTAGCAGCTCTAGCCCACTGGTTACTTCACTGCTTGTGGAGCCAGAGGTCATGCGTTCAAAACCCATAGTGGGGTTCATCGATAGGGCTGTCTTAGGCATTGTCTATTTTTATTGTATATTAGTGCTGCCAGCAGAACCACCCTCAGGGTACTGTTACCTTAGGGTGGCTCATAAGGCACCCTATAGGGTGCCTTATACGGTGCCCTATAAAGCGCCTTATAAGGTGCCTTATATGGTGTCCTATAGGTGACATTATAGGGTGCCTTGACAGACAGAGCACTTTATAATGTGCCCTATGGAGTGCCTTCTAGGGTGCCTTATGTGGCACCTTAGGTTACGCCACTGTGAGGGTGTGTTTGCTGGCAGCACTATTAAAGTACAACTAAACTTCCTCACAGCCCAATACTTAACCCTTTCCAGGCCAAGCCCAAAACTTTCGGGATCCAAACTTCTGCCTAAATATTCCTATCAAATGGTATATAATACATGACCATGGCAGAGGGAACGTCACTATTGGAACATATTGAATAAGACGGGTACAATTTTCCTGACATATGCAAACATTAACCCGGCTGCATAATGTGGATTAAAATATTATAGTAGGCCTTCAAAGGGTTACACATGATGTCTCAGCCGGCCTTATTCGTGAGGCACACTGGGGAATCAAACCCATGACCCTTGCACCATCAGTCTATGTAGTAACCATTATGTTACAGCTCTGTTTCTGTATTTGGGTGTCTGCACGCCTTCTTAAGCTTAACGAGCAGTAACATGCCCTGTAACGATCGTTGCTGTGCGGCGCCTTATAACGCGCGTTATCGGTAACGATGTACCGCCCATGTCCTTTTTTGGCATTTCTTCCACTAACGCGGCTCCTAATACGAATCAAACTAATGCAGTTTAGTAAACATACCCCTAAGTCTTGCCTTTAAGAAATTCTAATAATTGTTCTACCTCAAAGAAAACATATTGTTTACCCTGAAAAAGTATGAGACATTTACAAGGAAATTTCAGATAAAATGAAGCCCCAAGAGCCAAAACATGTGGGCGAACCTACAAAAAGGCCTTACGATGCCCTTGTGTAACCCTGGAAACATCTGGGAAAATCTGAATAACTTGTCCACAAAATTTCTCAGCTTTTGGAAATAAGCATGCAAAATTCTATTTTTATCCATCTCTAATACTAAAGTAACTAACAATGTGGCTCTTGAGGAAATATCATCACAAATAGACTCCAAAAAATCATATATATTGAGGGTAGAGGAAGCTAAATGATCATATTGTGCTCCTCCCTCCCCCCTTCCCAGGATCTCTAACTAATCTCCCCAAGGAAAAGTGGTAAATTCTAGATACAACAATAGATTTTACATCAATAAACAATAATACTTCTTTAAGATATTTTTGAAAAAGTATTAAAGGAGAGAGATAATGAGTCCGGGGAAAATTCAATAAACACAGATTCTTAGAACGCAGAGTTCTCCAGTAACTCATCTTGACGATGGAGTAAACGAGAGTCTTGAGCAAAAGTAGCCAACACTCCTTGTTGAGAAAGACTCTGTGACTCCTGAGTTTCAATCAATCTCTCCAAAGACATCAATCTAGTTTCATGATCAGATAACTTTACAACCGTTTCCTTAGAGAAATCAGAAACTTTCTGAAGAGAAGTCCCAAGAGCCAACTCCATTCGTGAAACAACAGCCCAAATATCTCTCAAAGAAACATCTGTGGGTGGAACTTGGGCTTCCCCAGCAGAAGCAAAGTTTATCACTGAAGGAAGAGGGGGTGGTAGTTTCCCTGAAGGGGAGCTTATTCTTTAAAAAAGAAGAAGGAAGCAAGGCTGATCTGATTTCACCTTGCCCTACTACATCTGGTGGGGAATGGGAACTAGAAGACTGACCAGTCTCTTGGTTGGATGGAACTAAACCCAATTCATTGGGAGAGGTAACAGATGAAACAGTACTCACAGTTGATACATCCTCTAGTCTTGCAGTAGATGAATGAGCAGAGGCCGGCAGCTCACCCACATGAATATGGGCGTCCATTGGACCCATTACCTTAACTGCCTTGGTCTGGATGGCTAGAGGACACCACTTCTTTCTTTTCCCCATTACAGGGGCTCTCTCCTTACGCCAAAGTGCGCCGAAGGGGCACCAAAGGGGCGGGACCTGTCCCTTTGGTCACGCCCCTTCGGGCACACGCCCACAGGCACGTGCCCGCGACCGTGTCCCGTGGTGGGGCCAGCTGATTATAGCTCTTTCAAAACTCCTGCCCCAATCAGAGCAGTCCTCACAGGCACCAGGAACCAATCGTGTGGGTCTCTATCACACAGGAAAAGCTCTGAGCACCTCGGTGTCCCGTGGTGGGGCCAGCTGATTTTAGCCCTTCCAAAACTCCTGCCCCAATCAGAGCAGTCGTGGCAGGCACCAAGAAACAATCGGGTGGGTCTCTATCACACACAGGAAAAACTCTGAGCACCTCTGGACTATGTATTTTAATTAAAGCTGGTATTGTACCTTTAAATTTAAAACAGTTCTGTGCCTCATCTTGGCAGTTAGTGCCGCCTGGAATGACCAGCATGCTCCATTCCCCCTCCCATAGGACAAATCCCTTTGAACTTGGTAACTCCCATTCATTGCCTTTATATCTAACGCAGCTCAGTGCCGCACGGCTCCCAGGCCCTGCTCATCATTACAGCCTAGCAGCTTTACAAATGCTAGTATTGTGGCACTGAGTGACCCATTTTACGTACTAAAAACAGCTTCAGTGCCACTTCAATTCAGCTCCCGTTCCTGCCTCTGTCATGGCTGCCGTTATTTCATGCCCCTGTTCCCTCCCAAATTGTCAGATTTGGGGCTTTTGCAGCCTACTTGGCTCAAAGCCTAGCTTGCTTTCACCAATGCGGCCTTTGCTGTGACCTTGAAACATTGGCAGTCCCCTTCAACTTGTGGCCTCAATGCCACCAAGCAGTTCTGCCCCTGCATACCAACAATCCTCCGGCCTGTCCTCAAATCCACAGTTTCATTTTTTTTCCTTTTTACCATGTGGACTACCCTGCTTTTAAAGCAGCACCTCCAGCAGCTGCACTCCCACCATGTCTACAAATCACTGAGTGCATGTCTCAGTACTGTTTTATTTATTTATATTTTACTGTCAGCCTGTACATGCCTCAGCCCACGGTCACTCTCCAGTCCTCTTCCTTGCTCAAAAATTCTCCTGACCATAACCAGTGGCTCTTACTCTTCTAGACCACAGGTAAATACAATTTTATTTTTCTTTCCAGCTATTCACAGAATCTTAATTAAAGAGCAGGCCATGGACTTTGTTTCATTGTAGGTGTGACTGAGGAAGACTGAATGTGGATGATAGTTAAAAAATGGACTATTCTTATACCAAAGGGGAAAAGAAGGTCTCCAGTCTAAAACAAAAATTAAAAGGGCATATTTCTTAAATGTCTTGGGGACTTGAGAAATTAATGTGTCTCTAGAGAGTGCTTGGGCTGGAACAAGCACAGAAAAAAAAAGTCATATGAAAAAAGTGTTCTGTAAGGAAATTTATAGACTTCAAAAGTAATATAAGAGAATGTCTTTTAGAGTGACTGGTTGCTGCTGAACTGAAATGGCAAGCCGACTGGCAATATCTAAGCATTCCAAATGCAAGAAACTCAAAAATCTTTTAAAAGATGGACAGGTTGCTACAGAAAGCATTAAGCAAAGGCATCCAAGAAAGAGGAATATCACAGGAGACAACCAAATGGGCAGAATGAATGGCCATGGTTAAATGTCAATGCCTAGAATTCAAAACAAATAAGAGCTGAACAGTCTTATACATATCCTCACGACTCACCCCAAAAGCCATTAAAGCACATTTTAGAAAGGCTGTCCAGGCGCCAATGGAGACGCGCAAAACAAAATATGTGGGATGCAATACCTACTTCAGAAAAGGTGCCATGCACATGCACGGACCTTCCAAAATCCGCATCTGCCCATTTGCAAACATATATGTGTCCAAGCCCATGAGGTTTGCACACTATGGAAAATAAGGCATCACACACATGTAGACCACATAGAGAAGAGTGATGCAGGCATGATGAAAAATGTAGATGCAAGTATCATTCTTTCTCTGTATATGTGAGCAGAACCAATATGTGGGCATGTGCCCCTTCCCTTCCCCCCTACTCGGAATGCCTGTACATGCCTGTACTCTGTGCACAGATAACAGCAGGATGACCACCAGGCAGTCAAAGGCTACAACTAGTGTTTAGAGAGGAGGAACTACTGCACCCTCCATGCCAGTATAGGCCACCCCATGCTGCAGCAAGGAGTCTGGGAGAGGATCTGCATGACCCTTGTGAGGTAAGAACAAAACATCACACCCAAAAACATATATTACAGGGGGACAGCTAGCTGCTGATAGACGACCTCCCCACTCCTTCCCCATCATCGGGTCTCTACAAAATGGCCTCAATCATATGGTGCTGCTCTCTTGCCTTGCACCAGGGGTCAGCACCACGATATCACAGCCATATTTGTTAGCTGACTGGCTACCTGGGTATAAATATTTAGAAGGGGGGAGAGAGGAAGGGAGGGATCCTGACTGTCTAGCTAGAATATTTTAAAGGATCAGGAAGGTGGGCCTTTTGACCACCTGACTGGTTAGCCAGGATAGTATAATTGGCTGGGGGTGCACTGATCTCCCATGGACAACTCCTTATGGGGGTAGGGAGCTGTCTGGGGCAGATCAGCGATGAAGGGGGTGGCAGGCATGGTTTTTTACATATTGCTGGTGCTGCAGATCTTTACATCTGTGGCATTGACAATATTGTTGCATTGGGAGCCCCCAATCGAGGTTGTGGGAGGGGTCGTGGTAGCTATCAGGGCACAGAGCTTGTGCATTCAATTGATATCACTCCTCCCCTTGGATTTATCATGGGGACCTGCAATACCTGCAGAGGCAGGCACTGTGAAACTTCTTCTGGGATATCCGCTCTAGCTGTGACAAAATTAGAAAAAAACTTAACCTTCCTCCCCCCCCCCCCTACACACACATAACTCCCCTGCTCCCAAAATCCAAGCTCTTGCAGGATTACCAAACAGACAGTTAAACTAACTAAACCCCCTTTTCCCTCACCCCACAAAAAGGGAAGTGAGGGTGGACATCAGCCTCCAATCCTGCCTCCCGCTGCAGTCAGTCAGCCATAGACTACGAAGCCCACCAAACCTAAGGTGAGCCTGCACAGTAGTACAACTCCCTACATTCTCTCCAAGTTCCGCTCTCCTCCCCATCCCCTTTTCCCCACAGTGAATGGGATGGTAGGACTCAGCCAGGCTGCTAGCCCACTTCCAATTCACTTGGGGAGGGGGTACTGGTCTCAGTAACATTGGCATTCACACCCGCCACCACCCATCCACATCATAAATAATAAGAGACAATTAAACTCACAGGACAAAGTACTTGGCAAGAAAAGCACGGCTGCAGCTTTAATTTAAACAGCCATAATATTTGACAACAGAAACATATCCACAGCAATTGTATCAAAGTCCAACCAATCAGTCAGACTAGACAGTGTTGTCCTATCCCTGCACTGTCCGTTGTCTCTACTCTTCTCCCCCCTCTTCCCCAGCCTGTGGTGGTGCCAGGCTGAGGCCAATTTCCAAACTGTAGTAGCCTTCTTTGTGACTTGTATCGCACATGGCGCTGATGCCCATGCTGCGAGATGCCACAGTCCTCTGTCTCTCTCCCTGCCCTTTGGGGGATAACATGAACAGCAGAGGGAAGTCACAAACCTTGAAATACTTCCATGAGCAGGTACTGAAAATTGCATGTCTCTGCCACCCCCAACCAGAGCTGTAGCCATGAATGCCTTACTACACCCCTCCAAAACATCCTGAATGGAACTAAGAAATATATCCTGACCAATATTTGACAAATGCACCCTATCCGAGGGGTACAAACCCGGTCAATCAGCAGAAATTAACTCATGAGCTCAAACCAGCCCCTTTCATAAAATCAAATGCTGCCCTCAGCCCTCAGCATTCACTTGCTTACCTGCCTTTGGCTGAATGGCATCCCGCCAAAACCTCTGAAGAAAGATCTGTGAGCATATAAGAGTCACCAAAAGAAAATAGCAATGAATTAAGAAAAGATCACATTTTATTTGTAGGATAAGGTCTACCCTGCAGAACCTTTGCCTGCAACTTCCGAGAAACATGACAGTCCAACGGAGCTATCAAACTCAGCGTGTGCCCACTGCGAGCCATATGAGGATCACTACTAAAGCAAGCTTCACCAGGGTCCATGAAAACTGTCCCTACTAAGGCTAAGGTGCTCAATCCATCCAGCTCCTCATCAGACTCAGAGTCGGTGGAACAGGAAGAGTTGGAAGAATCATAAGAGTCCAAGGTATCTCATACATGAGCCGCCGGCACATCGCCCAGTCAGCGCAAGTGCTTCTCTCAATAGCTAGAAAAAGCTCCCAATCTGCCATTAACAGGGTCCTCTCCCTCTTTGCCCCTCAACTTTGGAACGCCCTACCTGCTCATATTCGTCTCATTTCAGATTTGGCCACCTTTCGCAAAGAAATTAAAACTCACCTCTTCCATCTTGCTTTTGACCATGTAACCTAAAGTTCTGCCCATCAATTTCACACTCAATATTCTGTCACACTGTAAATACTTCCCCTGGCCCATATGCTACTGTGTATGATCTATCAAAGATCTATTAATGTAAATAGTTAATTGTTTTTTTGTTTTTTGTTTTTTAATCTTGTTCACATGTTCATTGTAAATCTGTTCCTTGTTCTATGTAAACTGTGTAATCTGTTCTATGTAAAATGTTATTTCTGTAAAACGTGCTGATCATGAATAGTGCAGTATAAAACCAAATAAATAAACATGTGACTCACCATCCTTCACAAATTCCTCAAAAATCTTCTATCCCTTAATGTTCATATGAGAATCTTGTCCCATTTGACAATCCCCTTGCCCCATCTAGAGTCAGCGCATGAAGAAACAGACATATTCTTCTACCAATGATTCCAACCTGCACTCACTGGAGCATGCTCTGACCTGCAAAGGCTCACATCACTGGAATGCTGCTCCCCACTGCATTCTGACCGCTGTTTCTCTTCGCTGGTCCTCATTGCTGGTAATGAAGTCAGCCCAGGCCTCTGTCTGAGGTACACACCAACCTGCTGCTCCACCAGAATCCCAGCATTGCCTCTCTCCTTACCCTGACCCAAACGCCAACCAGCTCCCCTGGCCCTAATGCCCCCCCTACTGACTTTTTAAGGCATTGGCCTAGCTACTGCAGTAACGGATCTTTCCTCAATTGAGTGAGTCTGCCACTTGGCTACTCTGTTGGAAGGATACCTTGCCCGCTGGATGGGGGCTTTCCCACTCTAAGAACACAAGAACATAAGATATGCCATACTGGGTCAGACCAAGGTCCATCAAGCCCAGTATTCTGTTTCCAACAGTGGCCAATCTAGGTCATATGTACCTAGCAGTTTCCCCAAGGGACACAGGTTCCACAATGCTTGTATTGGTTCAAGCATTGATATCCTGGGTCCCTTCTTAATAATGGTTTATGGACCTTTCCTCCAGGAACTTGTCCAAACCTTTTTTAAACCCAGCTACACTAACAGCCTTTACTACATCCTCCGGTAATAAATTCCAGAGTTTGATTACACATTGAGTGAAAAAATATTTTCTTTTATTAGTCTTAAATAGTTTACCCTGCAGCTTCATTGCATGTCCCCTAGTCTTTCTATATTCTGATAAGGTAAACAATCGATCTACGCTTACCGTTCCACTCCGTTCATTAATTTATAGACTTCTATCATATCTCCCCTCAGCCGTCTCTTTTCCAGGTTAAAGAGCCCTAACCTTTTTAGCCTTTCTTCATAGGAGTATCCTTCCATCCCTTTTACCATTTTGGTGGCTCTTCTCTGAACCTTTTCTAAAATCGCTATATCCTTTTTAAGATACGGCAACCAGAATTGCACACTATATTCAAGGTGCGGTCTCACCATGGAACGATATAGAGGCATTATAATATCTTTTGTTTTATTTTCCATTCCTTTCCTTATCATACCTAGCATTCTATTTGCTCTCTTGGCCGCCGCTGCACACTGGGCCGAGGGTTTTAACATGGTATCCACAATGACGCCTAAATCTTTTTCCTGGGTGGTGGTTCCTAATGTGGAACCTTGCATCGTGTAACCATAGTTTGGGTTGTTCTTCCCTAGGTGCATAACCTTGCACTTGTCCACATTAAATTTCATCTGCCATTTTGATGCCCAGTCTTCCAACTTATCAAGATCCTCTTGCAATTTTCCACAATCCTCTTGGGTTTTAACAACTTTAAATAGTTTTGTGTCATCTGCAAATTTGATAACCTCACTCGTTATTCCACTTTCCAGGTCATTTATGAATATGTCAAAAAGCAGCGGACCCAGCACAGATCACTGGGGTACACCACTATTCACTTTTCTCCATTGGGAAAATTGGCCATTTAGCCCTACCCTCTGCTTTCTATCTTTTAACCAGCTCCTGATCCACAATAGTACATTGCCTCCTATCCCATGACTCTTTAGTTTTGCCAAAAGTCTCTCATGAGGGACTTTGTCAAAGGCTTTCTGAAAGTCCAGATACACAATTTCAACTGACTCACCTTTGTCCACCTGTTTATTCACACCTTCAAAAAAACATAACAGATAAGTAAGACAAGATCTTCCTTGTCTAAAGCCATGTTGGCTGTCTCCCATTAGGTCATGACTATCTACATGCTGAGTAATTTTATTCTTTATGATGGTTTCTACCATTTTTCCCAGTACTGATGTCAGGCTCACCGGTCTGTAGTTTCCCGGATCATCCTTGGAACCCTTTTTAAAAATTGATGTTACATTGGCGATCCTCCAATCTTCAGGTATTGGAGATGATTTTAATGATAGTTCATAGATTACTAATAGCAGGTCTGCTATCTCATATTTCAGTTCTTTCAACACCTTTGGATGTATACCATCTGGTCCAGGTGATTTGCTACTCTTCAGTTTATCTAATACTTGTAATACATCTTCCTGATGTATCGATATTTCCTTCAATTCTTCCGCATCTTTAAATACCACTTCAGTCATGGGTAACATCCCTACATCTTCCTCAGTAAAGACTGAAACAAAGAATTCATTCAATCTCTCCGCTATCGCCTTGTCGCCTCTTAGTGCTCCTTTAACCTCTTTATCATCTAATGGACCAGCTGACTCTCTCACAGGTTTTTTGCTACGAATGTACTTGAAAAAGTCTTTACTTCGCGTTTTTGCTTCTGCAGCAAGCTTCTTCTCAAATTCTCCCTTTGCTTGCCTTATTAATGCCTTGCATTTGACTTGCCAGTGCTTGTGCTGTTTCCAGGTTTCATCGTTTGTCTCTTTTTTCCATTTCTTGAAAGATGTTTTTTTGGCAACAACAGCCTCTCTGACCTCACCTTTAAACCATGCTGGCAGTTTTTTGGACTTCCTTCCACTTTTCTTAAAGCGTGGAATACAGCTGGTCTGTGCTTCCAAGATAGTATTTTTCAACAACAGCCAAGCCTGATGTACGTCTTTAACCTTTGCAACTGCTCCTTTTAGTTTTTTCTTAACTGTTTTCCTCATTTTATCATAGTCTCCCTTTCGAAAGTTAAAAGGTAGTACTGTGGATTTCCTTACTATCCCTCCTCCACTAATTAAATCAAAGGTGATCATGCTATGATCACTATTGCCAAGTGGCCCCAACACCCTTATCTCTTGCACTAGATCTGGTGTTCCACTAAGGACTAGGTCTAATATGACTTCCCCTCTGGTCAGTTCATGAACCAGCTGCTCCAAGAAGCAGTCATTTATTTCATCTAGGAACTTTATCTCCCTAGCATGTCCTGACGTGACACTGACCCAGTCGATACCGGGGTTAGTTTAAATCACCCATTATTATTACTGCGCTGTAACTTTTGTTAGCTTCCTTGATTTCTTTGAGCATTTCATCATCCATTTGGTCATTCTGGCCAGGCGCTCGATAGTACACCCCCACTGCCATTGCCTTCCCCCTTTTACATGGAATTTCAATCCATATAGATTCTACAGCAGATTTTGTTTTCTGCAAAAATTTAATCCTTTCTGATTCAATGCCCTCTCTAACATAGAGAGCAACCCCTCCACCAATTTGATCAGCTCTATCATTATGATATAGTTTGTACCCAGGTATCACAGTGTCCCACTTGTTGTCCTCCTTCCACCATGTCTCTGATATTCCAATCATATCTAACCTTTCATTTAGTGCTATATATTCTAACTCTCCCATCTTATTTTTTAGACTTCTAGCATTTTCATACAAGCATTTTAGTTTTCCTAAGGGCCATCAAAGAAACACCCAGAACAGGAGCAAGGGATAAATAAATGACCATACACAATCAGTTAAATAAATAAATAAATAATAAATAATCTGCACCCCCCCCCCCCGACCAAATTAGGAATAAGACCCCAACTCAAAACCCTTTAGCCCTCTTTTCAAAATGTCCCATAATCAAAACCCCCGACAAACCACCCCCCCATAGACAGACCAATACTTTGCCCATTGACTGTCTTGCACAGCCCCATTTGTAGATCATGGCAGGCATTAAGATCCCTGTGGCCACAAAATCGCGACAAGCCAGAAACTGAAAGCAATACCGCAACATAGATAGCAGGAGATAGTGGCGAACAAACAGCCAAAAAAACAAAAAATGCCCCCCCCCCCGACATCAAGGAAGACAGGCAAAATCATGGTGGCACCAGCCAAGCTCCCCTGTCCCCTAGGTGCATGGCAAAAAGTGCACGGCAAAAGGAACCGAGAAGCCACAATGAAAACAAAACCAAAACAACATGCCTCCCTATGGCCTTAAAAACGCAGAACCGGAGCCCACCCCATACCTCCACCACAGTGAAAGAGGCACCACACTCGTAAATTCAATCCAAAGGATCCCAGAAAGACAAAAAAAAATGACCAGTACAACCGCCGCTGTTGTCAGCCTCTAACTTTGCCTCCCATCAAGGCCAGCCATAGACTACGAAGCTTGGTAAACCAAAAGTGAGCTTGCTCAGCAATACAATCCCCTCCTCTCCATCCAAGTCCCTCTCCTCTGAAGTCCCAAACCCTCTTATACCCCCCTTTGAATGGGATGGTGTGGCTCAACCATGTTACTGGCCCACTCCCAATTCACTTGGGAAGGGGGAGTTGGGCTGAAGAAGCTATGGGAGTTCCAGAAAACTGATCTTCTAAATGATACAATGGTGTTAAAATATACTTCAAGGCCTTTTAGAAGTATGCTGGAGTTATTTTCAGCAAATTTGCATTCAGCTTGCAGCAACACAAATACAATAACTGGAATTTTAGAAACAAAGGGGTCCATTTTCAAAGCATAATATACATTTGAAGGAAATTGGTAAATTCATCTGGGGCATGTCAGTAGCTTTCCAGTGCAGAGCAGAGGCGGCGACAAGTGCTAACCAGGCAGCAGAGATATTGCATGCTGCTCGGTTAGCAATCTGAGCCTTAAAGATAGGCGAGGAAAACTCTGGCCTACTTTTAAAGCACAGGAGCTAACTGGGCAGCATGCAATATCGCTGCTACCCAGTTGGCTACTGTGGCTTCTGGTGTCAGCGGAGATCTCGGATATTCAATGCCAGGGCCATATATAACCCCAGCATTGAATATCTGGGGTTAAGGGTCAGTTGGTAGGGCTATGGGCTATATCAACTGACTCACCTTTGTAAACCTGTTTATTCACACTTTCAAAAAAACATAACAGATTAGTAAGACAAGATCTTCCTTGTCTAAAGCCATGTTGGCTGTCTCCCATTAGGCCATGACTATCTACATGCTGAGTAATTTTATTCTTTATGATGGTTTCTACCATTTTTCCCGGTACTGACGTGAGGCTCACCGGATCACCCCTGGAACCCATTTTAAAAATTGGTGTTACATTGGTGATCCTCCAGTCTTCAGGTATTAGAGATGATTTTAATGATAGTTCACAGATTACTAATAGCAGGTCTGCAATCTCATATTTCAGTTCTTTCAACACCCTTGGATGTATACCATCCGGCCCAGGTGATTTGCTACTCTTCAGTTTATCTAATAGTTGTAATACATCTTCCCGATATATCGATATTTCCTTCAATTCTTCTGCACCTTTAAATATCACTTCAGTCAGCGGTAACATCCCTACATCTTCCTCAGTAAAGACCAAAGCAAAGAATTCATTCAGTCTCTCCGCTATCGCCTTGTCGCCTCTTAGTGCCCCTTTAACTCCTCTATCATCTAATGGACCAACTGACTCTCTCACAGGTTTTTTGCTACGAATGTACTTGAAAAAATCTTTATTTCATGTTTTTACTTCAGCAGCAAGCTTCTTCTCAAATTCTCCCTTTGTCTGCTTTATCAATGCCTTGCATTTGACCTGCCAGTGCTTGTGCTGTTTCCAGGTTTCGTCATTTGGCTCTTTTTTCCATTTCCTGGCAACAACAGCCTCTCTGACCTCACCTTTAAACCATGCTGGCAGTTTTTTGGACTTCCTTCCACTTTTCTTAAAGCGTGGAATACAGCCGGTTTGGGCTTCCAAGATAGTATTTTTCAACAACACCCAAGCTTGATGTAAGCCTTTAACCTTTGCAACTGCTCTTTTTAGTTTTTTCTTAACTATTTTCCTCATTTTATCATAGTCTCCCTTTTGAAAGTTAAAAGGTAGTACTGTGGATTTCCTTACTATCCCTCCTCCACTAATTAAATCAAAGGCGATCATGCTATGATCACTATTGCCAAGTGGTCCAAACACCCTTATCTCTTGTACTAGATCTGGTGTTCCACTAAGGACTAGGTCTAATATGGCTTCCCCTCTGGTCGGTTCATGAACCAGCTGCTCCAAGAAGCAGTCATTTACGTCATCTAGGAACTTTATCTCCCTAGCATGTCCTGCCGTGACACTGACCCAGTCGATACCAGGGTAATTGAAATCACCCATTATTATTACCGCGCTGTAACTTTTGTTAGCTTTTAGAGACTGTATTTTATTCATATTAATTTGGCTATTGGTAGACATAGGTAATTTGGGATCTTTAAGCTCTGTCTGTTCCATACTCGAGGGCATTTGGGCTACTTTACTCTTTTTTGGAACCTCTCTGCTTTTGGTGGTATCCTTCAAGGTACATTCTTCCGAACATACTGAAGAAAGGTGATTCGACTGACTGCAGAAATTATCACACAATCGCTCTGATCCCACATGCCAGTAAGATTCTGCTCAAGAACATTTAGTAGAGAGTACAACCATACTTGGAACGAGGATTGCCTGAAGTGCAAGCAGGGTTCTGGAAAGGGCGAGGAATGTGAGACATCATTGCGAATGTGAGATGGATCATTGAAAAAACAAAAGAATACCAAAAAGATATCTATATATTTTATTGACTACAGCAAGGCCTTTAGCTGTGTAAACAATGAGAAACTCTTGGCCACATTAAGAAGCTTGATCGTTCTCTTGCACAACCTTTACATTGATGAAGAAACATAGAAACATGATGACAGAAAAAGACCACAAGGCCCATCTAGTCTGTCCTTCCATAACAACAACTACAACAGTCCACTTTCTACCTTTAGAGATCCTCTGTGTTGGTCCCATGCTTTTTTGAATTCAGTTACTGTCCTCATCTCTACCACCTCCACTGGGAGACTATTCCACGGATCCACTACTCTTTCTGTAAAGAAATATTTCCGCATATCACTCCTGAATCTATCTCCCTTCACCCTCATCCCATGTCCCCTCGTCGCAGAACTTGCTTTCAATTGAAAGAGGCTCTCTCCCTGAACATTTATGCCACGGAGGTATTTAAACATCTCAATCATATCACCTCTATCCTGCCTTTCCTCTAAGGTGTACATATTAAGATCCTTAAGTCTGTCCTCATATGCTTTATAATGAAGCCCATTAATCATTTTAGTAGCAACCCTCTGCACCGACTCCATCCTGTTTCACATCCTTTTGAAGGTGCGGTCTCCAGAATTGCACACCATACTCCAAATGAGGTCGCACCAAAGACTTATACAGAGGCATTATCACCTCCTTTTTTCTGCTAGCCATTCCTCTCCGTATGCACCCAAGCATCCTTCTAGCTTTTGCCGTCGCCTTTTCTACCTGTTTAGCTACTTTAAGATCATCAGGCACAACCACGCCTAGGTCCCGCTCTTCTTTAGTGGACAAAAGTACTTCACCTCCTATACTGTATTGCTCCCTTGGATTGCTACAGCCCAAATGCATGACCTTACATTTTTTAACATTAAATCCCAGCTGCCAAATTCTAGACCATTCTTCAAGCTTAGCTAGATCCCTCCTCATGTTATCTATACCTTCCTGGGTGTCTACTCTATTACAGATTTTGGTATCATCCGCAAAGAGGCAAACCTTACCCGACAGCCCTTCCGCTATATCACTAACAAAGATGTTAAAAAGAATCGGACCAAGGACAGATCCCTGGGGCACACCACTGGTAACATCCTTCTCCTCAGAGTGAGCTCCATTTACTTGTACTCTTTGTCGCCTCCCACCCAACCAATTTCTAACCCAAGCAGTAACTTTAGGGTCCATCCCTAGGATGCTCAGTTTGTTTATAAGTCGCCTGTGAGGAACAGTGTCAAAGGCTTTACTGAAATCTAAATACACCACATCTAGAGCTCTCCCTCGGTCCAACTCCCTGGTCACCCAGTCAAAGAAATCGATCAGATTTGTCTGACAAGACCTGCCTCTGGTGAATCCATGCTGCCTCGGATCCTGTAATCCGCCGGACTCCAGAAACCTCACTATTTTCTCTTTCAACAGCGTTTCCAATAATTTACTCACCACCGAAGTTAAACTAACCGGCCTGTAGTTTTCAACCACATCCTTACTTCTGCTTTTGTGTAAAGGCACCACATGAGCCTCTCTCCAGTCCTTTGGCACCACTCCCGACTCCAACGAGGCATTGAAAAGGTCAGTCAGTGGAGTTGCTAGAATGTCCCCAAGTTCCCTCAGTATTCTAGGGTGTATCCCATCCGGTCCCATCGCTTTGTCTACTTTAAGTTGAGCTAGTTTCTCACGAACACATTCTTCTGAAAATTGTTCAAGATGTCCCTCGCTTCTGTTCTTATTTGTGGGTGTTTTCTGAGGTCCTGCTCCTGGTTCTTCATCTGTGAACACAGAACAAAAATATTTGTTAAGCAATTCCGCTTTATCCTTATCAGCTTCTACATAGAAGCAACAGTTTGTACGGAAGGAGAAACAGAATGGTTTAAAAAGAGCAAAGGTGTACAACAAGGCTGCATACTTTCCCCCTACCAGTTTAATTTATATGCAAACCAAATCATCAGAGAAGCCGGACTGTATGAAGACAACCGAGGTGTGAAGATTGGTGGAAGACTCATCAACAACCTTCGCTATTCTGATGATACCACAGTACTGACTGAAAGTGAAGACGATCTGACACATTTGCTTCTCAAGATCAAGGAACATAGGGCCCAATATTCTAAAGTTGTTTACATGATTAGTGCCACTGAATATCCCAAACTAATGCCACTATATGCCCAATGCTAACCACTTAGCATTGGGATGTGTCGTAGGTGTTCTGGGGTGTGTTGAGGCAGCAATAGTTGCTAACCAGGTAGCAGCAATATTGTAACACTACCCAGTCAGTGACCTGTGGTTAAAACTAGGTGAAGCAAAATCTGACCTAGTTATACCTATGGGAGCTAACCAGGTACCAGTGCAATATCGCTGTTACCTGGTTAGCTTCTGTGGTATCAAAGGCTGTGCAGTGCCCCCAGATATTCTATGCTGGGGCCGCATATGACCCCAGCATTGAAAATCCAGGGTTAGATGTCAGCGGCAACAACTATGCGCCACTGTGATGCATAGCCATCCCAATTGAATATAGGGCCCATAGTCTTAAAATAGGCCTGCGCCTTACCATAAAGAAGACAGATGGGGAGTGTGCTGTTCTAGTTGTGGAGACTTGCTGTGTTGGTGTTGAAGGAGCTTCTGTGTTACACTGGCAGTGAGAGGCTGCTTTGGACAGGGCTATGCTACCTATTACATCATCTAAGGGAGCCCCAGGATGCTTTAATAGCTCACAGCTTTTCTGAGGAATGGGATTGTGTGTTGCTCTGGTTGTGGAGACCTGTTGTGTTGGTGTTGATGGAGCTTCTGTGTTACACTGGCGGTGAGATGCTGCTTTGGATGGGGCTACCTTACCTGTGACATCATCTAAGAGTACCCTAGGATGTTATTTAATGGCTCACAGCTTTTCTGAGGACCGGGAGTGTGCTGTTCTGGTTGCAGAGACATGCTGTGTAGGCATTGAAGGAGATTCTATGTTACAATGGCGGTGGGAAGCTGCTTTAGATGGAGCTGCTCTTCCTGTGACATCATCTAAGGGCACCCCAGGATGCTATTTAACAGCTCACAGCTTTTCAGCAGCTGAATGCCCAAAGGGATACGTCACCAAAGGGACACACCCCTTTGCACCCCTTCAAGGCCATTTCAGGGCCTGTGGCCCTGCTCTAGCTGCAGGAGATGCCCCATGATGGGGTAAAGAGGAAAATCTAAATGATGAGAAAGATGTTGAGTGTGACGTTATCATCCATGCCTAAGGCACTATCTGGCCCTGTGGATCAACACATGCATATCATGACAGAGTTTAAAGCTGCATTGGAAGTAAATACTTTGGACTATTCCTCATCAATCCCATCTGGGTCTTCTCTTAGGCCCACAGTCAGGACTTCTCCTCCTAATCCTGGTCCACTGCAGGCGGTAATGAATGAGTGTCTTGCTGCTCCCCTAATAGACCCTGGTGCGGTTGGGGTATAGACTTCGCCGGGTGGCTTACCGCAGGCTCTTCTTATAGCTTCATCTGAGGATTTAAGTGCAGTTAAGTGCCCTGCTATCTCCTCTGCAATTGTTGAAGAGCCCGCTGCTGAGATTATGTTGATGGACATCTGGAAGGAGGGATCTAAAACTGATTTATTGTTGCAGGACTTCGGTAAAGTCAGGTTGTGGATGAGAAACTTGCCTTAACTACTCAGTGACTTGACAGTCTGGAGAGCCAAGTTGGATTTCTCCAGGTCACTGGGATACTGGGTTTAATAGATTCTTTTGTTTTATATAAGCCTATAGAAATATTGGAAAATGCTTTTTGCATGAAAAATCTTAGTTTGCTAAATTTTCCCTTAACTCGGCTACTTTAATTTTGTTTTATATTGTAATGATATATTGCTGTTTACTGAGTCTGAGCCTGATTTCCCATTTGTATTATCTTCCTGTTCATCCTGGGGCTTTGAGTGGTGGGGGGATGCAAATAGAGGAGACATCAGAAATTGATTTGACTAATTTCTTGGAAACTACTGATGATGTGATTATCTCACATGCTACCTTGGTGGTCATTCTGGCCTAAAAGACAGACAAGATTTCTTTTCTGAAAACTTATTTCTGTTAATGAGATTCTCCCTTTTGCGGTCAAAAGATTACTGCCTTTCCAGATGTATCACATTACACTCATCTGCGTAGGAAGTCCTTCCTGCAGCCGAAGCCTAGAGTTCTGGCTTTAGGGGGGACTTTCTTCCTTTGTCTTCCTTGCAAATGTTTGATTTCTATTGATGGAATTAAATATGTTTATACTTATCCATTACGATTGGAGAACTTCCTATCTAACAAGTAGAGCTTGGCTTGCATCTGATTTTTGCTTTTTGTTTTGATATTTCCTCTACTTTTTTTATTAGGAGAGGTTTCTCCTAACTATTGAATTGTTTGTTTCTGGCTCCGTGTCCATAGCAGCATGCTCCCATACCGTAGACTATGCTGCAGGTTCTGTTTTGTATAGTATGTTTTTCTTCTTTGTATGATTCTGGATTATTTCCTCAATGATCCTGTAATTTTTCTTTTATTGTTATGTTGTATTAATGTCAAAAACTGAATTAAAAAAAAAAAGAAGAAGACAAGACCCTGACAACTGGCAATATCAGTAAGATAATCATTAATGGAGAAGAAATTGGAATAGTGGACAACTCAAACCTGCTTGAATCAATAATCAGTAAAGAAATGACAAGCAGTCAAGAAATCTGACAAAGCATTGTTTGTGGCAGAATGGCTACAAAGGACCTAGATAAGATTCTCAAGAGCAGAAATATCTCTCATAGAAACATAGAAACATGTCAGCAGAAAAAGACCATATGGCCTCTCTAGTGTGCCCTCTCTCCATACAATGATTCAACTTGTCCAAGCCATAGTATTTTCAATAACGTCATATGAATGCAAAAGTTGGACAGTGAAAAAGATAGACAGGAAAAAAATCAATGTCTTTGAATTAAGGCAACAAATACTGTGTATATCATGGACTGTCCAAAGAACAAACCAGTGAGTACTAGAGGAGATAAAACCTAAGCTTTCCTTAGAAGCTCAGATGACTTCATCTTCATATTTTGGACAAATCATGAGAAGAGAGAGATCATTAAAGAAAGACATCATGGTTGGCAAGGTTGAAAGTCAATGCAAAAGGGGAAGGCCAGCAATGAGAAGGATCAATACAATGACAACAGCCATGGATGTTACTATATCAGCAATGAGCCACCTGACTGAAAACTGAACAATATTCAGAAGGTCGCCATGAGTTGAAGCCAACTTGACGGCACTTAACAACAACAACAGCTTCCAAGAGTTGTTTCCTTCACTTGGTCAGCCAATATAGTTATTCTAAAAAATGGTCTCATCTACAACTTGTTTATTAACCTTTATTTCAGCAAATATAGGCACTCATGTCACCCTTCCAACATAAAACTCAGAACACTGTGGTGGCAGCTCTATTCAAAATTATAATTGGTCAACAATTTTTTTAAAGTTGTCTGCTTCAGAGAAAGATTCTGCCAATTCTTATGGATTTTGATGCACTGAATTAAAAAATGGAACTTAAATCTGCTGATTGGTTACTGTTTCCAAGATATCTAAGCTTTTCATTTTTGCACATATATATAGCATGTTGGTAGTAGAGTTTAAATCACAAATTATTACAAACCTAGGTCTTTTCATGTTTTTATGGTTTCCATATATATGACCTTGATAATATTTCACCTGCTGTCTTTCTTTAAAAGTTTAAAAATCAGCCAAAGGGTTATTTAAATACAGTTTATTTAAAAGTCGGTATGAAACAGAAAGCAAAAAATGACTATGTATGCATTAGTATTCATTTCACACCTTATTCATTGTCTACTCGGTATTTTTAGGCTTATCTCTTGTATTCTGTAAATATGGTATCTCTTGTCACTGTCCAGCAATAGTTAATTTGCCTTGATATCTTTTCTCCAACGCTGCAATGTCCTGATGAAATCGCTTGCCATGCTCATTGCTCACTGCTCTGCATTTCGATGGAAGAAATCAAGATGAGAATGACATGTTGCAGCCAAGACTTTGGTATGCATTGAGGAGTTTTCCCACCTACTCCCTGTAGTTGTCTGCCTTGTTGTTTCTGAGTAAACGTGTTGCCACTAACTAGAAAGCTTTCTATGCCATTCTTTCTTTCTCATGTAGTGCACGGTTAAATGCATCATCTTGAAGAAGTTCACTAATCTGAGGACCAAGAAAGACACCTTCCTTTATCTTAGCTTCACTTAGTCTTGGAAGTTTCCCGCTGAGATACTTGAAAGTTGCTTTTGTTTTGTCCATGACCTTAACAAAATTTTTCAATAGACACAGCTTAATGTGTAAGAGTGATAACAAAATCTTCCTTGATTCAACAAGTGTTGGATACTGCACACTTTTCTTTCCAGGCTCCATTGACTCTCTTGATGTAGTGGGAGTCTTCCATTCTCAGAGAAAACAGCAGAACTTTGTGTATCCGGTCTGCAGATCAAGCAACAGAACAGCGACTTTCAAATCACCACAAAGCAACCACTGATGTTGGTCATAGTTTATGCATCTCACCAGCTGTTTTATATTGTCATAGGTTTCCTTTATATAGACTGCGTGACCAACTGGAATTGATGGCAAAACATTGCCATTTTGCTGCAAAACAGCTTTAAGACTCATCTTCGATGAATCAATGAACAGTCTCCACTCATCTGTATGATGAATGATGTTGAGGGCTACCATTAGACCATTGATATTGTTGCAAGCTACAAGATCACCTTCTATGAAGAAGAATGTAACAAGATCCTTTTGACGTTCATGGAACATGGAAGCCATAACATCACTTAACAGGAGATTCCACTTCTGCAGTCTGGAGCCCAACAGCTCTGCTTTACTCATAGGTAGTTTCAAATCCCTGATAAGGTCATTCAGTTCACTTTGTGTTATGAGGTGTAGTTCAGAGGAGGAGGGGAGAAAATCTTGTTCATGTGATATTGATGGTTCAGAAACAGAAGTTTCATCTCCTTCTTTTTCCTCATCTGATTCAAGTGAGAATGATCCTGGAGCATCAGGGACTAGTGGTCCATCTCCGTGGGGTACTGGGCATATAGTTTATGGAATACTTGGATACTGCACAGTCAAATTTTTCTTCTTCAACAAACCTTTCCCAACAGGAGGTCCCATGCAGAAGTAACAATTGCTAATATGATCTGTCAGCTCTCTCCAAATAATTGGCACAGCAAAAGGCATGGATTTCCTTCTTCTATTCAACCACCAGCAAAAAGTGTTGCAGTATATGTGAGGGGTCCAGCTCTTATCCTGATCTCCAGTTTTGCTACCAAAGTAAAGGTGGTAGGTTTTATAAATCAAAGCAGGGAGAAGCTAGCCCAGGACTGCCTGCTAACGTCAGGAGACGCTGAGTGGGAATTGCTGTCAGTTGTATACCTGGCTGGAACAGAGCCCCTCTCTCCTGCTGCGATTGAGGATAAGAGCCAGTAAGTACCAGGGGTTGGTGGAGAAGCTATCCCAGGACTGCCTGCTAACGTCAGGAGACGCTGAGTGGGAATTGCTATCAGCTGCAAAGCTGGCTGGAACAGAGCTCCTCTCTCCTGCTGCGATTGAGGATAAGAGCCAACTGGTACTGTGGGACGCGACCGTGGTGCGTGTCTGAAGGGGCCTGGCTCAAGGGGCAGGTTAGGCCCCTTGTGAGCCCCTTAGGAGCACCTGGGAGCTTCTGGGAAGTTTCTTTGCTTCCTGTGTCTTGAATGGGTAAGCAAAAAGCTAAGAACAAGGGCCCAGTGGAGGGTCAGGTGGTGAAGGGTCCTATGGATACCCACCTGATTAGTGCTGCTGCTTTACGAAACCAGTCCCTCAGGACACAGGAGCAAGGTTAGTCCCAGAGGCTTCATTAAGTTCGGGGGATCGTACCTCTCCCCCCCCAACCTAACTTTGATGACAAAATGCCCTCTTCCAATGCCTCCTTTGCTGGAGATGGTAGTTTGTTTTCCGTCTCCACCCCTTTCTCCGATGGAGCTTCTTGTAAGCGGACTGATTTGACTGGAGCTGAGCTTGTATACCCTTCGGGTGTCTCTTTACCATCTTCTGATTCGCTGCCAGTTTTTTCTAGTTCTGCTAATTCTAATATTTCTTTGAAAGATGTTTTTGATGCTAACATTGGATTGAATGTGTTCTTTCGGGTACTCTCACTCAGCTGTGTAGTTTTTCCCATGACACTGCGAGTGTTCTTCGCGGTCATGGTCAGTCTCTCTCAGCTGTTAGTGAGAGGATTCGGAAGTTGGAGGGGTCTGCGGAGAGTGTACAGGTTGCGAATTCATCTTATATAAAATAGACCACTGCGCTTCAAAAGAGATTGGAAAGGTTAGAAAACCTATCTAGAGCAAATAATCTTAGAATTTTAAATTTTCCGATGGTACGCCTTCTCTCTCCATTAGTTATTTAAAAAATATGTCCATGATACTTTGTTATGTTCAACATTTGATGTGGCTAGTATTACTTCTATTTATTATCTATCCCAGGGGGGTAGTGAGATAGCTAAAGACGGAGAGGCTGATGAGCAGGTGAGCTTGGATCAACTAGACTTAACTCAATTTTTAGAAACCTTTCCAGATAAGAGGGCTACCCTATTGGTTGCCTTCTCTTCTGAGAGCGAAAAGGTTGCTATTATGAAATTATATTTTGCTAAGAAGGATGTTTCCTTTTGTGGGAGTCCTTTGATGATGTTTCCTGATGTTGCCAAGGTTACTCAGCTCAGACGGAAAGCTTTTTTGCAGCTAAAATCTAGGGTTCTTGCTTTGGGAGGTCAGTTTTATTTAAAAAGTCCTTGTAAATGCTTTGTTACTTATTTTGGTAATAGATATGTATTTACTGAAGTGTCACAGTTAGAACAGTTTTTTGTGGGTAAGAGCTCGCAATAAGATTATTATATTGTTTTGTTTTGAATGGTTTGGTTGGGAAGAAAATTGGGGTCTTGATGTTTGGTATTCTTAGCTAGCTGTCTCTCATTTAATGTGGCTTCTTGAGATTGTTCCTCTGAAAACATTTAAAACTGTAATTTTATTTTGTGTTTCATGTAAGGGAATGTTCTTTTCCAGTGTTTACTTTTATTGAATCATGACAAATTCAATAAAAAATATAATATAAATCAAAGCAATGATACTGCATTTTTGTGAAGCAAAAGTCACTTCACCATAAATGTAGCAGAAGTGATCTGTATTGTTCAAACAATTACTAGGCATTTCTCACTTTGGCTAAAAGTTAAAAATCAAACACTGAGAAGATTGGTCTACAGCCAAAATACTACTGACATGTCACGTTCATTAAAAAAAAAAATATTCTGCAGAGTGATGCAATTAAGCTGTTAGGATTGCATCATCTATGATTTCTAAGAATAACATGATGCAATTCATATTATGTATGTTTCAGATTGCATCATTCATAAATTGTTTTGCCTGAAAAGCAAGTACTGCACAAACAAAAACATAGATTTATCACAAATCTAGTCAAAGATGTGCATGTTTTTTAGTAATTTATGGTTTAAATTGAGATCCTTTCACATTATAACTCGCATATCCTTAGCACTTCCGATGTCAAGGTCGTAGGTACTGACCCAGTAGTATAAATTGAAAACTAAATCCAATAAACAATTTTAAGCATCATTTTTGTTCTCAGCAACCCAAACTTAGTAAAGTGTGACAATTTATTTCAGAAGCATTTTGGCTGTAGAGCAACCAGCACTCCACAAATATAACCATCATTCCCCTGATCAGCCTTCTCCATTTTCCATCCTTACCACTGACCTCTCCATATTCACCCATCATTCTGCTTCCACATCCACACTCAGCCTGTATCAGCCTAGTCATACTGAGGTCCATGAAGAACTCTGTGGAAGGCTACCACCTCCACCCTTATAGCTTGAGGAAATGCCAGGCCATGCCCCATAGCTCACAGCAGTGCTGCCCACTAGCCAATGCATTATTATATTATTTTAGCTCCAAGCAATGCCATTTCTCCTCACCTTCAGCTGATTCTGGGAGCAAGGCCACACCCCAACACCGATCCTCCATTTACGACCACAAACCCCACAAATCACCCTTCCTCTGATCCACACCTGTAACACAGATTGAGCAACCAAATTGAGCAACCAAAAATAGATTGATCAACCAAAAATAGAGCAGGCAGAAGGGAAGAAAGCACCATTTACCCCTACTGTCCCTTCTCTGCTAGTCTGCCCCTTCATAAAAACCTCCAGTCTACCAATCCTTTTGAATTTCCAAATTCCACCCACTATCTAATGCCTCCACCAACCAATCAGTAGTTCCATTGCCTCCCCACCCTCCTCCCATTTCACACTGGCCACTGCCCCATGTTGACTAATATATAACTGCACTGCTTCACACTAAATCTATAATTTTAACTTATAATAGGATGCAATTTTTTCTTCTGAAAACATGGAATTCCAACAAATTAGAAAAAATAACTCAATAAGTTGAGATCCTTTTAACTATCTAGAACTGCTGCTTCTAGAGCGGGAACAATTCAAAGAGATTCTCCTTGAGTAAAATACTGTTTTTCATGGAGAAGACCCTTTTGAAACTTGATTTTCCCTTTCTGCAAGGAAAAGTATGTATGCTGTCAAAAACAAGCACACTATTCTCCACAAGGAAAAGAAGAAATGTTGCAGAGAGGCCAGAATAGGTCCTGAGTAGGATCAACAAGACACTCATGGAGAATTTTTAACTTCCTGTGAGTACTTCTTGACAGTGTGTGTGCACATCAAAACTCTGTAGGTACTTCTGTATTGAAAACCCTTATTAGGAAACTGATTATTGAAGGAACCCTCCTCAGGTCTGCAGTACCTTCAGTCTCATTTTCGGTTGAATGCTATTATTCTGGTAGATGACATTTTGGGACCCTAACAGGGGTGAGGGACTTTTTAATACGATATACAATATCTTATATTTCACTCTTTTAAGATAGACGTGGACAATTACTTTTAGTACTTTCATCACATTCTAGGACAATGCCTATGTCAAGATGACAGCCATTTTTGGATGAGTCAGCACATTCATCCTATAACCTCGCTAGGCAAATCCCAGTCATCTGTGAAATCAAAGAGAGGATGGCTTTGTCCTACAAGAACACATTTGTAGTCACATGACTTGGGATCAGTACTCTCTTTAATTCACTCACAGACATTATTTTTTTGTAATTTTTCACAACATCTCGTTATCAGAGAAGGAGCGAGAGATCGGAAAGGAAAAAAAAAATGTACTGTAAATTAACTTCATTTCCTTTTACTATGATCAGAATGAACCATATCTTTATATGAATACGCTAGCTTCAAAATATTTATTTTATCTCATTATTATAATTTCATTTCCAATAAAGAGCCCAATATACATTATAAATATGAGTTTGATTCAATCTAAAGAAATATATAGGCTGGAGAATAGAGTGATAAAGTGAGGGCAAATAGCACGGAGTCTGCCTACTTTTTGGGATCCTGTCAGGTACTTATGACTTGGATTGACATTTGGGAAACATGATACTGGGCTTGATGGATCTTTGGTCTGATCCAGGATGGCAAGTCTGATGTTGTTTGTTTGATATTGCTTATTGTTCAGCCATTTTCATCTTAGCTTAGGGATATGCACAAGGCACAATTTTTCTGTTTGTTTTCTATTGTTTGGTGTTCTTTCCTGATTTTTGGATGTTTTTTCAATTAAATTTCACACATTCATTTTAATACAGTTTTTAATGTGTATTATAAGTTAATGCTAATCAGCTTAATGCACATTAATTTGTAGGTCCACACACATTAAATCGATTTAGTGTGCACTAAAGTTTTAAGGCTTACTAATGAACCAAATGCAGTCTCGGTTTATTGCTTTACAATTAGAAATGATTCCTAGGCTGCTTAACTTATTTATGAGCTACATATGTTTTAAAAGGCAAGACTGACTCCCAGTATAGTGAAATTAATCTTTTGAATTCATGATTCTTTGGATTCTGAAGCTGTTGATTTAAGATATCCCTCTATTCTCTCACTAAGCAGTGATCCCATTGATGAGTAGTGGAGGAGTAGACTAGTGGTTGGGGCAAGGTACTTCAGACCAGAAGGTTGGTGGTTCAAATCCCACTAGAGGACAGCAACCTTGGGGTTTCTAGTCCCACAGGTGCTCCTTGTGGTCTTGGGCAAGCCACTTAATCCTCCATAGCCCATGTTCCCTGTAAAATAGTTATCTCCAAGTTATAATACACCGTTCAATGCAATTTCAGTTTGTTCAATGTAAACCACACTGATGCAGAATAGCACAGTATATAAGAGAATGTAAATGAATAAATAAATGAGCAAGTCAGTCCACTGAGGCAAGATGGAATTATTCACTTCCAGTTTTACAAATATGCAAACCCATCTCATATACCTGACCTAGCAACTATATTAACTCAGAACTCCACAGTCCCCACCCTCTTACCCTTCCCGCTATTCTATCTCTCCTACATATAACTGCCTCCATTCATAACTAAATCATACAGTTATGAATATACTTAAACTTAGGACCCCATTTTCCATTACTACTGGGATAATTTTTACCTAAGCATCCTCACTGATATTTGCCATAGCTAGCATGTACATATATTGAATATAAATATTTATTTATTTTTTATTTATTTAAGTCGCTTATATACCGTGCTCTTTGGTATCAGTGTGGTTTACATAGAACAAAGAGGTATTTTACGGTGGAGGATAACACCGTAATTACATATAACAGGTAGCTCAACTTGGATAACAGTATTAACTAGTTACATTTGTAAGGATAACAGAAAGATATTTACATATATATACAATACATTGAGGGTGATTACATGTGGTCGTGTAGCTTTGTTGTGAGTGGGGGAGTTGGTGTACCTTCCTCTGGGTAGCATTTGAGGAAGAGATAGTGCTTCAATGCTCTCCTGAATTTAGTTAGGTCTGTGATTGCTCGTATATTGGGTGGTAGAGCGTTCCAGCATCTGGGTGCACAGAGACTGAAAGCCCTGTTTATGGTTGTTTGTGTACAATGGGTCATTGCTTTGGGGATTGCCAAGTGTTTATTGCAGTAAGTCGTCTGGCTCTATTTGGGGGGGGTAATGTGCGTGAGGTCAGCGAGAGAGGAGGGGGCAAGCCCGTTGATGGTCTTGAATGTTAGTAGCAAAATCTTGAAGGTGATTCTACTTAGATTGGGAGCCAGTGGAGACTTTTGAGGATGGGTGTTAGATGGTCTCTCCTTGAGGCACTATTTAGAACTCTGGCTGCAGCATTCATGACGAGTTGGAGCGGGCTCAGGGTGGATTGTGTAAGCCCTTGAAGGATTGCGTTGGCGTAGTCAAGATGCGGGATGGTTAGTGCCTGAAAGATTGTCCTGAAATCATCCGGTTGTAGTAGGGGGCGTAGATGTTTGAGTGTCTTGATCTTATGGTATGTTGATTTTACCATGTTGCCAATGTGTGTCTTCATATCCAGTCTTTGATCTAGTGTGACACCCAGGTAGCGGATTGAGGGTTTAGTTTGCAGTTTAATCTCTCCGATTTTTAGGCAGGCTGGGGGGGGGGGGGGAATTGGGGTTTCTGGAGATGAACAGCACTTCCGTCTCTCTGTGTTGTATTCAGAGATTCTGGTTTAGAAACCATTTTTCTACTGTGCTAAAACAGTTAGTTAGTGGTGTGAGGTCAATCTGGTTGATCTGGAATGGCATGTAAATGAGAACGTCGTCAGCATAAATCATGCATTCGACGTTGAATGATCGAATGAGGACACAAATCGGCTGCATATAGATGTTGAACATTAAGGCTGAAAGGGCGGAACCTTGAGGCACGCCTTGTTTCTGGTGGAACAGTTTGGAGGTGGAGGACTCCGTCTGCACATGTTGCCATCTATTGGATAGGTATGACTTACACCAGGTTAGTGCTAGGTCGCAGATGCCCTTCTCTTTGAGTCGCCTCAAGAGGGTTTCGTGGCATCCTGAGTCAAACGCTGCAGCTATATCCAGGAATATAAGGGCCACCCCATGATGGATGTTATCTATTGCGTTGAGTATAATGTTGAAGAGGGTGGTAAGTAGCTTCTCGACACCATGGGATTCTCTGAATCCGTGTTGACATGTGTTGTTGAATCTGATATAGGACTTCTTTTTTGATTATCTTTGCCAGCAGTGGAATGCTGGCAATTGGTCTATATGATTCTACTTTCTGGGGGTCTAGCTTGCTGTTCTTTAGCAGAGGTCTGATGGATGTGTGCTTGAGATTCAGGGGGAAAGAGCTTGATGTGAAAGATGTGTCAAAAAGTCTAGCTATGAATGAGCTAAATTCTGACCGTAGTTCCTTTATCCAGAAGGCAGGACAAGGGTCGGTCTGAGCGGTAGTGGTGTTGATTGTGGAGATGATGTCAATGATTTGCTCATTGGATGGGGTGGTGAATATTGCTAATGTTGATGTGTTTGACGGTTCCATGGTGAAAGAGGGCAGGTCAGTCTTGTCTGTCTGGCATAATTTTTATTGAAGGAAGTCAGCATAGTCTTGGGAGTCTATCTCAGGTTTTTGCTCAGGACCTGGCTCTTTTGTTAGGTTCCTGATGAGGTTAAATAGGTCATGTGGTTTTCGTAGAGAACGCATTAGGGTGTCTGTGTGTGTTTGTCTCATTTTCTCAGTTATTGCCTTGCGGTGTATTGACAGCTGGATGTTATAGGCTACCTGATTTTCCGTGGATCGTGATCGCCTCCATCGTCTTTAGAATTTTCTAAGTTTGAGGAGAGAGATCCGTAGTTCGTTGGAGTACCAGGGAACGGGCGCTTTTTTCCTTGGGGCTTTCTTGTGGACTGTGTGTAGTGCAATGGTACTAAGGCTGTCATTCCAATGGGAGACTAGCGTATCAGGGCTAGTTGCTGTCGTGCTAAGGAGAGGTTGTGAGATGTTCAGGATAGTTTCCTTGTTAAAAGGTTGGAATCTTCGTTGGGTATTATCGTGGGGTTTGACTTGTTTCCGGGGGGCTTTCTGGGCAAATTATCTAAGGGAATTTGAAATATAATTAGTTTATGATCGGACCATGGTACTGCGGTGTAGGTAGGTAGGGTTGGGTTGGTGGCGTCGTGGGAAGTTAGAGGGGCGAAGATCAGGTCCAGCATGTTTCACTTTGTGTGAGTTGGTTCATTGATTAGTTGCAGATAACCTAGATCCATGAGTGCATCATGGAGTGCTGATGCTTGGGAGTCATGTAGTGTTGGTAGATTGAAGTCTCCTAGTATCCAGTTTGGGGTGCGCAGGTTTGGGGAGTTGCAAGCTAGCTTGATTATCGTAGCTAGGTCATCAGGGGATGATGACAGGGCTCTCTATACTAGGTTGATGGAGCATTGATCATTCACTATGGGGTATGTTTACTAAACTGCGTTAGAGCAATTTGCGTTAGGAGCCGTGGTAGTGAAAGAAACCCCAAATAAGGACATGGGCGGTACATCGTCACCACTACCGCGCGTTAGAAAAATTAACGAGCGTTACCGGGCGCCGTGCCGAATTACTGCGCGTTAATCGTAAGAAGACGTACAGACACAAAGCACTGAAACAGAGCTGTAGCACAATGGTTACGGTACTGACCGCTGTTACAGGCGGCATGGGTTCGAGTCCCCAGTGTGCCTAACGCAGAAGGCTGTCCCAGGCATCACCCTGTACATTACAGAGGGAAACAGTCTGCTAGTGCCCAGTGGAGATGCCTGCACCTAGAACTGGGATGTCAGCATACACAGCAAGCAGATACATCAGTGACTGGGCCCCAAAAGGAAACCCATATTTATCACATGAGAGAAATACTCGATAGCACTATGGGGGTGCCTAGCCATGCTGTGGTCACTGCACAGTCAGGGTGAGAGTGATCTCTCAGCAGGATATACTGAGGTCACCTTGTCTGTGTAGGTGGTGGCTGGGCACTGCAATGTGCCTGTCACTGCCCTATGCCCTGTGCAGATGCACCCTGGCCAGGCCACCCTGTCCAGCCTATACCCATGGTACCTTGCTCCTCATTATGCACATTGGCAGCCCAATACTGGCAACATTGCTGGCAGTGTGGGCTGTGGAAGGTGTTTGCAGCCACCACACACTGGATAGACAGACAGCCACCCCCACACCTATGCCAGCATTGTGCTACTATAGAGGTGGTCAGCAGCCATACCCACCACACCAGTCCTGGGCATAGTACAGGCATGGATATGGTACACAAGACTGTTGGGGGGTCACTCCCCAGGGTGGTGAACACTGTCAGAGACCAGACCTGCAGCACACACGGCAGACATCAGAATGATTGTTATGGTGGAGCTCAATGAGCAAAATGTGCTTAACATAGGATTTGCTATCTGACAGTTATCATAGGAAACGTTTGATAGCTGTGTACCATATACCCAGGTGTAGGGTGGCATTGCTAAGGTATGCAACTGCTAGTGTTGGGAGATACAGGCAGGGCCCAATGTCTTGCCTCTCCAGGTGGCATTGGCCAATGGGGCCTGTGGGTGTGTGTGTGTCCCTGTTGGCTGCTGCTTTATGGCAGAGTTCCCCAACTCCAGTCCTGGTGTTCCAAACACTGTTCGGGTTTTCATGCTGTCCCTCATAAATATGCATGAGCTACATCTGCATACCATGGGGGTGGTGCATAGCTATGCAGCACAGGCATCTTTATTAGAGGCAGCATGAAACCGGAATGGTGTGGGGCCCTCCAGGACTGCATTTGCGGGACTCTGCTTTAGATAATGTGCCTGTTTCTGATGTCTGTGTTTGGTGTGGTAAAATATAGGCCATGCGTATGTTCTCTGCAATAAAGGAGTGTCTTTACTATCACTGTTTAGTGGTGGGTAAAACTATGGGGACTGGGTTGGCAGGAGCCCCAGCTGGGATTTGAACCTGTGACCCTCTGGTCTTACAAGCACTGGCTGTGTCTGTTGCACCACATTGTGGCCACAGAGACAGTGCAGTCCCTGGAGTTAGTTAAACCGGCCTGATGAGTCAGAAACCCTGCTCTGCAACAGGTTTACTGTGGCCTCATTTACCTTGTATGCAGACAAAGGTGCACATAAACCTCAGAAAGGACCTCAGAAAAGGGGCACACACCCATAACCAAGCTGGGCAACAATGATATCATTGGGAAACATTACACCACACGCCCAGGACAGCTCCATTACAATGTAATGCTCTTTGAAAGGGTCTGCGGAGCATAGACCCTTCCACACATCATTTCTTTTCATTTTGGTGCTTTCCAGGGAGTGTTGTTCCTTCTTGCCATTGCTATCACTGTTGCCCAGCTGAATTATGCTTTTTAAAATGTTTCTTGTGGTCATTTTTAACGTTTTATGTGAAATTTTGTTCTGTGCACATGTATCACACTGCTCACGTTTTGTGGGTTTCCAAGGTTTTTCTGTACATTGCTGACGGAAATGGTTTCTCTTCCCTTTAAATGCCTTTAACGACAGGTTTTCATTCGCGTTGGAATTGAGCTCTGAAATCCAGCACGTTAGTATTAGGGGAGCCTCTCCCCGCCCACTCTCTGCCCATTGACCCCTTCTCTCCGCCCACTCTCCACCTTCTGCGCTGTTTTAACGCGCCGCGGAGCTTTACGATCGTTAACTACGGTTAACGCGCGTAGTATGACGTTAACGGTCGTTAGCGCGTCGGTACGCGCATTATACGGCACTTACGATCGTTAACGTCGTATAACGCGCGTTAGTCACATTTACCGCACTTTAGTAAACATCCCCCTATGACTACAATGTCGAGGTTGGTTGTGTTGGTGCTGTTAGAGAGGTGGAACTTGAGGTCGCTTTTTGTGAGTATGAGAACTCCTCCGCCCCTTTTGTTGATTCTATGGCAACTATGTATTGTAAAGTTGGGGGGTAGAAGGTGGTTGATGAGGACTATGCCGTCGTTCGATAACCAGGTCTCTGTGATGAGGAGTATGTCTAGATTGTGGAAAGTTAGTAGGTTGGTGATGACAGGCCATTTATTGCGGATTGAATGCATGTTTATGAGGGCAGCTTTTAAGTCTTGGGGAAGTAGGCTATCCTTTTTTTACCCTTGTGGTGTGCTGGATTGCAATGTGTAGCAGGTGCTGATAGGTTGGTTGTGTGTCTTCTACTGGCTTGTGGGTGGGGTCTCTTGACCATCTCCTCCCACAACCGTGTAGAATAGGCATGTGTTTGTGGGAGTTAGTTAGGGCTAAGGAGCTGCTGATCAACTCCAAGAGAAGGTAGCTACAAATTATTATTTTAGTGGTATGAGCCATTTTGAGTTTGATCTGCTGTACGTATATAGGCAGGTGGGTATTGGGGATGGGCTACTGGTAACAGTAAAAGTGGTCAAAATAGCACAATTATAGCAGGTTACTGGTAGCAGTACAAGTGGTCAAAATAGCATAGATATAGCTGGCAACTGATAACAGTCAAAGTGGTCAAAATAGCACAGTTATAGCAGGTTACTGGTAGCAGTACAAGTGGTCAAAATAGCATAGATATAGCAGACAACTGGTAACAGTCAAAGTGGTCAAAATAGCACAGTTATAGCAGGTTACTGGTAGCAGTACAAGTGGTCAAAATAGCATAGATATAGCAGGCAACTGGTAACAGTCAAAGTGGTCAAAATAAGACAGTTATAGCAGGCTACTGGTAGCAGTACAAGTGGTCAAAGTAGCATAGATATAGCAGGCTACTGGTAATGGTCAAAGTGGTCAAAATAGCACAGTTATAGCAGGCTACTGGTAGCAGTACAAGTGGTCAAAATAGCATAGATATAGCAGGCTACTGGTAACAGTAGATAGTGGTCAGAGAAGCAGTGGTTATGGCAGGTTACGGATAACAGTAAAAGTAGTAAAAGTAGAAACAGTTCTAGAGTGCTACTGGTAATGGTCCGTTTAGGTGGTTTTTACTTGTTGTGGTTGTAAGGATGGATATGTTGATGGTGGGAGCGAGCTCAACCCTGAGGGAGCTCAAGCTGCTGGGAGGTTTGCAGAATATATGTGGATCCTCTGGAGTTTGCTCTGCCGTCTTGATGTGGGCAGCTGCCTAAGGGCTGTGCCAAAGGACCCTCTGGCGAGGCCCTCAGGCGGGGGCTCACCAGGCACGGGTGCGCCTCTGGCGCTCCTTTTTAAATCAGCGGTGGGCTGCCCCGATTGGGTAGCATGAGGCGGGATGGTGCTGCTGCGGGCTGTGCTGAGCAGCTCCTGTCCCTCCTGGGAGAGTGGTACAGAGAGGCTACGGTCCGGGTAAGGGCTCCTTTTTAAATCAGCGGTGGGCTGCCCCGATTGGGTAGCACGAGGCGGGACAGTGCTGCTGTTACCTGTAAACAGTTACCCAGCTGTTAATGTGTGACTCATTGTTCTAAGTTATAATGTAACTTTCCTGTTCTACGTTCAATGTAAACTGCCCTTGATCTTTGGAAGGGGTGGTATAGAAAAACTTCTAAATAAATAAATGAATAACATAAAAATAAAATTTCAAAATGGATTGGTATATGTCCCTTTTCCATTTGAAAATCTGACATCTCTGTGGTCTTTCTCTAATTTTATCTTTGACAAATGAATAAGAACATTTCTACAGTTGTTGTTGTTAAGTGCCGTCGAGTCGGAGTCTACTCATGGCGACCCTCTGGATAGCTATCCTAAATTGTGTTCAGTTTCAGTCAGGCGGCTCATTGTTGACAGACTGGTACCCATAGCTGCTGTTATTGTATCGATACATCTCATTGCTGGCCTTCCTCTTTTGCGTTGACCTTCTACCTTGCCAAGCATGATGTCTTTCTCTAATGATCTCTCTCTTCGCATGATGTGTCCAAAGTATGAAAGTCAAAGTCTTGTCATCTGAGCTTCTAAAGAAAGCTTAGGTTTGATCTCCTCTAGTACCGACTGGCTTGTTCTTCTGGCAGTCCATGGTATACACAGTATTCGCCGCCAGCACCATAATTCAAAGGCATCAATTTTCTTCCTGTCTGTCTTTTTCACTGTCCAGCTTTCACATCCATATGATGTTATTGAAAATATTTCTACAGTATCTCTGCTTTTTCTTCGTCATCCTCAAGGTTTTCCATTTTTTTCACCTCCCTGTCTTATAGTCCCACCTTTTCACTTCATTAACGTATCTAAAGCAATCTTGTCACTCTGCTCAGCTACCAAATATCTTTCATCTATTTCCTGACCTGACTATATTTTCCACTTCTGTTATCCTCTCAATATATTCCTCCTTGCCCTCTTCTCTCTGAAATCCAATGTATATATTGAGCTTGATTTTGGAGGACTAGCCTAAATGTCAGGGCAGCAGCCTAGAGCCAGGAAAATCAGGGTTCAAATCTTAGTGGCACTCCTTGTGACCTTGAGCGAGCCACTTAACTCTCCATTGCCCCAGGTACAAACAGGTTGTGAGTCCTTTGGAGACAGGGAAATGCATACTGTGCCTGAATGTTTATTTTATTTTGACTGTTTTTTTTATACCGCTTTTCACTATGGCAAAGCGGTGTACATTACAACAACTGATTTTACATAGAATAGTGGAACTTATTTACAGAACTAATTACTATATGCAATAAATATTACATAAAACAAAATAACATATATGTGAGGGATATCTGGATGGGGGAGCAATAGGGACAATAGGTTAGGTACATAATCAACGGCTGTTTCTTTGACACAGAGGGGGATGTAGCGAGGGGGAGAGGGTTATGTAATGGGACCAAAGTGTTTGTAGAACAGATGAGTTTTGAGAAGTTTCCTATATGTGGACAGTTTATTTGACAATTGGAGGGCGCCGGGCAGAGAGTTCCAAAGGGATGGTGCATACAGTTCAAATGCTCTGTTACAGGCATACTGGGCGCTTTTGTTTTTTTCATGTGGTATGCTCAACATGTTTATTGTGTTTTGTCTTTTTGTCCTGCGAGGATTGGTGGCATATAGTTGTGGTTGTAGATAGTGTGAGGATTGGTTGTGCAATATTTTGAAGGTCATGAGTAGGATCTTGTAGCGTATGCGGCTGTGTAGTGGCAAGGTCAGGAGTAGGATCTTGTAGCGTATGCGGCTGTGTAGTGGCAACTAATGGAGCTGTTTGAGGATAGGAGCTATATGCTCATACTTTGATGCCGCTTGAATTGTGCATGCTGCAATATTCAAGGCAGTGTTTAGTGGAAGCAGAGTGGATTTCAGCAGTCCTTGGTGGATTGAATTGCAATAGTCAAAGTGGAGTGTTATGATTACTTGGAAAGTTAAGCGGTAGATGGATGGGTCCAATAGAGGGCGGAGATGGCCGAGAGTTCTGATTTTGTAATATATTTGATTTGTTAAATTGCTTATGTGAGGCTTAAAGGTGAGTTGTTGGTCGAGTAATGCCCAGGTACCTGACCTTTGGTTGTACATTCACGTTTATGTCATTAAGGGTTATGGAGGTCGATGGTTGTAAACTGATATCTTTTGTTATGAAAAGTGTTTCAGTCTTCTTATAGTTTATTTTTAGGGAATTGTTAGTTAACTATAGGGAGATGTCTGTGAAGCAGTATTTTATTCCTTTATATGTTGGATTGCTGGTGGTGAATGGAGCATAGATCATTATATCATTGGCATAGATATGGAAGTGGATGTTAATGACTGAGCATAGTAGTTGCAGGTAGATGATAAATAGCAGGGGTGATAGGGAAGAGCCTTGTGGGACACCTTGGGTTTGCAGATAAGGAGTTAGCTACCATCATAACTTGCTTTTGACGATCACTGAGATATGAGTGGAACCAGTTCAGGAATTGTCTTAGAGTACGATGAATTGATGTCTGTGCAGAAGGATGCTGTGGTTGATGGTGCCAAAGGTAGCTGAGATGTTTAGAAAAATTAAGATGAAACCTTGGTTTGACTTCTGAGTTCCTTTTATTAGAATATTAAGCAGTGAGGTTAGTAGGGTTTCAACACCATGGTTTGTCCTGAAGCCGTGTTGCTAGGGGTCCAGAGGAGTGTGGATGTCAAGGTGTTCCTGGAGTTGCTGCTAAATGTTTTTATTATTATCTCAGTCAAGAATGGTAGGTTTGCTATATGTTGCAGGATCACTGGAATTCAGTTTTGTGTTCTTCATGGTGAGGTGTACGGAGGAAGATTTAAGCCGTTTAGGCATTATGCCTTGAGTGATGGAGAGCTGAGTGATTCTCAGTAGGGTTGGACTGAGCTCGTATTTGGATGCTTTAATCCAGCTCACTGGACATGCATCAAGTAGAGATGTGGTTGAAGTTAATGTGGTGATGGTGAATTCTATGTTCTCTCGGCTGATGGTACTAAAGGTGGACCAGAGTTGCAGTTGTTGGTGTTGGTTGGTGGTGGGATCTGTAATGGAGGCCGGTATGGGGAGCTATTTGTTTTTTAGTGACTTGCTAGGGCTTGAGGGTCAGGAAGGGTTTCCAAGGCAGCCGAGTTGGGGGGGGGGGGGTAGGATCTTTACAATCTTATAGAGCTGCTTTAGCCAATTGAGGGATTTATTTATTACTTTTGTGTGGAAGGATCTCTTGCAGCTGTCAGTTTCCTGGCAGTATTCCATTAGTAGTAACATTTAGGAGCTTTTATCCTCTGTTGACTTTGTCTTTCTTCATTTGCTTTCTGTCTTCCGTAGTTGTCTCTTGAGATTTTTGAGTTCTGTGGTGTACCATTTTGTCTTTTGTAGTCCTGTTGAAGGAACATTGGTTTGAGGTTCCAGCAGTTGCTTTTCCAATGAACTGATTCCAGTTCAGTACTAGGGCATAGATGTCAGAAGTAGTATCATCTGTGAAGGTTTTTTTGTTGAAGGGTTTGAAGTGCCTTTTTGCTTGATTCTGGTAGGCGTAGTTGGTTGTGGTGGAGCATGATAGTTGAAAATTGATAAACATGTGGTCAGACCATGGGATGGATGGTAGGGTTGGGGGGGGGGGGGGAGTGATGAGGTATGGATAGGTTTCAAGTTAACAAAAATGAGATCCAGAGTGTTTCCTTTTTTGTGAGTTGACATTCATACTATTTGGTAAAAGTCCATTGAAGACATGGAAAATCCCCTAAACCCAGCTAAACAGTCAATTGTACAGCCTACAACCTTTAACTGTTTAGTCCATGGTGGAACTTTATTGTTTGAGGAAAGCATCACCTCCACTTTATATTGATGTCCCATTGAACCTAGAGCACTGAACGGGGAAATAAAGCCTTATTTACCCTACACTTGGCATAGTTATTCTTTTCAGGGAGTTCTATACTACAAGGACCACAATCCTTTTGGTCCTTCAGCCTAAACACTCTCTGATACAAATTAAATGTCACCGGACACCCTTATTTTACTACGCCAGTAGGAGCGCAGGCCGACAGCACATGGGAAGTGGTATATTGGGTAGCTGTGTGGTTTTAGCTGATTTGGTAACACTGTGTCTGTTTCTGTGAGCCATGTTTCTGTGATGCAAAGGATATCAAGTTTATTGGATGTGATATAGTCATTGATTATTGGTATTTTATTTTGATAAGCACACATTTAGAGGCCTGGGCACTTCGGAGGTTGCTGTGTATAGCCAGGATGAGCAGAATGTTTACTGGTACATGGATTAGGTTGTTCAGGTTCCTTTGTCTTATGATGCGCTTAGTATAGTGGAGGTCATAGGGTATGAAAGAGAGGTTAAAAGTGGGTGTGAGAACCAAAGTCTCGGAGGTTAGACATAGTGCAAGAAATTCTAGTAGGCTGTATGTGGTAGCATAAATGGGGAGCATGTTTGTTACTGCTAGATAGTAGTATGCAGTGATTTAAGTAATTGTATGAGTCCTTCTGTTGCTGCTTTGGATGGTATTATCTGTCTGGTGGTCTCCATTAGAAGAGCAACCTTTTGTTACCTTCTGTTGTTGCTTTGGTCTGCGTTGACTGGCTGAGTAGCATCAGTAGTTAGTGATACCATGAGTGGTGATACCATGAGTATTGCCGTGATTTCGCTGATGCAGTAAACTATGGCAGTTTTATGGAGTTTGTCGGAGTCCTCCCCTACATTCCTCATCTTGTAACCTGCCTTCATCTTTTCCTGGAAAGGAATGAGCTAAATAGTAACAATAAATAAATAACACATTTAAATGGATGGTTTAAAGGTGAGGTCAGAGAGCCTGTTGTTGCCAAAAAACAATCTTTCAGAAAATGGAAAAAAGAGCCAAATGACGAAAACTGGAAACAGCACAAGCACTGGCAAGTTAAATGCAAGGCATTGATAAGGCAGGCAAAGAGAGAATTTGAGAAGAAGCTTGCAGTAGTAGCAAAAATGTGTAATAACGACCTTTTTCAAGTACAAAAAGCCTGTGAGAGAGTCAGTTGGACCACTGGATGACAGAGGGATAAAAAGGGCACTAAGAGGGGACAAGGCCATAGCAGAGAGACTGAATGAATTCTTTGCTTCAATCTTTACTGAGGAAGATGTAGGGATGTTATCCATGACTGAAGTGGTATTTAAAGGTGATACTGTAGAAGAATTGAAAGAAATATCGATACACCAGGAAGATGTATTACAACTATTTGATAAACTGAAGAGTAGAAAATCACCTGGACCGGCTGGTATACATCCAAGGGTGTTTGAAAGAACTGAAATATGAGATTACAGACCTGCTATTAGTAATATGTGAACTATCATTAAAATGATCTGTAATACCTGAAGACTGGAGGATGGTCAATGTAACGTCAATTTTTAAAAAGGTTTCTAGGGGTGATCTGGGAAACTACGGACCGGTGAGCCTGACATCAGTACCGGGAAAAATGGTAGAAACCATAATAAAGAACAAAATTACTGAACATGTAGATAGTCATGGCTTAATAGGAGACAGCCAACATGGCTTTAGACAAGGAAGATCTTGTCTTACTAATCTGTTATGTTTTTTTTAAAGGCATGAATAAACAGATAAAGGTGAGTCGGTTGATATAGTGTATCTGGACTTTCAGAAAGCCTTTGAGAAGGTCCCTCATCAGAGACTTCTGGCAAAACTAAAATGTCATGGGATAGGAGGTAGTATACTATTGAGGATCAGGAACTGGTTAAAAGATAGAAAGCAGAAGGTAGGGCTAAATAGCCAATTTTTCCAATGGAGAAAGGTGAATAGTGGAGTACCACAGGGAACTGTGCTGGCTCTGCTGCTTTTTGACATATTCATAAATGACCTGGAAAAGGGAATAACGAGTAAGGTTATCAAATTTGCAGATGACACAAAACTATTTAAAGTTGTTAAAACCCATGAGGACTGTGGAAAATTACAAGAAGATCTTGATAAATTGGAAGACTGGGCATCAAAATGGCAGATGAAATTTAATGCAGACAATGCAAAATTATTTATCTAGGAAAGAACAACCCAAACTATGGTTACATGATGCAGGGTTCCATATTAGGAACCACCACCCAGGAAAATGTTTTAGGCATCATTGTGGACAACATGTTAAAACCCTCCACCTAGTGTGCAGCGGCAGCCAAGAGAGCAAATAGAATGCTAGGTATCATAAGGAAAGGAATGGAAAATAAAACAAAGGATATTATAATGCCTCTGTATAAAACAAAGGATATTATAATGCCTCTGTATCGTTCCATGGTGCGACCACACCTTGAATATTGTGTGCAAGTTTGGTCGCCATATGTTAAAAAAAATATAGCATTATTAGAAAAGGTCCAGAGAAGAGCCACCAATATGGTAAAGGGGATGGAAGGATACTCCTATGAAGAGAGGCTAAAAAGGTTAGGGCTCTTCAACCTGGAAAAGAGACAGCTGAGGTGAGAAATTATAAAGGTCTATAAATTAATGAATGGAGTGGAATGGGTAAACGTAGATCAATTGTTTACGTCATCACAATATAGAATGACTAGGGGACATGCAATGAAGCTACAGAGTAACTATTTAAGACTAATAAGAGAAAATATTTTTTTACTCAACATGTAATCAAACTCTTGAATTTGTTACTGGAGGATATAGTAAAAGCTGTTAGTGTAGCTGGGTTTAAAAAAAGTTTGGACAAGTTCCTGGAGGAAAGATCCATAAACCATTATTAAAAGGGACCCAGGATATCACTGCTTGACCCAATTCAAGCATTGAGGAGCCTGTGTCTTTTGGGGAAACTGCTAGGTACTTATGACCTAGATTGGCCACTGTTGGAAACAGGATACTGGGCTTGATGGACCTTGGTCTTACCCAGTATGGCATATCTTAAGTTCTTATGTACAAGGAAATCATAAAATGAAGCTAAGACTCAGGGCCAAGAACTCCTGGCGCTGCTTCTGAGTAAATCTAGACAATTCAGGAAATATACGGATTTTAGAACCTAGAAACAACTTATTCATTGAGCGGAAATACAATTTAATCACAACATTGCAGTCAAATTCTAACTCAAAAGTAAGCACTATAATGGCTCTCTGCGTAACCACCTCCAGAGAGGACTACAAAAACTCTGTGAAGTTTAAACTTCCAGAGTCCCCCTGACCACCTGAAGCATTTAAGCCTCCCAGGGCCAGGTATTGGGCCCTAACAAGAGGGGGAAGAGAGCCAGAGTCCCTACCCAAGATCTCAGTCAGATAGTTTTTTACCATATCTATAGCAGATAAGAGACGTGATTTGGGAAAGCTCAGTAGGCGTAGATTGTTACGTCAGACCTGGTTTTCCAAGTACTCCATACGCCTGCCAAGAATATTCTGATCCTTAACCAGAGCTTCCTCCAAATTCTGCACAGTACTCACTCTGGACTCAAGCATATCAATACCATATTTATTTCTACGCGAAAATCAATAAAGATGTGAACTCAATTAAAGAGATTGTGTTGAAACAGGTAAGGTTTCCACTTTTGTGTTGCTTGATTAGAGCACAACCTTTGACCTAATTTATCACCAGCTTCTTTGGCTGAGATTAGAAGGACTGAATCTAGTGGATACAGTTTTTTAATGGTTCTATTCTTTCTATTTGATCACATGGTCCAAGTAGACTGGATTTTGGTTATCTTTGTCTCTGAACCAGTAGTTGGTGGAGTGTCTTAAGGTTCTGTCCTCTCTCCCATACTGTTTAATTTATTTATTTTTCCACTGCTGACATCCATCACACCCTTTCCCGTCCCCATTCTCCTTCTCCACTCATTGTACAGGGAAGATAGATGTGCAGGGAAGGTGCAGATCGGGGTGGCATTAGGGCGGGCAGTGGGCAGTTGCAGCCCCAGACGTAGAGGGCTGACAGCTTAGATGGGGAACTTATTCCACTTCTGAGGTGGAATAAGTTCCCTGATCAGGCAGAGGATAGTGACCCGGGGCATGGCAGTGGCAGGAGTTGGAGGAGAGCATTCCCAACAGTTCAACCCTGTCCTTGGGAGGCCAGATCAGGGGTCAGGCTGCCGGGAAAGCATTGCAGGAGCCGGCATCTGGGGAATCACAGCCTTACAATGGAGCCGCAGCTCCATTGTAAAGCCCAGACTGAGTTGGTCAGGCACGGCCTGAACATGCAGGACAGGCTGAATCGTGGTCCCGGCCTGCACATACAGGCCTGTTCGCGATTCCGATCCCACAGGGCTAGACATGCCCATGAAATTGGAATTGTAACTTCCTCTGTGCATCCAGATCTGGCCAGGCACACAAAGGGCCTGTACATCCAGATTGCAATTGGTCCTTATTGTTTAGGCACTTGATATTCTGCCCTTTACTGTGTGTATCAGAGCAGTTTAGAGATATATTCTAACAGGCACTTTTTATTCCCTTGTCCCCAAAGGGCTCACAATCTAAGGGGCTTGTTTACAAAGCCGCGGTAGTGGTTCGCGATCGCGATCGCAGCCGCGGCCCCATTGAAATCAATGGGGCCGCGGCTCCGATTACGATCGCAAACCGCTACCGCGGCTTTGTAAACAAGCCCCTAAGTGTACCTGAGGCAATGGAGGGTTAAGTGGTTTGCCCAAAGTCACAAGGAGTGGTCATGGGACAAGAGACCCCAGTCCTTCTGGCCTGAGGTTACTTGCCCCTATGTGGGAATTGAACCCCCTGGCACTCTGGCCTGAGATAACCTGTCCCAACCACTGAGCCACTCCTCCCTCCAATGTCATGGAATCTTTGCTTCTGCTTACCCTGATAATATTTAACTTCTTTGATTTTCTACTTGGAGGGGATGGATGCTAGCTTCAGGAATACCATGTAAGGCTTAATCCTGACAGGTCTAAAACCAGTTGGCTCTGTCATGGATCCTTTCAGCCCTTTTTTGTCCAAGGTAGTTATAGTACAATGCTCCCCCTCAATGACAGTGTCATAATACAAGGGATAACAATGGACATTCACCTCACTTTTAGGAAACATATTTCATTTCTTATTCAGTCCTTCTTTTTTTATTTGGGGAGGATACAAGTGACCAAATTTATCTTGAGCAATAAAAATGTTCAGGTCTTATTTCATTCTTTAATTTTGAACTGCCTAGATTATGATAATTCTTTTTTTCACTAAAATTGATGTATCCTTAATAAAAAGGCTCCAAATTATTCACAACGTTGAAGTGCAGGTAAAGATGATCATGTGACCTCACTATTATTGTTGTTGTTAAGTGCCATCAAGTTGGTGTCAATTCATGGTGACCCTCTGGATAGTTGACCTAACCTGTATTCATTCTTCAGCCATGCGGCTCATTGTTGATAGAGCGGCACCCATAACTGCTGTTATTGTATCGATCCATCTCATCGCCGACCTTCATTTTTTGCATTGACCTTTTACCTTGCCAACTATTATGTCTTTCTCTAATTATCTCTCTCTCTTCACATGATGTGTCCAAAATATAAAAGTCAAAGTCTTGCCATCTGAGCTTCTAAGGAAAACTTAGGTTTGATCTTCTCTAGTACTCACTAGTTTGTTCTTCGGGCAGTCCATGATATACACAGTATTTGTTGCCAGCACCTTAATTCATATTGCCAGCACCTTAATTCAAAGGCATCAATTTTCTTCCTGTCTATCTTTCTCACTGTCCAACTTTCACATTCATATGACGTTACTGAAAATACCATGGTGTGGACAAGTTGAATCTTTGTATGGAGAGAGACATCTCTGCTCTTGAGAATCTTGTCTAGGTCCTTCAAAGCCATTCTGCCAAGAGCAATGCGTTGTCGTATTTCTTGACTGCTTGTCCTTTCTTTGTTGATTGTTCATCCAAGTAGGTTAAAAGTTGTCAAATATTTCATTTCTTCTCCATCAGCGATGTACTTATTGATTTAGCCTGTTGTCAGGATCTTTGTCTTCTTTACATTAAGGTGCATGCCCATTTTAAGACTATACTGTATTCCTTGATCTTGAGAAGCAAACATTTCAGATTGTCTTCATTTTCAGCCAGTAAAGTGGTATCATCAGCATAGGTTGTTGAGTCTTCCACCAATCTTCATAACTCAGTTGTCTTCATACAGTCCTGCTTCTCTGATCATTTGTTCGGCATATAAATTAAAGAGATAGGGGGAAAATATGCAGCCTTATCGTACACCTTTGCTGATTTGAAACCATTCTGTTTCTCCTAGTTCCGTTCAAACTGTTACTTCTTGATCAATGTAAAGGTTGTGCAACAGAACTATCAGGTGTTCTGGTATACCCATGCTTCTTAATGTGGTTCAGAGTTTCTCATGGTTTACACAGTCAAAAGCCTTGTGGTATTCTTTTTTCTTTTCAAGGATACATCTCACATCCATGATGATGTCTCTTGTTCCTCGCCTGTTCGTGAACCCTGCTTACACTTCAGGCAGTTCTCATTCCATGTATGGTTGTAGTCTCTGTTTAATGATCTTGAGTAGAATCTTGCTGGCATGTGGAATAAGAGTGATTGTACGATAATTTCCACAGTCGGTCAGATCACCTTTCATCAGTATTGATATAAACACAGATCTTATCCAATCAGTTGGCCATGAATTTGTCTTCAAAATTTCCTTGCAGAGCCTTATAAGTATGGTAACAGCTTCAACCAATTGCTGTGATACTTGAATGGGAATGCCATCAATGCCCAGTGCTTTGTTCTTTGATAAGGCTTTCAATGCAGCTTCAACTTATTCTTTTATCAACACTGGTTCCTGATCATAAGATACATGTTGAAATGGCTGTTAGTCCACTTGATCTTTATGGTATAATGACTCTGTACATTCTTTACACCTTTTCTTGATCTTCTCAGCATCATTAGATATGGATCCTTGAGCATCTTGTAGCATTCCAATTCGAGGCTGAAATTTTTTATTTAACTATCATAGCTTTAGGAAAGCCAAACCTTGTTATTCTTCTAATTTTATTTATTTAACAGATTTCTATACCACCTTTAAGCCAAAGCAGTTTACAGGGAACAAACAGCCAACAAACTCGACGAGTTGCTGTTACATTGAACATAGGGTGTTACTAACTTGGAACTAATAAATGGGGTATTTACAATTGACTGTCTTAGTGACAATTCTTTTATATGATGCTATGTGATATCATTAGTGCCATAGTGTTCAATGAATAGATGTGTCTTTAATAGTTTCTTCAGGTCGTGAGTGGACTATGAGGCTCTTATATGTTCCAGTAGTGAATTCCAGATTGTTGGGGCAAACAGTGAGAAAGCTCTGTTGTTGGTTTGCTGTGTGCATCTTGTCTTGAGATGAGGGATGACTAATATGTTCTGATTCACTATTTTGCTTGCTCTTGTGGTCAGGGGCGGCCCAAGAGGGGTGCGGGGCCATGTGCGGAGACTCGGTGCGGGGCCTCATTTGCATAAGTGAACTTATTTGCATAAATATTTGAATAATGTTACCATACACTGACTTTTAGTAAACATGTCACTTTCTTCTGGTTTCTTCATGTTTTCTGCTAACTCTCCATCGTCTTCTGTCCATTGGTCCTTTCTTCTCTCTTCTAGTTTTTTTTCCATTCTCTCTCTCTACATCTGCTTTAACATACTAATCTTTCTCCTTTTGCTCTTTCCTCATTCCTTTTTCATCCACACAAATTTTACCCCTCCATCCTCAATCCCCACTTACTCTCCCAATACCCGGCCAATTGTAGATTTTTCATCCCTCCCACACAAAATATTTTTCCCCTCTCCATTTTACTCTCCCAGCCCCATCCCATCCCATTCTAATCCTCCCCCAACATCAGCTCCCTTCTAGTTCCAGTCTCACCCAGCATCCATTCCCTTCTAGTCCCTGCATCAGCCCATTTCCAGTCCTAGTCCCCCATCAGCCCATTTCCAGTCCTAGCTCCCCCATCCATTTCCAGTCCGAGTCCCTTCATCAGCTCATTTCCAATCCTAGCCCCCCATCAGCCCATTTCTAGTCATTTCCTAGCCCCACCAGCAGCCCATGTGAAATCCTAGCTCCCCTCCACTCAGCCCAATTCCAGTCCAAGCCCCCCCCATGAGCCTACTTCCAGTTCTAGCCCCTCCATGAGTCCATTTCAATTCAAACCCCCACCACAGCCCATTTCCAATCTTAGCTCCCCCAACAGTCCATTTCCAGTCCTAGCTCCCTTCCCTCACAGCCCATTTCCATTCCAAGCCCCCTCCCCATCAGCTATTTGCAGTTCAAGCCTCCCCTTCCACTCAGCCCATTTCCAGTCCTAGCAACCCCCCAACCCATTACCAGTCCTAGCCCCCCATCAACCCACTTCCAGTCCTAACCCCCATCACCCCATTTTCAGTTTAAGCCCCCCCTATAACCCATTACCAGTCCTAACCCTCCATCAGCCCACTTCCAGTCCTAACCCCATCAGCCCATTTCCAGTCAGCCCCCCCATAGCCCATTGCCAGTCCTAACCCCCCCATCAGCCCACAGCCCATTACCAGTCCTAACCCCATCAGTCCACCTCAAGTCCTAACCCTACCCCATCAGCCCATTTCCTGTCCTAGCCCCCCCCATAGCCCATTATCAGTCCTAACCCCCTCATAGCCCATTACCAGTCCTAACCCCCCATCACCCCATTTCCAGACAGCCCCCAGCAGCCCACAGCCCATTGCCAGTCTTAACCCCCCCCATAGCCCTTTACCCTTCCTCCCCCCCCCCCCACCAGCCCACAGCCCACCTCAGGTCAAGTCCTAACCCCCTCCATAGCCCATTACCAGTCATAACCCCCCCCCCCATCGGCTCATAGAAAATTAAAAAAAAAAAAAACTGGCTGCTGCCGCTGCCGCCGCGGCAGCAACAGAATGGAGTGTCCCGCGGGACCCCCTCTGCCCGGCTGAGCTCTTCCGGCCTGACTGAGCCCCTCTGCGCCTGCTTTCAGATATGCGAAGGGAGAGTGTCTCCCTCGCGTCTCTGTTAAGCCCGCAGGGGCAGATGGGAAATTTCCCATCAGCCCCTGCTTCCCATCAGCCCCTGCGGGCTTAACAGAGACGTGAGGGAGACATTCTCCCTTCGCTATCTGAAAGCCGGCGCAGAGGGGCTCAACAGGGTAGGGAGTGCTCAGCCAGGCAGAGGGAGCCCCGCGGGACACTCCATTCTGCCGCTGCGGCAGCCGCCACCTTTTTTTTTTTAAATTTAATTTTTTAAAAAGCAGAATGTTTTTTGCGCGGGGCCCCCTGAAACGCGGGGCCCTGTGCAAAAAACATTCTTGCTCAATGGATGGGCCGGCCCTGCTTGTGGTACTGTACTGATTAGGTTGTCATGGCAGAGGGCTGATAAATTATGTATGATTTTGTAGATGGTGGTTGCTACTTTGTATTTTATCCTTTGTGCTATTGGCAACCAATGTAAATTCTTCAGGGTGGGTGTAATATGTTGATGTCTTGCAGTGCCTATTAGAATTTTGGCTGCAGTATTTTGCACTAGTTGAAGTGGGTATAATGCTTGTTTTGGTAAGAGTATATTGCCGTAGTCAAGGTGGGGTGTTACTCGTATGATGGATTGGAACACTGTTCTATAGTCATTGTACTGAAGTAATGGTCGTAGATGTTGGAGCATTTTGTTTCAGGTATGCAGTATTGGCTGACCTATTAATGTGGGAACGCATATTAAGGTTACTGTCAAGGGATATTCCAAGGTATTTGACTTCTTTTTTTTATTTATATCTCGGCCTGTTGGAGAGTAAGCTTTGCAGGTGGATTGAAGGATGTGTCTCTTATGACGAGGAGCTCCCGTTTTACTGCTGTTGAGTATTAATTTTAGTCCTGCAAGGAATTCTGTGGTGGCTGTGAAGCAGTCTGAGATGGCTGAGAAGTCCAAGTTGAGTGTGTGGAAGGGCATGTAGAAAATAACATCATCAGCATACAGGTGGAAGTGCATGTTGAAGTTTCTTAGCAGGTTGCAGATGTGTTGAATGTATATGTTAAATAACAGTGCAGATAATGCTGATCCTTGTCTTAGGTTGAATCAGTGAGGTATGAGGTAAACCATTCTATTGTGTTCTTGTGGAGGCTTATGCTGCTGAGTCTTGTCAGTAGTGTGTTGTACGTGATGGAGTCAAATGCAGTAGTGATGTCCAGAAATATAATCACAACCTTGGTGTGGCTTATCAAGGTCTTTGATAAGGGTGTCAAATAGAGCGGTGAAGAATTTGTCTACACCATGTTGGGGGCAGAAGCCTTGTTGCTGGGGTTCTAGGGGAGCATAAGTGTCAACATAATTTTGGAGCTGATGCTGTACCATCTTTTCTATTATTTTAGTTAGGAAGGGGATTCTTGCATTAGGTCGATATGAGCTTGGGTCGGACTGATCCATTGATGATTTCTTTAGGGTGGGTCTTATTGATGCTTGTTTCAGGGCAGGGGGTAGGTATCCTTAAGATAGGGAGATGTGCACAATTTTTTATATGGTTGAGGTGAATGCAATTTGAAGTGTTTTTATCCAGGAAACTGGGCATTGGTCGAAAGGGGAGGTTGTGATATTGAGGCTTCTGATAATGTCTGAAATCTCTTGCCCTTGAAATCAGTCTGAAGGAATCCAAGGTTTGTATATGTGAGGGCTCGTCCTGTGTAGGTAGTGTGTGTTTTTGGAATGAGTTCTGTGCAAGATTGTCTGTTAGATAGGAAGTCTGCCATGGTCTGTGTTTCCAGTTGCGAGCTTGGTCCTGTTGAGAATGATGATGCAGGGTCTTTGGTGAGTGAGGACACAATGGAGAATAATTCTCTGGGTTTGTTGAGAGATTTCATGATGATGCTGGAGAAGTATTCTTTTCTACAGGAGTTGGTAAGGTTGAAGTATTCATTATGTTTAGTGATGAACTGATTCTTGATGGAATTATCCAGAGTTTGTTTTTGTTTTCTTTCAATATGTCTTAGTTGGTGTCTGAGGACTCTCAGTTTGGGAGAGAACCAGGGTGGTTGTGCATATTTGGGGTTGGGGGGTGAAGGCACGTCGTAGTGTAAAGGTAGCAGCATTGTTGATCACTGTATTCCAAGAATGTATTAAGCTGTCCAAATCATTTAGGTCAGCATCTAGGAGTGGGGAGACATCATCTAAGAAGGCTTCCTTGTTGAATGCTTTAAAGTGGCGTGTGTAGTGGTGCTGCTGAGGGTAATGTGGAGTCTGGGGTCCACTTGATAGCACAAAGGAGATCATCATATGATCTGGCCATGGCACTGGGTCAGTCTGGATGTTAAGATCAGTTGCTTGTAGATCTCTGGGTGTAAAAATGAGGTCAAAAGTTGCTCCTTTATTATGGGTAGACTTATTGATTACTTGTTGTAGATGGAGTGCTTTCGAGACATTGTAAAATGAGCTTGCATGCTTCATTGGAATGGATGTGCATATCTGGGGGTGGATGTGAGGTTTAGGTCTCCAAGTAGGAGAAGTGTTTATTAGATGTTGTGTGTGTGTGTGCATGTTTCTTCTAGAAAGTTTGATAAGGCTTCAGCATTTGAGAAGGGTGTGCGATATGCCAAGCAGATGGTGTGTTCTTTGTTGCAGATTGTGAAAACGTCCAGCATTTGTGAAGAGTCTGATTTTATCATAGTGAAGCAGAGATGCTCTTTTGTCATGGAGAGTATGCCTCCACCTCTTCTGGGGCAGTTGAAGAGCTTGTAATGGGGAGGCAATAACTGGTTTAGGAGCACATTGTCAGAGGTTGATATCCAGGTTTCAGTGATACACATGGGGGTCATTCTAAGGCACCTCCATCCCCGCTATTCGTGCCATTTCCTGATCCCATTTACATTCCCTGCAGCCAACCCTGGCCGTAGGGGGCCAGATCAGGGGTCGGGCTGTGGGAAATCAGCTTAAGAAGCTAGCGGCTGGAGATCAAGGCTCGTCAATGGAACCGCGGACGCCATAGCTCCATGGCTCCATTGAAGAGTCCTGACTGAGTTAGCCAGGGAAGGCCTGTCTGTGCAGCTCGGATGGAATCAGGGTCCTGGCCTGCGCATACAGGCTTGTTCACGATTCTGGTCCCATGGGGCTAGATATGCCCCATGGGATCAGAATCGTGACTCCCTCTGTGCTTTTGGTTTCGGCCAGACGTGCGGGATAGAATTGGGCCCATAAGGTCTATGTCTCTGTGGAGCATGAAGTCTGTTATCATGGGAATTTTCTTACATATTGAGCAGGCATTGATAAGAGCACATTTGATTGTATGGTGGGGTCTGTTTCGACTGGTGTGGGGTTTCTGTTGTTGTGTGGTATTAATTTCTAGGATTCTACAAATGGGTTTTATGTGCTGTGTTTTGGGGCATATAGCCAGAATGGATGATCTTGGTTGATATATAATTGGGATGTTCTCATTGTAGGTTGCTCTGACTTGCATAGGTGTTAGGGGAATAGCAGGATCAGTGTTATAAGTGTGTGTTGAGTTTGTGGAGCATCTTATAGATCTGAGAGGTGGAGGTTTACCTGAGAAGTGTCTGTGTCATTGTTCTGAGATGTCTGATGAGGCTGTTTGTAGCTGCTTCTGTGATGCTCTGCGTTGGTTGTTGGTAATAGTGTCTCACTTCCTAGTTCTACGCATAATGGCCTTGCTAAAGGGCCCTCTGGTGGGGCCTTCAGGTGCAGGCTTGCCAGGCACAGGTGTGTCTTTAGTGTGTTTGATTTTAAATGGCCTGGCTTGGGTGGCGTGGTGGATCGGAGCAGGGAGAAGTTCCCTCTCACTCCTGCTGGATGCTGGTCTTCCCACGCTTGAGCACATTTGATTTTAAATGGCCTGGCTTGGGCAGCATGGGGGATTGGAGAGGGAAGGAGCTCCCTCTCACTCTAATAGTTTCTGACTCTCCTTGCATGCATCATTGTAGTACTTCTCTTTGTCTTGTCTTGCTGCACATTGGAAATCTCTGTTGAGTTCTGTGATTGCCTCTCTCCTCTGGTTTTAACTTTTCTACCTTTCTGGACAATTTTCAGAGTTTCTTCAGTCATCTATTTTGGCCATTTTTGCTTTTTCACTTTTTTTAGAGACTCCTTGCTTTCTTCCAACACAACCTTCTTGATGTATTCCCATAACTCTTCTGGAGCTCTGTAATTTGTATCTAAAGCAGCAAATCAATTTTGCAGGCAGTCTTTAAATTCCAGTGGTATATTCTCAAGGTCATATTTTTCTACATTCATGAGTGGCTTGTTCTTTTTCAACTTTAGCTTGAGTTTGCATACTAGTAACTGTTGAGCTGTACTACAGATAGTTCCAGGTTTTGCCTTTGTTGATGTTATCGAGCTTTTCCATACTGTAGTTGTCTTCCACAGATGTAGTCAATTTGATTTTTGTATAATCCATTGGGTGAAGTCCACGTGTAGAATTGGCGCTTGTGTGGCTGGAAGAAGGTATTTGAGATGAATAGATCATTGGTTTTGCAGAATTCTAACAGTCTTTCTCCAGCTTCATTTCTGTTGCCAAGTCCATATTTTCCAACCACTTTGCCTTCTTCTTTGTTGCCAACGTTTGCGTTCCAGTCACTCATGACTATCAGGGTATCCTCTTTGCATGTTCTGTCAATTTCAGCTTCTGTTTGTTCATAGAACTCATCAACTTCTTCCTCTTCTGCAGTTGTTGTTGGGGCATACTGTATAGCTGAATTATAGTTGTGTTGATGGGCATTCCTCGTAAACAAATAGAAATTAAGCGTTCACTGACTGCACTGTATTTCATTCCAAATTCTTGCAAATTTCTTCTTAATTATAAATGCAACACCATTTCTTTTTTTATTTCTTTTCTAGCATAGTAGACCATGTGATCATCAGATGGAAAGTGCTCGATGCTAGTCCATTTCAGTGACACCCAACAAATAGAGTTGTACATATTCCATTTCAGTCTTGACCATCTCAGACTTCCCTTGGTTCATACTTTGTACATTCCACGTCCCAATATGTAAGACATCTTTGCAATTTACGACTCTCATTTCATTAGCATCAGATATCTCAAGGACTTTAATAAAACCACATCATAAATGTTGGCTTTACTCAGAGATGTCTTCAGCTCATCCCCAATAGCCAGTTGAGTGCCTTCCAACCTGGGGGTCTCATCTTCCAGCACTATATTGTCATTTGTTTTTCGACTATGCATTGGGTTTTCATGGCAAGATACAGAAGTAGATTTTCCAGGCCTTTCTTCCACGTAGGTAATTCTAGAGTTGTTGCAGTTGCAATAGAAATGCAGTCCTCCGCCAACAACACCATCCCATTCTGCTGCTATACAGATGGGTGCTTTATCTTAGTCTGGACCTCAGCTGAGACCTGTCTATCTTGGGAGACCCTGCTAGTAGTTAAGCTATCAATAGCTTAGTTCTCAGAAAAAATGGCCAAAATGGATGATTGAAGAAACTCTGAAAATTGTCTGGAAACACAGAGAATCTAAAGTCAGAAGAAAAAGAGTGGTAATCACAGAACACAACAGAGATTTCCAACGTGCAGCAAGACAAGACAAGGAGAAGTACTACAATGGCACATGCAAGGAATTAGAATCAGAAACGATTAGAGGAAGAACAAGATCAGCTTTTTTAAGCTACAAGAGTTAAAGAAAAAATTCCAGCCTCCAATTGGAATGCTACAAGATGCTCAAGGATCCATGTTGAATGATGCTGAGAAGATCAAGAAAAGGTGGAAAGAATATACAGGGTCATTATACCATAAAGATCAAGTGGACCAAAAGTTGTTTGAACCTGTACCTTATGATCACGAGCCATTGCAGATGAAAGAAATCAAAGCAGCATTGAAAGCCTTATCAAAGAACAAAGCACCTGGCATTGTTGGCATTCCCAATGAAATATTACAGCAATTGGATGAAGCTGTTACCATACTTACAAGGCTCTGCCAGGAAATTTGGAAGAGAAATTCATGGCCAACTGACTGGAAAAGATCTGTGTTTATACCAATACTGAAGAAAGGTGACCCAACTGACTGTGCAAATTATCGCACAATCGCTCTGATCCCACGTGCCATACTAGAGATCATTCAGCAGAGACTACAACCATGCCAAGAATCAGAACTGCCTGAAGTGCAAGTAGGGTTCAGGAAAGGGCGAGGAATGACAGACATCATCGCAGATGTGAGATGGATCCTTGAAAAGACAAATGAATACCAAAGGTGTATCCTTATGTGTTTTATTGACTACAACAAGGCTTTTGACTGTGTAAGCCATGAGAAACTCTGGGTCACATTAAAAAGCATGGGTATACCAGAACGCCTGATCATTCTCTTGCATAACCTTTACACTGATCAAGAAGCAACAGTTTGAATGGAACTAGGAGAAACAGAATGATTTAAAATCAGCAAAGATGTAGACAAAGCTGCATATTTTCCCAGTACCTCTTTAATTTATATGCAGAACAAATCATCAGAGAAGCAGGACTATATGAAGACACCCAAGGTTTGAAGATTGGTGGAAGACTCAACAACAAACTTCACTATGTTGATGATTCCACATTACTGGCTGAAAGTGAAGATGATTTGAAAAATTTGCTTCTCAAGATCAAGGAATACAGTATAGTCTTAAAATGGGCCTGCACCTTAATGTTAAGAAGACAAAGATCCTGACAACTGGCAAAATCAACAAGTTCATCATTGATGGAGAAGAAATTGAAATAGTTGACAGCTTTAACTAATTTAGATCAACAATCAATAAAGAAAAGACTAGCAGTCAAGAAATCCAATGGCATATTGATATTGGTAGAATGGCTATGAAGAGCCTAGACAAGATCTTTAAGAGCACAGATGTCTCTCTCCATACAAAAATTTGACTTGTCCACACCATGGTATTTTCAATAACATCATAAGGATGTGAAAGTTAGACAGCTAAAAAGATAGACAGGAAGAAAATTGATGCTTTTGAATTAAGGTGCTAGCAATGAATATTGTGTATATCATGGACTACCTGAAGGAGTACTAGAGGAGATCAAACCTAAGCTTTCTTTAGAAGCTCAGATGACAAGACTTTGACTTTCTCACTTTGGACAAATCATGCGAAGAGAGAAATCATTGGAGAAAGACATAATGCTTGGGAAGGTAAAAGACCACTGTAAAAGAGGAAAGCTGGCAATGAGATGGATCAATACAATAATGGCAACTTTGGATACAGCTCTTTCAAAAATGTGCTGCTTGACTGAAGACTGAACAGAGGGTAGCCAGGAGTTGACACCGACTCAATGGCACTTAACAACAACAACATACAGATATATTTTGGAGTCTTGAAGGACTACAAAAGGGGACTGTTACTTCTGAAGAGAGATCTGCAATTGTAAGCATTTACTTCTAGGAATTTTTCTCAATCTTGGGGAAAAAGGAATTCTTTAAATTAAAGCTGATTAATCTGTGAACTCAGTGTATTTGTTAAATCAGTCAGGGCCAAGTAGCAGCAAGATGCTTTCAGTTTAAATTTAAAACACAGAAGAGAGATTTCTGGTTAAATTTAGAACCCAAGGCACCTTCTATCCAAGCAAGGTCTGTGGGACTCCCCCTGGAGATTGGTCACAGATTACCTTATAAGCACAGGATAGGGTACTGTGTAGCTGCCAGCTTTTAATGTCTTCTTTCCCCCCTCCCTCCCAGAAACCTACCCACCCAAATGCCCTTGAGTACAGAGCAGACAGAGCTTAAAGATTCCAAATTACCCCTTCCTACAGATAACCAGATTAATATGAATAAAATACAGTCATTAAAATACTTGTATGCAAATGCTAGAAGTCTAAAAAATAAGACGAGAGAGTAAGAATATATAGCACTAAATGAGAAGTAAAATATGACTGGAATCTCAGAGACATGGTGGAAGGAGGACAACCAGTGGGACGCTGTGATACCTGGGTACAAACTGTATCGTAATGATAGAGCTGTTCAAATTGGTGGAGGAGTTGCCCTCTATGTTAGAGAGGGCATTGAGTCACAGAGGATTAAAGTTTTGCAGGAAACAAAATTTGCTGTAGAAACTCTGCGGATTGAAATTCCATGTAAAAAGGGGAAGGCAAAAACAGTGGGGTTGTACTATTGACCGCATGGCCAGAATGAACAAATGAATGATGAAATGCTCAAAGAAATCATGGAAGCTAACAGAAGTTACAAAACAGTAATAATAATGGGTGATTTCAATTACCCCGGTATTAACTGGGTCAATGTCATGGCAGGCATGCTAGGGAGATAAAGTTCCAAGATGAAATAAATGACTGCTTCTTGGAGCAGCTGGTTCATGAACCGACCAGAGGGGAAGCCATTTTGGACCTAGTCCTTAGTTGAACACCAGATCTGGTGCAAGAGATAAGGGTGTTGGGGCCACTTGGCAACAGTGATCATAGCATGATCGTGTTTGATTTAATTAATGGAGGAGGGATGGTAAGGAAATCCACAGTACGTTTTAACTTTCAAAAGAAAGACTATGATTAAATGAAGAAAATAGTTAATAAAAAAACTAAAAGGAGTAGTTGCTAAGGTTAAAGACTTACATCAAGCTTGGGTGTTGTTTAAAAAGGGTTCCAGGGGTGATCCGTTAAACTACAGACCGGTGAGCCTGACGTAAGTACGAAAAATGTTAAAAACCATTATAAAGAATAAAATTACTCAGAATGTAGATAATCATGGTCTAATGGGAGACAGCCAACATGGCTTTAGACAAGGAAGATCTTGTCTTACTAATCTGTTATGTTTTTTTGAAGGTGTGAATAAACAGGTGGACAAAGGTGAGTCAGTTGATATAGTGTATCTGGACTTTCAGAAAATCTTTGACAAGGTCCCTCATAGGATAGGAGGCAGTGTACTACTGTGGATCAGGAACTGGTTAAAAGATAGAAAGCAGAGGGTAGGGCTAAATGGCTAATTTTCCCAGTGGAGAAAGGTGAATGGTGGTGTACCCCAAGGATCTGTGCTGGGTCCGCTGCTTTTTGACATATTGATAAATGACCTGGAAAGTGGAATAATGAGTGAGGTTATAAAATTTGCAGATGACACAAAACTATTTAAAGTTGTTAAAACCTAAGAGGATTGTGGAAAATTGCAAGAGGATCTTGATAAATTGGAAGACTGGGCAACAAAATGGCAGATGAAATTTAATGTGGACCAGTGCAATATTATGCACCCAGGGAAGAACAACCCAAACTATGGTTACACGATGCAAGGTTCCACATTAGGAACCATCACCCAGGAAAAAAATGTAGGCGTCATTATGGATAACATGTTAAAACCCTCGGCCCAGTGTGCAGCGGCGGCCAAGAGAGCAAATAGAATGCTAGGTATCATAAGGAAAGGAATGGAAAATAAAACAAAAGATATTATAATGCCTCTATCTCATTCCATGGTGAGACCACACTTTGAATATTGTGTGCATTCTGGTCACCGTATCTTAAAAAGGATATAGCGTTATTAGAAAAGGTTCTGAGAAAAGCCACCAAAATGGTAAAGGGGATGGAAGGATACTCCTATGAAGAAAGGCTAAAAAGGTTAAGGCTCCTTAACCTGGAAAATAGAAGGCTCAGGGGAGATATGATAGGAGTCTATGAATTAATGAACAGAGTGGAACGGGTAAACGTAGATCGATTGTTTACGTTATCAGAATATAGAAAGACTAGGGGACATGCAATGAAACTACATGGCAAACTATTTAAGGCTAGTAAAATAACATATTTTTTCACTCAACGTGTAATCAAACTCTGGAATTTGTTACCGGAGGATGTAGTAAAGGCTATTAGTGTAGCTGGGTTTAAAAAAGGTTTGGACAAGTTCCTGGAGGAAAGGGCCATAAACTATTATTAAGAAGGGACCCAGGAAATCAATGCTTGACCAGGTACAAGCATTGTGGAACCTGTGTCTTTTGTGGAAACTGCTAGGTACTTATGACCTAGATTGGCCAATGTTGGAAACAGGATATTGGGCTTGATGGACCTTGGTCTGATCCGATATGGAATATCTTATGTTCTTATAGTGTCATGCTGTACTTTGAGTTTCCTATTAATACATGAAATGGAGTTAAATAATTCATGAAGCTTCTAATGCAAGCATATGTATGAGACTCAGGAATTATACCATCAGGATCCAGACAACACAGCACATGTGAATGGGACTAAGGTCTGCTGGATGCCCCCACCATCTCCTCATATCAGACCCTGTTAGCATTCTCTTTCTGGATTACCCATAGGAAAACATCCTTAAGCACTAATCAGGTTCTAAGAACATAAGAACATAAGATATGCCGAACTGGGTCAGACCAAAGTCCATCAAGCCCAGTATCCTGTTTCCATCATCTCTGCTGATGTGCCCTAACTTCTTTTTTTTTTTGTAGTATCCTACAAGGATACATTGTTCTGAACTATGCACTCTTGGGCAACTGTCGGCTCTCCCCTATTATCTTATGTTCTTATATTCCTTTCTTGGAAGCCCAGACCAGCTGTATTCCACGCTTTAAGAAAAGTGGAAGGAAGTCCAAAAAACTGCCAGCATTGTTTAAAGGTGAGGTCAGAGAGACTGTTGTTGCCAAAAAAGCATCTTTCAGGAAATGGAAAAAAGAGCAAATGACGAAAACTGGAAACATCACAAGCACTGGCAAGTTAAATGCATGGCATTGATAAGGCAGGCAAAGAGAGAATTTGAGAAGAAACTTGCTGTGGAAGCAAAAATGCATAATAAAGACTTTTTCAAGTACATTTGTTGCAAAAAACCTGTGAGAGATTCAGTTGGACCATTAGTTGATAAAGGGGTAAAGAGGGCAGTAAGAGGGGACAAGGCTACAGAGGATAGATGGAATGAATTCTTTGCATTGGTCTTTACTGAGAAAGATGTAGGGATGTTACCCATGACTGAAGTGGTATTTAAAGGTGATACTGCGGAAGAATTGAAGGAAATATTGATACATCGGGAAGATGTATTACAACTATTTGATAAACTGAAGAGTAGCAAATCACCTGTACCAGATGGTATACATCCACAGGTGTTGAAAGAACTGAAATATGAGATTGCAGACCTGCTATTAGTAATTTGTGAACTATCATTAAAATCATCTGTAACACCTGAAGATTGGAGGATCACCAATGTAATGCCAGTTTTTAAAAGGGGTTCCAGGGGTGATCCGGGAAACTACAGACCAGTGAACCTGACATCAGTACTGATAAAAATGATAGTTTCTATCATAAAGAACAAAATTACTCAACATGTAGTGTCCTGCCCCTACCTAGGGCCGGTGACTCTAGACCTCTACTTTGTCTTCAAGTGTCCTTTTTGACTAAGGTAGCAGCAAGGTACACTGGGAGTTGTAGTCTAGGTTAACTATCAAACAAAGGTGTTGTGGCACGAGGGTCATTTGAACAGATACATTTTTATTTGGGGTTTTCCCTTTCACACACAGATTCTTGGCTCAAAACATGACACGGATTACTTTCCAAAACAATAGGAAACAGGAGCAATTCAAAGTTAGAAAATAAAGCATATGGCCAACTGTTTCTTCACAGCAAACATTCAGGAGAAAACAACTTTGCATTACCTTCATGCAAAGGTTGTCTAACGTAGGTCCAAGTGATCAATCTCACATAAAGAACAATCCATCTCACAGATATCAGTTGTATCAGGAGTGCTTTCTACATCCACAATCATCTCCTCGCTGTAATCATTATAATTCTGCTTAGGGGAACTTCTAGACTGCAGGTCACTGAGAACTTCTTGCAGCTGTTCAATAAAGTTGTCCCTCTGATTGGCAGTAACTTTCTCTAGTGCAGGAAACTGATTCTCACGTAAACTCTTAGCAACAGCCTTTACGTCTGTTTCAAAACACTTACTAAGAATGTTTCTGACTGGAACTGTTTTCGCAGCAGTGCTCTTTCTGCTCTTATTAGCACTGTTTTTAACTGCTGTACAATCTCCTCAGCAAGTCTCTGGCTAGGAATTATGGCAGATGTACCTTTCTCACTCGCAATGCCTTTTCTGTAATCAGAGCTTTCCTCCCTCGTATAGGTAAACTCTTCTATCTTTTCTTCGGGTAGTTTCCACAGAGGTTTTGGCTTTGCTTTTAGTGCTCCTGAGGTAAAGGAAATGGACCTTCCAGAATCCTCCTTTGCTAGTTCTGGGTTCCAAAGTTTCCCTCTTTGCTGCTCTCCTCTTTGCCTTCCTTGCCTGTGTTGCTCTGTCTGCTGTCGTTGCTCGCCTCGTGGCTTCTGTGTGCTCTCTCTCTCTCTCCACTTCTCTTCCTCCTGAACTCTAGCTCTGAAGCAGGTTTAAAACGGCTTCCTTCAGCAGCCACACCCCTCGGTTGGAGGTTCCTTTTCTTCTTGGGCGTGTGCTGGTGTCTGGTTGTATGAGGGTGTGTAGGCTGTTAGCTGAAGTGTGTTGTTTGCTCTTAAATATGTTTATGATTGTTTTGTATTTGATGCGTGAACTGATTGGGAGCCAGTGTAAGTCTTTCAGAATAGATGTGATGTGTTCATGTCTTGTTGAACCAGATATTATGCGGGCTGCAGTGTTTTGTGCTAGTTATAGTGATTTGAGTGTTTGTTTTGCTAGTCCAAGATAGATTGGGTTGCAGAAGTCCAGTAAGGGGGTTATTAGTGCTTGGCATACGGTACGGAAGTGCTCAGTGGCGAGGAGGGGTTTCAGTCTTCTGATGATTCTCATTCTGTAGTATGCATTTTTGATTGTTTTGCTTACATGTGTCTTGAGGTTCAGTTCATTGTCCAGAGTCACTCCAAGGTATTTTACTTCCGATTTTATTGGTATTGTTGTATTTTGTATCTTGATGTCCGGTGGGTGGATGAAGTCTGGGTTACGAGTGATGATTAGTGCCTCAGTCTTGCTGTAGTTGATTGCGAGGTTGTTGTTTTGACACCATCTTGTCATTTGTGTGAGGCAGTTTGTTATTTTAGAGTAGTCCGGGTCGTGAACTGAGATAGGTGTGTATATCATGATGTCATCTGCATAGATAGTATATTGAATGCTGTTCTTTTTCAGGATGTCGCATATTGGCTGGATGTAGATGTTAAACAGTAGTGTTGAGAGTGCGGATCCTTGTGGTACTCCTTGGAGGACTTTTATGGGTCGAGAGGTGTTGTGGCCTACCTTTATCTGTATCCGCCTGTCAGTTAGGTATGAGTGGAACCATTTTAAGGTGGGTCCATGTAGCCCAATGTTTTTTAGTCTTTCCAGGAGAGTTTTGTGATCTACTGTGTCAAATGCTGAAGAGATGTCAATGAAGATCATTATGATTCCATTCTTGATGTTGTCTATGGTTCGTAGGATGCTGTTGAAGAGGTAAATCAGTAATGTTTTGACTCCATGGTTGGGGTGAAAGCCGTGTTGGTTGTCATCCAGTGGTGCATGGTTGTCGATGTGTTCTTGTAGTTGTTGTTGTACTGTTTTTTCGATGATTTTTGCCAGAAAGGGTATGCTGGATATTGGTTGGTATGCTGCTGGGTTGTTCTTGTCGAGAGTTGTTTTTCTTTGGGATCGGTCTTACTGTGGCAAGCTTTAGTTGATTCGGCATGAGTCCTTGAGTGAGGGAGTTGTGCACTATGTTGTGTATGATGTGGATGAAGTTTGATTTGGTGGCTTTGACCTATGACACTGGGCAAGGGTCTGTAGGAGCGGTGCTGGTATTGATTGTGGATATGATGAGGGGTAGCTGCTCCATTGAAGGTGAGGAGAATGTGTCCCAGGTCTTAGGGTGTGAGTTAGACCTGGTGGGTGCACTGGGTCTTGTTCGCTCTGCTGAGTGAAATCTTTCCTTGATGTGGTCAGCAAATTTTTGCGGGTCTATTTGTACTTCATCTTCTGTCCTTTGCTCTTTTGTGAGGATTTTCACGATTTCGAATAGCTCTCTGGGTTTGTTGATGGAGGTATTTATCATGTTTGTATGGTATTCTCTCTTTGATTGATTGATGTGTTCATTGTATTGTTTTTGCTTTGTTAGGTATAGTTGCTGGTTTTCCGATGTCTTGGTCTTTCTCCATCTCTGTTCTATCTTTCTGAGTTCCCTCTTTTCTTGTCGTATGGTTTTTGAGTACCATGGTTTGTATTGTATCTTGTTGTGACGGTGTTTCTTGGGTCTAGCACCAGTTGCTTTGGCGGCGTTAGATAGAGTGCTGTTCCAGTTGGTGATTTGAGCCTCCAGGTCGTCTGTTTCTATGGTTAAAGTTGTCAACTATTTCAATTTCTTTTCCATCAATGATGAACTTCTTGATTTTGCCAGTTGTCAGGATCTTTGCCTTCTTTACGTTATGGTGCAGGACCATTTTAAAACTATGTTCTTTGATCTTGAGAAGCAAATGTTTCAGATCATCTTTACTTTCAGCCAGTAATGTGGTATCATCGGCATACCGAAGATTGTTGATGAGCCTTCCACCAATCTTCACACTTCGGTTATCTTCATATAGTCCTGCTTCTCAGATATTTTACTGTAACACATATTAATTTACTGCAACATGCATTGAATAATAATGAAATATTAAGCAAGCTGCATTATTCTTGGAAAATAACACCATTTCTATGCTGGCATTTTTTTTCCTGTCTAGGAGCATCAATCCGCTAACACATGGCCTGATGCTCTCAGCCACTTTCTTAAAGGGGACAATACCATGGTAAGAAATGAGAAGACTATCCTGCAGATTCCCCCCTCCAGGACACCCCTCCCGGATGTATCTTAAAGTTTGCTGCTGGTCTAGGGATTAGGGGACAAGAATGGTCCTAATCACTCCTGCCCTCTTTGGCACCAAGTTCAAAACAGTGCTGCTTGAATCCCAGTGGTAGTTTTGTGTTACTACTGCTAGGGGTCAAGCTGCCATATAAGGGCAACTGGGGATTTTTCCTTCCCCCCCCCCCCCTAAATCCAGGGCTGGCCCAACCACTAGGCAATCACCTAGGGCTGCAACCTCTGAAGGGTGGCATAAGTGGGGCATTCAAAGCTAAATAATAGATTTTGATAGCCAGAGAAGGTGTAAAGCTTGAGCTTTGCCTAGGACACCAACACCTTGAACCAACTCTAGGGCCAGTCCTGACTAAATCCTAGACGATGTATGAATCTTTAAGGTACATGTTTAACAGATCCCTTTCTAAAATACCAACCCAGAACTGTAAACATCATGATCCTTACATCTCATTTCTTATCTCCACATCTTTTATAAAATGTATCTTCACATATGCAATCTTAAATGACATAGGGCATCATCAGACAGTGATATTTATAGACACCTATAGGAAAGAGAACGGTGTCAATAAAAATCATCACTGCTCGTCAAAAGCCTTCATCAGAAAATCTTTTTCATATCAGAAATGGCTGAGCAAGAAGAGGAAGAATTCAACAAAGGGATAAAAATTACCTCAAAGATGCTATTAGCTGTCTGAAATGTTTTATATCTCAGCAGTCTCTCGTCCAGAATCATGCAATTTAAAATGTCATTACTTAACTTGAAGTGAAATACTTCTGAGATTCTAATGATATGAATTATAAAAAGTGTCAGAAAAAATATCAGGAATCAATTTGTACCTCTCTATATTCCTGCATCAAATACAAAACCACAAAATGCCTGTGTCTTTGACCGCTTGTTAAAACTTTTTTCAACATACTGTCTTACTAATCTACGACCATGATTGACAGGTCTTTTAGTGTGACAAAAGCATACCGCTCTTCTGAAATTCTACCTTGGCTAGGTGTGGCCAAACTGCAAACTTGTATACACACCTTCCCTTTGAGGTAATATTTTTACATTGTGCTCAGTGTGGTTGTTTGGGATAGTGGTTACAGACATGTGTTCTAACACTGTAAGTTGCAGATTTGATCCCAACACGGAGTTTACTTTTTTTTTTCCTGTTGTGATAACATGGCCATTTGGTACCTGCAGGTTCATCACCTATGCACACACCCTTCCATCTCTTCACTGTACACAAAAGTGTGCCCTCTGTACTGCCTATCCATCACATACTAGCTGTTACATATGTCTCTTTCTTTATAGTACTTGCATGGCAGTCCACTTGGGAGAATGGCATTGCTGCAGTTCAGCTAGGCCATGGTACACCTGTTTGCAGGTTCAAATCTCTCCTGTTCTGTTCCAAATTTTGCCCTGCTCCACAGAGCATCCCCTGCCGCCCTTTGGGTTTAGGTTCTTTCCTCTTTTGCATGCTGTATCCACTGCATAACATTTCATGGAATAACGTGGAATAACGCCAGCACTTAGAATATTTTCTGCTCTCATCTTCAACACATCCATAGGGATGAATGGCTGTGACACGTCTTTATTTAACTGGTGTGTCTGCTGTTTGGGAGGACAGAAGATACAGTTGTAAAGAATAGAATGCACAGGTGAGGGATGTTTGTAAGGTTAAATAACAAGAACAAAACACCCCCACAGAAATATGATATGTACATTCGGGAACAGATCCTCAGCTACCATCAGTATCTATGATAAATACTGAAAAGCAACATGGGATTCCTTCCCCTTAATCATAAGTATTCTGCCATTTCTCACTGATCTTCTCTTTATCTCCTCCACATTCTTTTTGTACTTCTCAGCCACATTCCCTTCATTCTCCCTCCCCTTCCTCCCACTTCTTTCTCACTCTTGATTCCTATCCTTCTCTTCACCTTCTATTCTTTGCATTGCAGTAATCTCTGCCTTTTTTTCAGTCTCATGGGTCTTTATCAATGTTTGATCTTCCTCAGGATATGTTTTTTCTCTGGCAGTGCCGGGGATGGGGGGGGGGGGGGGATATCAGCAGCAGGTAAAGACATTGGGGATCATTCTGAAATGCAAATAGGCTGCTTGGACATGCAGGATAGACATTTTTCTCATGAAATTATCTATACCTGTATTCCACAATGGCAAACCCCTGAATGTAACGGCACTGAAACAGCGATCTCAGAATGTGGGTGGAAGAGGTAGAATGGGGGCATGGCAAGCCGCGGAAATGTATTAAGCATATTCAGGGCAGGCCTGTGTACGTCCTGAGTGTATCCCTTGGATGCCTATGTCTCTCTGCTGCTGCCTGCAACCATAAAAATGGCGGTGGCGGCAGGCAACGGCAGAGAGCTGAAATGCTCGCACAGGGCTCATTATGGTCCTGCACATATATAACTATTTTATAAGTATGCACACACTTTGATAAGTAGGTATATGTGTTAGTAATGAATGGGTGCCCATTTCTTAAACACCTTCATTAATAAAGTTGGTCTATAATTTAGGTGTGGTGATTGTATGTTCCTGCTAACTGCAAATAGTAGGTGTCTATTTTACTCTTGTCCCTTGTTTGGTATGCTAATGGCTATTAAGATTCAAGTTCCACATTACCTCTCTAATTACTTGAGCCACTTCAGGCTATAGCCTACTGTAGATAGTGTGCATACCAGTCTGCTACTACTGTTTGTTGTTTTTAATTCTGGTGGTTCCCCCAACCCTTTATATAAGGCTGTAGCTGGTTTTCTTGTCTCTCCCTGGTTGCCATCCTAAATAAAAGTCATTGTTGTTGCCCTGGAACATTCATCATTCCTACTATGATAAATGGCATCTTCGGAATTGGTGAGGTAAGACAAGTGCAAAGTTATGCACCTAGGGAAGAACAACCCAAACTATGGTTACACGATGCAAGGCTCCACATTAGGAAAAAGATTTAGGCGTCATTGTGGATAACATTAAAACCCTCGGCCCAGTGTGCAGCAGCAGCCAAGAGAGCAAATAGAATGCTAGGTATCATAAGGAAAGGAATGGGAAATAAAACAAAAGATATTATAATGCCTCTATATCGTTCCATGGTGAGACCGCACCTTGAATATTGTGTGCAATTCTGGTCGCCATATCTTAAAAAGGATATAGCGATTTTAGAAAAGGTTCAGAGAAGAGCCACGAAAATGGTAAAGGGGATGGAAGGATACTCCTATGAAGAAAGGCTAAAAAGGTTAGGGCTCTTTAACCTGGAAAAGAGACGGCTGAGGGGAGAAATTATAGAAGTTTATAAATTAATGAACGGAGTGGAATGGGTAAACGTATATCGATTGTTTACGTTATCAGAATATAGAAAGACTAGGGGACATGCAATGAAGCTACAGGGTAAACTATTTAAGACTAATAAAAGAAAATATTTTTTCACTCAACGTGTAATCAAACTCTGGAATTTGTTACCGGAGGATGTAGTAAAGGCTGTTAGTGTAGCTGGGTTTAAAAAAGGTTTGGACAAGTTCCTGGAGGAAAGGTCCATAAACCATTATTAAGAAGGGACCCAGGATATCAATGCTTGACCCAGTACAAGCATTGTGGAACCTGTGTCTTTTTGGGAAACCTCTAGGTACATATGACCTAGATTGGCCACTGTTGGAAACAGGATACTGGGCTTGATGGACTTTGGTCTGACCCTGTTTGGCATATCTTATGTTCTTATGTTCTTAGAACCTGATTAGTGCTTAAGGATGTTTTCCTATGGGTAATCCAGAAAGAGCATGCTAACAGGGTCTGATATGAGGAGATGGTGGGGGTATCCAGCAGACCTTAGTCCCATTCACATGTCTGGATCCTGATGGTATAATTCCTGAGTCTCATACATATGCTTGCATTAGAAGCTTCATGAATTATTTAACTCCATTTCATGTATTAATAGGAAACTCAAAGTACAGCATGACACTATAAGAACATAAGAACATAAGATTTACCATACTGGGTCAGACCAAGGTCCATCAAGCCCAGTATCCTGTTTCCAACAGTGGCCAATCTAGTTCATACATGGCCACTATGTATGTTTATTAATCACAGGGGTTGCTCTGGCTTGCCAGAGACCATAGTTTCTTCTCCATTCATGTCCCACACTTTTTACCCCGAGGACTGAAATGTGATTTGTACAGAGGGAGGGCTAATGTGTGAACAAAGTCAACGGCATAAAGTGTATTTACTCACCTGTAACAAGTGATCTCTGGGAACAGCAGGAATTTAGTCTTCACATATGGGTAATGTCGGTACCGACGGAGCCTGTGTGGGAACACTCTCCATCCTCAAATAGGAAAGCTTTTGGAGCATCCCATTGCACCTGCATAGCTGCCTTCCCGTCTTTCTGGATCTCCCTCCTCAGTTGAGTTTGTAGCTGAGATAAAAGGAGAGAAGGTGAAGAGAAGAGAGAGAAGACCTACAAATTCTAGGGGAGGAGGGCGGGTTGTGAAGACAAAATTTTTGCTGTTCCCAGAGATCACCCTTTACAGGTGAGTAACTAGGCTATCTCCAGGAACAAGAAGGAATGTATCTTCACATATGGGACTCCTTAGCTCAAAGATACCAGAGAGATGACCTCCGGGTGAGCTGTGGATTTCAGGCACAACTAAGTAGGTCATGTGTCCTCCAAGGATGTCTGTTATTGAAATACGGAATGGAGGGTAGGAGTTGATCTAAGTCTGAAAGAGATTCTGGAGAAAAACTTGGCCAAATAAGGCATCCTTGTCCGGACAATAGTGGGCAGCAAAAGTGTAGACAGAAGACCAAGTTGCTTCTTTGCATATCTCATCAATCGCTACAGAGCATAGATTTGCCATGGAGGCAGCCATGACACAAACATTATGTGCAGTGATATGACCCTCAATAGAGAGACCGGCACTTTCATAAGCAAAGGAGATGCAGTCCGCAATCCACCTGGAGAGAGTTTGCTTAGATATTGGCAAGCCTTATGTCTTAGGTTTATGTTAGCATATATGGCATAAGGCTTCGAATGTTTGCAAATTGTATTTTTTTGGGTATGAACAACGTATTTTTGTTTATATGCAGTTTTTACCTTTTGCAGTTCTACAAAATGATCCCCTGAAGAAACTCCGTTGTGTGGAGTGAAACGCAGTGAACTGGGCGCCACAAGCTAGCGTCGGGGAAGAAGTTTGAAACCACAACACGAAAGCATGAAAGCTAAGTAGTTGGGCCTGTTAAAAGTTTGTAAATCACATTTTTTCTAATGAAGGACAATTTTGTGAGGGCATTCACTTGTGGCAAGGCTAAAACAAACAAAACCAATACGGGCATTCAGGTCATTGATGCTACCGACATCGTTGGATATTTTATCCAAATTTGTTGTCATTGAGTCTGAGACCTTTGCGCCCTAATTCTACAAATCGTAGCTACAAGTGTTATGTGTGATGCCACATTGCTACCAGTTTTAATGAAGGGACTTCGACTTGTGGCATAGATTTCCATATTGGAGGCCAAGTGATGAGGTCAGTGAAGAGACAGCAAGGGTGCAATATGCAGGGATGCAATGGAGTGTGTTTTTGTGCTACTGATATATATGATTCCAACTTTAGTTTGTCTCATATTTATTTGATACTACCATTTGAGACAGATAAAACCCCTACTGCCCAGAAACCAGTTACCACTAACTAAGCAGATGGGGAGAGGCAGCTCTTAAGGATAAGGAGAAGTGACCATAAGGAGGCTAACCCATGCATCAGAGAGTCACTACAGTGTTTGCACATGTTACTTTCCCCCATAATTGTCTCCTTGTTTATTTATTTGTGATTTTATGCTGCCTTTCAGGAATCAAAGTGGTTTACAATGAACTCAAAAACAATAACAGAAAATTACATAGAACAAAATAAATAAAGTGCAAAGAAACCAAAATTACAAAATTATTAAATTTAAATTTAAAAACATTTTTTAAGCTTTATACAGAAGATATAGATATTGGAAACTTATGAAAAACTAAATAAATAGAAACAGATTAAGTGGATGCCTCCCCAAAATGTTTCTTAAACAAATGAGTCTTTAGTAGTCTACGGAAAGTGATTGGATCCTTAGGGATATGTTTACTAAACGCTCTTAACGTGCGCGCCGCGTTAGTCTGCAGGATGCCATAAAAGGAGTGTCGGTCCGGTCAAAAGTAGCAAAATGGGATTAGCGCGCGCCGCGCACATTAGCGCACGAGAAACGCGCGTGGGAAGCATAAGCAGGCACGCTGATGTATCAACTAAGGAACAGAGCTGCAGTACAATGGTGAAGGCACTGACAGATGGTGCAAGAATCATGGGTTCAATCCCCCACTGTGCCCAATGAAGAAGGCTGGCTGAAGCACTACCATTTATGTGTAATATTGCATTATGAGGCATTTTATTTTAATTACTGCTGCTAGCAAACGCACTCTCAAAGCGCTGTAACATAAGGTTCTGCATAAGGCACCCCATAAGGTACCCCAGAGGGCACATTTTAAAGTGCACTGTCCGCCACGGCACCCTACAATGTTGCTTAAAGAGTGGCCTATAGGGCGCCATATAGGGTGCCCTATGAGGCATGACAAGGTCATAGCACTGCTTTTGATGGCAGCACTGTGCATTTAAACGCATGAAAATCTTAAGTAGGTGCACTGACATGCAAGGAGGAACAGAAGTGTAGCACAATGGTTAAGGCACTGACTGATGATATAGGGGTCATGAGTTCAATCTCCAGTGTGCCTAATATGTAAGGCTGGCTGAGGCATCAGCTTTGACATGTAAGTATTGTTTCCTGCCGCACTTTATTTGTATTTTATTACTTGCTGCCAGCAAGCACACCCTCACGTGCCGTAACCTAAGGTGCCACATAAGGCACCCTATAAGGCACTCCATGGGGCACATTATAAAGTGCACTGTCCGCCACGGCACCCTATAATGTCCCCTATAGGGCACTCTATAAGTCGCTCCATAGGATACCGTATAGTGCACCTTATATGGATGGTAACCATAAGGTGCCCTAAAGGGCGCCCTATAAAGCGCCCTCTGAGGCACCTTATAGGTACAGTACGCTGAGGGTGTTTATGCTGGCAGCACTAATCTACATTAAAAATAGATAATGCTGGGGGCGGAGCCTGATGTCCAGCGGGATGGTCGCATAACGCTGAGGCTCCCGAGAGGCCTACTTAGAATCCTGAATTAACACCTCATATACCTGGAACTTCTACTCTGATCTTGCCGGGGCACATCGGTGAGATGGCAGGGACCAAACCAACGCGCCTGGAATTTGGGTCTCCAGCGGCTTCTCACGGCAAACGTTCCAAAACTGAACCTCCGTCCCCGCAGAAGGGGCCGGCCTTGTGCGAGGGCCCCGAAATGCAGCAGGAAATCCTCGTAGAGATTAGAGGGGTCAAAAATCTTGTGCAGGCAAACGGGGAAGCACTCCGAGCGCTGCGGGACGATTTTGGTGTGCTGCAAAGCAGGCTAGAAGGGCTTTCTTCGCGTCAAGACAAAATGGAGAGCATATTGGACTCCCATGCGGCCCGGTTGTCCCAACTCGACAAAGTTGAACGACAGGTGCGGGCCTTGCAGAAGGAGGTGGAAGATGGCAATAATAGAGCGCGCCGCAACAACATACGACTCGTGGGCATCCCGGAGGGAGCGGAATCGGGAGACATGAAAGAGTTTTTATGCAAAATCCTCCCTTCCCTGCTCCAAATCACCTTTACCAAAGATTTGGAGATTGATCGCGCTCATCGTGTACCCACAAGCATAACGCTCAACAGGAAGACCCCGCGGCCTATCATTTTTCGACTATTGAGATATCAACACGTGGAGCAAATTCTAAGTGCCTCTCGGGCAAGGGGCCATATGGAGTTTGAGAGCCACAAGATCTCCTTCTATCCCGACTTGTCTAAACCCACAGTCGACCGCCGAAAGCGCTCTTTGGAATTCCGGCCGAGGCTTCAACAACTACAAGCACGCTATGGCCTGATGTACCCGGCCAAGCTCCGAGTCACGCTTCATAATCAGACAAGAACATTCGAGGACCCTGATCTACTAGCGGAGTTTTTGGATACCAAAGAAGCCGACTTGATGCGCTGACTTCCAGAATGTTCCTGCAGGCCTCCTCATGCCCGCTGTGTCTGCCATGTTGGATCTGCCGCAGCCTAGCAAGGAGTCTGGCGTGGGCAGTCTGTTGCCTTACTCTTGATGGTATCTGTGACCCGACTCCATCTACCCACTGTAGCCTCGATGAGTATCAGAGACAGTGTTATTATGGACTCTGGTGTTTCTTTTCCTTTTTTACATGTCTTTTATTTCCTCTCTAGGGCCTCCTCCCGCAGACACATGGTCGCCATATTCTTTGGGGGTTTTGCTTCTTCTCTAAGATACGTTGGTACATACTTTTCAATATGGGGTGTATTAGCCAGAATACTCGGTGATTATGACATTGTTGTACAGATTCTGCTTATGTTCTATGTTACCAAGCGCCCTTCCCTAAAATGTCTATTACCGATTGATGGCATCATGTAAGATTTTTTCATTGAACGTAAAAGGCATCAATAATCCGATAAAACGGAAGAAAATCCTAAGCTACCTCAGTCAGGAAGCAGCGGATCTGATTTTTCTCCAAGAAACGCATTTAAATTCGAAGGAAACTCTTAAACTCAATATTAAACCTTACATGGTGGCCGCTTATTCCCCAGCCATTTCTAAGAAATGTGGGGTTGCCATACTGGTTAGGAAATCTTCGCATGCTACTGTTATTGCGACTAGCTCAGATACAGAGGGTAGATGGTCTAGAGTTCACCTCAAGATAGGTAGCCTAGAAGTTACATGTATATGCCTCTACGCTCCTAATGTTGATGACCCTGCCTTTTTTGCTACCATTGCTCAGGTTGCGCAGGCTTCTGCTAATACTTCATTGATCATTGGGGGGGATTTCAATTTAGTCCTTGATCCCCTGATTGATAAACATCCGCCTAGGACGAGTGGTCCCCCCAAGAGTCACGCCACGCTTACCTCCCTGATCAAGGATCTTGCTTTAGTTGATCTATGGAGGTTACTACACCCCAATGAGCTTGACTTCACTTTCTTCTCCTCCCCTCATAAATCTCAGTCTCGCATAGACTTCTTTCTAGTCTCAAAACTGTTAGTTCCTCAGGTGGACACTGCAAAGATTCACTCCCAACATATTTCAGATCATGCTGCCATTTCCTTTCAATTACACACTACTGCACCCCAGGGAACCTCGGGAGCCTGGTTCTTTGATAGAGCCCTGTTAACTCAGCCAGAGTTCCAGTCAGAAATTCGAGTAGCCATACAGGATTACTTCCATTTTAATCTACCCCAAGATACTGCGAATTGGGCTTGGTGGGAGGGCTTCAAAGCGGCCATTCGGGCAACGATCACTAGCTATCAAATCCGCCTGCGGAAACAACGTAAACAGCAGCTGCTCATACTAGATCAACAAATAAAAGCAGGCGAACGAGTTTTAACTTCACGCACTGACCCATGTGTATTAATTCGATTACAGCGTCTCCGTTTTCAATATAATTCAATCCTCTCAACTGCAGCTTCTAAGAGTATTGAGCTTCAGCGAGGGACATATTATCGTGAAAATAACCGAGCCGGTCGACTCCTAGCCAATGCCTTGAAAGGTCAAAAAGAAGCCAAACGCGTTGCGGCCCTCTGAGCTCCACAGGGAGGGGGCATAGTGACCACAGACTCCGACATTGTAGAGCTCTTTGGGGATTTCTATACTCGCCTATATCAATCTGAATGTGAGTTCTCGTCAGAGACATTCGAGAGATTGCTTTCTGGCATTCAGCGGCCGACCCTCTCTGAAGATGATAGGGATGCGATGGATGAACCCTTCTCTACTTCAGAGATCCAATCTGCCCTAAAACGTACAGCCTCGGGCCGTGCCGCGGGGCCTGATGGTCTCCCGACCGAATTCTACAGAACGTTCAGTGCAGATTTAGTTCCCTATTTAAAACTCTATTTTACTGCCCTTGCGGTAGATACATCCTCTTTGGGATCCTTTTCTGCAGCTAATGTGGTTGTATTTGAGAAAGAAGGCAGAGACCCGCTACTGACCGCCAACTACCGTCCAATCTCCCTACTTAATGCCGACTATAAGATCTTCGCAACGGTCTTGGCCACCCGGCTATCTGACATGATGGCTACCCTAATTCACCCCGACCAATGCGGTTTTATACCCGGCAGATCAACTGCTGACAATGCTCGGACCTTGTGCCATGTGTTATCTAGTGCTGCCAATCTCGCTCATCCATGGGTGGGTCTTTCCCTGGATGCCGAAAAAGCCTTTGATCGTCTAGAATGGCCCTTTTTATTTGCAGTTCTCCGATGGTATGGCTTTGGAGAGGGCTTCCTCCGATATCTCCAAGTCATGTACACTCAACCCGTCGCCAGTATTTGTGTAAACGCCATCAAATCTCAGACATTTAACCTCCAAAGAGGCACGCGTCAAGGTTGCCCCCTATCACCAATGCTTTTTGATCTCGCTCTTGAACCCCTAGCCCTCCTTATTAGACAGTCTGCATGTATTCGAGGTGTCCCCTTTAGTCATAGGGAGATTAAACTTTCTGCATATGCAGATGACCTCATGCTCTTCGTTTCCCTCGATTCGGTTCCAGCCGTCTTGCATCTGATTGACGGATACTCACAATTATCGGGCTATAAAATTAACTGGACCAAATCTGTAGCATTCCCACTGAACCGCTGGGTACATGAGGCTGACATGCAGGCCTTTCCCTTCCTTTGGCAATCCCGCATGGTGAAGTATCTCGGGGTCCATTACTGTTCTCCTTTAGAAGACACTATCAGTTTTAATGCCAAAGAGGTAGTCTCCAAAGTCCGTGAACTCACAAATCGTTGGTCTCCCTTATCTCTCACATGGTGGGGCCGCTTAGAAACTGTGAAAATGATGATAGTCCCCAAAGTGAACTACATTTTAGAAATGCTGCCATGCTTACTTCCGTTGCATACTTATAAAGATATTGAGGGCCTTCTCGTCCGTTATCTCTGGCAGGGCAAACCACCAAGGATAGCTAAACATAAACTGCAGTCTGCAAAGGAACGAGGGGGTACCAGATTTCCTGATTTTCTTAGATATCATCAAGCCTTTCTACTTAAGCAAGGTGCCCGATGGCTAGATACCTCAACAGACCGCCGACCAGTTTGGCTTGACATAGAAGAGGAGCTTAGTAGTCCAATTCCGTTGACCCATCTCCCCGGTATGTCCTATCCAGTAGACACCCGCCATCCACCAATGATTGTCGATACTCTTGCAGCCTTTAACACTCTCATTTTATCACTGGGCCCGAATGTATGTCCTCAGGACGGACTCCCGCTCTGGAATAACCCCAGAATCCAAGTCCTAAATAGAACAATAGCCTGGAAACCCTGGTACTCCAGGGGGATCTGGATACCCCAACAGCTTTTCTCTGCAGCTCATTGGAAAACCTTTTCTGATTTACAAAAGGAATTTGCGTTACCAGCGAAACACTACTTTCAATTGATGCAGCTTCAATACTGCCTCAAAAGTGCTCGAATCATGCCGCCCTCTGCCCCTACTGAGGATGGGCTATTAGAGACAGTTCACTCCATTAGTAGTACACATGGGGTAGCCTCTAACTTTTATAAAATAATTTGTCAGGGTACAGATACGGACACTTTTAGAGCTCAACAAGCCTGGGAGCGCGAACTGCAAACTACTATCACCCCTGTGCAATGGAGCGTTTTTTGGAGTAAAGTAGTGCGGGTTTCCCGGTCTGCCTCTGTTACCCAAACTCTCTTCTTCTTTGCACACAGATGCTTTTATACCCCAGAAAAAATAGCCAAATGGCACCCAAATGCTAGGGACCTGTGTTGGTCTTGCCATACTGCTGTGGGAACCTTCGCTCATGTTATCTATGAATGTCCTCAACTGCAGGTCTATTGGGGGCGGGTCTGGGGTCGTATTCAATCTATCTTACACTTTCATGAACCTCTCTCTTGGAAGGTCGTGGGACTCCGCTCTGCGGCGGAGGTCCCCTCTCTTCCTAAGAAGGGTCGCTTTCTCCTTGATTTCATGCTGGGTATAGCTATATGCTTAATCACGAGGAATTGGAAGGATAGCTCTCGACTTACTGTCCATGAATGGTGGAACCTCGTCTGCTTATATAGTAAATATGAGCAGATACCTCGGAGAGCTATTCCCCATGTCCAAACTCACTCTTGCTTATCTAAATGGCAGATGCTTAATGATTATGTACAATCCGCTCATTGCTCCAACATGCCTGTATAATGTGCACTCATCATGTTTTAGATCACCGTTAGGTTTTGTAATCCAATAATGTAAGTACACGCCCGCTTCGGGAATGCTTAGTTTTCTAGAGAAGAAGCAGGGGGGGAGGGGGGTGGTAGGGGTTTACTTTGGTGTATGTATCACACGTTATGTATTTGTCTTTTAGCTGTATGTCTTCCTTTCCTTTGTTGTTATAAAACGAAAATAAAGAATTTAAAAAAAAAATAGATAATGCTTTGGACAGCCCTATCAAATAACCCCACTGTGGGTTTGAACCCATGATCTCTGGCTCAACAGACAGTGAAGTAACCAGTAGGCTACAGCTCTATAGCTGCTAGCAAGCCCCTGGCTGGCTGCAGAAGGACTGCATGTCACCACACAAACAGTCTGCTGTGGTCACCAGGATAGGGTTAGCCCACCCGTATCCATGATGCACTGCACATGCAAATCAGCTGTCTACAGATGAACACAAGATGGGGTATGCATCCCCACAGCACCTCGGCCTGGTAGGGGGAACTGACCGTGTGTGGTACTGGCACAGAGTAGCTACACACTGTCACATTGTGCAGGTACTGCACTCACCCTGAGGGTGAGGTGGGGCGCCCAGCACCAGGTCCACAGCAGAGATAGGCCATGCTGCAGGACCCCAGCAGTGCTAATGTGTGAGATAGGTAGTTTCTGCAGACACACCTTGGATATATCTGTATGTCTCAGTCAGGTGTAGTTCCTATGGACCCCTAGGAGGATTATTTTCCATCACCCTCCTTCTCCTCCAGGGCTGAGGGTGGTAAACAAGGTCTCCCACCAACAGATCCACATTCTACCTCCCTGCAATGGTGGCAGTAGAGGGGACCATCAACCCCAGTCCTCCTGGGGAACAGACACCCTACAGGGCAGTCAATGCAGCTCTGTACACATCCATAACACAACGTTGCTTTGCGTGACGTATACCAAAGCTGGTAATGGTGGCCCGCATATTAGCTTTAAAACCCTCCCACCACGTCCATCCCAAAGTGTCCTGAGGCAGATTAAACTGAAAGTACTCCTCAATGCCTACAAGAATAGTTTCACGGAACTCCTGGTTACTAAGTATGGTTCTGTCAAAGTACCACCGTGAGGGAGATGAACAGATTGAGGAATCCAGTAAGGATAAAGATATTGTGGCATGGTCAGATATGTGAGCTGCATGAATATTGGATGCACTAATTCTAGAACACAATCCCTTGGAGATAAGAAAAAATCGATGTGCGATACCGAATTATGAGGAGGTGAAAAAAAAGTATATTCCTGATCCACAGGATGTTGTAAACACCATATATCTACTAAACCCAAATCTTGCATTATTGACAAAAATGCAGGGTGTGCCTTGGGAGCTTAGTAGTTCTTACAGGTCTCCTATCTAACAAGGGGTCCAAAGTAAGGTTGAAGTCCCCCCCCCCCCCCACAGTATAATTGGATATCTGGATACCGCTTGCACCTCAGCAGCTAAAGAATTAAAGAAAGCAGGGCAATCTAAGTTTGGGGCATAAATATTGATGAGAGCCAGTTCTGTGAGGCCTATCTACATAACAGCCTTTGCCCAGTGCCCTTCGATGTCCGATCGAGACTGCAGCACTATAGTGGAAAGAAGTTTCCTTACTAATATAGCTACTCCATTTTTCTTATGACTTGCCGCTGCAAAAGCTATGAGTGTGAAGGGTTTCATATCTAGTTTTAATGACTCCCTTGCATTCAAATGAGTCTCTTGCAAAAATAAAATATCAGCAGTTTCCTTGCACCCATAAAGGAGTACTTTTTTCTCTTAATGGGATTGTTAATGCCCTTAACATTCAGTGATACTATCTTAAAGAAAGACAATATTGCACACATTGATATATAATTGCTACAGAAACATTCCATGTTTGCCTTTCAGACATTGCTACTTGGATGACTCACCGTCACTTGAAATTAAATATGGCTAAAACTGAACTCCTTATCTTCTCCCCCCAATGCCTCCCCTCCTCTACCCCCTTTGTCCCTGTGGATAACTCTTTAATCCTTCCTGTTTCTTCGGCCCGTAACCTGGGTGTTATCTTTGACTCCTCGCTCTCTTTCTCCACTCATATCCAACTCGTAGCTAAGACTTGCCGTTTCTTCCTTTGTAACATTAACAAAATTTGCCCCTTCCTTTCTGATCAAATCAAGTATTCTATCACTCTGATATCATTCTTGAAAGTATACTGTATCTAATGTCACATCAACCTTTTATCTCTAATACATTCTTATATTTCTTCAAAGCACCGTTCAGGTCTCAGACTTATTGGGCGTTATGCATATCAAAACTTTGTGTATATGTTCTGAAAACGCCCCAATTTGCATCAATGACCTTTGTTGTATGTAACAGTTGCTTAGAATCAATTATTGTTAAGAGATATAATTATTCAAAACTGTGCTTAGCTTTCAATGTCCATCTCAACTTATTCAGAGCTGTGCTTAGCTTTCAATATTGTTTCCCAACGCTACCTTCTGCGCTGTATCTGCGTTTCACCGCACACCGGTTTCCTCAGGGGATTACGTGAAAAGCACTGTAATTCAGATAATAATCGTGCTCTCAATATGTACAGCCACTCCTCGCTTAACGACCTACCTGTTTAGCGACCGCTCGCACTTACGACCATCTCTTCACCGTTACGACCGCTCACACTTACGACCATCTCACCGACGGTACGTGCTAAAACGTGGTTGCGCTGCGTCTCAAAGTCATACATCATTCATGGCTGAAATTGTACACTATTCTGAGGTCCGGTACTGCTGGTTTCCTGGTAAGAATACTGTATTGTCTGTATTGTCTGTATCGTCTATATTGTCATATACCATATATTTACTATGTACATGCAGTTCCTCGCTTAACGACCAGGTCGTTGTAACGGAACGCGGTCGTTAAGCGAGGAGTGGCTGTATATACTTTCCATACATCGACTAAATTCACAAATAATACATATTTCAAGTAAAAGAGAGGACCACCTACCCTGCTCTCGATCGTTTCTCTTCCGAACTCTAAATTATCTCGTAATTCTCATACTCCTACCAATTTCTTCTCCAGTTGGTCTCTGAGCCTACCGGCTTACAAAAACGCCATGCATGTGCATAACATTTATACACCTCTTGGATCCCTCTTCTCCCACGTCACTTTCTAGTGGGAATTTCTTCACTTACACGCTTCCCATTCTATTCAGGCATTTAAGCCTCCAGGGGCCACTGATTATAGCACATAAATCCATCGCTGTTCGTGCCATAACAGGGTCTGTTCCCTGGATCTTCCCTTCTGACCCATCATTATCTGAGCAATGCAAAAACAGTGAAGCTCATCAAACGCATGATTATACCTGAGACAATGATCCACTATAGGCGCTTCATGTCGTCGGCATTTCAATCTGCTTTTATGTTCATTCATACGTATTTTAAATTCTCTTATAGTTTTTCCTACATATATAAGGCCACAAGGACATTGGATACAATATATCACATGTGTTGATGTGCAGGAAGTTTGATTATGTAAACGATGAACTACTCCATGGTATTGAAGCTCATTTACTTCCATAGTGATATTGCATATCGCACACTCACCACATTTCTTGTGTCCTAGTTGAACTGTTTCTACTGTCGTCCGTAGAGGCCTCAGAATTGCAGGGCTCAATAGTTCTTTAAGGTTTTTATTGCATTGCCAAATGCAACATACGGTTTTATCTTCTAGAAAAGGAATGCTGTTTAATACATTGGCATGACGTTTGATTATACGTTTAAGTTGATAACTAAATGGAGAATAATGGGTAACCATGTTAATATTGGATTTCATACCCATTTCCTTCCTTTCTGATGACACTACTAAAATGATTGTCCACTCCTTGATCACCTCTAGTCTTGATTACTGCAATATTCTCCTTGCTGGCCGTCCTGCAAACCATTTCTTTCCCCTTCAATCTATTCAACATTCTGCTGTTCGACTAATTTTCCATCAGCATCGCTTTTCCCATGTCACTCCTCTTCTCAAGTCCCTTCATTGGCTTCCTATCCACTTACGGATCCAATTCAAACTCCTCCTCTTGACCTATAAATGCATTCACTCTTCAGCCACCCACTACCTATCATCTCTTATCTCTCCTTACATCCCCTCTCGCGTTCTTTGCTCTTCGAACAGCCTTCGTCTATCTATGCCCTCCACTCGTACTGCTAATTCTAGACTTCACTCCTTTCACCTGGCTGCACCCTTTGCCTGGAACAATCTCCCTCTGTCTGTGTGCAATGCACCCTCTCTGGACCTCTTCAAGTCCAGATTGAAAACCCATCTCTTCTCTATTGCTTCCTGTTCTTGATTATTGTTTTTGCTCTTCTTGTTTATTGTATACTTTGTCTTACTTGATTGTATTTGTATTTTGTGATCTTCTGGACTAGATTGTGAGCTCTGATGAGCAGGGACTGTCTTTTCTTCATGTATGTACAGCGCTTCATATGTTTGAAGCGCTTTATAAATGTTAAATAGATAGATAGATAGATAGATAGATAGATAGATAGATAGATAGAACATAAATCCTCACTCTCCTAATCCACATCCCTGAGAAATCCAGTAATAAAGCAGCAATTATATTCCATAGGAGATAACACAAGCAGAAATATCACACCTCCACCTTAGCCCTTACAATGGACAGCCCAAAGAGGAACAAAATTCTAATTGCAGAAAGCCACCGAAACCCTGGGGAACTATACCAAACTCTAAACTTAGCGGCTGAGCCCAAAATGGACAGGACAGGCATGGAGGGTATACCATATAATCCACATCTTCTCTGCTGCCAAGTAAAACCTTTTTTAACCAGGCCTTAAACAATAATTGCCTACATCTAGGATATCCACCCCCAGACTCCAAAGTACTAGAACAGCCCCTCACACAGCATCACATAATCACAAAAAGATGGATATATGAGGGCCCACATTACAATCAATGCCCAGATACCTTCTGATCCAACCCAAGGCCAGCAGACAAAAAACAAGGCAAGAACAATGGCCACAGAGCAAGAATCTGGAGTTGCCTAAAGAGGGCCAGATTATAGAATAACTCTACCACAACTGATATCATTGCATCACAGGTCAGTAACCCAGTTGTAGCTCCCAATGAAGGAAGTTCAATGTACACTGCAAGCTCAGATCCACCACTGTGCATCAAGCAGGGTTTTCAGCGCATTAGCACCAGTTCTTTATCTTCCAAGAAAGCATGTAGAACCTCTGGTTCGTCAAAAGTTCTAGTTTGATTGTGCAAAGTGACTCTCATATGGGCAGGGTAAAGCAACCCAAAACGAGCCTGCAACTGCAGCAGTCGCGGGCGCAGAGCTAAAAAACATTTTTCTCCGGTCCACAGTTACTTTCACGAAATCTGGAAAGAAGAGAAGTTTATGACCTTGGTATTCCAATGGGGAGTGTATCTGGCTGCTTCCATAATTTGTGAAACTTGTTGAAACCGCAGCACTTTCAATATAATCAGGCGTGGACATCTGCCCGAAGCCATAGACTGTGTAGGCACCCGATGAGCTCTCTCAATCTCAAACAGCATGGCAAACTTAACATTAAGCACATTAGGGATCATTGCCTGCAGAAAGGCCATCATATCTGCTCCTTCGGCTCCTTCAGGGACTCCCAAGATCCTGACATTATTTCTTCGAGCACGATTTTTGCCATCTTCCAGGTCCCTCTGTAATGACCTGATTAGCTTTGCTTGTTTATCAATGGGTCTTAAACGCTCTACGTGTGTTGCAACAATGTTCTCCATTTTTTCCAGTCTCACCGTGATCGATTCCAGACTGTTTTATAAAGAGCAAATATCTTCTTTCATTATGAGCAGCGAGTCTCCGTTCGATTTAACCATGTCTTTAACAGTGCATACCTCAGACAGAAGCTCCTGTAAGGCCTCGGGGTAATCTCATGCCGCCGCCATCTTGTGAAGTAAAAGAGGCTCCGTTTTTTATCATTTTGTATTGGAACTTTGCGCTCCTTGGTATTCCAAATGTGTCGGTTTGGGGCCAGACATATCCGAAAGTGACTGCTTCAAAAATAAAGGGACCCGCACCAGCAATAGCAGCGTGAGACAGTATTCTTGAACTGCCCCCCCGGAGCAAAGCTCTCACACGCCCATGCTGACCAAAGTTAGGCTCCGACTCCTGGTGATAATATTTTGAATGTTCTTTTTAATTGTGAAGTGAAATTTTGAACTTTTTGAGCCTATCAACATTTATGAGATGTTTGACTCTCTGGATCTATGAGATGTTTTTATATTTTGTGGTATAAAAATAAAAAATGGACTAAATGGAACGGATGACGAAATCTAATGATATTGGTTACTCTTGCAGCCAAAGTCTATCCTGGATGGCCAACATAGTGATCAATGATTTTAATGGCCCTCTCCTACATATAAGAATATATTACTGAGGGGATTAGATTTATATGTTTTCTATTTTTAGACATTTTGGACTTCAGCAAGGTAACTTTCTGAAGCCATCACTTTTCTGCTACTTTCTCTCCCTGAATTCATGAGTCTTGTTTAAGGTGTTATGTTTAGCTTTTAAAGCTATTCATAAGATAGGTCTGATCTACCTGTCCACTAGGCTGAAGCTCTGTTCTTCAGCAAGATCTTTACGTTCTGCGATTCAATGTACACTACAGTAGTATTGCCCTTGGCTTCTGCTTTTCGGCAGAAGAGGGTTAGAGATAGATGTTGTTCAGATGCAGTTCCAAAATTGTGGAATGATTTACCTGTTGCAATTAGGGATTTTGTGGATTATGCTCAATTCCATAAAGTTTTAACAATGTGGTTATGGAGGAAATGTTTTAATGATACTTGATTGCATTGTTTGTAATTGGTTTTTATACTCTGCTTTTTAAGTCTATGGATGGTAAAAATGGGCTTTAAGCAATTTTATTAAATTAAATGTAATTATTAAATAATGTTGGGTTGTTGATGTTTGTTTTCAGCTTCCAGCTGAGCTACTGATATCATAATTCAGAGAAAGATTTATTTGACCACTATTCAAACAGTTTCAACATAATTAGTGAAATGACTTATGTGTCTTCCGTTTCTCTCTCAAACTGATTCCAATGTGTCTGACTCCAAAGATTTCATTGTTACTGAATATGAAAGGCATGAAGAAGGATTTGGTTCATTTTAGAAGTGTGATCATTCAATTCATTTAAAAGTACACATCAAAAAATTGCTATGTTAGTCACATTATACCTTTAATTGTAAATTGAATAAATACCTCTACTGAGAATATGACTTTGTCGCCCTGAATGAACCTGATCTTGAAGCCTGGCTAGCATCTGGTTGGTGATATAGACATACCGCATGGAAACCAGGCAAACACAAGTGCTGGGTACTCAACAATCCATACTTCATTAGCCTTACTAAACTGGATTAATCAGACAGATTGTTCTTTCTGGAAACATCCCTCCTCTGGCCTGCTAAAAGTATGAGTGGGCCTCTATACTGCAAGTTCTTTGCACTTGGAGGCATGTTTATAACAGGGGAGGTATAACGCTCATATATGATATTTTGAAAAAATATGAGCTACGCTATATTGTTTTTCTTGAATTTGTTCTTCAAAAACCAATTGTGCATTCCTTATACACAATTTCCAAGAGAAACTTCCCCAGCAGTTTATATTTGAAATGAAGCCTAAAATATGCATACTAATAGACCTCTGTGCATGTTATTCTTGATTTTGTTATATTTGTTTAGGGTTAGCTACCACCTTTCTATTGGCAGCACAAAGTAAGATTCAAGCAATGGATAGTGAAGTGAATTGTCAAAGGTCACAAGGAGCATCAGCGGACCTTGAACCCTTTTCTCCCTAGTTTCATACTGCTGCTCTAACTACTTGGTTACTCTTTCACTTTACATTTACATGAGCTGTTTGAATTACATCTATGGTTGTTATTTTAGAATATCAGACTTGCACATGAAAATGGCCTGATGTGTCTGTTATTTTAGAAAAGCCATTGTTTGCCTACACATATTTGTAGCATGCACAGTTTCCAAAGGGCCATGTTTCAGTAGACCTGGAAAGTATATATATATTTCCAATACTTGAAAAGCAATAAATGCATACTTTAAAAACTCTAGATGAGGGGATCCAAGATGGTGCTTGAGTGATCATGTCTGAGGATGCTCTCTGTTTTCATTTGGCCTTGTCTTGGTATGGAGTGAATTCCTCCCCGGTGATATGGTGAAGAGGAAGGGGAAAGAAAATGCTATTTTCCTGGGGGTTTCCAGTCCCGTATATTTGTGATAGACTACCCTCTAGAGCAGGGCTACTCAAATCCATTCCTGGAGGACCACAAACCAGTCAGGTTTTTGGGATATCCCTAATGAATATGCATGAGATACATTCAAATACAATGGAAGCAGTGCATGCAAATATATCTCATGCATATTCATTAGGGATATCCCGAAAACCTGACTAGTTAGCGGCCCTCCAGGACTGGATTTGAGTACCTCTGCTCTAGAGCTTTGTAGCATCCTCAGACTTTCCGGTCACTCTCCCTTTGGACCAGTCTGGTAGGCGAATAGCAGGCAGCAGCGAAGAGGTGTCACTCAGCCCCGAAGTGCACACTCGGCACCCGAATCCTGGAAGTGAGAGCGTGGCTGGTGCAGGGGATTCACTGTGGACCAAAGAGTCAGGCAGTGTGTTCCTGCCAGCAGGTCACCCAGCTGCATTGTCTTCTCCTCAAGAGCGGATGGTTCGGAAGAATGTATCTTTAAAGGATACTACCAAAAGCAGAGAGGTTCCACAAAAGAGTAAAGTAGCCCAAATGCCCTCAAGTATAGAGCAGACAGAGCTAAAAGATCCCAAATTACCCATGTCTAACAATAGCCAAATTAATATGAATAAAATACATTCTCTAAATTGCTTGTATGCAAATGCTAGAAGTCTAAAAAATAAGATGGGAGAGTTAGAATATATAGCACTAAATGAAAGGTTAGATATGATTGGAATATCAGAGACATGGTGGAAGGAGGACAACCAGTGGGACACTGTGATACCTGGGTACAAACTATATCGAAATGATAGAGCTGATCAAATTGGTGGAGGGGTTGCTCTCTATGTTAGAGAGGGCATTGAGTCAGAAAGGATTAAAGTTTTGCAGGAAACAGAATCTGCTGTAGAATCTATATGGATTGAAATTCCATGTAAAAGGGGGAAGGCAATGGCAGTGGGGGTGTACTATCGAGCGCCTGGCCAGAATGACCAAATGGATGATGAAATGCTCAAAGAAATCAAGGAAGCTAATAAAAGTCACAGCACAGTAATAATAATGGGTGATTTCAACTACCCCGGTATCAACTGGGTCAGTGTCACGTCAGGACATGCTAGGGAGATAAAGTTCCTAGATGAAATAAATGACTGCTTCTTGCACAAGCTGGTTCATGAACCGACCAGAGGGGAAGCCATATTAGACCTAGTCCTTACTGGAACACCAGATCTAGTGCAAGAGATAAGGTTGTTGGGGCCACTTGGCAATAGTGATCATAGCATAATCGCCTTTGATTTAATTAGTGGAGGAGGGATAGTAAGGAAATCCACAGTACTACCTTTTAACTTTCGAAAGGGAGACTATGATAAAATGAGGAAAACAGTTAAGAAAAAACTAAAAGGAGCAGTTGCAAAGGTTAAAGACGTACATCAGGCTTGGCTGTTGTTGAAAAATACTATCTTGGAAGCCCAGACCAGCTGTATTCCACGCTTTAAGAAAAGTGGAAGGAAGTCCAAAAAACTGCCAGCATGGTTTAAAGGTGAGGTCAGAGAGGCTGTTGTTGCCAAAAAAGCATCTTTCAGGAAATGGAAAAAAGAGCCAAACAACGAAACCTGGAAACAGCACAAGCACTGGCAAGTCAAATGCAAGGCATTGATAAGGCAGGCAAAGGGAGAATTTGAGAAGAAGCTTGCTGCGGAAGCAAAAACGCAAAGTAAAGACCTTTTCAAGTACATTCGCAGGAAAAAACCTGTGAGAGAGTCAGTTGGTCCATTAGATGATAAAGGGGTTAAAGGAGCACTAAGAGGCGACAAGGCGATAGCGGAGAGACTGAATGAATTCTTTGCTTCAGTCTTTACTGAGGAAGATGTAGGGATGTTACCATGACTGAAGTGGTATTTAAAGGTGCGTAAGAATTGAAGGAAATAACGATACTTCGGGAAGATGTATTACAAATATTAGATAAACTGAAGAGTAGCAAATCACCTGGGCCGGATGGTATACATCCAAGGGTGTTGAAAGAACTGAAATACGAGATTGCAGACCTGCTATTAGTAATCTGTGAACTATCATTAAAATCATCTCTAATACCTGAAGATTGGAGGATTGCCAATGTAACACCAATTTTTAAAAAGGGTTCCAGGGGTGATCTTGGAAACTAATGACCGGTGAGCCTGACATCAGTACCGGGAAAAATGGTAGAAACCATCATAAAGAATAAAATTACTCAGCATGTAGATAGTCATGACCTAATGGGAGACAGCCAACATGGCTTTAGACAAGGAAGATCTTGTCTTACTAATCTGTTATGTTTTTATGAAGGAGTGAATAATCAGGTGGACAAAGGTGAGTCGGTTGAAATTGTGTATCTGGACTTTCAGAAAGCCTTTGACAAGGTCCCTCATCAGAGACCTTTGGCAAAACTAAAGAGTCATGGGATAGGAGGCAGTGTACTATTGTGGATCAGGAACTGGTTAAAAGATAGAAAGCAGAGGGTAGGGCTAAATGGCCAATTTTCCCAATGGAGAAAAGTGAATAGTGGTGTACCCCAGGGATCTGTGCTGGGTCCGCTGCTTTTTGACATATTCATAAATGACCTGGAAAGTGGAATAACGAGTGAGGTTATCAAATTTGCAGATGATACAAAACTATTTAAAGTTGTTAAAACCCAAGAGGATCGTGGAAAACTGCAAGAGGATCTTGATAAATTGGAAGACTGGGCATCAAAATGGCAGATGAAATTTAATGTGGACAAGTGCAAGGTTATGCACCTAGGGAAGAACAACCCAAACTATGGTTACACGATGCAAGGTTCCACATTAGGAACCATCACCCAGGAAAAAGATTTAGGCGTCATTGTGGATACCATGTTAAAACCCTCGGCCCAGTGTGCAGCGGCAGCCAAGAGAGCAAATAGAATGCTAGGTATGATAAGGAAAGGAATGGAAAATAAAACAAAAGATATTATAATGCCTCTATATCGTTCCATGGTGAGACCGTAACTTGAATATTGTGTGCAATTCTGGTCGCCGTATCTTAAAAAGGATATAGCGATTTTAGAAAAGGTTCAGAGAAGAGCCACCAAAATGGTAAAGGGGATGGAAGGATACTCCTATGAAGAAAGGCTTAAAAGGTTGGGGCTCTTTAACCTGGAAAAGAGACGGCTGAGGGGAGATATGATAGAAGTCTATAAATTAATGAACGGAGTGGAACGGGTAAACGTAGATCGATTGTTTACCTTATCAGAATATAGAAAGACTAGGGGACATGCAATGAAGCTACAGGGTAAACTATTTAAGACTAATAAAAGAAAATATTTTTTCACTCAACGTGTAATCAAACTCTGGAATTTGTTACCGGAGGATGTAGTAAAGGCTGTTTGTGTAGCTGGGTTTAAAATAGGTTTGGACAAGTTCCTGGAGGAAAGGTCCATAAACCATTATTAACCCTTTCCAGGCCGAGCCCGAAACTCTTGGGATCCAAATTCTGACTAAATATTCCTATCAAATGGTATATAATACATAACCATAGCAGAAGGAAAATCACTATTAGAACATATTGAATAAGACGGGTACAATTTTCCTGAAATATGCAAAAATTAACCTGGCTGCAGAATGTGGATTAAAAATTTAAAGTAGGCCTTGAAAGGGTTAAGAAGGGACCCAGGATATCAATGCTTGAACCAATACAAGCATTGTGGAACCTGTGTCCCTTGGGGAAACTGCTAGGTACATATGACCTAGATTGGCCACTGTTGGAAACAGAATACTGGGCTTGATTGACCTTGGTCTGACCCAGTATGGCATATCTTATGTTCTTATGTTCTTATGGAGTGAGCAACGGAGGGCTCATCGGTTGCTCCGGGTAGATCTGTTGAGACCATTGTACAGGAGTTGGGGAGTGCCGCTTTCAGAAATGTGTTTCGGGAGTGCATTCGGCCAAAGGAGGTGACTTTGGAATCACTATGGGATACAATGCCAGATTTGAACTCTTCCTTGCTTACTATCTACAAAACTTGTTGTCGATTTGTCTGTGGTTGCACCAGAGGTGGTGGATCACTCACAGGCATTGCAGCAGCTTAATGTAAGGATGGATGTTCTCAACAATAAAATTGCCACCACTCAGAAGATTGTGGATGCCCTGCTTAAGGACAGTAGCTGTGGCTGCTGATGGTTAGAGCACCTTGAAAATCTGGTATGCCGGAACAACCTCAGACTGTTAAACTTTCCAAGGTCCCCCTTTATTTCACCGATGGATATGGTTTAAAAGTATTTTGTCGCAGTATTGGGGATGAACTCTGGTAATTTCCCCCCTCTGGTGAGAGCTCAATACCTGACCTCTGGTGGGGCTTTGCTTCTCTGGGGAGTCAGAGGGATTCCAGTGTTGTTAATCTTACAGGTTTCGAAGAGTCCTCTGTGGAGGTGGTGACCCAACGTTCTACCCTACTTCTCATTTTTGCCTTGGAGATGGATCGCCAAACTGTGTTTAGACTATATTTCTGCTCACTTGATAAATTGTTCTATGAACAAAAATTAGAATTTTTCCAGATTTGTCTAGATTTATGCAAAAGCACATCAAGAATTATTGGCGCTGCACCCTAGGATGCTAGCCTTAGGGTTAAATTTTGTTTTACAATTTCCTTGTATCTGTTTGCTGCAGTGTGAAAGTAAGTAATTGTTTTTTTGTTTGTTTTTTTTAAACCTAGGCAATTATTAGAATTTATAAGAGCCAGGGAAGAATTAAATGCTTAAGTTGTTGCTCCGTAAGCACCTCTGTAGGGTCCACGAAAGGAGTTTAGTAGGGTGAGCATTCACTAAATTGTAATTTATTTTCCTTTGATATATTTTTCCATTGTTCTTGGATCCTTTTTCTATTATCTTTGTGGGCTAAAATTTAGTGAATAATTGTGGTTGTGGTTAAATAATTGTGGTTTAGTGAATAATTGTGGTTTATATTATTTTGTTTAATTTCCATATACTTTTGTTTTTGGATGACGTATAATTGTAAATCTATAAAAATTAAATACAAATTCTAGATATCAATATTAGCATATGTTTCAAGATGTATAAATGTCAATAAATAACTCATTTGGATTGGGTTAGCGGGGGTGATTGCTTAAAACCACCTCTGGGCAACCTTTGCAAAACTGGCCTTTATAGAAGTAATTTTATAAAGGAGTTTTTGCATGAATATTCCTAATATAAAATTACTCCACATGCAAAAGCAAATGTGGAACAGTTAGGACAGTTGATTGATATAGTGTATCTAAACTTTCAGAAAGCCTTTGACAAGGTCCCTCATCAGAGACTTTTGGCAAAACTAAAGGGTCATGGGATAGGAGGCAGTGTACTACTGTGGATCAGGAACTGGTTAAAAGATAGAAAGCAGAGGGTTGGGCTAAATGGCCAATTTTCCCAATGGAGAAAGGTGAATAGTGGTGTACCTCAGGGATCTGTGCTGGGTCCGCTGCTTTTTGACATATTCATAAATGACCTGGAAAGTGGAATAACGAGTGTGGTTATAAAATTTGCAGATGACACAAAACTATTTAAAGTTGTTAAAACCCAAGAGGATTGTGGAAAATTGCAAGAGGATCTTGATAAATTGGAAGACTGGGCATCAAAATGGCAGATGAAATTTAATGTGGACAAGTGCAAAGTTATGCACCTAGGGAAGAACAACTCAAACTATGGTTACCCAATGCAAGGTTCCACATTAGGAACCACCACCCAGGAAAAAGATTTAGACGTCATTGTGGATAACATGTTAAAACCCTCGGCCCAGTGTGCAGCGGCAGCCGAGAGAGCAAATAGAATGCGAGGTATCATAAGGAAAGGAATGGAAAATAAAACAAAAGATATTATAATGCCTCTGTACCGTTCCATGGTGAGACCACACCTTGAATATTGTGTGCAATTCTGGTCGCCGTATCTTATAAAGGATATAGCGTTATTAGAAAAGGTTCAGAGAAGAGCCACCAAAATGGTAAAGGGGATGGAAGGATACCCCTATGAAGGCTAAAAATGTTAGGGCTCGGGGAGGCGGAGCCTGATGTCCAGCAGGACGGTCGCATAGCGTGGAGGCTCCAGAGAGGCCCGTCAAGAATCCTGATTAAAATCTGCAGCAAGCTAAAGGAACAACTTTAAATTGTGCCACGGTGGGCCCGGGTAATGGCGGGGCCCAAACCGGTTCGACTGGAATATACGAATCCGATGAGTAACCATGCCAAATGTTCAAAGACTGAACCCCTTTCCCCTCAAAAGATGGCCGCCGCTCGTGAAGGGCCCGAGGGATTGCAAGAGGTGCTCGCAGAGATCCGTGGAGTAAAAGATCTTGTGCAAAGCAACGGTGAGTCGCTGCGGGCCGTACATGAGGAAATAGCCGCGCTGCAAAGCAAGATCGAAGGGGATCTCCCTGCAGCAAGACAAACTAGAGGGAGTCCTCGATGCACATAGCGCTTGCTTAGAAAAGTTGGGCAAGGTCGAGAGGCAGATTCATGCGCTTCAACGAGAAGTGGAAGAAGGAAATAATTGGGCCCGCTGGAACAACGTGAGGCTCGTCGGAGTCCCCGAGGGAGCAGAGGGCAATGATATGAAGGCCTTTCTGAGCAAACTGCTTCCCTCGGCGCTTAAACTAACCTTTGAGAGAGACCTCGAAATTGATCATGCGCATTGAGTTCCCTCGAGCCCGGCGCTTAATCGTAAGGCCCCAAGGCCCATCATCTTCCGGCTTCCTTGCTATCAACATATGGAGCAGATCATGATAGCGGCGCGAGTGCGGGCCCCTGTAGAGTTTGAGAGTCACAGGCTATCCTTTTATCCGGACTTGGCCAAGACCACTGTGGAGCGGAGGAAGCGTTTTCTAGCATTTCGGCCATGTCTGCAACAACTGCAAGCGCGCTATGGCCTCATGTACCCAGCGAAGATGCGGGTAACTCTGCATAATCAGACCAGAACATTTGAAGATCCAGAGACCCTTGCAACATATCTAGATGATAAAGAAGCAGATCAGATGCGTTGAGGACTGAGACCAAGGGAACCAACCCCAACTTATGGCAATTGGTTGGGAAAAAACTTTATTAGGTTTGAGATCTATGCGTTGTAGCAACCAGCGCCATGTTAAATGTTATGTACAGCCTGGGGTAGATCGATTGTTAAGCTTGGCATGCATATTCTTGAATTCTGTTGACTTTGTATGTTAGTAAGATATTGAAAGGGCCCGCATCTTTCTGGGCTACCGTTGGTGCGGGTGAGTACTATATTGCTGCAGTAAGGATGGGCCTCTTTAGCCCACCCTGCTGGCACGAGCTCACCATAGTTTGTTTGGGTATAGCTTCTCCTCTAGGGCATGTATGTGGTATAGTGATGAGATTGGGTATTTGGCCTACTAATCAGCGTCAGGGCTATATGTAGGTGGTGAGGGGATCTGTAGTTGACCAGCGCTATCGAAGTGTGTTTAGAGTGGGAATCAGTACTGTAAATTTACTGCAAATGTTAAAATTTATGTAAAAGGCCCCATCTAAGGTTTTATCATTAAATGTAAAAGGGATAAATAGCCTGATTAAAAGAAAGAAAATTATTGGATATGTGCGACATGAAAAGGCTGACCTGGTGTTTTTGCAAGAAACCCATTTAAATCAGAGGGAGACTTTAAAACTTAACATTAAACCTTACATGGTGGCCGCCTACTCCCCAGCTGTTTCAAAAAAGCACGGGGTGGCTATTTTGGTACGAAAATCCTTGAATGCTACCATTTTGGATACACGCTCCGATATGGAGGGAAGATGGTCCAAAGTGTTGCTCAGAGTTGAGGGCCTGTAGGTGGCTTGTATGTGCCTTTATGCTCCCAATGTTGACAGCCCTGAATTTTTTGCAGCAATAGCTCAGGAGGCCCAGACTGCTGCCCGAGTCCCCTTCATAATAGGGGAGGATTTTAATCAAGTTAATGACCCCCTGATTGACAGGCAACCCCCGAGGACCTCTGGCCCGTCCAAAGGCCATTTAATGCTTGCTTCTATGATTAAAGAGATGGCCTTGGTGGATATTAGGAGGTTGTTCCACCCTTCAGAGCTTGAGTTCACATACTTCTCACCCCCTCACCAGTCTCAATCGAGAATAGATTTTTTCCTTGTGTCGAAAACGATAGTGTCTAGCATCGAGGAGGTGCAGATACATCCTCTGCATATCTCAGATCATGCTGCCATCTCCTTTATACTGCGAGATGATCGGTTAGGTACAAAGCCTGTGGAATTGTTTTTTGATAGAACTTTACTAGATAATCTGGATTTTCGTGCAGAGGTCAAATTGGCCATCCAAGAGTACTTCCAATTCAATCTACCTCAAGTCACTGCTGGTTGGGCCTGGTGGGAGGGTTTTAAAGCTGCCATGTGAGCTGTTATCACTAGCTTTCACATTCGGTTGGGGAGACAATGCAAGCAGCAGTTGATAGCATTGGAGCAACAAATCAAAGCTGGGGAGCGGGTGCTAACTCGGAGGGCGGACCCGTGTATTCTGCTTCGGCTACAGCGGTTAAGGTTTCAGTTTAATTCGATTTTGACTACTGAAGCCTCGCAGAGTATTAAGGTACAACAGGGGACCTACTACCGGGAGGGTAACAAAGCCGGGAAATACTCGCCAATGCCCTAAAGGTTAAAAGGCAGGCCAAAAGAGTAGCAGCTCTCCGGGACCCACAAGGGCAAGGGATGATAACAAAGGATGCAGAGACTGTGGAACTCTTTTGAGTCTTTTATGCTCAGCTATATCAGTCAGAGAGCGCATTCGCACAGGACAGTTTCGAGCAGTTGACTCTTGGTGTACAGCGTCCGGTATTATCTGTTGAGGATAGGGAGGAGATGGATAGACCCTTCTCTGATGAAGAGATTAGGCAAGCGATCAATTGCGTGGCCTCCGGGAAGGCTGCGGGTCCAGATGGCCTCCCGGCCAAATTCTTTAAGACTTTTGCTAAGGACCTAGTCCCTCAGTTACGTCAATATTTTGCCGTACTGGTCGCGGCAAATTCACAGGTCGGAGCCTTTTCTGCGGCAAATGTAGTGGTATTTGAAAAAGATGGTAGGGACCCGTTGCTAACAGCTAACTACCGCCCCATATCTCTGTTAAATGTGGATTATAAGATATTTGCAACCGTATTGGCCACCCGTTTGTCAGGAAAAATGTCCACACTGATACATCCTGACCAATGTGGCTTCATAGCTGGCAGAACTACAGCTGATAATGCAAGCACTTTATGCCATGTTTTGGCGGGCTCAGTAAATATGGAACAACCTTTAGTCGGCCTCTCCCTTGATGCTGAAAAGGCTTTTGATCGCCTAGAATGGCCCTTTTTGTTTGCGACTCTTAAGGGGTTTGGCTTTGGAGCCGGCTTTCTTCGTCACCTAGAGGTTATGTATGTTCAACCCACTGCCAGTGTCTGCATCAATGCAATTAAATCCCGGCCATTTAGCCTCCATCGAGGCACGTGGCAGGGTTGCCCGCTATCTCCCATGCTTTTTAATTTGGCACTGGAACCGTTAGCCCTTCTTATCCGGCAATGTGCGGACATTCGGGGGGCATTGATCGCCGGTCGCGAAATTAAACTGTCGGCATATGCTGACGATCTGATGCTATTCGTTTCCCCGACTTCGGTCCCGATGGTGTTAGAGCAGATCGATCGCTACTCGACGCTTTCGGGATACAAAATCAACTGGACGAAGTCCGTCGCTTTCCTGCTCAATCATTGGGTCCACAGGGAGGATATGAAGGCTTTTCCTTTTGTCTGGCAACCCCGTATGGTGAAGTATTTAGGCGTTCATTATTGCTACCCTTTAGAAGAAACAGTTTGATTTAATGCTAGGGAAATTCTATCCAGACCTGACTAATAAATGGCCCCTCCCTTGTGATGTCCTGGTGGGGGCGGCTAGAGACCGTTAAAATGATGATTGTTCCTAAAGTGAACTACATACTAGAAATGATACCGTGTTTACTGCCATCACGTACTTATCAAGAGATAGAACGAACTTTAAGCCATTTCTTATGACAGAATAAAACACCGCGACTAGCACGGCAGAAGCTTAAACTTGATCGCGAGCAGGGTGTGGTTAGGTTTCCAGATTTCCTATCTTATCATAGAGCTTTTTTGTTGAAGCAGGGATCACGATGGTTGGAGAGTCAAGCTGATAGTCGGCCAGTTTGGCTGGATCTAGAAGATAAATTACTTGCCCCGATACCGTTACCTAGCCTGCCAGGTATGCAGCTCACGCAGGGGTCACAATGCCTGAGTGTGATTGTAGACACGCTTGCGGCATTTAGCGCCCTCATTCAAGCCTGTGGCCCAGTGGCATGCCCCCATATCGGCTACCACTGTGGCATAATCCCCTATTTAAAATCCAAAAAAAACCTGTTGCCTGGAGTCAATGGTATTTACGAGGGGTGTGGACGGTTAGCCAGCTGATTAAAGATAGAAGATGGAAAGAGTACAGTGAGTTACAGCATGAGTTTGGTCTCCCGTCTAAGCTCTATTTTCAGTGGTTGCAGCTTAGACATTGCCTTGAGAGTGCCCAGATCGACCCGAGAGTGGAGATTGATGAGAGTGGGGTGGTGGAGGTTGTCCGAGAGATCGCGAATGCAGCGGGGGTGGCGTCGAGCTTCTATAAAAAACTGAGTCAGAAAGGCTATCCGAGGATGCTCAAAATTCAGCAGGTTTGGGAGCGGGAAACGCAAGCTACACTGACGGAGCAGCAATGGAGGAGGTTTTGGTGTAAGCAGGTTCGGGTTTCCAGGTCTGCCTCCATTACTCAGACACTTTTCTTTTTCACACATCAGTGTTTGTATACCCCAGTTAAAATGGCAAAATGGGATAAGAATACTAGTAATCTCTGCTGGACATGCAATAGGAAGATTGGTACTCTGGCTCATCTTATATATGAATGCTCAGGGCTACAATTATATTGGAAGCAGGTCTGGGAACGGATACAAACCATCCTTAAATTTAAAGAGCCTCTCAGCTGGAGGGTTGTGGGACTCCGGTCAATGGCGGGGCTACCATCCTTGCATAAGGATGGTCGCTTCCTGCTAGACTTCATGATGGGATTGGCTATATGCCTAGTTATACGGAACTGGAAGGATAGCGCCAATCTCAGCATGCAGGAATGGTGGAGTCAGGTGTGTCTGTATAGTAAATATGAGCAGATGCCCCGGAGAGCCTTCCCCCTGATCAGTACTAATGTGCTTAAGTGGAAAATGTTGAATGATTTTGTGAATGTAGCTAAATGCTCAGCGAGGTCACTCAGTTCCGGTCAGCCATGACCCTAGTCGCTGCCTCAAAATAGCCTTGATATTGTGTAAATCATGCATCTGTTTTCTGAGCTAGTCTGAATTGTCCTAGAGGAGTGGGCGGGGGGTGGGGGGATAGTTCATTTGTTTTGTGTTTAGTTGACTTCGTTGATGTAGCTATGTTTCTTTGTTAAAACGAAAATAAACTTATTAAACAAAAAAAAAAAAAAGGTTAGTGCTCTTTAACCTGGAAAAGAGACGGCAGAGGGGAGATATGATAGAAGTCTATAAATTAATGAACGGAGTGGAACGGGTAAACGTAGATCGATTGTTTATGTTATCAGAATATAGAAAGACTAGGGGACATGCAATGAAGCTACAGGGTAAACTATTTAAGACTAATAAAAGAAAATATTTTTTCACTCAACGTGTAATCAAACTCTGGAATTTGTTACCGGAGGATGTAGTAAAGACTGTTAGTGTAGCTGGGTTTAAAAAAGGTTTGGACAAGTTCTTGGAGGAAAGATCCATAAACCATTATTAAGAAGGGACCCAGGATATCAATGCTTGATCCAGTACAAGCATTGCGGAACCTGTGTCTTTTGGGGAAACTGATAGGTACGTATGACCTAGATTGGCCACTGTTGGAAACAGGATACTGGGTTTGATGGACCTTGGTCTGACCCAGTATGGCATATCTTATGCTCTTATGTTCTTATGACAGCACTTATACAGGCATCCTCTGGAGAGGAATTTGAGTGTAGCACAAAGAGAGTTGCAATTTATGTGCATATTTTACAAAATAGGTGCATGATTACTAAGCTTCACACTGGTGATGTGTGTGTGTGTGCCGCATTACCAACAAGAGGCTTTCAGCTAACTGCAGAGGGTTGTGTAAATCTGTCTCCCTCACGGTGAACCTGCCACAGCTCTAACTCATGCCACCCTTTGAGTGGCATTAATTACAGCCATGCTACCTCAGCTGAGCGTAGGTAGTGTGAGCCACAAAAGCTTGCTCTAGCTGCACCACACCGGGAACACTCCAATCCCGCCAAGTTGCTACCACAACATGAGCTACTAACATGGAGTTTTTGACATGGTGCCTACTCTGCTTTTCAGGCATGGCACCAAAGCAATGTGCTAACTCCACACTACCCTGATGGTACGTGCTTGTAAAGATGCCCTATCATTTACACCTACTCTCAAGCAAACGTAAATGTTTATGGTTTCAGTCTAGTCGCTATTTCTGAAGGGTTTGTGCTAGTAATTATAAAGTAACATAAGCTAAAAATAGGAGCCTATGTGGCCTTCACACATAAGTGACTTGTTTTAAATTACCCTCCACATCTCCTAAATTTGGCTAGATTGTAGTCTATTCTCTTCTCAATATTAAAACCTTGTTGTTTTCAGGGCTCTTAAACTGATATTATTACCCTCTTTGTGAAAGAGAAAACAAACACTTTCAACTTAGTAATTATACTGATTTTTACATGTTGCACTTCTTAACAATATTAAATCCTAAATGAGATGATGTCTCCTTTGGCAATTTTTAGAAGGCTAAAAAGCCAAAGCAGGCCTTTGCCCTCTGGAAACAACACTTGCTTATCAGAAACAGAATTCTGACAAAATTAAAAGCTATTAGTCTGCCAAAAATTGCAATGAGATTATGATTAATAAATGCATTACAGAGGTCTAGATCAAAGTCATGGCTTTCCGTGATAAATGTAAACATCCAGACCCTGCTTTGCAAGAATCTGTGTGCTTCAGTTATACAGTTCAACTGATTGATCTGTTCATTGCTCTAATAAATAATTTGACACTTTTAAGAGGACAACTCATTATGCAGATGGTATGAACAAGTAACTGTTAAACAGGAAAACCTTTAAACATTTTTGTGCTGCTTATCCATTGTTCTTTTTTTTTTTCTAATTTAGGGACCCTTTTACTAAAGCCCCAGTAAGTGGTCAACATGAGCTTTAAAGAATGGCAAGTGACAGCTTGGAAGGCTAACATGGGGGGCAACTGTGCGTTAAAGTGCATTTGTAATCGGCCATCATGTGATGGCACTGGAAATGGGTGGAGTGTGGGTATGGAGAGTACATTTCCGCTCACTGGCAATGTAGTAATTAGTGTGATTGTACTTAAAGGCATCTCTATGGGTGTTGTTAGATGCACCTGTGTTAAGTGTGCCATAGGTTAGCATTCATGATCTTATGCGCATGATTTGTTTGAAAAGAATAAAAATAAATTCAAAAAGAAAAGAGTATCACACGTGAAGCTAAGCATAATAGACTTGTCTGTGACCATAAGCAGTTCTGCAGATATACCTAAAGAGATCTTGTCCGTTTGACATAGATGATAGATGAAAATGTAGCAGGATCCTTTACTGTGACCTCTTTGTCCACTGTGATGGACAGTCTGGAGTCCCTTCTCCTGAGCAAGCCTTAGTGAAATAGGATGTCATATGGAATACTTTTCTTGTCACTCATAGGACAGAAGGAATCACCTTCTCAAATTTGAAGGGAGTTATAAAGGGCCTAGTAAGCCTATGCCCAAGTTCTTCCTTGCAGTAGGAGTTTGGGAAGTAAGAGAGACTGACTGAGTCCAGCACAGATGCCCAGCTCAGCTTGGGTGCTACATCCAATGTGACCTACCTAGCTACTAACTACAGGACAGCAGTCATTCCAAGCTGGTTAAGCTTGAACTAGAAGCATGCTGCAACAAGGGTGAAGTGGATTGCAAGAATATCTGTGGAGAGGAAATTATTCTGAAACCAAGGAATGGTGTACCAAGGAAGAGATAACTGTCTAAATATCTGTTGGAAAGGAAGAAAAAGGTATTTGCAGCTGCTGTAGGAGAGAGTTGTCACCCACATTTATCTCTAATCTCCCAGTCAAATAGTATATTTTCTAATTGTATTTTGTACTTGCACCTGTGGGGAAGAGTGTGATTCCCTAAAGGAAATCTCCATCTAAGAGATATTTCCTCTCTTTGTTAGAGGGCCTAAGAGAAAGTATTGGTTGCTTGGCATGAAGAGCAATATACATACCACAATCTGAAGCTCTAGAAAAAGCACAGGAGGGAAAGAGAGAGGACAGCAAGGTACCCATCCAGGATCTTTACGGAGAGGAGAATCAGGATGAAGCACTCTGAAACCAAGGACTTTGAACACTCTTTGGTCTTTTCTTTTTTGTTTTTGTTTGAAGTAAGGACTTTTAGTTTTGGGATCACTTAATAAAAGTGTTATACTTAAAAATGCTACGTTTTGCCTTTTTTCTTGGTGTACTGCTAATTTAATTTCATTTAGACCCAGAATGTAACCAGGACCCTTTATTTTGGTTGGTATACTGCTCTGATATCTTTTAATATATTTTTCCCTATTCAATATGACAGGCACCTCATAAACTTCTTTTGTGCAGTGCCTCCAGGGATATTCTCACTCCCTTAGTGAGAGGTCACCTACAATAGACTAGAAATTATAAACCACTTTCATACCTATTTGTCCTATGGAAATTGCACTAGGTCTGCTTCTTGTTCATCTTTGCATATGTATTGTATTACATTGGAAAATGTTTTCAGCCCTAGATGCCAATTCACTAATCTGCATTATCGATTTGCTGTAATGACTGTACTAATCATGAATGATTCACATTGGATGCAAATGAGCTCATAACTATTGTATGTGATTTTTGAAATAAGCATCCATATTAAAAATTAACACAATCACATTATTTTTAATGTGGCAGCATTTGGCATACTAGTGACAGTTTTGAATATTTGCTTTACTAAACACATATATCAAACATAAGCACTGGATATAATACTTTGGTACACAGACTCCAATATGAATTATTGGTGATTTTTTTTGGTATTGCTACTTACTGTAGAAAAAAAAGAAAAGAACTCCATGTATAAGCAGGACAGTAAAAGTATCGTAAGGAGAGGGTGAAAAGCAACAAAATATGCAAATACAAGGTGCATCAGAGGCAACGACTGCTAGATCTGGCACGAAGCACCAACCATCCCCGGAAGTTATGAAGTTGATTGAATATTAAAGACAGAATCAAAAGGATGGGTTTTGAGTATTCTCTTCAAAGAATTATAATTCAGTTAAGTACGTAAGGACATTGGTAAGGCATTCTACAAAGTGGGGGTTGCAGCCCAAAAAGCTGTTTTCCATGTGGGCTCATATGATTTATCAGAGAAGGCAAAGGAACATGGAGATGAAAGCCATGTATGGAAGGGAGCAATCTTGCAGAGGTGTGAAGGGTAATTAAGTATGAGAGGCAATCCAGGGCTGCATCATGAATTGCTTTATGGGTGAGAGTGAATAGAATCCAGGAGTTTATGGGCAACCAGTGGTGCTGCATGAATAGTGGAGTAACGTGCTCAAATTTTCTTGCACTAGTGAGTGTGCAAATAGTTGTGTTTTGAAGTGTCTGGAGGCACCTAAGTTGAAACTGGGAAAGGCCAATATATATAATATTACAGTAGTCCAGCCTGGAAACTACAGTATGATGGACCTTGGTCTGACCCAGTTGGCATATCTTATATTCTTATGTAAGAAGAACTGTGACTTCAGCGGGCTTGTCAAGAAAAGGTTGTATATTATGAAAGCGGCGAAGTGCCATAAAAGTTGATTTCAAAACCTGGGCTAATTGTGGGGAAAAGGTCAACACAGAATCCAGAAAGACACCCAGATAATGGATGGAGGAATATAAGAGCAGTGGTACATCTTCTAGGATTGTGATCTGTTTGGGGCACAGGTGGGTGACCATGAATCAAATAGCCATTGATTTGGATGTATTCAGTTTGAGCGAGTTGTCCTGTAACCAAGATGAAATGTGAATCAAACATAAGTTAATGGGAAAGAGATCAATGGGACATTAATCAGCTGAGAACAATAGTAAAAAGTCGTCTGCATAGGCATAGCATGAGATACCTAGCCCTTGTATTAGCGCAAGCAAGGGGCTGAGATAGATGTTAAACAGTAGAGGAGAGAGTATAGAACCCTGTGGAATGCTACAGAGAAGGTCTCGGGAAGTTGAGGTATCATTCTAGATATGAACCTGAAATGATCTATTCTGAAGAAAGGACGTGAGCTATGAAAATACTACACCACGAATGCTGGTATCATATACTGAGCCAGAAGAAGATCGTGAACCACCAGGTGAAAAACCGCCGCTAGATCAAGAGAAATTGTGAGAGTGTACTTACCCTGATCCAAGGTCCTATAAATACCATTTAAAACTGTCGCAACAACTGTTTTTGTGCTGTACTGTGGGTAAAAGCCTGATTATCGTGGATGTAGAAAATATGTATGCTCGATATGATACGATAACTGTTGAAAGACAGTTTTTTTCTACTACCTTAGACATAAAAGGTAGGTTTGAAATTGGCCAATAATTTCTGTTTTTTTAGAATATCCCCAGGTTCCACCACTAAACACTCTGATGCTAGCTGGCTAGCATCGAGGCGTTCCGGGAATGAAGCGGAGGGATATCTAGCTAGCTGCAATAATCTGCTGCTAGTCTGTTATCTAACTGCAGTGAAAGTTAGGCACTATAAAGGCTGGCCTAACTTTCAACACCATAGCTAGCCGGGTAGCAGCTGAATATTGCCGCTGCCCAGTTAGCTGCGGCACTATCTGGCTGACCCGGATTTTCAGTGTCGGTGGCTGGATATGACCCTGGCATTGACTAAAATGACTACACCATTCTTCTTTTGAACAGCAGCAGAGTGGGCAGCTAAAACATAACTGCCCAGACCCAATTTAAGGGCTTCCTTGGATGGTAGATGTGTCTCTTGTAAGAGAACCACGTCTGCCTGCTCTTTCATGCAGTATAACAGGATCTTCTTACGCTTAATTGGGTTGTTGATTCCCTTCACATTCAATGACAGAAACTTAAGTGAGCACATGGGACAGCCGGGATGGACAGTTCTGTATTGAAAAAAAAACAAAACAAAAGGACACCATAACGACAGTACATAATAATACATAACTACAGGTCACTGCATTTACATAGTTCCCACCACCAAAAGGAGACACCAAAAAACCCCAACCTCAAGAATAAACCGGGTGAGACAGCATCACCTAAGTGCTACCTAAACACCCGAGCCCAAGAAACAAATAAAAAATTCCCCTCTGCAATCTGAACTGAAAATTCACCTTAAAACCCACCTTAAAGCTTCCCCAATGCCCCATTATTCAGTTCCTCCCCCCTCCCTCTTTATTTATTTTTTATTTTTCTTATTTTTATTTTATTTTTTTTTAATTATATATATTTTTTTATTTTATCTCCTCCTTCCCTTTCTGCTCTTCTTGTCTCCTCCCTTCCCTTTTGGTACTTAATGAATGACATTCTAAGGGATATATCCTCACAAAACCTAGAGGCCATAACACCACAATAATAGGATTAAAGTGTAAAGTCGGGCGGCCAACTACCGCCGTCAAAGACTTCGTTCGGAACAACTCGTAGCGGTCCCCACAGTACACATGTCCATAACAGCTCCTTTTCGGCACCCTCAGCTCATCTTCGAAGCTTCATGTTCCTCAACAAAGACTCCCAGAGCAGAGGGATCATCAAACGTACGCGTTTGATTATGTAACGTAACCCGGAGCCTCGCAGGAAACAGGAGGCCATAACGGGCCCCTAGGGATTGCAGACGTGGGCGAAAAGCCAGCAGCTGTTTCCTTCTCTCTACAGTGGCTTTATGGAAATCCGGAAAAAAGGACACTCTTTGTCCATCTATTATGATAGAAGGAGCGGCTCTTGCTGCCGCAAGAATCTGCGTGACCTGAGAGTGCCTGAGGGCGCATAATATGATTGGACGTGGCGGCCGGACATTAGGGCCCGACTGCGTTGAAATCCTATGGGCCTTCTCGATCTCAAACGGTGTTTCAAAAGAGATTCTCAGTAACTTAGGAATCATTGAAGTCAAATAAAGAATTATATTGGAGCCCTTCGCTCCTTCCGGAACACCAATAATTCTTATATTGTTTCTTCTCGTTCTGTTATTCAAATCTTCCAGGCTCCGCTCCAGTTGAGTTATCCTCTTAGAATTAGGCAGCACTTTCAGCAGCCTCTCCTCATGCGCTGCAACTTTCCCTTCTAAGCATGTATAATTACCAGCCAGGGTAGCAACTTGAGCTTTCAACTCTTTCAATTCAATGATATCTGCTTGCACTTCACGGAGAGTTTCGCTGTTCGCGGCAACCATCTCGCGCACCGCTCGAATTTCAGCAAGGACGTCTTGCAGGTCCACGGAGTTCTCCTTTGTATTCGCCATCTTTTGTGGTGAGGGTGGGTCGGCTTTAGCTCTTTTCACACCACCGCTTGCGTCAGAAAGTTAATCAAGCCGCCTGGGTTTACCGACGGACATAACTTCACCAGTTAAGCCTCAAAACCCAGGTATGGGGTACCAACAAAGCAAGAGGGGACAGGATTCTTCTTAGGATTCGGGCAGCTTGGAAGTTAAGCTGCCATCTTGGACCCTGCTGGCTCCTCCTCCTCGGACAGTGCACTTTATAATGTGCCCTATGGAGTGCCTTATAGGGTGCCTTATGTGGCACCTTCGGTTACAGCATGTGATGGTGTGTTTGCTGGCAGCACTAATTAAACTACAAATAAAATGCCTCAAAAATCAATACTTACAAGTAAAAGCTACTGGCTCAGCCAGCTTTATGGATTAGGCACACTGGGGGATCAAACTCATGATCCCTGTACCAGCAGTCAGTGTATTAACCATTGTGCTACACCTCTGTTTCTGTGCTTGCATGTCTGCGCGCCTACTTGAGATTACCGCGCGTTAACGTGCTTAGCTGCGTCTCGCCCGATAATGTGCGCAGCGCACGTTATCGCGCAATAATCCCGTTTTGCTACTTTAAGACCGGCACGCCCACTCCTTTTATGGCAGCCTGCACACTATCGCCGGGCGCACGTTAAGACTGCTTAGTAAACATACCCCCAAATGGTTAGACAATATACATAAATCATAGAAGTCCTCAGAGAGAAATCATTACAAAAAAGAATGTAATACACATATGAATGGCATTTCAGAACCACATGTACCTTGGGGGAATGGTGGTGGTGGGGCGTGGCAGTGGTTGGGCAAGGCCTAAAATGCAGATATGGATTCCCCATTTCATATAAAGTTGTGGTTAACATTATTAGCACCCTTGCATTTTAGGTATGTCGTGTACAATATCTTGAGAAATAACTGGAAATATTACCAACTTTATGTCATCATAATATTGCTCCAGGTCAGCCTTAAGCTCTTTGGATGTTGTGCGTGGTGTTTTTCCAACAGTTTACACCAACCTCTGAAGAATTATTGGATTAAATGTTCCTCTTCCCATCAAGTCCTGGGAGGTTCTTGACAGATCTATGAGCAGAAAGCTTCTTAAAAACATTGTGAACTACAGACACAGGAATCTCAAGGTCTTTGGAGATGGCCTTATACCCCTTTGAAGTTTGATGTTTGGTGATAATGGCTTTTCTGTTGGTATCAGGCAGCTCTCTTTTCTTCAACATTGTAAAAATGGAACAGGGTGTGAATGTGGTCATTTTAAACATTAGAGCCATCATTCATTGATTTGTGTCATGTGAGTACTGACAATTGATCACAGGTGCATCTAATTTTATTGCAATGGGAATATGGTTATTCTGTTCAAACTGATTTGAATTGTTTATAAGGGTGCCAATAGTCATGTACTGGCAATGTCCCAGTTTTTATACTATTTCGTACTATTTCCTTTTTTATTTGGTCTTGCTTTATTTGATTCATTTATGTGTCAATTACATGTGCATATATAGTCCAAAGCCATTTCACTGGCCACTTATTTTTAAGAAAAATTGGACATTAAGGGGTTGAACTGCAATTGTGTCAATAATGTTGATCACAATTGTAGGGAAAACACATCAAAGTGAAAATATCCAGGAATTTACTTCTGCTAGTTAGTGCCTGCTAGGAGGGCAGTTGTGAAAGTTGACGTTGGGCCCCACCTGATTTCTGCTCTGACATGTGGAACCCCCTGTGTTGTCTTCCTGACTTCAACTCCTTCCCAACTGGTTTCCAAGGCCCCCATCCCCTAACCATCATAGATACCCCCAACCACCACCTAAGCATCCACAATCCTCCTACCATATGTAGTAATCCTAATCCTCCCAGACACCCTCTTTAATTAGCCCTGATCCCCCATCTCCCCATCAAAGAACAGCAGCCAAGCCCCCCCCCGACAACCATGATCCCACTCCCCTCATCTCGAAGTACCTTCAGACACACAATACACTGTACTTGCTCCCACAACTATACTACCCTGAATACCCCTCCCCCCCCAACAGGCCATCTTCCCATCCCCACCCCCTGATCTCCAACCTTGGGCTTACTGAAGGTTATTGGTGGCCAGTGGAAGCAGAAGCAATGACCACTCACTCCTACTCGGTACATAGTTAGAGTCAAAATGGAACTAATGCCACCCAGTGACTCTGACCACATGCTGAGCAGAAGCAAGTGATCATTGCTCCTGCTCCCACTAGCCACCAAAGATCTGTGGTAAGCTTGAGGGTTGGGATCAGGAGATGTAGAGGGGTGCGTGGCCTGCCTGGAGTGTTCAGAGAGATGTGTAGTTGAGGGTCAATACACTGTACTGTTTGTCTGGAGGGGATTTGAGAGGGAGGGGATGGGTTTGGGATTTGGGGTTTTGAGAGGGCCTTGGCTGTTATGTTTCAGGTGGGGAGATGGGAGGATTAGAGCTGATTAAAGAGGGTGCATGGTAGTATTGGAGCTACATTAGGGGAGTGGGAGGATTGTGGCTGATTAGAGTGCTGCTTGGAGAGATCAATGCTGGTTATGGAGAGGTCCTTGCAAACTACTACTACTACTTATCATTTGTATAGCACAGACAGGAAGAAAATTGATGCCTTTGAATTATGGTGCTGGCGGCGAATACTGTGTATACCATGGACTGCCCGAAGAACAAACCAGTCGCTACTAGAGGAGATCAAACCTAAGCTTTCTTTAGAAGCTCAGATGACAAGACTTTGACTTTCATACTTTGGACACATCATGCGAAGAGAGAGATCATTAGAGAAAGACATCATGCTTGGCAAGACAGAAGGTCAACGCAAAAGAGGAAGGCCAGCAATGAGATGGATCGATACAATAACAGCAGCTACGGGTACCAGTCTGTCAACAATGAGCCGCCTGACTGAAGACCAAACACAATTTAGGATAGCTATCCAGAGGGTCGCCATGAGTCGACTCCGACTCGACGGCACTTAACAACAACAACAACATAAAGTGTATGCAGCACTGTACATATAGATATAAGAGACCTCCCATGCTCATCAGAAGTTACAATCTGTTCAAGGCGAAGAACATCACAAAACCGGTGGCTGAGGTATGGTAAGATGCACATAATGGTGAACACGAGAGTGAGGGGGCATCAGGGGTTCCACCTGTTAGGGAAGCAATTGCGGGGAGAGACTGACCAGTGCTGCAGACCTGAGTATTCCCTCTCTGCAGAAGCAGCAATTTTAAGAGCCCGCTCCCATGTCTATGGGGGTGTGTGTGTGTGTGTGGGGGGGGGGAATCCATTGCTTTTTTTCCCCCATGAAGCTTTCTAAAATTGTGGCTCCTGCCAAACACGGTAAGGCATACCCATGCTGTCCTGCAGCTATTTTACAAGGGGCTGCAAATTTGGTGGAACCTCTTGTAAAATACTGTCATAAATCTCCAAGTCCTGATATGGATTTGATTTCTCCTCTCTACGTCCTTTCTAAAATGTGCCTTGATGAGAACTGAGGGGGCAGTGATTTATCTTTTTTGCCATTTATTGAATAAATACTGATTTTATGGGGGGGAATTATTGGTATTTATTGGTTAAATCCTAACTGAAATGTAAGTTTGCAAGAAAAGCATTGTAGATGTTAGAAAAGCAGAAATGGGTCGCGAGGCAGCTGTAAGTTTACATTTCCTGGTTTTGTGCATTTGCAGTACAACCATAATGTTGTAATAACATTGTGTTTGTTAATAAATATACATAATCAGGGTTGGCAGAACCAACTGCTTTGGCTCAGATGCCACTACAGATTAATCTGTCCTGGCACAGGTTTCTGTACTGTTTCCCAAGCTGGAACTGAAACAGCTGAAATGAAAATCTGAATTTTTGGTCTGTTCAAACATTTGGCTTGATTTGCTCTGAATTATTCTAAGTTATGCCAGTGCAGACCTTTCCTTATCTGTATTTCATATGTATGTACAGTATATAATTTAGAATTACAGAATAACAACAAAGGAAACAATTACAGGGGGATTACCAAGGCCAGTAAACTAGATCATTGTATGTGGTACAGACTACAACTGTGCATTTCTATCAAATTTAACTAGCATCTAAGGTACTTGGCACCTTTTATTCAAAGATATAAACATAAAGCAAACAATCTATATCAATAGTTAAAACAGAAGCATATCTACCCTTCCTCTGCTCCAAATTCAAATTTTGTGAAGTGAAAGAATGGACGATGCATCTCCCAGAAACAATTTTTTCTTTGATTTGTTTCAGAAATTGTTTTCCATAAGTGCCATAGCTTTCCCATCAATAATCCAGAGATATTATAATGCATCTTTGGAGAGTTTCCATTGCTCAGCATCGTTTTCTGCTCCATCATTAATGCAAGATTCAGAAATCACTGCTGCATCTTACCGCTTGTTAATCCTTCAAACAATAACAATAGACACATTTTTGGATCTTTAAAAGTAGATGTGCAAAATTGCCATAGTATATATGTCATAAGAGAAAGCCATTTATTAGTAGAGAGTCAAAGATCCACATTATTTCTGGCTCTTCTCCTGCCATGTTATAATCTCTGGTGATTAATGCCTACTCTAGTTCTGGATGGGACACCTCAGACTCATGTTTCATCCCAAAGGGAAAAGGGGCTATTGTTGGGGAACATGCAGCAACATAGGTTCAAAGTTCCTGCTGTCCCTTGAGGATCCGAGCTATGCACTTCTTGCCCCATTACAGTTATTGGGGATCCTGTGTGTGTTTTGGGGAAACTGTTAGGTACTTGTGACCTAGATTGTGCACTGTTAGACACTATGCTGTTGCTGCTAATGGAGCACTATTATCACTCTTTAGGGCTCCCCTCTCTGTGTATCACATTGCAGACATAAAATAGGCTATCTCTCCTCAAAAAACACTTTTTCCGCCAGGTTTTGAATTGTGCTATGGCTCCTGCCATTAAGGTGCCTGCGTTAAGGGAGCAAGACTTGTTCCTGCCCACTCTCTGCCCATTGACGCCCACTCTCCTCCCTGTGCACACCTTCTCTCCACCCACAGAGCACTTTACGCTGCTGGTGTTGTTAGCACCCGCTAAAGTGCCTTTTTGCACATGCTAAGTGTGCACATGCACAGTTAGCACCCGCTAACAGAACACTTGCTCCTTTACTGCCATTTAGTAACACACTCCTTAGTGTGTTAGGAAGGGAATTCCATAGGGAAGGGGCGTAGAGTTCAAACTCTTTGTGACATGTTTGTTGTTTGTATTTAGGTTTGGATTGTGGTATGTTAAGTTTGTTAAATGTTGATTGCCTTCATGTTCTGTTTGCAGTGGGTTTCTGTAGCAGGGATTTGAGACAGGTATTCTGATGGGAGTGGAGTGCTTTGTGAGTGAGGCGGATGCATTTATATCTGATTCTGTTGGTAAGGGGCAGCCAGTGTAGTTGTTTTAGAATGGGGTGATGTGATCATGTTTATTAGCTCCTTCAATGGTACGTACAGCGGTATGCAGTGCAGTTTGTAGGGGGAGAAGTGTAGATTGGGGTAGACCCTGGTAAATATTGTTACAATAGCCTGCATGGGGGAGGGTGAGAGTTTGCAGCGCTGATCTGAAATCTGTTGGTTCGAGGAGGGGACAGAGGCATTGTAGGTTCTTTGTTTTGAAATAGATTGTTTTGGCTGTCTTTGCTACTTGGGTTTTGAAGGATAGCTGATGGTCATTGGTGATACCGAGGTATTTCAACTCTGTTTTTACGTTTATCTATGTATTGTTTAGTGATATAGTGGTTGGGGGTGTGAAAGAGGTGGCCTTTTTTATGAACATGGCCTCCATCTTTTTGAAGTTGATTGATAGGTTGTTTGTTGATAGCCAGTGGGTAACCTCTGTGAAGCAGTCTTGAATTTAGGTATAATCAAGTTTCTTGGAGTGGAGTGGGCAGTAGTGCATAATATCATTGGCGTAAATGTGATAATGGATATTGTGTTTTTTGATAAGGATCGAGGTCTGGTTTCTTCAGTGTGGGGCAGAAGGAGGAGATCTTTAGAATGTTGGGTATTGTTCCTTGTTGGAGACCTTCATTAGTTAACTTGGCTAGAAATGGGCTGAGTTTGGTTCTTACAGATTAGTTGGTTGGGCATGGGTCAAGCGGCAAGGTGGTGGCATTTAGTTTGATTAGTATATGCTTGATATCTTCATTATTGACTGTTTGGAATGCGGGCCAGCTGCTGTTATTAGAAATGGCATCAGTGTGAGGGGATGTTGTGGTTTGGGTATTGGTGTAGTTGTTTGTATTGGGTAGCAAGTTGTTGATGGGTGATGTTGGTTGTTTGGTTGGAGTTTGTGGGGGGTTCTGTGAAGTGTTTGACTAGGTCAAATGGTCAATTTATTGTGGTGTTGATGATCCCCCAAGAACTACCAGCATACGCAATTCACCTGATATAGATGGTACAGAATACAGCATCTAGAGTTCTTACTGGAACATCCAAGCATGAGCATATAACACAAATACTCAAAAACCTGGCTCGCCATTAAAACCCATACTAAATACAAAGCCATAATCACCACCTTCAAAGCAAACCACCAACTATGTTCTAAATGATTTCCCTGTTTACTTCCATGTTAATTTTCCTGTTACTTGTAATAGGTCTGTTATATCTGACCAATTGTTGTATTGTTTCAATGTAAACCGCACTGATGACAAATAGTGCGGTATATAAGAAAATTAAATAAATAAATAAATAAATACCTAAAATCCTTAATTCAGAAAACAATCAATGACAGACCAAGAAGAGCCAATACACAATACACACTTACCATCCTGCTAATAAACAGAAAAAGCACACGCACAACATAGAATAGGGCATTCTCTCACTGCACTGCAAATCTGGAATGCTCTGCAGACAACATCCGAACAACCAGGGCCATACCAAGCCATAAATGTGCCCAGTGCAACTTGCACATCTGGCGCCCCCTCCCAATTGCAGGTTTGTCATTTGCTCCATGCCCAGCATCTCCCCATCTTACCTCCATATCCAACTGGCTCTCCCCCACGCTGCCTGCCCTTGCCTAGCTGCTGACGATTTTCAAGTTGTGTTTGTGGTGGTAATGGCAGCAGCAGACATCCAATAAAAAACAAACAAACATGGGTCTTTCCGATTCCTCGCTTGCATGCAGGTCTCATCTCTCTCTCCTCTGACGTATGCTCGCGTCAGAGGAGAAAGGCTATTTTCCAACTGGTTATCTTCTGTGCTGCCACCATTGGCAGGACTACTGCTGCCAAGACAACAGGAAAAGTGGTGGTGGTAGCAGGGCAAGGACAGGCAGTGTGTGTGGGGGAGGGAGTGGCAAGGCCAGCAGCCCCAAATACGCCCCTATTTCTTTGCACCCTGTGCAGCTGCACCGCTCACACAGGGCTAGGTACGGCACTGCAAACAACAAATAACCTGGAGGATTTTTGCTGAAAGATAAAGATATACTTATTCATTGAACACTTTGATAGTACACCTTCCTAAAACATGTTGTCACCTTTTATAAACATTTAGCTAGAATTAGGCCCTTCCCTCTGCCCAGTCTCCTTCCCGCCCCCTCCCGTTTCAAGCAATTCCCCCTCCACCCTCCATTCATAGTATGACAGATAGTCTAATTACTTCATATATATATATATATATATATATATATATATATATATATGTTCTATATGCATATGCATATCCATACTTAACCCACCTTGAGAAGCTTGTGCTGTGCACTTAACCATGTATATAGTTACATTAACTGGCTTGTATATAGTTATCATGTTCTCCCTGTTAAGAAACTTGTTTATTGTATACCCAAGTTATTTTTACCTGTTTATTGTAAGCACAAATCACTAAACTGAGATGTGTAGATTTAATGTTTATTGTAAACCGCACTGAACTTAAATAGCGCGGTATAAAAGAAAATGTAATAAATAAATAAATAAATAAAAATAAAATAGCGGGTTATTCTGTGCCTGTGGACGGCTATTCGTGCCTTCACACAGCCATGACTAACTTCCCCGCCGGTTGTGCGGGGAAGTTAGATGGGGTGGGGAAGGAGCGGGGAAGGGGGTAGAGTCTGGGTGGTCGCTGGCCCTGGACATATAGGGCCAATTCTAATGTCGGCCCTGTACATTCAGGGCTGGCGACTTATACAGGGGACCTATTCCACCTCTGAGGTGGAATAACTTCCTTGTATGTCATTTTGTGGTGGGTCTGGGGCTTGCAGTTGACAGGAAGAGCCTGAAGGCAGTCCCTGCAGCTGACCCTGGCCTTTGGAGGCTGGATCAGGGGTCGGGCTGCGGGGAATGATGTCCCGCAGTCTGGTGGCCAGCATCGCGGGTCTTCAATAGAACCAAGGTGCCATGGCAACATGACGCCATGGCGCCACGGCTCCATTGAGAAGCCTTGACTGAGTTAGCTGGGGACAGTCCTGCACCTGCAGACCAGACTGAATCGTAGTCCTGGCCTGCATGTGCATGACCGTTTGTGATTCTGATCCTGTGGGGCTAGATGTGACCCGTACAATCAGAATCATGATCCCCTGTGTATGTCCAGTTCAGATCGGACATACAGAGGGGATTGATATCTGGGACAGAATTGGGCCCATAATGTATACATTTTCATCTGGCTACTCCTAGCATATGTCCAACTCATGTGCACCCTGTTAATGTTCTCAGTTTATTGCACAGTCTTCCATGTACCTTAGCGTTCAACTTGTTAACATGTAAACCACATTGGCACTTTGAAAAGTCAGTATATAAAACCAGCTAAATAAATATAAATTAAAAAGTCAGTATATAAAAACAGCTAAATAAATATCAGCCCATTGCCAGTCCCCCTAGTCCCAGTATCAGCCCATGTCTGGTGGCTTGAGTATAAAAGCAAATGTTCCTGCATTTGTATTAAAATTTTAAACAGCTGCGGCTCTGGAGGCAGAGAGGGAGGCAAGCCTCCTGTGCTCTATTGTGGTGAGCTCTGAGCCAGTACTTCACTGGCTCACCTCTTAAGCTAGTCCTGGAGAAACCCCTCAGTCTTAGGGAGCCTGCAAATTCTCCCCAGGTGGAAATGGGGGAATCTCATCAGCCCTAGCAAAATTTCAGGTGGGGGGGGGGGGAGGAGGAGGAGGAAGAGGAAGAGGGATGCACCGACCAGAGAACTCCAAAAAAGCTTATCCTCCTCCAGTGGTTGAAATGTAAGTGGATGCACAGACATCTCCTCCTATGGTCATAGTGAGGACCTATGAGCCCCCCCCCCCCCAAAAAAAAAAAAAACAATGGCCACGGCACTGGCACAGCCTCACAGTTGCACATATGCACATAAACACAGTCTCCCATGCAGGGGAGGTGGTAGTCAGACAGCATAGTTATGTGCTAGACCTATAATTTTCCAGTAGTTGTAATACCTCATTTGCATGCCCCATCACCAAATGTGTTCAGCTGTTCCAACCCTGACTATGTAACCTAGTTCTCATTGTTTCACTGAGTATGCACCCTATCTCCCAACTCCTCCTCAGTGCTGGCTGTAATTCATGTGTGATTATCCCGAACATGCTCTAACCCAGCTACAACACTATCAACATGCAATTCCCAGTAAAGGTGGGGAAATATACCCACCGGGGTGGTTCTATCATGAGGCCGCATGAGGCGGTGTCCTCAGGTGGCAAAGTTTTGGGGGCGGCAAAAAAATGCCCCCAAAAGAGATGCCTCACTCCGCCTTCAGTTTTAATAAAGCAAAAAAATAAAAAAATTGGTGGACAAGCTGCTGCGATAGCAGTAATTTCAAATGAAAAGTAAACTGGTGCAGAGCCTCCTGGACCTATGGAACCCCTGCACCTGCATCCCACTCTAGCTTCACTTCCTTTTGCGGGTGGGATACACCTGCAGTGGTTCCATAGGGCTGGGAGACTCTGCACCAGTTTCCTTTTCATTTGAAATTAGCGCTATTGCAGCTGCTGGGGAAGGGGAAGGAGCAGAACGGAGATGATATGGGCAGCAGGAGGGGGAGCAGAATGGAGCTACATGGGGGGAAAGAGATGGCTGTAAGGTAGCTGACAAATGGAGGAAAACTCCAACTCCATATCTGTGAAACAAACTACCTGAGTCTGTGTGTCAGACCCCTTCCTAGCACTATTCAAATCCAGGCTAAAAATCCACCTCTTAGAAGCTGCTTTTGGATCCTAATGCTCCTCACTCTCTTGTCCACTACTTATGTGTATCTTATCATATTCTAGTCCCCAGTTTCACTATGGGCCCAATTCTGGGATGCAGGTTGCGGGGTTGCACGTCCCAGTGGGGAGTTTAGCTCCGTAAGCTATCCAGGACCGATTCCCCCTCCGGTTCTCCCCATACATCCTGAGCTACAGGATGAGGAGAGCCAGCGGAGGGGGGGGGGGGAGGGGGTAGGATCTGGGTGGAGTGGGGGCGGGCCAGTCTGGCAGGATGTACAGGCCTGATTCATGTCACGGCCCTGTACATTCTGCCGGGTCAAAGAGGACATGCTGATTATTCTACCTCAAAGGTGGAATAACTACTACTACTACTGAACATTTGTATAGCACTAAAAGGTGTACGCAGCGCTGCACAGACATGTAAAAGACAGTCCCTGCTCATTGGAGCTTACAGTCTAATAGAGACAGACAACACAGTAGCTGTAGACATGGGATACAGCTAGGGGGAATGGTAAGAAACACAAAGGACATTGGGTGAGTCAAGATCCAAAAGCGGCAGTGACCTGGTGATCGGGACCAGGGATCTCCTCCCCCCCGGGGCCAGATGTGGGAGTGTTCCCACCGCCCAATCCAGGCTCCAGCAGGCCAGCCATGGGTCAGACTGCGGGGAAGAGAGGGGGGCTGAACCATGGGAGTTGAGGGTGCCTGCGGGGAGGACATCCTTGCAGGCGGCAGGGGAATGCCGGGCTATCCACAGGTCTGATTCTGTGCACCACGGGAACATTCCCGTGGTCCAGAGTCGGGTCTAAATGGGCCCATCTTGCTTGGGGATGTCCAGACTGCCCAGGCGAGCTCCTACTTGAATCAGGCTCCATGTGTTTTGCCTTGATTAGATTATAAGCTCTGATGATCAGGGACTGTGTCTCACATCTATATATGCAGTGCTGTGTATGCCTTGTAGTGCTATACAAATGATTAGTAGTAATAGTAGTAGTAAGAGTAGTGCATGCAGGGCAGTGCAAAGGTTTTGTGCTTCCTTGTTGGACCCTCAGCTATCTGCTGCCTCTCCAGATCAGCACTACTGCAGCTCTCCCACAGCAATCATCTGTAAATGCCTCAGTGGATATCGTACTTAGAGATATTATCTGTACCTTGTCTGAAAATGTGTGGCCACTTTCCCTGGAGGGAAATATATATGCTGATGGCTCGTTGGGTTAATTTGGATATAGTTTTCTATTGTTTTGCCTACCATGCTCCCTAATTGTGCTTGATCTGGGTTGTTGGCCCTTTCACAAATGTGTGCTGGCTCTGAGCATTTCAATGCTGCTATGAGCATTTCATAGCAGCATCTTTTGGGGTCAAAGGCACCACTAGCATGGCCACACTGGCGATATATGACTTTTCTACTCATTCTTTTCCCCAACTCTGCCATAACCCCGCCTATTCATGTTGTGCTTGAGTAGCACAGAGATTTTAGTGTGGAGGCATTCTTCAGGCACACTCCTGACCACAGCAGACCAAAACTGTGCATTAGCCCCAAACTAAACTCCATGGTCCCAGCTACTGCACTTTAGTAAACATGCCTCTGCATGTTACTAGATGTCCAACATATGCATGTGCACTTTTCAGTGTAAGTTCAGTAATTATACTGAATATAAATGTTTTAGGGTTGTGCAATCATTTTGAATGAAAATGAAATGCGAAATTCCAAAAGTCCAAATTTCCAAAATTTCATCACTTTCCAGATTTCATTAATGGTGCACACTATTGCTTAATAATGCAAACTATCAAGCAATAGTGCACACTATGGGCAAATATTGCAAGCTTTTGAGCAATAGTGTGCACTATGGGCAAACAGTGTGCTCTAATGAGCAACAATAGACAGGAAGTGAAAAAAAATCCCACAAGTAAATGAAATGAAAATAAACTTTTTGCAAAGAAAACATAAAAAAAGCAAAACCATTATTTTTCCTTGCATGCTTCTAAAATGTTTTTGTGCAAATAAGTACTACTAAAAAGTTATGAGCTAATCCATAAATGAAATAAAATGCACAGCTTGGGTAAGCCCTTTGATTTTCAAAGCTGACACCACAGTAATATGAAAGTGTAAGATAATTTTGCCCCATACTAGAAACATATGATTCATAGGGGTATGTTTACTAAACCGCAGTAATGCTACCCGCGTTAGGTTTCACTGTAATGGTACAGATGCTCATATAGAGGTTTGGGCGTTGCATCGTTACGTCAAGCCATATCAGCTAATGTGCATTACAAGGTGCCTTAGACTAACACGCATTACAAGGCGCCTTATAAGGTATCTTACAAGGCACATTACAAGGCACCTTACAAGGCCTTGTAAGGGCCGTATAAGTAAGGTGCCTTATAAGGTGCCTTGTTAGGTGCCTCATAAGATGCCGTATAGGGCTCCTTAGGCTAAGCGCCGTATTAGGCACCCCTGGACAAGGCACTTTAGAAGGCACCCTGGGTTATGGAACCATAGGTTAAGGTGACGTAACAAGGTTACGGTGCCCTAGGTTAGTGTGCCCTAAGGGCTGCAAGGTGCTTCAGGATGACATGCATGACCTGTGAGGCATAGAGACAGATGTAGCCGTAACACTAGATAGAGCACTGAGGAAAGGCAATGAACAGGTGAGTGAAGGAGGGAGAGCAGGGAGCTGCTGGACCTGCCATATCTGCAGGCATCCCAAGTGGCTGCCAGTACTGTTGACAAACATGGTGGGGGCAACTGTAACACAGCACAGGGTGTTGGAAATGTAAATTACTGGAAATACAGTGGGTGGCAGACGATGCGAATACGTGTCCCCTAGTGGAGGCGGAGGTGGCAGGATAGATACAATGATGGGTGGACAGAGGAGTGGTGGTGCAATGCAGATAAGGCACAGATGAGGCAAGCATGAAGAGGAACAATGCAGGAAAGGGTAGCAGTGCAGGACATGGGGTGGCAGCCTGCACAAACAGACAGGACTCTACACAGCTGACAGATGCAGATAGATGGACCGAAGGAATATTGGCAACTGTGGTGAGAGTATTATGGGCTGGCAACACAGCTATGCAAAAATATGACTGTTACAGGCAAGCAAACTATTTGAGTAGGACAGGCAAGAAAGGAGGGAACAATGAGGAATTGAATCCATGAACACCGACGAGAACGGCATTGTACTAACAAGTAGGCTATACCTCCATGGTGTATCTCATAGCAATGGCTGGGTACAGAAAGACTGAAGGTCACCACACAAACTGTCTGCTCTGAGTGCCAGGATAGGGTAACCCCACCAGTATCCATGATGCAATGCACATGCTGAATAGCTGATTACCAAATGGGGTCTGCACCTCTTTAGTACCTCAGCTTGGAAAAATGAACTGACAGCGCATGATACTGGCACAGAGTAAAAACAGGCCATGCCATTGCGCAGATGTTAAGCCTGGAAAACCCCATCTGCCTCATACCACCATCTGCCATTCACCAGCAGACATTACAGTCAGATTGCACCTGCAGTACCCTACAAGATGTTCCAACCATGCACAGTCTAACTGCAGACAGTCCCCTAGCCAATCCATAATGCATGCTCATAGAGAACCTATGTGCATCAATCAGTGATTTGGCCACAACAATGGGAACACACAAGCATTACTAGAGACAGACAGAGAAGAGCACTATGTGGGAACCTAGACATGCCTTGGTCACTGCACGATCAGAGTGAGTGTCCTCCCAGCATGACATGCTGTGGCCACCCTGTCCATGCAAGCAGTGGTCGGGCACTACAGTGTCCCAGCCATTTCCCCACACCCTGTGAAGATGCATCCTGGTCAATCCGCCCTGTCCGGGCCATACCCACAATACTTTGCTCTTCATTATGCACATATTCAGGCTAACGCTGGTAACAGTGGTACATTGTGGGCCCAGTGAGGTGTGGGCAGCCACAGAACAATGGATAGACACACACACACACACACAAACACACACACACATACACACACACACACACACTCCTATTGCAGCATTGTGCAAAGATAAGGGTGGTTGCTAACCCTGCCCTCCACACTGGTCCTGATCACAGTGCCGACACTGATAAACTTTGCAGGAGGTAGTAGTAGTAGTGCTCTGGTGATAACTGCAGCTCCGTGCTGGGGCCAACAGCCTGATTCTCCATGCAGCTTTGGATTGTGGAGCCTGTGTGATGAGTGTTTGTACCCCTGTTCACTGCTGCTTTGGGCTTTGCACATGTTGCTATTGTATCTGCATTGTAGGGTAAAATAGAGGGACCTGTTCTGCAGGATCTACAGCTGGGACTTGAACCTATGACCCTCTGCTTTTGGACACACTGTCTGTGTGTATTGTACCACACATGCAATAGTCCCTGGAGCTACCTGTACTTTTCCTCAGTCAAACCTTTTATGTTGCACTGCACACCACGTACTGGTACAGGTCATGGCCTAGGCCCACTGCAGGCAGGTGCCACTGCCCCCGTCAGCACGGGCACCCCCCCTGCCATGCTGGCATGACCATATGCTGTCGGTGCTGGTAGTGCGCAGTTCCAGGCCATCCACTGTGTGGGTAGGTGGTCGCCTAGGGAGCGGGTTCTGGGGCATGGGGCATACATGAGCATCCTCACAACCCCCCCCCCCCATCACTGCCTACCAATAGTCTGTCCCTTCCTCTTGGGAGAGGGTTGGCTGGGGGGATGTCAGGTCAGTGCCCTGGCAACTGTTAGCTCGGGTGGACCAGGTAGATATAGGTGGATTGTGTTTGGCCTTTTGTCAACTGCTGTCCTGCTGATTTCCGGTTTCTATGTTCCTATGTGCCACCTAGGCAATCAGCTGACACCCACCTAGTCCACCCTGTGCCCAAGCTGCCCCCACTACATGTCCCGCCTGCAGCCCCCTATGCCCCACTTGCACCATCGCCATAGTGGCCTTTCATACTTGGGCACTATGCTGTTGCTGGAAATGGAGCACTACTATCACGTTTCTTGGGCTCCCTGTCTATGCTATACATTGCTGACACTGAAATGGTTTCTCTCTCCTTCAAATGTGTATCTAACGGCAGGTTTTCATTTGTGGTAGGATTCAGCCCTTCAGTTCAGCGCGTTAGTGTGCAGGGAACCTCTCCCCGCCCATTCCCCGCCCATTGAACGGCCCGCGGCCGGGAATGTTAACAATCGATAGGAAACGTTAACGCACATTAACGTTACATACCGCACATTAACATTACCTAACAATCGTTAACGTTACCTAATGTGCGGTCTGCAATGTTACCACAGTTTAGTAAACATGCCCCTTATTGTCCTAAACTGAGAATTGCAACTTGGTTATTGGTATTTAGATTTTTGTTTGCATATACAAGCTTACAATCCACTGAGGATCTACACATGCTGGTAGATGAACCTTTGAATTGTATATTCATAGTTATATTGCACAACGTTTTAAGGAAATGATCTTGAGTACTTCCAATACATAAAACGTGACATTTTACAAAAGAGTGAAAGTGCAAATGAGGGCATGCAGTAAAGAGAGGTGATTTCATAAATGGGCCTGTGAATGGGCAGTGCATGTGCAAAATAGCAATGTGAACGCAAAGATGCCAATAATGATATGAAAACACATATGGGCACGCAGTGACTGAGCATAAGGAAACAGTCAGAAGTTGAGATGATGGCAACCAAGGTGCCAAATTTCTCTGAGACAGAGACGAGATTTCTGTGTCACCATACACCCTCCTGGTTGTCAAAATCCACTGTTTAGCTTTGAATGCCCTGCTCTTTGCTGCCCTAGGTGACTGCCTTGTTTGCCTGATGGTTGGGCCAGTCCTGAGTGTCACTTAGTGGTCAAGCACACGGAGAGCCTGTACCCACCTCATAGGCACCAGGTGACTCACAGGGAGTCCCAAGCAATATGGCACACAATCCACCAGCTGCTGAGTCCCTAAGCATGACAGTGGGCATGCACAGGGGGCAACAACAGGTTCAGGAGTACAAAGCCAGGCAAATAGATGAGGTGAGAAATGAGCAGGGATCAGAGATGGTGAAATAGGGACCAGTATGGGGAGCAATGGGGCAGGTTGCATTGCAAGAATGTGAACACCATCCCCCAAAACCATAGCGATGTCTACAGAGGATACCCCAGGGAAACAAACGGAGCAAGAGAGGAGAGCAGGTTTGGAACAACTGCTTTATTGGAGATGGTCCCTACGCGTTTCGGCTTGCGCCTTCTTCGGGGGACATACAGCTACCATAGGGTTAAACAAATAATGTTAAAACAATAAAACAATAAGTATACAACATTAAAAACTAATAAATAAAATGACATATAAATGATGGCAACAGCATATAAAAATGATAAATTAAACACATGTGTATAAGCAATGGTATATGTATGGATTAAAAAGACAAACCAGAGGGCAATAAATCTATAAAAGCATAGAAATATATTAAGATTAAGATTACCACTGAGTAGAAATAGCAAAACAAGGGCCGAGACAAGAAAATAAAATAAAATATTAATTGATAATGAGCAAATTGATTCCAAATTGATTAAACAAGTAAAAATGATCCTATACAAATAAATAATGGATAATGTAAAATTGTTAAAATAAATAAATGAATTGTATAAAAAGTGAAATAATAAATTGATGAAAAAGTAAAATGATAACATACCAATATTGTATAAGATGGAATGTCTCATAAAGACAATTGGGTAAAAACACTATATGTTGATAGCGCCGTATCTGATGAACTTGTCTCTGAGAGACAATTAGGACGTGGCACTATATAAATAGCTATGAGAGAAGAGAACAATATAATTGCATATAGGAGCAAACAATTGGTTAGAATACAAAACACCAATATTAATAAAAATATAAAAATATAAAAACATCATATATTGGGGCGGAGCCTGATGTCCAGCGGGTTAGACGCTTTGCGCTGAAGCTCCCGAGGGGCCTACTCAGAATCCTGACTTAATACCTACATTAACTTAATATTTTGCTCCGAACTTACCGGGGTGCCTCGGGGGAGATGGCGGCCCATAAACCAGCGCGCTTGGACTTCGGATCTCCCTTTTCTTCACACGGAAAACGTTCCGGGACAGAGCTGCCTTCCCCACAGGAGATGGTGCCATTTCGGGATAACCCCGAAATGCAACAGGAGATCTTGGAGGAAATACGTGGTGTGAAGGAACTGGTGCAGTCCAACGGAGAAGCGCTCCGAGCCATGAGAGAAGATTTTGGTGTGCTTCAGGATCGTTTTGAAGGTCTTTCCTTACGGCAGGACAATATGGCGGGGGTCCTCGACTCGCACGTGGTGCGCTTGGTGAAACTGGATGAGGCTGAGCGTCAGATACAGAATCTACAAAAAGAGTTAGAGGATAGCAATAATCGAGCCCGTCGCAACAATGTAAGGCTCATTGGTGTACCGGAGGGCGCGGAAGCAGGAGATATGAGAGAATTCCTGGTCAAAACTCTTCCCTCCTTGCTGAAGATTACTTTTCACAGAGATCTGGAAATTGACCGAGCACATCGTGTTCCTACCAGCATGGCGCTCAATCGGACGACCCCCCGGCCCATCATTTTTCGTCTACTGAGATATCAGCAAGTTGAGCAAATTCTAAATGCTGCCCGGGCGAATCGTCATTTGGAGTTTGAAAATCATAAAGTCTCCTTCTTCCCTGACTTGGCTAAGCCCACAGCTGACCGTCGGAAGAGACTCCTTGCTTTTCGACCTAGACTTCAACAGTTACAGGCTCGCTTCGGCATCTTATATCCAGCGAAGCTCAGAGTGACTCTCCATAACCAAACTCGTACCTTCGAAGATCCTGATCTGCTAGCAACATTTCTAGCTTCTAAAGAAGCAGACCAGATGCGCTAATCCAACAGCTTGGATGGAATCCGCTGGAACTGTCCGCCATTTTGAATGGCCCGATGCGGTGATCGCTGCCTGAAACGGAGACTGCCTGGACTTTTCTTTCTCTTTATATATACCTTATTGGTCTCCTTTCTTTCCACGATGAGATCCTTGGTTAGTTTCGGAGCCTGTATAGCACTGTAGGATTTATGTTTCAATTCAGGCCTTCTCTGGGGTTTCTCCCCGCAGACATCAGGCCGCCAGTAATTTTTGGGGTTTTGCTTCTTCTCTAAGGCACTCCGGTGCTTATTTTGTTATAAGGGGCGCTTCATGGTTTTCCTTAGTTTAATTCCTATCATGTTGTTTCTGCAGTCATTTACTGGTACTATGAGCGACATTGTGTACCTCTGTGCGCTATTATGTTTCTTTTTCAGATTGTTTAACTATTTGGCATGGCTTTATGTACGTTATCATTACTGACTGTAAAAGGCATCAATAGTCCATTCCAAAGAAGGACAATCCCTAGCTCTCTTAATCATGATTATTCTGAGTTAGTGTTTTTTCAGGAGGCCCATTTACTGGGCATAGCTATTTCCTATCTCCTTCATTACGAAATACTGGAAATTGGCTCCTATCTGAACCTCAATGATTGGTGGAATTATGTCCATTTTACTGTAATTATGAGCAACTACTTCGTATGTCAATCTCTTCCACTCAAGCCCTTCACTGCTTGTTTAAAAGGAAGGTGTTCCATGATTATGTTCTAACTGCTAACTGCTCTCATTTGGCTGTTTACTTTTGTATACATTTCTGCCACAGGATCAGCCTGTATCATCAATACCATTTCTGCTTGTTTGCTGTACAATAACTGTTGTGTGTAAGCGCTTATGTGATGACTCTTATTAGCTTAGAGAAGAAGCATGGGGGGGGGGTAATTGGGGTTGTTTTCCTTATTGTATGTGTGTATTTGTATCTTTTGGTGTGTTGTTACTTTTGTTTGTTGTAAAATGAAAATAAACGTCTTAAAAAAAAAAAAAAACATCATATATTTATAAATCAATAAATAAAAATAAATAATAAATAGATAATAAATAATAAGAGAATAAAAGAATAAAAATAGAGTTAAACACATGGAAATAAATTATGGTAATGTGAATGTGCAGGACCAAATAAATGTCCAAATAATCAGGCAATTGAAAATTAAAAATTAAAAAATTAATTGATTAAAAATTAAAAGTTAAGTATTAACCTATAAGCAGAACATCCATATATTAATTGGGCTATAAGGGGAACATAGAACTTATTATAATGAGAAGCTGGTGTGCAGTCGATAAAACTTAACAACAACAAATGAAGAAGGAAACTTGAAAGTGTTAGTGCGTATATGAGCGTGAAGGGTAAAAAATCAAAAAGTAAAAAGTTATAGGATTTCAAGTATAATACATGTAAGACATGCTAATAAAATTTTTTAGTTAAAAACAACGTATTAGATAAATTGTAGATCTATAGTATCACATGGACGACATACACTAATGCGGGTCAGATGTTTAAAAAAACACGATGCGTGAGCACATAGTAAAAAATATATGTAGGACCTTAATTGTGTCAGTGCATATATAATAAACGAACGCTATACTACCATCACATGTTTGTACAAAGAGAATGGCACGGGTATCTAACCGCGAGAAAAAATATATATATATATGTGCTCCATACTGTGATACGATGGGGACATGTAATGGTATAATGAAGATACAAAATAGATATATTGAATGAGAAAAGACTATTGCATTAAAGATGTAGCCAATTTGTACGTCTCTGAGTTTGAGAATAAGTTTCTATCATTCCATCCATACAAGAAACATATCCTCCTCTGGAAACGTTACATCGATGATGTACTCGTTATCTGGGACGGCCCCGAAGACACTCTGCATTCTTTTCATGTTTGGCTCAATACTTTAGATGTACATTTACAATTTGAGGGCACTTACAGTTTGGATTCCATACCATACCTTGACATCATGATCAAGAAGTCTGACAAAGGTTTCATAACTGACCTATACAGAAAACCTACTGATCGGAATACCTTTCTCACCTATGACAGTTGCCATAATACTTCCTTCAAGCAGAATTTACCGGTTAGCCAGTTTCTTAGAATCAGACGTCTATGCACCAACGACATTGACTTTGAAAAACATGCCACTAATTTATACCAGCGTTTTGAACAGCGAGGTTATCCTAATAAATGCATTCAAGCCGCATATCAGAGAGCATCTGGCACGGATCGGTCTACACTATTACAGAATATAGCACGTCCGAAGCTTGATAGAATCACTTGTCCTCTTACCTTCTCATCACATTCCAAATCCATCACGCACATACTGAAACAAGAATGGGGTCTGATTACCTCTTTACCAGCCTTCCAATCTAAACAACTTATGGTATCATATAAGCGTGCTCCTAATCTTAGTCATTTTCTTGTTCCCTCTGCCCTCACTATCCCTAGAATTACCCCCACAGTCAGAGGACATTTCAGTTGTGGAAACTGCTCTGTCTGCCTTCATGTCATTACAGTTAAAAATAGTTTCACACATAACTCTTCAGGTCACAAAATTATCATCGACCATTATTCCAACTGTAAGACCACTAATGTGATTTACTTAATTTTATGCCCCTGTGATATGATCTATATAGGGAAAACCAAGCGCCAGATTAGAACACGGATCATAGAGCACAGGAGCAATATACAAAGACAGCTTACTGACAAACCATTGGTCTCACATTGGGTAGAGAAGGGACACATGGTTAGTGATCTTAAGTTTTTGGTTATTAAAACTGCTATTCCACACTGGCGTGGTGGTGACATTAATCACGCTTTACTCAAGTTGGAACAACGATTTATTTATGATTTTAACAGTTTGTATCCATTTGGACTTAATCAAGAACGTGATCTTTCAATCTTTTTGCAATAATCATCAAAACATTTTCAAAATACTCTTTACAATAACCATACTTACAATTATCTGTTCCTAGGTCATTCGCATGGATTTTCTCCTATTTTCATCTCATTTGGCCATTACTTTACTATCTTTTGTCTTTAACATCATTACAAATATCATTACAATTTCCCTTTCACACATTCTTTTCACACACATTATATTGGTCTCCATTAGCCTTTCCTCTTTCATTTTGTATATATGATTCTTTAATCCTTGATTGGTCTCATGAAACACTTCATCTTATACAATATCGCTGTATTTTCTCTGCAGAAGGTTCAAGCCAAAACATTGACTTATAAACATCTTTTCAATCAATTACTTTGATATCATTCCAGCCTTCTTAGTTTATTTGCATATCATATGATGTCACCTTTAAAAAGATACGGTTTTAAATTGACAACACCCACACCCCCCCCCCCACACCCCCACACCCATTTTCTAATGTTTTTAATGTTCCTATCCAAATGCATATAATATAATATTCATATATATAATACCATTTGTCCCCTGCGGTAGATTTTACATGATTCTACAAATTCACTCAACACATTTTATTAGAAAACATACTATTATATTTGTTTTAGTTTTTTTAAATCCTTTTTAACTCCGCCCATTTTGTGACGTCCTTCCCAAAAAGGGCGTGAAAATTGGCGTCTATAAAATGCTTGACACTCGCCGTTCCTCTCCCAATGCTCTAGTGTGCCCATACGGAACGGCATGCTGTGTGAATTCGGATTTATACATCATTTATGTTTTATTTGCCAGTACAATCAGTAAGTACGCTCTTACATTTATATATCTATCTATCTCCAGGAATGCTCATTGTTTTCTTTTAGAACACATAGACCACTTGTTGTTCACCACGTTTTCTTCAAAAAGGGCGCGCAAATTTGTTTTTTTATATAAAAAAAATGTCTGTTACTTGGCTTTCCTCTTCCAACATTTCAGTATGCGCACAAGAAAAAGCATGTTTTGTTTATTCGTTTTGTACATCATTCTGGTTTTATTCAACAGCACAATCAGCCAGTACGGTTTACGTTTACACATTGACCCTTGTAATTGGTTTTCACCGTCTTCTAGAGAACATGTGATACGGTTTGTACGTTCAATTTTGTTGCTTTTATCCAACACATTCATATTCATCAAGTTTTATACCTAAGTATTAGGTTTGCCTGCTTGCTAATATTTCCTATGCTCCTTTGTGATTCGTGACACCTTCTTTTTTCTTTTTTATTTTTATTCTTAGATAATGCATCTCGTGGTGTGATTTAATCCTTCCAATTTTCTTTAATGCAATAGTCTTTTCTCATTCAATATATCTATTTTGTATCTTCATTATACCATTACATGTCCCCATCGTATCACAGTATGGAGCACATATATATATATATTTTTTCTCGCGGTTAGATACCCGTGCCATTCTCTTTGTACAAACATGTGATGGTAGTATAGCGTTCGTTTATTATATATGCACTGACACAATTAAGGTCCTACATATATTTTTTACTATGTGCTCACGCATCGTGTTTTTTTAAACATCTGACCCGCATTAGTGTATGTCGTCCATGTGATACTATAGATCTACAATTTATCTAATACGTTGTTTTTAACTAAAAAATTTTATTAGCATGTCTTACATGTATTATACTTGAAATCCTATAACTTTTTACTTTTTGATTTTTTACCCTTCACGCTCATATACGCACTAACACTTTCAAGTTTCCTTCTTCATTTGTTGTTGTTAAGTTTTATCGACTGCACACCAGCTTCTCATTATAATAAGTTCTATGTTCCCCTTATAGCCCAATTAATATATGGATGTTCTGCTTATAGGTTAATACTTAACTTTTAATTTTTAATCAATTATTTTTTTAATTTTTAATTTTCAATTGCCTGATTATTTGGACATTTATTTGGTCCTGCACATTCACATTACCATAATTTATTTCCATGTGTTTAACTCTATTTTTATTCTTTTATTCTCTTATTATTTATTATCTATTTATTATTTATTTTTATTTATTGATTTATAAATATATGATGTTTTTATATTTTTATATTTTTATTAATATTGGTGTTTTGTATTCTAACCAATTGTTTGCTCCTATATGCAATTATATTGTTCTCTTCTCTCATAGCTATTTATATAGTGCCACGTCCTAATTGTCTCTCAGAGACAAGTTCATCAGATACGGCGCTATCAACATATAGGGGCATGTTTACTAAAACCCGCAAAAGAGCGCGCCGCAAAATAGCGCACGGCAACGCGGCACTGAAACGCGCAGAAACGCGTTTAAACGCCCCGCACACGTGCGTGTCACCCCCGCACAGGTACGCGGCTCACTAACGGGCCCCGTACAAGTGCGGGCCCGCAAATGTCCGATAGAGGCGTGGAACGGCGAAAGGAGGGCGGAGGAAGGCTCCGGAGGGGCGGAGGGACGGGGTCAATGGGTGGAGAGTGGGAGGGGAGAGGCTCCCCGCACAGTATCGAGCCCGAATTTCCATGTAAAAACTACCGCGAGTGAAACACTCGCGGTAGAAAGCATTTAAAGGGAAGAGAAACCATTTCCGTCAGCAATGTACAGGAAAACCGGGGAAACCAGCAAAACGTGAGCAGTGTGATACATGTGCACAGCACAAAAGTGAAAATAAACATAGAAAATGACCACAACAGAACTATTAAAAATAGTAATTCAGCTGGGGAACAGTTATAGTGATGGGCAAATACAGAAATCACACCCAGCAAAGCTCCAGAAACAAGAAATGAATTTTGGAAGGGTCTACTGAGAGGAGACTCTTCCAAAACACATTTCCACGTTTTGGAGCTTTCCTGGGAGTGTTTGCTATGGTTGCCCATTAATATCACTGTTGCCCAGCGTGGTGATATTCTGTCCCACATTTCCCGTGGTCAGTTCCGGGGTTTATGTGCACGTTTGTCACCAGACAGGGTGCATATGCCCACAGTAGACTTGCGTAGAGCAGGGTTTGTGACTCCATCCTGCCAGGCTTACTGCCTCCAGGGGCTGCACTGTCTCTGTGGCCAAAGTGTGGTACAGCAGACAGAGTCATTACCTCTAGAACCAGAGGGCAGAGGTTCAAAACCCAGCTGGGGCACCTGCCAGCCCAGTCCCTATATTTTACCCACCACTAAATAAAGATAGCGCAGACACCCCTGTATGCATGGGGAAAACACCCATATTTTACCCAACACCGCACACACACCACAACAATGGGCATTACCTACAGCCAAGTCCCCCAAATGCAGTCCCATACTGCCACAGTGCAATCAGGTCAACTGCTTTTTCTGAGAGACGGTCATGCCAGCATGTTGGCGGACAAGTACATGTGGTGCAGGGGGCAGTGGCTGCTAACCACAGAAGACAGAGGCCTAGCCATGTGCAGGCTGGCACAGTCCACTGCAACAGACAGGTCCTGCCGGATCCACAGTCATGGACAGTCCAGGGAATCCAACCAATCTGTGGCTACACAGTGGTGCAGTGCACACAGACAGTGCATACAAGAACAGAAGGTCACAGGTTCAAAGCCCAGCTGGGGCTACTGCCAATCCTGCCCACATATTTTTCCCACAACTAAACAGTGATAGTAAGGACACACCTTTCATGGCGGGGACATATGCAATGGTAAGACATCTATCTTTTACCCCACTGAGCACAGACACCATGAACAGGGGCAGTACCTAGAGCAGAATCACCCAAATGCAGTCCTGGTGGGCCACACACCAGTCAGGTTCCATGCTGACACTCATACAAATGCCTGTGCTGTATATCTATGCACCACCCCCATGGCATGTAGATGTAGTCCATGCATATTCATGAGGGATAGCAGGAAAACCCGAACAGTGTGATGCACACCTGGACTGGAGTTGGGAATCTGTGCCGTAAAGCAGCAGCCATCAAGGGCAGACACACCCACACCCACAGGCCCCATTGGCCAATGTCACCTGGAAAGGCAGAACATTGGACCGTGCATGCAGCACCCAAAACGAGCACTTGCATAACTTACCAATGTCACCCTACACCTGAGGTATACGGTACACAGCTCGGAGACGTTTGCGAGGAGCACAGGCAGGCAGTTATCCATACGTTACGTACATACTGCTAGTTGGCCCCATCCAAACAATCTGTTAGGTGTTTGCGGGGCATGCTCCAGGCCTGGCCTCTGACGGTGCTTACCACCCTGGGGAGTGACCACCAGCTGTAATGCGTACCATATCCATGCCTTGCCGTGCTCAGGACCGGTTTGGTGGGCAAGGCTACTTACCCCCTCAATCGTAGCACCATGATGGCAGAGGTGTGGAAGTGTGTGTCTGTCTATACAGTGGGTGTTGGCTGCAAGCCCCTTCAACAGCCCGCACTGCCAGCACTGTTGCCAGTATTGGCCAGTCAATGTGCATAATGAGGTGCAAGGTACCATGGGTATAGCCAGGGCAGGATGGCGTGGCCAGGATGCATCTGCACTGGGCATAGGGCCCTGGCAGGGACATTGGCTGGGATATTGTAGTGTCCGGCCACCACCTACACAGACAGGGTGGCCAAAGCATGTCCATCTGGGGGATCACGCTCACCCTGACTGTGCAGTGACCACAGCATGGCTAGGCCCCCCCATAGTGCTGTATAGTAGTTCTCTCATGTGATATATATGGGTTTCTCTTTGGGGCCCAGTCACTGATATATCTGCTTGCTGTGTATGCAGACAGCCCAATTCTGGGTGCATGCATCTCCATTGGGAACATGCACTATGGACTAACCAGCAGACTGTTTGTAGCTGGTAAATGTCTTGCTATAATGGCTTGCAGGGTGCAGTGGCTGTTGGCTTGCTGCAGGGGAATATCTGGTGGTGGAGTGCAGCTTACCATACCCTGGGCTTATGTCAGTCTGCTATTGTGTTATGGCTGTGTATGGAGCTTCCTGGGGGGGGTGGTGGTGTTCCTCAGCAGGACTGGGGTTGATGTTGCCCTGTACTGCCACCTTTGCAGGGAGGTAGAGTGTGGATCCCTTGATGGGGACCATGTTTGCCACGGGGGGGGGGGGGGTGCCTGATGGCGGCAGACAGGGATATCCATGGTGTTTGTGCATAAACTAGCTATCTTACACATTAACACTGCTTTGGAATGCCCGCTTGGCCTCCATCAGCCATGGCAGGTGTTGTTGACCTGGTCCTGGCCACCTCATTGCACACTCAGGGTGAGCACAGTACCCGCACGATGTAACGGTGTGTGGCTACTCTGTGCCAGTAAAACACCCGGTCAGTGCCCCCTACTAGGCCAAGGTGCTGTGTGGGTGCACCCGGTCACTTCCCCCAACAGGGCCGAGGTGCTGTGGGGGTGCATTCCCCATCTTGTGTCCATCTGCGGACAGCTAATTTGCATGTGCAGTGCATCATGGGTACGGGTGGCCTAACCCATCCTGTTGACACCAGCAGACTGTCTGTGAGGTGACGTGTAGGCTATCTGCAGCCAGCCAGGGGCCTGCTTACAGCTATGGAGCTGTAGTGCAATGGTTACATCACTGCCTATGCAGCTAGAGGTCATGGGTTCAAACCCACAGTGGGGCCCTTTGGTAGGGCTGTCCACAGCTTTATTTTTATTTACTGTACATATGTCTATGCCGGCAAGACCACCCTCAGCTTACTATACTCATTAGGTGCCTCTGAGGGTGCTTCATAGGGCGCCCTGTAGGCCACCTTATGGTTGCCATCCCTATAGGGTGCACTATACATTATCCTGTGTCGCAACATACATGCTGCCCTATAGGGGTCATTCAAGGGTGCCTTGGCGAACAGTGCACTGTAACATGTGCCTTATGGGCCGCCGTATGTTAACATGCTGGGAGAGTGCGTTTGCTAGTAGTGATAACAAAATAAAATTATACAGCCTCCTACAGCACTCCACAACATAATACCTCAGCAGGCATTTTTCACTGGGCATTGTGAGGAGTTGAACCCCTGATCCCTGCACCATTGGTCAGTGTTTTAACCATTGTGCTGTGGCTCTGGTCCTGTGCTTGTGCATCAGCGCGCCGCCTTGTGCCTATCAGCGCGCCGCCTTCTGCCGCCCAAGGGGACCAGTGCGCCGCCTTCTGCTGCCCAAAAATAACTGTGCGCCGCCTTATGCCGTTCCAAATTAATTTGCCTCCTAAAACAATGTTAATCATTACAGTTACTGCCTCAGCTGACCTTTGTTGTTGCGCACACTGGGGGATTGAACCCATGGCCCCTGCACCATTGGTCAGTGTCTTCACCGTTGTACCACGGCTCTGTTGTTTTGTATACTCAGCAGCGCGCCACTTTGCCTTTCCACGCGCTAATGTCGACCCCCGCACATTAGCGCGACGCACACACGTCCGGTTGCTTACTACCGTTTTTTTTCTATTTTCTGCCTGAACCGCCCACTCCTTATATGGCACAGGCACACTAGCGCGGCCCCGCACGTTAGGAATGTTTAGTAAACATGCCCCATAGTGTTTTTACCCAATTGTCTTTATGAGACATTCCATCTTATACAATATTGGTATGTTATCATTTTACTTTTTCATCAATTTATTATTTCACTTTTTATACAATTCATTTATTTATTTTAACAATTTTACATTATCCATTATTTATTTGTATAGGATCATTTTTACTTGTTTAATCAATTTGGAATCAATTTGCTCATTATCAATTAATATTTTATTTTATTTTCTTGTCTCGGCCCTTGTTTTGCTATTTCTACTCAGTGGTAATCTTAATCTTAATATATTTCTATGCTTTTATAGATTTATTGCCCTCTGGTTTGTCTTTTTAATCCATACATATACCATTGCTTATACACATGTGTTTAATTTATCATTTTTATATGCTGTTGCCATCATTTATATGTCATTTTATTTATTAGTTTTTAATGTTGTATACTTATTGTTTTATTGTTTTAACATTATTTGTTTAACCCTATGGTAGCTGTATGTCCCCCGAAGAAGGCGCAAGCCGAAACGCGTAGGGACCATCTCCAATAAAGCAGTTGTTCCAAACCTGCTCTCCTCTCTTGCTCCGTTTGTTTCCCTGTGATTCTGCAAGAGTTACGCTCCTCTCTTGTTCCTACAGAGGATACCCCAGGCATGACATGAGAATGTATAGGAAGGGAGCAAGTGGGCCAAGGACAAAGGGTCATACAGTGCAACAGTAGCATGCCTGCATGGAACAGAAAGTAGGCAGAACAGTGATGCATGTACAAGCAACACAGGGACAGGCTGCCCCAAGATGGTTGAGTAAAGTAGCATGCCCGTGAAGTGTGGGGGTGGGCAGACTGGCATGGCAAGAGTGGGAGTCCCACACACAGGTAGGACAAGATGCATTTGCCGACAAAAGAAGGGAAACCAGGCCATCCCACTAGTAACAATGATGTGGAAGGGCTGATATAGGGAACAAGTTTGAAAGAAGGAGATAGATGACAAGCAAGAATGGCAAGTAAGCAGTGAAAGAACCTCTTTCATCCACAGGTGCTACAGGATTAGGTGCGATATTGAGACCTTGAAGATGTACTTCAGGGCCACTTGATGGAAGAGGCCATGTTTAGTTTAGTTCATTTAAAACTTGATATACCGCCAACTCATAGCCAGCAAGACGGTTTACAATAAAACCAATAAAAGGGAAAAAAGAGCTCCAAAGTAGTATAGGAAAGGCACAAACATACAAGCAGAGGAGGGAAAATTAGAGAAAGAAGAAAGAGAGAAAGTAGAGAGAAAGAGAGAGGAATTAGACCAGCCTATCCTTCGGAAGAAGGAAATGTTTGGAGAAAGAGATGGGTCTTAAGGGCAACTTTAAATTTAGGGTAAGAGGACTCCAGGTGAAGGTCAGGGGGGAGGTCATTCCAAAGTCTCGGGACGAAAAAGTAAAAGTTAGAGTGCCGAGTTGATTCCAGTCATGCCTGGTTAGCTGAGAGGAGGTGAAAGTGATTAGTGTGAAGTGGACAAAGAATCTGATGGGGAGTATGGAGTGAGATAATGGAAGAGAGACAGACAGAACAACCAGAGTGAAAAGTCCGGTGGGTTAAAATGAGAACCTGGACAAGATGTTACTTGACCAAGCTTCAAAGGGATCACCAGGAGTGCCAAGGTAAGAACAAGTGGCTTGAGCTAAACTGTCTGAGCCCATGACTCACAGCCCACTGTGGCATAGCAGGACAGTGAGACAAGGTGGGTGACAGGGACATTGTGAGCAGCAGTGGTTGTGGCCACAGGAAGGGAAGATGCCATGGCAAGGAAAGGCAATAGTGTTTTCCCCCATTTGCTTTAAGGCAGCAACTGAGGCACCAGGTATGTGCAAGCACAGCTGGTCAGTGGCAGAGAGCCTGAGGGTGAAGGGTCTGAGGAGGAGGCAGAGGAAGGAGAGGTGCAGGAGGTGTTGGAGACCACAGAGACCACACCATTGCCAGCACTCCCCTAGAGCAGCAGTGGCAGTCACCACCTGGTGATTGATACTTCCCAGGAGGAGGAGGAACACCTCTACTATATGCCAAGACCAGCGACCACACTGGAATCACTGCCCTGGTGATATGGGAGGAAGGTGAGAAGGGGGCCATAGGGAGAGGGAGGGGAGGGGAGGATGGAGAGTTACAGGTAAGAATGAAACATAGAAACATAGAAACATGATGACAGAAAAAGACCACATGGCCTATCTAGTCTGTCCTTCCATAACAACAACTACAACAGTCCACTTTTTACCTTTAGAGATCCTCTGTGTTGATCCCATGCTTTTTTGAATTCAGTTACTGTCCTCATCTCTACCACCTCCACTGGGCGACTATTCCATGGATCCACTACTCTTTCCGTAAAGAAATATTTCCGCATATCACTCCTGAATCTATCTCCCTTCACCCTCATCACATGTCCCCTCGTAGCAGGACTTGCTTTCAATTGAAAGAGGCTCTCTCCCTGAACATTTATGCCACGGAGGTATTTAAACATCTCAAACATATCACCTCTATCCCGCCTTTCCTCTAAGGTGTACATATTAAGATCCTTAAGTCTGTCCTCATATGCTTTATAATGAAGCCCATTAATCATTTTAGTAGCAACCCTCTGCACCGACTCCATCCTGTTCACATCCTTTTGAAGGTCTCCAGAATTGCACACCATACTCCAAATGAGGTCGCACCAAAGACTTATACAGAGGCATTATCACCTCTTTTTTTCTGCTAGCCATTCCTCTCCGTATGCACCCAAGCATCCTTCTAGCTTTTGCCGTCGCCTTTTCTACCTGTTTAGCTACTTTAAGATCATCAGACACAACCACGCCTAGGACCCGCTCTTCTTTAGTGGACAAAAGTACTTCATCTCCTATACTGTATTGCTCCCTTGGATTGCTGCAGCCCAAATGCATGACCTTACATTTTTTAACATTAAATCCCAGCTGCCAAATTCTAGACCATTCTTCAAGCTTAGCTAGATCCCTCCTCATGTTATCTACCCCTTCCTGGGTGTCTACTCTATTGCAGATTTTGATATCATCCGCAAAGAGGCAAACCTTACCCGACAGCCCTTCCGCTATATCACTAACAAAGATGTTAAAAAGAATCGGACCAAGGACAGATCCCTGGGGCACACCACTGGTAACATCCGTCTCCTCAGAGTGAGCTCCATTTACTTGTACTCTTTGTCGCCTCCCACCCAACCAATTTCTAACCCAAGCAGTAACTTTAGGGTCCATCCCTAGGGTGCTCAGTTTGTTTATAAGTCGCCTGTGAGGAACAGTGTCAAAGGCTTTACGGAAATCTAAATACACCACATCTAGAGCTCTCCCTCGGTCCAACTCCCTGGTCACCCAGTCAAAGAAATCAATCAGATTTGTCTGACAAGACCTGCCTCTGGTGAATCCATGCTGCCTCGGATCCTGTAATCCGCTGGACTCCAGAAACCTCACTATTTTCTCTTTCAGCAGCGTTTCCAATAATTTACTCACCACCGAAGTTAAACTAACCGGCCTGTAGTTTTCAACCACATCTTTACTTCCGCTTTTGTGTAAAGGCACCACATGAGCCTCTCTCCAGTCCTTTGGCACCACTCCCGACTCCAACGAGGCATTGAAGAGGTTAGTCAGTGGAGTTGCTAGAACGTCCCCAAGTTCCCTCAGTATTCTAGGGTATATCCCATCCGGTCCCATCGCTTTGTCTACTTTAAGTTGAGCTAGTTTCTCACGAACACAGTCTTCTGAAAATAGTTCAAGATGTCCCTCGCTTCTGTTCTTATTTGTGGGTGTTTTCTGAGGTCCTGCTCCTGGTTCTTCATCTGTGAACACAGAACAAAAATATTTGTTAAGCAATTCCGCTTTATCCTTATCAGCTTCTATATATTCCCGCCCTGCACCCTTGAGTCTGACAATACCACTTTTGCCCTTCCTCTTCTCACTAATATATCTGAAAAATGTCTTATCCCCCCATTTTATTCCATTGGCTATTTCCTCCTCCTTTTGAATCTTTGCCTTCTTGACTACTTTGCTAGCTTCTCTAAGTTTTTCCAAATACAGATGCCTGTCTTCCTCTCTCTGTGATCTCTTGTATTTCATGAAGGCCTCCCTCTTTTTCTTCACTTTTTCAGCTACTTCCTTCGAAAACCATAGCGGTCTCCTGTTCCTTTTGCCTTTATTTACCATTTTAACAAAAAGGTTGGTTGCCTTTAAAATACCCCCTTTCAGTTTTGCCCACTGTTTTTCTACATCCCCCAGCTGTTCCCATCCCACTAACGACTCCCTGAGGTATTGGCCCATCTTCGCAAAGTTAGTCTTCCTAAAGTCTAAGATCCTCACCTTGGAATGGATTCTAACAGCCCTAGTCCTAATACTGAACCACACCATCTGGTGATCACTGGATGCAAAATGATCTCCCACTACAACATCAGAAACACTTTCACCATTGGTAAGCACCAAGTCCAGAATGGCCCCTTCACGTGTGGGGTCTGTTACCAATTGCCTGAATAGCTCTCCCTGTAGAGAATCCAGGATCTCCTTACTTCTAGATGATACTGCAGCAGGAATGTGCCAATCAACATCTGGCATATTGAAATCTCCTATCAGTAGCACTTCCCCTTTCCTAGCAATGCTGCATATGTCTTCAATTAACTCTCTGTCCACCTCTTCCTCTTGTGAGGGAGGTCTGTATATCACTCCAATGCAAATAGATTTCTCTTTCCCTCTTTCTAGTTTAACCCACAATGCCTCCTCTCTCCCTTTTAAGCTCTGTAATTCCAAAGCTTTAATAGTAGTTTTTACATATAGTGCCACTCCTCCTCCCCTTCTTCCTACCCTGTCCTTTCTGAATAAAGTATAGCCAGGTATAGTTACATCCAAGTCATGGTTTTCTGTGAACCACGTTTCTGTAACTGCCAATAAATCCAAGTCAGCCACTCCCACCAAAGCTTCAACTTCAGGGATCTTATTTCCCATGCTACGGGCATTAATACACACTGCTTTCCATATGTTACCCCGTTACACATTTCCATAAAGGTATTTAATGTATCACCTACCTCGGGGCTTTCACTTACCTGGGGGCTTTCACCCATCCCGAACGAATCTAGTTTAAAGCCCTCTTCAGTAGATACTCTACTGAAGAGGGCTTTAAACTAGATTCGTTGGGGATGGGTGAAAGCCCCCAGGTAAGTGAAAGCCCCCAGGTAGGTGATACATTAAATACCTTTATGGAAATGGGTAACAGGGGTAACATATGGAAAGCAGTGTGTATTAATGCCCGTAGCATGGGAAATAAGATCCCTGAAGTTGAAGCTTTGGTGGGAGTGGCTGACTTGGATTTAGTGGCAGTTACAGAAACGTGGTTCACAGAAAACCATGACTGGGATGTAACTATACCTGGCTATACTTTATTCAGAAAGGACAGGGTAGGAAGAAGGGGAGGAGGAGTGGCACTATATGTAAAAACTACTATTAAAGCTTTGGAATGGTCATGGGTTCAGGTGTACTGGCCATAGACAGAACAGTTGTCATGTAGCAACCAGAAGCTGTGGCACAGCAGTGGCTGTCTGTGGCTGGACATCAAATGCCACATCATGAGGCAACTCTGGACCATGGGGAGTCTGTATCCTGCTGCAGCTGCAGACCCTCAAGCATGAGGTGTAGCAGGACTTTGCAGCTGTCACCTGGGCTCAAGACCTCTTGGTGAACCATCTGGAATGCCTCAGGGCAAAAATTAATGTCCTGACACAGGCTGTGTTAGAACTAAGGGCATGTATCTTTGATCTGATGCCAACTTCACCTGAGAAAAGGGGCCTAGTTAGAGGGAAGGCAATGTTTCTGTATTCTGATGTTCAAGGGATTTTGTAATTAATGATGTTTACACAATGGGACAACTACTCTGTCTGTGTCTTCCTACATCCCCTCTTGAAGCTGACATCTCTATGCCTAAGGATCCTGTGGTCCAACCAAAGGTGCCATCTAGTGGCCATCTGTGCATAGTCATATAACAAGTATCCCCTGATTGCACTAGGATGTAGGCATTGTGGCATGACCCCAGGAATTGAGGGAAAACATCTGCTGTTTCACTTTCTGCATTGTAGATCACCTGCATGTTCATGGTGTAGAATGCCTTTCTATTACTGTACATGGTTTCCCGCACCCTTGGGGGGTCAAAGGGTCACATGTGTAAAGTCTATGACACCCAGCACCATGGGGAAGCATGCTATCTGGTGGAATTTTAGAATGGTGTGTTGATGCTGCTGTATTGTGTTGGGGAAGCTAACGTATTGTGTGATCTTGGTGAGGAACACTACCAGGAACTGAGTTAGACATTTTGACACCATTGACTGGCTGATGCCTTCCCTGGTAGTGAACACAGATCGAGAGCTTCCAGTGGCCAGTAATGTGAGAGCACTCATCTTCATGTTTACAGGGGCGGGATGGCCTCTCAGTTTAGTGGTGCAAAGTTCTGTCTCCATCTCTTGACAAAGCTGATGTATGGCCATTTTGTCAAACCTGAAATATGTCAGGCACTGGTCAACCACGAGCCTCATGTACAGGGCCCTGGCCCAGTAAACCCTCTGAAAGCGGTATCCTTGTCTCGCCTTCCTGTGCTTCTGTTCTTCTCCTCCTCTACAACTGTCACAAATCACCAGTTCATGCTCTACATTGCTTCTAACCAACACCTACAACCCCTCATACCCACTATCGGCACCCTTGTTCTACCACCACGAACATGCAGTGTTCTATGCTGTGTGAGATGCAGACACATACAGGTACAGAATCTCATGCACAGCCACACATACACCGATATCTGCACCCACACTGATGGGCACACATGCTCCTCTGCTCCTTCATGCCAAAACATACAGGCACACATGTATTCCCACTGCCACAACTTGAACAAACACTGGAGTGGGTGGTAGGACACGGGGGAGAGGGAAGTCAGGGGGATGTGTTGTCAGGTTGTGGAAGGGAATATTTGGGGGCCTGTGCCTGGGTAGGGGATTGGGGTTAAGGGTCTTTGGGAATCTATCATGGATGGGGCCACGGTGATGAATGCACAGTGGAGACACAGGGGATCACACAACATGATACTTAGTAGACTTCATACTCCTAACGCAAACACATTTGTGATAAGCATGTACAACAAAGTCCCCTACCCCTTCATAGGTGGTATAGGCTGGAAAGTCTGGCTGATGTACCCAGCAAAAATGCTAAATGAAATACGCATTGGACATCAGCACCCTTGATCTACCATGGTCACACCCCAATATGCTCTCCGGCATTCCCATTTTTGGACGCCTAGACTTGGATGTTCTGTCCACAGAGATGTTCAGATCTGCCCAGGTCTGGAATCACCCTTTGTGCATCCCTGCTATTCTGATGTCCACATTGCCCTCTTGGGACATCTAATCTATGACCATCTCTTCTAAAATGACCCCCAAAATCCACATTTAAACCATACTCTTAAACTATGGGTCATTTTTCAAGATGGCGGCACAGGAGCAGAGTGCACGGGCAATGCTCATGCTCCTTTGTAAAGGTACTGGGAGGGGGGAGGTGTTAGGGGTTCAGGGCCAGCAGGCCACCAGTGTAAGTTTTAGTTGGGTGGATAGGGAGATCAGGGCCACTGGACCATCATGGTTAGTTTTAATGGGGATATGTGGGATTGGGACTGGGCCACCAGGGATTTGGTTTCTATCGGGGTCACTGGCCTCACAACAGTATTTTGATCGCATTGGGGGCTTTCCCTGATGCCATCAAAACACTGCAGGGGAGCATATGCAATTTAGCCATGCAGTACCCCTGTTTCTCTTGCGCCGACCTCTGTGTGCATATCTTTGACTTGCTCTCCCAGTTTAACACTGCCATTTGTGCCACAGTTTAATGCATGGTTAATTTGCATATGCACCCCTTTCTGCATGCTGATGCTGAAGTCATGCGCTATCAGTGTGCTGCATAGAGGTGCAGAGTTGATAGCATGTGACTTCAGAGACGGCTTTCTGCATCAGATTGTTCTATGTGGAGGCCAGTTTTCCTCTCTCAGTTTGATAATTGATGTGTTGTTTAATTTTGAGTATAATTGCAAACTGCATAGAATGGTTAGAAATCAGTTTTGCAGTCTATATACTGGTGTGAGATAAATAAATAAATAACAAAACAAAATTGCTACAAGTACCACTATCAATATTTTTATGTTGTTTACAAAGACTACTCAGTGCTAAAATCAAGTTAGTACTTCAATATTGCATTAAGAACAGGTAGGCTTGAGGGAGCTTGCAATCTGCTGTTATTTTCCACTATCTCTAAACCAATTATAAAAAATACGTCAGTTACATTTTTTAGTGGTGCTACATTAGCAGCAAGATTAACTAGACTGTTGTTCCCAGTTAATGCCTGCAGATCTTAGCCATTGATTGGTCAATATCAATGTTCCATCTTCTAATATTCACTAATGAGACACATTAAAGCTACTGGGTATAAAGCAAATAAACATAATTGATTTCTTTATCCACACTAAGCTAGTAAGGTTTTATTATTTTAAAGTAATCCATCTGTGGTAGGAAGAACTTATAGAAATGAAACTCTCAGAACAAGCTCTGTCTGTCATTTTTATCATGCCTAATCACATAGTATGTGCTTCTCATTATACATTATCATTTCAAAGTGTATGATTTCTTTTTAAATGAAAGACAGAAAAAAACAATATTTAGATGTCCTGCTGAGACAAGTTCCAGTAATCCTGACCAGAGGACCCTTTTACTAAGTACTGCTAACTAGTTAACATACATTATAGTGCATGGTAATTTACCATGGTGAGCACTAAATTGCGGACATTCCAGCTACCAACAGTTCAAACACATGTTAACTGGCACTGACGTGCTAATGTGGAGAATGGGTGGGTTAGAGGCAAAGTTTAGGTGTGGGGAGCACATTAGTGTGCAAGCACAGTTAATGTGGCTATTATCTCAGGCCAGCCTAATGACACCTCTATGAGTATCGTTTGGTGTACCCGCATTAACTGCACCACCCGTTATTGTACTCAGTCACATATTAGCTGACGGAAATCTGTTGATCGTGCCCCCAAAAGCAAACATGGAGGCTTTGCACTTAACATGCATTTGTAACACACATTAAGTGCACATTCTTAATGGACTTTAGGACCTCTAGGATTTCTTTGAATTTCTGTTTATGAATTTTGGAAGATACTATCACCAAGGGTCAGTGCTTTAGGTTTCATGCACAGATGAATATACTGTTTGTACATACAGATACATATACATACATGCAGGAAGTAACTTTTGCACTAATATTCACTAGTCAATAAACAGTGAAAGTATAACTTTACTATCCATATATCTGTCAAACTTATATGGATACTATTGGGCCAAATAATTTGACTGAATGGCCCAATAGTATCCATAGAAGGGGACAGGATGTGGTGGGGCAAGGACTGGATAAAAAAACTCAGGATAGTGAGAATATTCCGTTTCTACCTGGATAATTTAACGTTTAGGCCTGTCAAACAGAAGACTAAAAATAAATGTATACAGCCAATGCTGACTACTACTTGATTGAATAGCAGTACTGAATATACAGTATTTATTAATTTAAGCATTAGTACCACAATTATATTAATGCAGTGACTGTGCTGGCTGAATATTGAGCCTATACAGTCTGAAAGCTACATATTATAATAAATCTCCTGGGATATTACAAAAATCTATTTGTTTGGGTTTTTTAATAGCCAGATACAACTCAGTATAAGGCTTTTCATTGTTTGCCCCTTTCATTGTGGTAAAGAGGGAGGAGTAGCTCAGTGGTTGGGATAGATTACCTCAAACCACAGAGCCAGGGGTTCAATTCCCATATAGGGACTGGGGTCTCTAGTCGCATGGCTGCTCCTTGTGCCCTTGGGCAAACCACTTAATCCTCCATTGTCTCAGGCACACTTAGGGGTATGTTTAATAAACCGTGCTAATGTTACCGGTGCTAGGTGCAGCGTTAATGTAAACAATGCCATATAAGGAAGTGGGCGTACTGGTGTTGAAGTAGCAATGGCCGATTAACGCACGATAGAGGATGCCTTGGCTTGTTAACGCACGGTAACCTTAATTTCATGCCAGCACTGTAACTACCAAATCAGAGATCATGGGTCTGATCCCTCAGAGGTCTTATCTAATAAGGCTGTTTGAGGCAATCCCTCTTCCTGCCTGTAACACTCAGACACATCTCTACAATCTGTGCTGCCAGCAAAAACACCCTCACCACAGTGCTGTAACATAGGGCACAGTATAAAGTGCCCTGTCTGCCAAGGCACCTTATAATGTGCCCTATAGGTTACAGCACTGAGGTGAGGGTGTTTTTGGCTGGCAACACAGATTGTAGAGATGTGTCTGACTGTTACAGGAATTTAAAGGAAATGCCTCATTAAATAACACCACTGCAAAATCATACTCATGACTACTACTAATAATAATAAATGACCTCTGCCTCAGCAGTCATTGTATTAACCAGTGGGCTACACCTCTATAGCTTTTATCATAGCTCTGGCTGGCTACAGAAAGACTGCAGGTCACCACACAAACTGTCTGCTGTGGTTACCGGGATAGGGTAAACCCACCAGTACCCATGATGCACTGCACATTCAGAACAGCAGTCTACATCTGATGACAGGATGGAGTATGCATATCCACAGCAACTCAGCCTGGTAGGGGGAACCGACTGTGTGTGTTACTGGCACAAAGTAGTTACAGACCGTGACATTGTGCGGGTCCTGTGCTCACCCTGAGGTTGAGGTGGGTCGCTCAGCACCAAGTCCGCAGTACCTAGACATTGAAAGGGTATATAGAATGTGTCACATTCCTCCTCGATTCTCACCACCACCAAAAAGTTGTCTAATAAACAATAATTTGGTGGTGTGAGAAGTGAGGAGGAATGTGACACATTCTATCTAACCTTTTTGATGTCTTGGACATCTGCACCTTGCCCACTCACAATCTTAAATGACAGAGGTGTAAGGCAGGGGTCTCCAAATCCAGCCCTGGAGGGCCACAAACCAGTCAGGTTGGCAGGATATCTCTAATGCATATATATCTCATGCATATTCATTAGGGATATCCCGAAAACCTGACTGGTCTGCGGCTCTCCAGGACCAGGGTTCCCTACCCCTACTCTAGGGTAGAGGTTCCCAACTCTGGTCCTGGGGGGGCCAAACACCATTCAGGTTTTCAGGCTGTCCCTAATGAATATGCATGAGACACATTTGCATTAAATGGGGCAGTGCATACAAATGCATCTAATGCATATTTATTAGGGACAGCATGAAAACCTGAATGGCGTTTGGCCCTCCAGGACTGCAGTTGGGAACCTCTGTTCTATGGAGTGCAAATGTTTATGGTGTATGTGCTCTGTAGGGTAGAATATAGGGACATGTTCTGCAGGAGCCACAGCTTGGACTTGAACCTGTGACCTTCTGCCTCTGAACATACTGGCTGTGTGTATGGCACCAAACTGTTGCCACAAAAGCTAGTCATTCCCTGGGGATACCATGACTATTCTTCAGACAGACCATGTCTGTTGCACTGCCTGTCACCCACCTAAACAGGGCTTTGTCTTGGTTTGCTGTGGGCAGATGCCACTGCCCCCTCCACCACCAACAGCCCTCCTCCACCATGCTGACATGCCCTTATGTCAGTGGTGCTAGTGGTGTGCAGTCCCAGGCCATCCAATGTGCCGGTAGGTGGTTGCCTATGGTGTGGGGTCTGGGGTAGCAGTGCTTACATAGACATCTGCGCTTCCCCCCGGCACCGCCTAGCAATGTTATCTGACCTTTGGGGTACCTGCTTGGTACTGTACCCTGGATGGGACACTGTGGCACACACACTCATGGGCATGTTTGACGTTGGTCAGTTGCTGTCTTGCTTATTTTCCGTTTCTGCATTCCTATGTACAACCTATGCATCTGCCTTGTCCACCCTGTGCCCCAGCTGCCCCACTGTATGCCTGCAGCCCCCTGTACCCCATTTGCAGCATCACCATAGTGCCCTATCATACTTGGGCACTATGCTGTTGCTGCACATGTAGCACTACTATCACTTTTCTAGGTCTCCCTGCCTTTGCTGTACGTTGCTGACTGAAATAGTTTCTCTCTCCTGCAATTGTGCCTTTAACGCGAGGTTTTCATTTGCGGTAATTTTCGGCCCTTCATTCCACAGCTTTAGTGTAGCAGGAGCCTCTCCCCGCCAACTCCCCTCCCATTGACCCCTTCTCTCCGCCCTCTCTCCAACCTCTGCATGTTTTAACACTGCCGGGGACGTTATTGTGCGATAAGTAACGTTATCACGTGATAACATCACTTATCACACGATAACGTCGCCGCTGCGACATTACCACCATTTAGTAAACATACCCCTTAGATTGCAAGCCTTTTGGGGAAAAAGGAATAAAAAGTGCCTGTTAGAAAAAAAATCTGTAAGCTGTTCTGATGCACACAGTAAAGGGTGGTATATCAAGTACCTAAACCATAAATGATTGTGAAATAAATAAATGAGTATATAAACATACTAAAAAAATTATTTTTCAAACAAAAGAGGCTTTGATATATGTAAAATAGGAAGGAAACACAACTAAGAAAATTAAATGAACTGTGTATCTTAGGGGTATGTTTACTAAACAGCAGTAGCAACTTTTTGGTGTGATATCAGAGCCGCAGCCCCATCGATTCTGCACTGAAGTTGCTTCTGCTGATTAGTAAACATAGCCCTGAAGTTGCTTAGTTGCTGATTAGTAAACATAGCCCTTAGTGTATAAACAAACTAGGGAAGGAAGTGAGGAACATGGTGCTCTTTTAAAATATATTGGGAGGCATTAATCTAACTGCCCAAAATGATGAAAATTCCAGAGTTCCATCTAATCTGCAAGGTTTACACCAATTATCAAAGCAAAAGGATGCCTATGTTTTTACTCTCATTGTTACCCCTGGAAAAAGCACCCATAGAGATTTGTACCAGCTTTCTGTGCAGGAAATTGTGCTGGCAGAAACAGTGTGGCTGATAGTCAAAGGGCTTATTCTCCTAATTTTGAGATTTAGGGGTATGTTTACTAAAACCCCGGTAATGTGCGGGCCGCGCTAGTGTGCGGGTGCCATATAAGAAGTGGGCGTTTCTTTCTGAAAAAGCAAAACCGGGATTTAAATATGCGCTAAGGTGCGTGGCGCCCATGTGCGCCCTACACATTAGCGCATGAGAAAGCTGCATGGGAGGCATAAGTGGCGCGCTGATGTGCAAGCAGAAGAGCAGAGCCACAGCACGATAGTTAAGACACTTACCAATAGTGCAGGGATCAGGGGTTCAATCCCCCACAGTGCCCAATGAAGACAGCTGGCCGAAGCATTACTTTAGGAGGCATTTCAATATTGGGTGGCATAAGGTGGGGCACTGATGTACATAAGGCAGTGCACTATTGCTTTAGGAGGCATTTTAATATTGAGTGGCATAAGGCGGCGCGCTGATGCACAAGCCCAGGAACTGAGCCACAGTACAATGGTTAAGAACCTGACCAATGGTATAGGGATCAGGTGTTCAATCCCCCACAGTGCCCAAAGAAGAAGCCTGGCTGAAGCATTACCTATTATGGGGAAGATTGTTTTAGGAGGCATTTTATTTTTATTTTAATTATCACTACTAGCAAACGCACTCTCAAAGCGTGTTAACATAAGGCGCCCCATAAGGCACATTTTAAAGTGCACTGTCCGCCAAGGCACCCTAGAATGTTGCTTATAGGGCACTTTATAGGGTGCCGTATGAGGTACCGCAAGGTCAGAGTACTGTTATTGATGGCAGCACTGTGCAGTTTAAGGAATGAAAAGCATAAGTAGGTGCGCTGACATGCAAGGAGAAGGAGCAGTGGAGCACAATGGTTAAGGCACTGACTGTTGATACAGGGGTCATGAGTTTGCTCCCCAGAGTGCCTAATATGTAAGGCTGGCTGAGGCATCAGCTTTGCAATGTATGTTTTGTTTCCTGCAGCACTTTATTTTTATTTTATTAATTGCTGCCAGCAAACACGCCCTCACGTGCCGTAATTGAAGGTGCCATATAAGGTACCCTATAAGGCACTCCATAGGGCACATTCTAAAGTGCAGTGTCCACCACGCACCCTAAAATGTCCCTATAGGGCACCCTATACGTTGCGTCACAAGATAATGTATAGTGCAACTTTTATGGACGGGAACCATAAGGTGCCCTATAGGGCGCCCTATAAAGCTCCCTCAGAGGCACCTTATGGGTACAGTACGCTGAGGGTGTTTTTGCTGGCTGCAAAAATGTACATTAAAAAGAGATAATGCTTTGGGCAGCCCTATCAAATAACCCCAATGTGGGTTTGAACCCATGACCTCTGGCTTCACAGGCAGTGAAGTAACCATTGAGCTACAGCTCTATAACTACTAGCAAGCCCCTGGCTGGCTGCAGAGAGCCTGCACGTCACCACGCAGACAGTCTGTTGTGGACACCAGGATAGGGTTAGCACACCCGTACCCATGATGCAATGCACATGCAAATCAGCTGTCCACAGATGAACACAAGATGGGGTATGCACCCCCACAACACCTCGGCCTGGTAGGGGGAACTGACCATGTGCACCCCCACAGCACCTCGACCTTGTAGGGGGTACAGACCGTGTGTTTTACTGGCACAGAGTAGCTACACACCGTCACATTGTGCGGGTACTGTGCTCACCCTGATGGTGCGGTGAGGCGCCCAGCAACAGGTCCACAGCACCTTCCATGGCAGAAATAGACCATGATGTAGGTCCAAAGCAGTGTTAATGTGTGAGATAGGTAGTATTCTGCAGAAACACCTTGGATATATCTGTCTGTCTCAGTCAGGTATAGCCCCTTTGGACTCCTAGTAGGATCATGTACCTCCACCACTCTCCGCCAGGGCTGAGGATGGCAAACACGGTCTCCCATCAACAGATGCACCCAGAACTGGGATGGTAGCACACACAACAAGCAGATAAATCAGTGACTGGCCCCCAAAAAGGAAACCCATAAATATCACATGACAGAAATACTATATAGCACTATGGGGGTGGCTAGCCATGCTGTCATCACTGCACAGTCAGGGTGAGAGTGATCTCCCAGCAGGACATACTGAGGTCACCCTGTCTTTGTAGGTGGTGGCCAGGCACCAAAATGTCCTAGTCAGTGCCCTATGCCCTGTGCAGATGCACCCTGGCCAGGCCACCCTGTCTGGGCTATACCCATGGTACCTTGCTCCTCATTATGCACATTGGCAGGCCAATACTGGCAACAGTGCTGTCAGTGTGGGCTGTGGAAGGTGTTTGCAGCCAACACACACTGTATAGACCAGGGGTAGGGAACCCTGGTCCTGGAGAGCCGTAGACCAGTCAGGTTTTCGGGATATCCCTAATGAATATGCATGAGATATATATGCATTAGAGATATCCTGCCAACCTGACTGGTTTATGGTTCTCCAGGGCTGGATTTGGAGACCCCTGCCTTACACCTCTGTCAGTTAAGATTGTGAGTGGGCAAGGTGCAGATGTCCTAGACATTGAAAGGGTATATAGAATGTGTTACATTCCTCCTCGATTCTCACCACCACCAAAAAGTTGTCTAATAGACAACATTTTGGTGGTGGTGAGAAGTGAGGAGGAATGTGACACATTCTGTCTAACCTTTTTGATGTCTTGGACATCTGCACCTTGCCCACTCACAATCTTAAATGACAAAGGTGTAAGGCAGGGGTCTCCAAATCCAGCCCTGGAGGGCCACAAACCAGTCAGGTTGGCAGGATATCTCTAATGCATATATATCTCATGCATATTCATTAGGGCTATCCCGAAAACCTGACTGGTCTGTGGCTCTCCAGGACCAGGGTTCCCTACCCCTGGTATAGACAGACACACACTCCGACACCTATGCCAGCATTGTGCTACTATAGAATTCAGCAGCCCTGCCCACCACACCAGTCCTGGGCACAGTACAGGCATGGATATGCTACGCAATACTGTTGGGGGTCACTCTCCAGGGTGGTAAACACTGTCAGAGACCAGACCTGAAGCACACACCGCAGACATCAGAAAGATTGTTATGATGGAGCTCAATGAGCAAACTGTGCTTAACGTAGGACTTGCTATCTGCCAGTAATCATAGGAAACGTTTCATAGGTGTGTACCATATACCCAGGTGTAGGGTGGCATTGCTAAGGTATGCAAGTGCTAGTATTGAGAGATGCACGCAGGGCCCTATGTCCTGCCTCTCCAGGAGGCATTAGCCAATGGGGCCTGTGGGTGTGGGTGTGTCTACCCCTGTTGGCTGCTGCTTTACGGCAGAGGTTCCCAACTCCAGTCCTGGTGTGCCAAACACTGTTCGGGTTTTCATGCTGTCCCTAGATATGCAGCACAGGCATATTTATTAGAGGCAGCATGGAACCTGAATGGTGTTTGGCCCTCCAGGACTGCATTTGGGAGACTCTGCTCTAGGTAATGCCCCTGTTTATGGTGTCTGTGCTCGGTGGGGTAAAATATAGGCGTATTAACCATGCATATGTTCTCTGCAATAAAGGTGTGTCCTTACTATCATGGTTTAGTTGTGGGAAAAATATGTGGACTGGATTGGAAGTAGCCCAACCTGGGCTTTGAACCTGTGACCTTCTGGTCCTAAAGGCACTGGCTGTGTCTGCTGCACCACCATCTTAGCACAAAAACAGTGTATTCCCTGGGGAGTCCATGGCTGCTTGTCAGACAGGGCCTGTCTGTTGGAGTGCACTGCACTCACGTGAAGGGGGCTAGGCCACCGTCTGCTGTGGGCAGCAGCCACTGCCCCCTCCACCAACGGTACCCCTCCGCCACCATGCTGACATGGCCTTATATTGCTGACAGCATCACAGCTAAATGATATGTGGCCCTCCAGGACTGCATTGAGGGGACTGTGGTCTAGGTAATGCACATGTTTCTGGTGTCTGTGCTCTGTAGTGTAAAATAGAGGTGTTTGGACCATGCTTATGTTATCTGCAAAAAAGGTTGGTCTTTACTATCATGGTTTAGTGGTGGGTAAAGTTTGGGGACTGGGTTTGCAGGAGCCCCAGCTGGGACTTGAACTGGTGATCTTTGGCTCCTGAATACACTGTCTGTGTTCACTGCACCACACTGTGGCCACAGAGACAATGAAGTCCCTGGAGATAGGAAACCTGGTCAAAGGAGACATAAACCCTGCTCTGCACAATTTCACTGTGGGATCGTTCACCTTGTATGGGGACGGAGCGTAGACCCTTCTAAAATTCATATTTCTTTTTTGGGGCTTTCTTAGGAGTGATTTTTGATGTTTTCTATGACTATCACTGTTGCCCAGCTGTATTATAATTTTTTAGAATTTTGTTGTGGTCATTTTCAATGTTTATTTGCTATTTTGTTCTGTGCACATGTATCACACTGCTCACGTTTTGTAGGTTTCCCTGGTTTTGCTGTACATTGCTGACAGAAATGGTTTATCTTCCCTTTAAATCGGCTCGAACGCGAGGTTTTCACTCGCGGTATTTTTTTCTTCGAATTTCAACCCCGCTCCTGTGCGGGGAGCCTCTCCCCTCCCACTCTCCACCCATTGAACCCGTCTCTCCGCCCCTGGGGAGCCTTCCTCCGCCCTCCGGGAGCCTTTCCACGCCTCTATCGCTCATTTGCGCGACGTGCACATGAGTGGGCCCGTTAGTGCGGCGCGCACGTGTGCGGGGCACAAAAATGCATCATTAGCGTGCACTAAGGTACCTTAGCGCACGCTCAAGTGCGCCCCGCACAGTAGCACAGTTTAGTAAACATACCCCTTAGCCTCTTAAGAACATAACATAAGAACATAAGAGATGCCATACCGGGTTAGACCAAGGGTCCATCAAGCCCAGTATCCTGTCTCCAGCAATAGCCAATCCTGGTGACAAGTGCCTCCCAATGGCTAGACAGATTCCATGCTACTTATCCCAGGAATAAGCAATAGATTTCTCCTGTCCAATTTAATAATAGCTTAAATCAGTGCTTTTCAAATCTTTATCCTGTATGACCCCAATTTAGCAACTGAAAATTCTCGTGACCTCAGATGATGATGAAATCAAAATAGCAGGTCTCCTGCCTCCTTTCCCTCATCTAAAGCAAAAAAGCAGCAGCAACAATAGTGAAAACAGCAGCAGTCAACAAAGCATCTCTTGTCAGTGTGCAGTGTGTGCTTACAGACCCCAATGTTCAGCATGGGTTTTCAGTAGGGTTGCCAACTGGCTCCAGATGCGCCTGACAGGCTTGATCCAGTCCTGGGTTTACCCTACTGCATGCAGGGACATATAGCCTTGTTTTTCTTATGGAGTGCAATGGAGAAATCAGAACTTCATGTCGCTGTATGCAATGGGGTAAATCCAGGGCTGGATCAAGCCTGTCAGGCACATCTGGAGCCAGTTGGCAACCCTAATTTCCAGCCTAACAAGACGCTTATCCAGAAGGGGCAAAGACCTATGATTGTTCACTGGATCACAGGCCACAGGCTGACTGGTGACTTGGCATAGGTCATAGAGAAAGTCCAGAGAGATGGGGAAATGACCATGCTTCTGTGACCCCCATCCGGGTTCCCAACCTGAAGTTTGAGAACCACTGGCTTAAATTGTCCTGAAAATGTACCAAGGTGGAGTGCCTCAATTTCTGCTCAAAATGTCACTAAATTTCTAAATATAAGAGCCTAAAATGTAGTTGCAACAGGGCTGAATTTAAGGCTGAGATAAAAGGTTAGGAATTTAGCACTAGTTTTCAGCACTTGGCACATAAATTAGACTCATAAATGTAAGCAAACAAATGGCAAGTCTAAGGGGCATGTTTACTAAAAGTTAACATGCATTAAGAAAAGTTAATGCCTGTTAAGTGCTACCACTGTCCATTCATGTGTGCCGAAGCACATGGCCTGCTGTAAGCAACAAAGCAGTGGCACAAAGCTGCTCACCTGGGTCCGCTGCTCTAGGTGGCCGCCTAGCTCGCTTAGTGGATAGGTTGTCCCTGGTTTGACCACAGCATTTTGGACTAACGGTAAATATGCCTTACTTAGTCTGAGCTAGCAACCCCCCAGTACAGTGCTACACAATAGTTCAAATGCAGCATTTCAATGACATCAACATTTTTGACAAAATCTATTTGATGAATGAAAGGATAAATCTTTATAATTAGAATAGGATGAGGACAATATTCAATAGTATGGCTACCATTTAACTTAAGTATTTAAAAGAAATGCAGAGTTTAAGTTTTGTCCTCAGCGTGTTAATTTGCCATTAAAGAGACAAATCTGAATCAATATGAACCCTCAAATTACCTGGTCATTTATCTCATTTGAATCCACATTAATTCTAAAGTTCCAAAGAAACTATTTTGGGTTGGTTTAATTTTAATTACATCCATCTACTCCTTAACATTGTTGGATCACCATACAATATCCCCCTCCCCCCACACACTGGAATGCATCCATAATATGCAGGTAAAATTACACACATTGAACACTGCATATGAGTTTACCCACAGAGAGGGTGGGTAATGATCAAGAAACCAATATCCATGAATATAACTCACTCATGGCCTCAGAAATGCTTTGAAAATTGCCCTTTCCATATATACTTAAATAAAAAAGTTATTTAAATCGGCTAAGGAATAAACGCTTACAGTGAACTCGTTGTATCTGTACTGTTTATTTTACAATTTGTCTTTCCTTTCTGATCATCTTCTTATTGCTACTATAAATTCTTTCTTAAAAAAAACTATTCACTTGGGTGAGCAAGGGAGCTAACAAGAGAATGACTTCCTTTCTTTCCTCCTTGGTAGGTTCTTTTTTTTTTCCATTTGTTTTTGTTTTTTCTAACTGTAGCTGGTCAACCGTTGCCTCAAATGTTGTTTTTCAGTCAAGGGAAACTGTGCAAGAACTGGTAGCTGTCTGGACTATGTTCTCACCCTGATCTAATGAATGCATTTGGCTGGTTGATTTGAGCAGCTGTGAAACTTGGGAGGTCTGGATGCAAGGCACTGTTAGGTACAGGCAAGGATGCCAGTCAGCCTTTTTCAGAAGGGCCTACTTTGTTCATGTGGTAGCCAAGGCTTGAGAGATACCATTCCTTTCCTTCGGTGTTGATCCATCAATCACCCATATCTTACATTCCCTTCTTACCAAGAGATATTAACTAGAACTGCAATTTTAATTGAGGCAAGGCCCCGAGGTCAGCCAAGTCACTAAGTCATAAGGTAGGCCTAGAACCAGATCAGCAGGTGTCAACAGGAAGAAGGTGGGAATATCAAAGGCCTGCTTCCAGGGGTGTCTCACCCCTCATCCTTGAGGCCACTGTATGAAATTACATACTTAGAAATATGATGGCAGTAAAAGATCACATGGCGTGATCTTTTACTGCCATCTTTTACTGCCATCAGATGGAGTGGAGGAGTGGCCTAGTGGTTGGGGCAAGGTACTTCAGGTCGGGGGGTTCAAATCCCACTAGAGGACAGCAACCTTGGGCAGGAAGGACTAGGGTTTTTAGTCCCACAGGTGCTCCTTGTGGTCTTGGGCAAGCCACTTAACCCTCCATAGCCCATGTTCCCTGTAAAATAGTAATATCCAAGTTATAATGCCCTGTTCAATGTAATTTCAGTTTGTTCAATGTAAACCGCACTGATGCAGAATAGCACGGTATATAAGAGAATGTAAATAAATAAATGGCCTATCTAGTCTGCCCTTCCATATCAACTACAACAGTCCACTTTTTTCCTTTACAGATCCTCTGTGTTTGTCCCATGCTTGTCCCATGCTTCTTTGAATTCAGATATTGTCCTCATCTTTACCACCTCCACGGACTTTTCCATAGATCCATCACTCTTTCCATAAAGAAATATTTCTGCATATCACATAAGAACATAAGATATGCCATACTGGGTCAGACCAAGGACCATCAAGCCCAGTATCCTGTTTCCAACAGTGGCCAATCTAGATCATATGTACCTAGCAGTTTCCCCAAAAGACACAGGTTCCACAATGCTTGTATTGGGTCAAACATTGATATCCTGAGTCCCTTCTTAATAATGGTTTATGGACCTTTCCTCCAGGAACTTGTCCAAACCTTTTTTAAACCCAGCTACACTAACAGCTTTTACTACATCCTCCGGTAACAAAGTCCAGAGTTTGATTACACGTTGAATGAAAACATATTTTCTTTTATTAGTCTTAAATAGTTTACCCTGTAGCTTCATTGCATGTCCCCTAGTCTTTCTATATTCTGATAATGTAAACAATCGATCTACGTTTACCTGTTCTACTCCGTTCATTAATTTATAGACTTCTGTCATATCTCCCCTCACTCTCTCCTGAATCACTCACTCCTGAATCTATCCCCTTTCACTCTCAACCCATGTCCCCTCATAGCAGAGCTTGCTTTCAATTGAAAGAGGCTTTCCTCCTGTGCATTTATGCCACAGAGGTATTTAAATATCTCAATCATATCACCTCTATCCCACCTTTCCTTTAAGGTGTACATATTAAGATCCTTAAGTCTGTCCTCATATGCTTTATAATGAAGACCACTAACCATTTTAGTAGCCACCCTCTGTGCTGACTCCAGCCTGTTTATATACTTTTGAAGGTGTGGTCTCCAGAATTGCACACAGTACTCCAAATGAGGCTGCACCAAAGACTTATACAGAGGCACTATCACCTCGTTTCTTCTGCTGGCTATTCCTCTTCCTATACACCCAAGCATCCTTCTAGCTTTTGCTGTTGCCTTTTTGACCTGTTTAGCTACTTTAACACTAGAAGCCGCAAAAAGGCAGTTTACCTAGAAATCCCAAAGTGCGTCAATTGATGCATTATCATGACAACTGCATTGAGCATGAAATGCAGATGTGAATTAATTTGAAGTTACTTATTTGTTTACTACGTGCAGTATGTGACATCATTACATAACTGACATGGTTCTAGCAGTAGCGCTGGTATAAACCTTTGAAGATGCATTTGCGTCAATTGACGCACTTTGGGGCTTTTAGTTAAGATCATCAGACACAATCACGCCTATGTCCCGCTCTTCTTTAGTGGACAGAGGTACTTCACCCCCTATACTATATTGCTACCTTGGATTGCTGCAGCCCAAATGCATGACCTTGCATTTTTTAACATTAAATCTCAGCTGCCAAGTTATTCAAACTTAACTAGATCCCTCCTCATGTTCTCTACACCTTCCAGGGTGTCTACTCTATTGCAGATTCTGGTATCAACCGCAAAGAGGCAAACCTTACCCGACAGCCCTTCCGCTATATCACTAAGAAAGATGTTAAAAAGAATCGGACCAAGGACAGATCCCTGGGACACACAACTGGTAACCTCCTTCTCTTCAGAGTGAGCTCCATTGCCTGTACCATTTGTTGCTTCCCAATCAACCAATTTCTAACCCAAGCAGTAACTTTAGGGTCCATCTCTAGGGTGCTCAGTTTGTTTATAAGTCACCTGTGATGAACAGTGTCAAAAGCTTTATTGAAATCTAAATACACCACATTTAAGGTTCTCCCTCGGTACAACTCCCTGGTTACCCAGTCAATGAAATCAATCAGATTTGTCTGACAAGACCTGCTTCTGATGAATCCATGCTGCCTCTGATCCTGTAATCCTCTGGACTCCAGAAACCTCACTATTTTCTCTTTCAGCAGTGCTTCCAATAATTTACTCACCACTGAAGTTAAACTAACTAGCCTGTAGTATTCAACTACATCTTTACTTCCGCTTTTGTGTAAAGGGACCACATGTGCCTCTCTCCAGTCCTTTGGCACCACTCCCGACTCCAACAAGGCATTGAAAAGGTCAGTCAGTGGAGCTGCTAGAATGTCCACAAGTTCCCTCAGTATTCTAGGGTGTATCCCATCTAGTCCCATCACTAAGGGGCATTTATACTAAACTGCGGTAACGTAGAAGCGGCTATGTTAAGGCGCGTTATGTAACGTTAACGTGCATTAACGTAACATTATGTAACATTAACATGCCTTAACGTTACATAATGTACGTTAGCGTTCCCGGCCGCGGTACGTTTCGCAGAGGGTGGAGAGAGGGCAGAGAGAAGGGGTCAATGGGTGGGGAGTGTGTGGGGAGAGTCCCCTTCCACACTAATGTGGGGGAATGAAGGTCTGAATCTTAACGCAACTGAAAACCTGGCGTTAGATGCACATTTGCAGGAGAGAGAAACCATTTCAGTGTCTGCAATGTACAGCATAGGCAGGGAGCCCAAGAAAGGTGATAGTAGTGCTCCATTTGCAGCAACAGCATAGTGCCCAGGTATGAAAGGCAACGTTGGTGATGGCGCAAATGGGGCATGGGGGCTGCAGATGGGACATGCAGTGGGGGCTACTGGGGCAGAAGATGGACTAGGCGGTTGCCAAGGTGGCACATAGGAACCAGCAAGACAGCAACTGACCAGGGCCAAACATGCCCTTGAGTCTTTGTCCTACAGTGTCCCATCCAGGTGACATTACCCAGCAGATACCCCAAGGGGCACATAACAGTGACAGGCAGTGTGGGGGGAAGCGTGGACATATTTTTAGGCACCCCTACCCCAGAACCCACACCTTAGGCAGCTGCCTACCTGCCCCATGGATGGCCTGGGATGGCGCACCACCGGCACCGACAGCATATGGCCATGGTGGCATGGCAGAGGGGGTGGGTGACTGTGCTGGAGGGAGCAGTGGCACCCGCCTGCAGTGGACCTAGGCCATGCCCTGTAGCAGTACGTGGTGTGCAGTGCAACAGAAGAGGTCTGGCCGAGGAACGTAAGGGTAGCCCCAGGGACCACTATGCTGCTGTGGCAACAGTGTGGTGCAGAACACTCAGCCAGCATGTCCAAGAGCAGAGATTCACGTCCCATCTGTGGATCCTGCAGAGCATCTCCCCATAGTTTTAGCCCACAATGCAGCCACAACAACAACATGGGCAAACCCAATGCAGCCATGCACAGGGGTATGGACACCCACTCACAATGGCACCACTATCCACAGCTTCATGGAGTTCCAGGCTGTTGGCCCCAGCACAGAGCTGCAGTTATCACCAGAGCACTACTACTACCCCCTGCACAGATTAGCAATGTCAGCACTGTGATCAGGACCAGTGTGGCGGGTAGGGTTGTCAACCACCTCCATATCTGCACAATGCTGAGATAGGTGTGGGAGTATGCGTATGTCTCTCCATTGTTTTGTGTCTGAAAACACCTCACTGAGCCCACATTGCTCACACTGCTTCCAGCGTTAGCCTGCAAATGTGCATAATGAGGAGCAAGGTATTGTGAGTATTGCCTAGACAGGGCAAATTGGTCAGGATGCATCTGCAAAGGGTGGAAGGCAATGGCTGGGACACTGTAGTGCTTGACCACCACCTGCATGGACAGGGTGGCCACAGCATGTCACGCTGGGGGGGGGCACTCTCACCCTGACCGAGCAGTGACCATGTTACTGGTTCTGGGGCCCAATCATGGAGATAACTATTTGGTGTCTGTGCTGTGCATCCCACCTCTGGGTGCCCAGGGTTCCCCTATGAGCATGCACTATGGATTGGTTAGTGGGCTGTCTGCAGTTTGCCTGTGTATGGTGGGAACACCTTGTAGGATGCTGCAGGTGCAGTCTGACTGTGGCGTGGGACAGTTGAGCCTACCCCAAGTATTACTGTTGGTCTGCAATGTTCACAGATATGGCACTGGCCCAGCAGCCCTGGAGGGCTGTCATCTGCCAGCAGGACTGTGGTTGCTGGTACTACAGCCATGCTGCAGGGGTGTAGGCACCTGTCCTATCACACCCTAATCTGCAAATGGGGTGATTGAGGCCCCTTGGGGTATATAGGGCATACCACTTAGACCCATAGTGGCAGTGCTACATCACCCTCACGCAAGTCTAGATGCCCCACTGCCCTGATAACAGGTACCCATGGCAGCCAGACCTTAACACTGGGAACACACTAATATGGGTGGTGTCCGGTTCCGCAGGGCCACATGTGACTGCAGAACACAGCTAGAACAGATATACCTTCAGTTGCACTTCTGGGAACACCTGCCACACACTGGCAGGGCTGGGGATGTGCAGCAGGACCTATCGCTAGCACCACATATACTGTGGACCTAGTGCTGGGCGCCCATCCTATTCCTCAGGGTGAACACAAAACCTGCACAATGGCATGGTCTGTAGCTACTCTGTGCCAGTATCATGCACTGTTAGTCCTTCTTACCACACTGCAGTACTGGAGAGGTGCAGACCCCATTTGGTGGTCAGCTGTAGGCCGCTGTCCTGCATGTGCAATGCATCATGGGTGCTGGTGGGGTTACCCTATCCTGGCACACAGAGCAGAAGGTTTGTGCGATGACCTGCAGTCCTTCTGTACCCAGCCATTGCCATGCAACAAGCCATAGAGGTATAGCCTACTGGTTAGTACACTGACGGTCTAGGCTGAGGTCATGGGTTTGATTCCTCATTGTTTCCTCTTGTCCAAGGCAGATATTTTGCTAACCTGTGACAGTCATATCTTTGCAGATCCATGCTGCCAGCCCATAGTACCCTCACCACAGTGCCAACAATCCTTATAAGGTGTTATAAGGCTCCTAATTAGGCACAGTGCAAAGCACGTTAGAAGGCACCTTATTAGGCACAGTACAAAGCACGTTAAGGCACGTGCCTTGTACTGTGCCTAATAAGGTGTCTTGTAACATGCCTTATAACGTGCCTTATAAAGCGCCTTATAATGCGCATTACCTGACATGGCTTGCCATAATGATGCCCTGCCCACGCCTTTATATGGGCATCTGTACCTAACATTGCAGAACCTAACATGAGTGGCATTACTGCAGTTTAGTAAACATGCCCTAAGTTTAACTAGTTTCTCATGAACACACTCTTCTGAAAATTGTTCAAGATGCCCCTTACTTCTGTTCTTGTTTGTGGGTGTTTTCTGAGGTCCTGCTCCTGGTTCTTCCTCTTTGACATAGAACAGAAATACTTGTTAAGCAATTCCACTTTATCCTAATCAGCTTCTACATATTCCTCCCCTTCACCCTTGAGTCTTACAATAACACTTTTGCCCTTCCTCTTCTCAGTAACATATCTGAAAAATGTCTTATCCCCCCATTTTATTGCATTGGCTTTTTCCTCCTCCTTTTGGATCTTTGCTTTCCTGACTACTTTGCTAGCTTCTCTAAGTTTTTCCAAATATAGATGCCTGTCTTCCTCTCTCTGCGATCTCTTGTATTTCATGAAGGCCTCCCTCTTTTTCTTCACCTTTTCAGTTACTTCTTTTGAAAACCATAGCAGTCTCCTTTTCCATTTTCCTTTATTTACCATTTTAACAAAAGGGTTGGTTGCCTTTAATATATCCCCTTTCAGTTTTGCCCACTGTTTTTCTACATCCCCCAGCTGTTCCCATCCCACTAATGATTCCCTGAGGTATTGGCCCATCTTGGCAAAGTTAGTTTTCCTAAAGTCTAAGACCCTCACTTTTGAATGTATTTTAACAACCCTAGTCCTTATACTGAACCACACCATCTGGTGATCACTGGATGCAAAATGATCTCCCATTATGACATCAGAAATACTTTCACCATTGGTAAGCAACAAGTCCAGTATGGCCCCTCATGTGTGGGTTCTGTTACCAGCTGCCTGAATAGTTCTCCCTGTAGAGAATCCATGATCTCCTTACTTCTAGATGATACTGCAGCAGGAATGTGCCAATTAACATCTGGCACATTGAAATCCCCTATCAGTAGCACTTCCCCTTTCCTGGCAATGCTGCATATGTCTTCAATTAACTCTCCGTCCTCTTCTTCCTCCTGTGAGGGAGGTCTGTATATCATGCCGATGCAAATATATTTTTCCCTCTTTCTAGTTTAACCCATCGTGCCTCCCTCTCTCCCTTTAAAGCTCTGTAGTTCCAAAGCTTTAATATTATTTTTTACATATGGTGCCACTCCTCCTCCCCTTCTTCCTACCCTATCCTTTTTGAATAAAGTATAGCCTGGTATGGTTACATCCTAGTTATGGTTGTCTGTGGACCATGTCTCTGTTACTGCCACTAAATCCAAGTCAGCCTCTCCCATTATAGCTTCAACATCTGGGATCTTATGTCCCATGCTACGGGCATTTATTCACACCACTTTCCATATGTTGCCCCTTTTACCTATTTTCATAAAGGTATTTAATATTTCACTTACCTGGGGGCTTTCTTCACCCATCCCCAACAAATCTGGTTAAAAGCTCTTTTCAGTAGATTAGCCAGTCTGCTACTGAACCTTTAAGTCTGTCCTCATATGCTTCATAAAGAAGACCTCTAAACTGTTTAGTAGCCACCCTCTGCAGCGACTCCAACCTGCTTATATCCTTTCGAAGGTGTGGTCTCCAGAATTGCACACAATACGAGGTTGCATCAGAGACTTATACAGAGACATTGTTGCTGTTGTTACTCCTTTTTTTCTGCTGGCCATTCCTCTCCCTGTACACCCAAGCTTCCTTCGGGCTTTTTCAGTCGCCTTTTCTATCTGTTTAGCTACTTTAAGATCATCAGACACAATTATGCCCAGGTCCTGCTCTTCTGTTATGGAGAGAAGTACCTCACTCCCTACACTGTACAGCTCCTTTGGATTTTTGCAACCTAAATGCATGACGAGCTCATCTTGATTCCACCCATGCCCTCCACCCCCGCCAATCTGGCTTCCACACCGGTCACAGTACCGAAACCGTCCTCACAGCCCTGCTCTCCGAACTCCACCGTTCTCACGATCGTGGTGATATCTCTCTCGTGGTTTCCCTGGACTTGTCTTCTGCATTTGATGTAGTCGATCACCGCACCCTTCTGTCTCGCTTGTCTGATTTTGGTATTCATGGCACTGTCCTCCGGTGGTTCTTTTCTATCATGCCGCACTTTCTCAGTCCACTCCATTACCTCAGCTTCTCCCCCCTCCTCCTCTATTTGCGGCGTCCCCCAGGGTTCCATTCTCGCTCCCCTACTTTTCAATGTTTTACTTGCTCCTTTAGCTCTACTCATACAACAGTCTGCTCTCTCTTTTTACATATATATCGACGACATTCTCCTGGTTCATTACACCTCCCCTTCCTCCCCAGATCTTGGCCTGCTCAACCTCTGTCTTTCCTCTATCGCCTCCTGGTTTAAGTCCAACTTTTTGCACGCTAATCCTGCAAAATCATCCACCCTCTGGATTTCCCATGGTCTTCCACCCCCAAGCTGTTGCCTGTCATGGATTCTCATCCCATCCCTTTGGTGCCGACCCTTCGTTACCTGGGTGTTACCCTAGACCCATCCCTCTCCTTCCACGAACACATCTCCTCTGTTATTTGGTCCTCTTTTTTCATCTACGTCGTGTCAAAGCCGTTCATTCCATTCTTCCTCCATCCTCCGTTGTTACTCTTGTTCTGTCTCTGGTTATCTCTCGTTTAGACTACTGTAATGTTATCTATGCTGGCCTTCCTTCTTCTCAGCTCCGCCATCTCCAACTTGCTCAGAACGCCGCTGCCCGTCTTGTTATCTCATCCCCTGTTCATTCTCATGTGTCATCGTGTCTCCTCTCTTTGCACTGGCTTCCAATTAGGTTCTGGTTTATCTTTAAGCTGCTCATCCTCTCCCATAGGGCTCTCCACTCCGATACCCCACAGTATTTGGCCAACATTATCCATCTTCAGCCCTCCCCCCATCTTCTTCGCTTCTCTCACGGTAATCGCCTCTTCCTCCCCTCAACTGCACAGGCTCACCTGGAATCCACTCGTCACTCCGCTTTCTTTTTCTTAGGTCCCGCCCTCTGGAATTCCCTCCCCCTCCTACTCCACACTGAATTGTCCTACACCCATTTCAAAGCCCTCCTCAAGACACACCTCTTCTGTCAGGCCTTCGATCTTCCCCCCCCCTGCTGATGGTGCTTTATCCCCCAGTCGTCCCCTCCTTTCCCCTTGATTTTCCCATGTTCCCTCCTCCTCTCCCCTTTCCCTCCCTCCTGCCCTTCCATGGGCCTCCTCTGTTCTCTATTCTTTTTACTGTCTCTCTCTGTCCTATTATTTTTGGCGTTCCTTTCCTTCTTCATTTCCAGCGGCTGTCATTTTTGTTATTGTACACCACCCTGATGCTCCGGCCTGGGCGGTTAATCAAATGCTTCAATAAAGATAAAGATAAAGATGACCTTGCCTTTTTTAGCATTAAATTTCAGTTGCCAAATTTTAGACCTTTCTTCAAGCTTAGCTGGATCCCTCCTCATGTTATCAACTCCCTCTTGTGCATCTACTCTATTGCAGGTTTTGGTATCATCTGTAAAAAGCAAACATTACCCAACAGTTCTTCTGCAATATAACTAACAAAAATGTTAAACAGAATTGGACCAAAGGCAGATCCCTGGGGCACACCACTGGTAACCTCCTTCTCCTCAGAGTGAGCTCCATTTACCTGTACCCTTTGTTACCTCCCACTCAACCAATTTCTAACCCAATCAGTAGCTTTAGAGCCATCCCTAGGGTCATCAGTTTGTTTATAAGTCGCCTGTGCAGAACGGTGTCAAAGGCTTTACTGAAATCTAAATACACCACATCTAGAGCTCTACCTCAGTCCAGTTCCTGGTCACCCAGTCAAAGAATCTATCAGATTTGTCTGACAAGTCCTGCCTCTGGTGAAACCATGCTGCCTCGAATCCTGCAATCCATTGGACTCCAGAAACCTCACTATTTTCTCCTTTAGTAGCCTTTCCAATAATTTACTAACCACAGAGATTAGACTAACCATCTTGTAGTTCTCAATGTCATCCTTGCATCTGCTTTTGTGTAAAGGAACCACATGTGCCTTTCTCCAGGCCTCTGGCACCACTCTCGACTCCAAAGAGACATTAAAAAGGTTAGTCAGTAGAGCCACTAGAATGTTCCCAAGTTTCTTCAGTATTCCTGGCTTTGTCTACTTTTAGTTTAGCTAGTACCTCTCGAGGATCAAATGTCAAATGTGGATAAAATGGGATCATTTAAAAAGCCTTAGCACCCTATATTCAGTGCCAGTAGCTAGCACTCGTATAGCAGCTGTAGGTGCCAAACCATAGACCTGGATATTCAATGCCAGGGTCATATCTGGCCACCATCATTGAATATCTTGATTATCCACAGAACCCAGAAGCTAACTGAGAAGAGGCAACATTGAGCCACTGCCAGGTTAGCTTCTGAGGTGAAAGTAAGGCCAGCCTTTGCTGCACCTTACTTTCACCACATGCTAACCAGGGTACTGCCCTCGGCATGCCACAATGCTAACCGGTGGATATTCACTAATCATATTAGTGTCACTGAATATCCCACTGAGCAGCATTTACATGGTTTGCAGGCCTGCAAATCATGTAAATGCCTTTGAATATCAAGCCCTTTATCTCAATTTGGACATCCAAAAACATTTTGTTGTTCCAGGGTGACTCTTATATTTTATGACAGTAGTATATGTTAAAAAGTAAAATAATTGTAAGCGGATTCAAATGTTAGAATGTGCTATAAGGGTGAAACAAAATGAACAAGTGGAAAAGTAGTAATGATATTAAATTGTCAAGAAGTATTTGAAGGAGTTGTAAGAGTATTGTGTTAAATAACTTTTGTGAGTCCTACTTTTTCTAATGGTCATTTAGATAATTGTTGCAGTCTGTATGGATGTATAGGCAAATTGTATCGTTAACTGTTAGCAGCATTTAGTAAAGGGGTCCCCAAGACTCTTTAAGTAGAGAAAATGAAATTAAAGAAAAGCAGGAAGACCTAGGTAATCAGAGGAAAATGAGGAGATAACCAATCTGGAAAAAAAAAAAAAAAAACTTGGTGAGCTTTTCCAGTAAAATTACTTCCAAACCTTATCAGAACTGTATAAATATGGTCTACTTCCATAATTTCAAGTATAAGCAAGCATTGAAACACACAATAAAGACTGCTTTTTTATTTTAAAGGAGACAAAATAAGAATTTTTGCTATCTTTCTTAGACCACATTACAAGAAAGAAAGGAATTGTGTCTCTTTGCTGAACTTTTAAGAAGCAGTGGCAATAGGTATTGATTAAGCAATCCCTTTGCTTTCATTGTTGATGATAAGGATGAACAGCATCACATCTCTGACTTTGAGACTTCTTTGAATCTAGAAGAACATGGTAACAAAAGGGACTAAAGAGATGGTAAAAAAAATTCTCCCAGATAACTGGTGGGGAAGACTGCCACCCTTAAAATTTGTAAAATCTCAAGCAGAGGGAAGCAGCTACACCAGGTCATGAAATGAAATTTTCAGCATAGACCTGATTGGCAGGCAAACTGGGATTGCTTGATGCTTTTCTTCTCTGCATCCCTTGCTGCCCAAGTTTCTCTTTCCATGTCGTTCTCTTTTTTTCCTTCCTAACCTCCCCTTAACTTAGGGGTATGTTTACTAAACTGCGGTAATGTTACCCACATTAAATTCCCCGGTAATGTTACGGATGCCCATATAAAAGAGTGGGTGGTGTATCGTTAAAGCAAGCATGTCAGGTAACGCGCATTACAAGGCGCTAACGCGTGGTACAGTGCGCCATGGACCCACCACGTGTGAACACCACAGCGGATGAGAAGCAGTAGCGCGTCCAAAGGGGTTGCAATCTAAGGTGCGCTGACAGTAGAAGATTCACTGAGGGATGGGCAGACATGGTGCCACATGAGAAATGGAGCTGTAGGTGTAAGGCCATAGGCCACAGGCAGCTGATATTGCAGTCTGTAATGGGGATGTGAGCCACAGGTAACACAGGCACACACACTATGAAATGGTGTGCAGTCAACCCAGTATGCAGAGGAGTAAACAGCGGTAATGGAAAGGGCGTCAGGGGTCGGTCTGAAGGGCCAGCTATGTGAATAGTGTGTGTAGAAGGGCAAAATGGGCAAGGAATCTAAAAAGGAGTAAGAGGGAACTGAACTGGTATACTGAAGAGCCCAAACACAGCTCACAGACACCAATACCAAACCACTGAGCCACCTGCCCACGCAGACAGCCCAAAGAAAGGGAGCATATGTAACAGCTAGCATGTGACGGATCATCAGCATGGAGGGGACACTGCAGTGTACAGTGAAGAGAAGGAAGGGTGTGCAGAGAAGGGACAAAGCTGGAGCCATTGTATGGTAAGGAGAGGAGAACAAATGAAAAGAAAGGAAAAGGAACCCGTGGGACCCAAACCCACAACCTATGTTGGTGCCACGCATGTCTGCAAACCCTATCCTAAACAACCATAACAAGCACAATGCAAATATGTTCTACCAAGTGGCCATCATGTCTGCTAGATTATCATGCAGTAGTGCATCCCACGTGCATTGTGTCATATGCATGTTGTGGAGAACGTGCAGCATGCACAATAATGCACGTGACCGTGCAGAGCTTTTTACATACGCTATATGATATGACTAGATACCTTGGCATATGTGATCAAATTATGGCACATAACAAGGCACACCCCAAGCAGATGTCACACACGTGATTGTGCATGCTGTAATGCATGTAAATTGCAATACTGCAAACTACCTGTCCATTGCCCTGCCCCTGCGCCTCCATCAGTTTGAGTACTACAACTGTAACTAAACAACCAACCATTGTCTGACAGTCACCAGCAGCAGGCACACTGTCCCGTCCTGGCCACACATAAACTAACTGCAGGCATTCCGCTAACCACTCTATCTGGTATGTCCACAGTGGAACTGTGCTTGCCCAGACCTGGGCTCTATGGCACAGGCAGGTGCCCCAGCAACTGGCCCCCAAAACAGGGAGCACACATATATCACTTGAAACAGATGCAAAGTAGCACTATGTGGCAACATAGCCATGCCATGGTCACAGTTTGGTCAGTGTGAGTGTGCCTTAACAGCAAGACATTCTGTGGCCACCTTGTCCATGCAGGTGGTGGTTGGGCACTACAATGTCCCAGCCATTTCTCTATGCCCTCTGCAGATGCATCCTGCCCAGTCTGCCCTGCCTGGGCCATACCCACAATACCTTGCTCCTCATTATGCACATTTTCAGGCTAACACTGGTAATAGTGGGACATTGTGGGCCCAGAGAGGTGTAGGCAGCTTCAGGTGAACAAGGTATATTACACGTATTAGGTTCAGTTTTATTAGTATAAATATCCATAGCAGCCCTTAGTAAGTAAAGAACTTAGATCTAAACACAAACTTAAAACTAAGATGCAGACAGCAGTCCAGCAGCGGGATGGGGGCTTTCCAGTCTTTTGCATTGAGTGTCACATGTATGATTTTCTCCCAGTTGGTGAGAGGTCTTACGTGTGCACTAGGTGCAAGGAGCTCTTTGCTCTCAGGGAACGAGTCCGTTCTCTAGAGGCTAAAGTAGCAGACTTGGAAAGCATAAGACAGACAGAGAGGTACATAGACGAGACCTACAGGGATATAGTCCTGAAGTCCCACCTCCAGTCTGGCAGCATCCCTGTTGCCATGGAGGAGAGAGGTCACGTGACAGGAGAGCATCACCCTGGTGTGGCAGGAAGTGATCCTGTAACTAGGACCTGTCCTCCAGGTGATGTAAAACCCTCTCGCACCGAGGAAGTTTCTCCAGGGCCATGTGCCCATGAGGGAAGGGTTAGGACAGCCGTTATAGTTGGTGATTCGATCATTAGGCATGTAGATAGCTGGGTGGCTGGTGGACGTGAGGATCGCCTGGTAACATGCCTGCCTGGTGCGAAGGTAGCGGACCTCACGCGCCACCTAGATAAGGTCTTAGATAGTGCTGGGGAGGAGTCTGCTGTCTTGGTACATGTTGGTACCAATGACATAGGAAAATGTGGTAGGGAGGTTCTGGAGGCTAAATTTAGGCTTTTAGGTAGGAAGTTGAAATCCAGAACTTCCAGGGTAGCATTCTACGAAATGCTTCCTGTTCCACGCGCAGGACCCAAAAGGCAGACAGAGCTCCGGAGTCTCAATGCGTGGATGAGACAATGGTGCAGAGATGAGGGGTTTGGATTTGTTAGGAACTGGGGAACATTCTGGGGAAAGGAAAGGCTCTTCCGAAGGGATGGGCTTCACCTTAACCGGGATGGAACCAGGCTGCTGGCATTAACCTTTAAAAAGGAGATAGAGCAGCTTTTAAACTAGATATTAGGGGTAAGCCGACAGTCGCCCAAGAGCAGATGGTTCGGAAGAATGTATCTTTGAAGGATACTACCAAAAGCAGAGAGGTTCCACAAAAGAGTAAAGTAGCCCAAATGCCCTCAAGTATGGAGCAGACAGAGTTTAAAGATCCCAAATTACTCATGTCTAACAGACAAATTAATATGGATAAAATACATTTTCTAAAATGCTTGTATGCAAATGCTAGAAGTCTAAAAAATAAGATGGGAGAGTTAGAATATATAGCACTAAATGAAAGGTTAGATATGATTGGAATATCAGAGACATGGTGGAAGGACGACAACCAGTGGGACACTGTGATACCTGGGTACAAACTATATCGTAATGATAGAGCTGATCAAATTGGTGGAGGGGTTGCTCTCTATGTTAGAGAGGGCATTGAGTCAGAAAGGATTAAAGATTTGCAGGAAACAAAATCTGCTGTAGAATCTATATGGATTGAAATTCCATGTAAAAGGGGGAAGGCAATGGCAGTGGGGGTGTACTATCGAGCGCCTGCCCAGAATGACCAAATGGATGATGAAATGCTCAAAGAAATCAAGGAAGCTAACAAAAGTTACAGCACAGTAATAATAATGGGTGATTTCAACTACCCCGGTATCGACTGGGTCAGTGTCACGTCAGGACATGCTAGGGAGATAAAGTTCCTAGATGAAATAAATGACTGCTTCTTGGAGCAGCTGGTTCATGAACCGACCAGAGGGGAAGCCATATTAGACCTAATCCTTAGTGGAACACCAGATCTAGTGCAAGAGATAAGGTTGTTGGGGCCACTTGGCAATAGTGATCATAGCATGATCGCCTTTGATTTAATTAGTGGAGGAGGGATAGTAAGGAAATCCACAGTACTACCTTTTAACTTTTGAAAGGGAGACTATGATAAAATGAGGAAAACAGTCAAGAAAAAACTAAAAGGAGCAGTTGCAAAGGTTAAAGACGTACATCAGGCTTGGCTGTTGTTGAAAAATACTATCTTGGAAGCCCAGACCAGCTGTATTCCACGCTTTAAGAAAAGTGGAAAGAAGTCCAAAAAACTGCCAGCATGGTTTAAAGTTGAGGTCAGAGAGGCTGTTGTTGCCAAAAAAGCATCTTTCAGGAAATGGAAAAAAGAGCCAAACGACGAAACCTGAAAACAGCACAAGCACTGGCAAGTCAAATGCAAGGCATTGATAAGGCAGGCAAAGGGAGAATTTGAGAAGAAGCTTGCTGCAGAAGCAAAAACGCGAAGTAAAGACCTTTTCAAGTACATTCATAGCAAAAAACCTGTGAGAGAGTCAGTTGGTCCATTAGATGATAAAGGGGTTAAAGGAGCACTAAGAGGAGACAAGGCGATAGCGGAGAGACTGAACAAATTCTTTTCTTCAGTCTTTACTGAGGAAGATGTAGGGATGTTACCCATGACTGAAGTGGTATTTAAAGGTGCAGAAGAATTGAAGGAAATATCGATACATTGAGAAGATGTATTACAACTATTAGATAAGCTGAAGAGTAGCAAATCACCTGGGCCGGATGGTATACATCCAAGGGTATCGAAAGAACTGAAATATGAGATTGCAGACCTGCTATTAGTAATCTGTGAACTATCATTAAAATCATCTCTAATACCTGAAGATTGGAGGATCGCCAATGTAACACCAATTTTTAAAAAGGGTTCCAGGGGTGATCCGGGAAACTACAGACCGGTGAGCCTGACGTCAATACCGGGAAAAATGATAGAAACCATCATAAAGAATAAAATTACTCAGCATGTAGATAGTCATGAACTAATGAGAGACAGCCAACATGGCTTTAGACAAGGAAGATCTTGTCTTACTAATCTGTTATGTTTTTTTGAAGGAGTGAATAATCAGGTGGACAAAGGTGAGTCGGTTGATATTGTGTATCTGGACTTTCAGAAAGCCTTTGACAAGGTCCCTCATGAGAGACTTTTGGCAAAACTAAAGAGTCATGGGATAGGAGGCAGTGTACTATTGTGGATCAGGAACTGGTTAAAAGATAGAAAGCAGAGGGTAGGGCTAAATGGCCAATTTTCCCAATGGAGAAAGGTGAATAGTGGTGTACCCCAGGAATCTGTGCTGGGTCCGCTGCTTTTTGACATATTCATAAATGACCTGGAAAGTGGAATAACGAGTGAGGTTATCAAATTTGCAGATGACATAAAACTATTTAAAGTTGTTAAAACCCAAGAGGATTGTGGAAAATTGCAAGAGGATCTTGATAAATTGGAAGACTGGGCATCAAAATGGCAGATGAAATTTAATGTGGACAAGTGCAAGGTTATGCACCTAGGGAAGAACAACCCAAACTATGGTTACACGATGTAAGGTTCCACATTAGGAACCACCACCCAGGAAAAAGATTTAGGCATCATTGTGGATACCATGTTAAAACCCTCGGCCCAGTGTGCAGCGGCGGCCAAGAGAGCAAATAGAATGCTAGGTATGATAAGGAAAGGAATGGAAAATAAAACAAAGGATATTATAATGCCTCTATATCGTTCCATGGTGAGACCGCACCTTGAATATTGTGTGCAATTCTGGTCGCCGTATTTTAAAAAGGATATAGAGTTATTAGAAAAGGTTCAGAGAAGAGCCACCAAAATGGTAAAGGGGATGGAAGGATACTCCTATGAAGAAAGGCTAAAAAGGTTAGGGCTCTTTAACCTGGAAAAGAGACGGCTGAGGGGAGATATGATAGAAGTCTATAAATCAATGAGCGGAGTGGAACAGGTAAACGTAGATCGATTGTTTACCTTATCAGAATATAGAAAGACTAGGGGACATGCAATGAAGCTACAGGGTAAACTATTTAAGACTAATAAAAGAAAATATTTTTTCACTCAACGTGTAATCAAACTCTGGAATTTGTTACCGGAGGATGTAGTAAAGGCTGTTAGTGTAGCTGGGTTTAAAAAAGGTTTGGACAAGTTCCTGGAGGAAAGGTCCATAAACCATTATTAAGAAGGGACCCAGGATATCAATGCTTGAACCAGTACAAGCATTGTGGAACCTGTGTCCCTTGGGGAAACTGCTAGGTACGTATGACCTAGATTGGCCACTGTTGGAAACAGAATGCTGGGCTTGATGGACCTTGGTCTGACCCAGTATGGCATATCTTATGTTCTTATGTAAGGTGTTGTGGGTATGGCCCGGACAGGGCAGATTGGCCAGGATGCATCTTCACAGGGTGTGGGACAATGGCTGGGACACTGTAGTGCCCAACCACTGCCTACATGGACAGGGTGACCACAGCATGGCATGCTGGGAGGGCATTCACTCTGACTGGGCAGTGACCATGGCATGTCTAGGATCCCACATAGCGTTCTACATTATCTGTCTTCAGTGATCTTACTGCTGGGGCCCCAATCACTGAGATATTTGCTTGGTGCACATAGTTCTTTTGTGAGCATGCACTAAGGACTAACTAGTGGACTGGCAGCAGTTAGACTGTGCATGGTAAGAACCCCTATACAGTGCAGTCTGACTGTGCTGTCTGCTAGTGACTGGCAGATAGAGGTGTAAAGCAGTTGGGGTTTTCCGAGAGTTAACTTCATTATTGCTGCTGCTCTGTCACTGCCCCAGTCACAGGTAGGGCTCTGGCCCACCAACCCTGGAGGGCTGTCTTATGCCAGCAGGATGGAGGTTGCTGATGTGATGTGAGCCCTTTGGGGTATGTAGTGTATACCACTTTGACCTCTAAAGGCACTACTACACAAACCTCATGCGAGTCTAGAAACCTCTCTGCCTTGATAACAGGTGCCCATGTCAGCCAGACCCTAGCACAGTGTACACGCTAATCTGGGTGGTGTCTGATCCCAGAGGGCCACATGTTACTGCAGGATAAAGACAGACACCAAATTACCTTCAGCTGCACTGCAAGGAACACCTGTCACACACTGGTAGTGATGGGGATGTACAGCAGGACCTATCTCTAACACCACATGTACTGCGAACTTAGTGCTGGGCACCCATCCTATCCCTCAGGGTGAACACAGAATCTGCACAATGGCATGGTCTGTAGCTACTCTATGGCAGTATCACGCACTGTCATTTCATCTTTCCAAGCTGAGGTACCGGAGAGGTGCAGACCCCATTTGATGATCAGCTGTAGACAGCTATTCAGCATGTGTATTGCATCATGGGTACTGGTGGGGTTACCCTATCTTGGCACTCAGAGCAGACAGTTTGTGCGGTGACCTGCAGTCCTTCTGTACCCAGCCATTGCTATGACATACACCATGGAGGTATAGCCTACTGGTTAATACAATGCCATTCTTGACAGTGTTCATGGGTTCAATTCCTCATTGTTCCCACCTCTCATGCCTGTCCTACTCAAATAGTGTCCATGCCTGTAACAGTCATATTCTTGCAGATTTGTGCTGCCAGCCCATAATACCTTCACCACAATTGCCAACATTCCCTTGGTCTGTCTATCTGCATGTGTCAGCTGTGTAGAGACCTGTCTGCCTGTGCAGGCTGTCACCCCATGTCCTGCACTGTTACCCTTTCCTGCATTGCGCCTCTTAATGCTTGCCTCACCTGTGCCTGATCTGCATGGCACCACCACTCCTCTGTCCACCCATCATTGTCTTGCTAAATTGGAAGACTTGATCTTGATAAATTGGAAGACTGGGCATCAAAATGGCAGATGAAATTTAATGTGGACAAGTGCAAGGTTATGCACCTAGGGAAGAACAACCCAAAGTATGGTTACACGATGCAAGGTTCCACATTAGGAACCACAACCCAGGAAAAAGATTTAGGCGTCATTGTGGATACCATGTTAAAACCCTCGGCCAAGTGTGCAGCGGCGGCCAAGAGAGCAAATAGAATGCTAGGTATGATACGGAAAGGAATGGAAAATAAAACAAAAGATATTATAATGCCTCTATATCGTTCCATGGTGAGACCGCACCTTGAATATTGTGTGCAATTCTGGTCGCCGTATCTTAAAAAGGATATAGCGATTTTAGAAAAGGTTCAGAGAAGAGCCACCAAAATGGTAAAGGGGATGGAAGGCTACTCCTATGAAGAAAGGCTAAAAAGGTTGGGGCTCTTTAACCTGGAAAAGAGACGGCTGAGGGGAGATATGATAGAAGTCTATAAATTAATGAACGGAGTGGAACGGGTAAACGTAGATCGATTGTTTACCTTATCAGAATATAGAAAGACTAGGGGACATGCAATGAAGCTACAGGGTAAACTATTTAAGACTAATAAAAGAAAATATTTTTTCACTCAACGTGTAATCAAACTCTGGAATTTGTTACCGGAGGATGTAGTAAAGGTTGTTAGTGTAGCTGGGTTTAAAAAAGGTTTGGACAAGTTCCTGGAGGAAAGGTCCATAAACCATTATTAAGAAGGGACCCAGGATATCAATGCTTGAACCAATACAAGCATTGTGGAACCTGTGTCCCTTGGGGAAACTGCTAGGTACGTATGACCTAGATTGGCCACTGTTGGAAACAGAATACTGGGCTTGATGGACCTTGGTCTGACCCAGTATGGCATATCTTATGTTCTTATGTTCTTATGTTTCTGTAACGATGCACTGCCCATGCCTTTATATGGGCATCTGTACCTTTACCGTGGAGCCTAATGCGAATGACATTATCGCAGTTTAGTAAACACCCCTTCGTTTTATGTTGGTGAAGTTTACTGCTTCACAGGGCGGAGGGTTTTGTGGCTGATATGGATGTGAGCTCATGAAAATTAGTCTACTCTTGGTTCTGCAGAGGTTTCTTATGAATAGCTACTCAGGAGTGAATGAATTTGTATGTTTTCTTTATGCACAGTAATTTCTTAAGAAGGGGTTAAAGATGATCACATAGAATTACAGGGGTATTAGCAGGCTCTTAAAAGGAAGGGGTCACTTTCTTCTTCATGGAGAGAAGGGGCCTTTCTTGTAAGAGACCCACTTGTGACCTCCCAGTCATGAGAAATAGAAAAACCTCTGGGCCGTTCCGGTGATCTATGCCTTCTATTCCTCTAGCAAAAATGGAATTGCAATTTTAGTAGTTAAGTATTGTCCCTTACTGTTATTGATGGGGGGGGGGGAGGGATTATCAAGTCTTATGAGGGACCTAAACAGCCATTTGGTGACTTTGGCCAATATTTAGTGCTCTGAATGCTGCTATATAAAATGTTGTTAAATCAAGTTTCCGGACCTTAATCCTCAGCAGTAGACACGTGACTTGCCCTTGACAAACCCTTTACATTCTATTAAGTGGAACATGCTATAAAGACCTAATGGGGGTCATTGATACAGACTTCCTATGGTGGAAGTATATCAAACTACTGTTTTTCAGATTTCTTTGACCTACCTCTATTAGATGTTTTAAAGAAGTTCTGACAAAGGGGAGACTTAATTTCTTTGAAGCCTCTATTACCGTTATCCCTAAAAAGGAGAAAGATCCTTTGTTAAGTGCTAGTTATAGGACTATTTCACTTTTATATGTTGTAAAAATGCTATGCTTTCAAACTGAGACACACATTACAAACATTGCACATCTAGATCAATCAAGCTTCAAAAGGGGCTTATTTTACTAAACCATGAGCATCCGGTTCCAGTACCATGCTAAAATGCTGTGTGGGAGCCCTGCAGTAAAATCCTTGTGTGTTCAGGAAACTCCCACCAAGCGAGCCCATGCTCTATGATAGAAACATGTCAACCCGCTCGTGAGTTGATAGGCCAAAGACACATCCTACATTGGCATAACTCTCCAGGTATACGAGATGTATGCACTACTACATGGTTCCTCGTGCAAGAGAAGCAGAGGTCTGGCAACACATATTAGGTGCCAAACTTTCATTTTACCAGTTGTTGCAGTACCTCATTTGCATGGCCCTCCCCCAGCTATACTCTGTCGTCTCCAACCCTGGCTATGTCATCAGTACCAGCTGTTTCACTGAGCACAGGCCCTATCGCCAAGCTCCTCCTCAGCTCATTACACCAGCAGCCTTTCCACATCTATCCGGTACAAATTCATACTTGAACATCATGCTTTCAAGAGTGATGCAACTTTGTATAGTTGTGTGTTCACACTCTCCCAGCAAATACACTCATGTGCTGCAGGCTCTGGTTTTGTGGCAGTGACGCTGCAGGTGCTGCGCTGCTGTGGCAGACACACATTGCTGTCCATCCGATACCGATGCCTGGTTTAACTTCCGGACATTGCCATCCAGTGTTGTTAAGGATGATATGTGTGTATGAAGGGGTGTCAGGGCTTTAAACTGATTGACATTCGTGCACAGGCTGCATGTTGCCGATGTGCTAGCAAGGCGGATGCAACTACCACCAGCTCAGAGGCCAACGGTAGTATCACCCACGCTAGTGTCATCTTTGTGACTCTAGCATGCCACTAACATGAGCACACCAGTTATGTGCTGCTATTACCCCCCACTCTCTGTTACAATGCCACCCTAAGCCTACCTATTCACGTACTGCTCTGGTAGCATGGCATTTTTAGTGTGGGAGCCTTCTAGCCACGTGCTCCCGTCTACTGTGTGGCCAAAATGTATATTAGCTCTGCACTAAAACATGTGCTCTCAGCTCTCAGGCTTTAGTACACATGCCCCTAGTACAGTAAGGGACTTTTTAATATGGTAACTGCAGGGAACATACTCGGCACATCCCCAACAGTTACTGTATGACTTTCACACTTACCACACATTAATTTTTATTCAAAAAATGCACAATAAATGCAACAGTTTACTGCACTTTACTAAAAAGCACCCGAGTGCACACTAATGAATGCACATCCCTGGCTACTGGCAAGAAAGCTAATGCTAAAATCCCACTTACCATGGATTACTAAAGAACTTCAGTCCCCAAATAGGAGTATGCACACTGGCCCTTTTTTTCATTTTATTTCTTTTTTTTTCAGTTTCTTTTTGTTCTATTTTCTTAAATTTAATTGTTTCATTCTGTTTCAGATTAGCATACATTCTTTGCAAGTAGCATACACTTAAAAGGGGGAATTTAAATAACATTTTTAGTTCATTTTGAGACAAGCCTGTTCCTAATCGTCCCTCCAGCCCAGTCCTGTACGCATGGGTAATTTGACACTGTGACAGGACAAAATTAAATTCCTTAAAAAACAAAAAAAGCCCTTAACAATATAAATATGAATCGGGGAAGCGATTTGAGAATTTTCGGTATCATAGGGGAACTGAATGTGGTGATCAAGGGAAATTTTTGAAGAGATTTTTCCAAAGCTATTGAAAATGACTAAGGGGCCTTTCACGAAAGCCTGTTAGGATTTTGCACTTAGCTGATGTTTAGTGTGAAAACTAATATGCAGTACTTGCAAAGCCTTTGTGATAATCGTCAGGGGCATGACTAGCATGTTCCAGGCAGCTCCCACATGACTGTATACCCTAACATGTGTGCAATTAGCAAGGGTGCACCTAATGACACCCATAGAGGTATTGTGAGGTACAGCCACCCTAATAGCCACACTGATAGCATGCAGTGGAAGTTGTCTCCACGCTAACTGCAATGTACTCTCCACACCTGCATTTTGCCTCTAACCTGCCCATTCTCTGCCCCATCACGTGATGTGCAGCTAAAGTGAGAACTAGCATGCACTACTGTCATGCCCCCATCATAACCAGTTAGTGGGCTTTAGTAAAAGGGCCCCTAGGTCAATATTAAACCCTGCAGTTGGAATTTCTTTTAAAACACCAGCCATGGTGGCTAAACAAAAGAACATCCTGATACTGCGCGACAGTATCCAGATAGTAGCTGGAACTGAATGTCCAGATAAAAGGTCAGTGCTAGAGCTACCCAGATACCATCAATATTTGATCTTTTTGCTCTTCCAAGTTATACAGATGGTCATCTGAATAGCGGTGCTGGATATTGCTGCTATCCAGGTAATTTTCCATTCCACTCATGGAGTGCCCCAGCACTATCTGGACAGTGCTGAGGTGGTCGTTAAGGTTACTCAGTGACACTAGCTATATAGTGCTACTGAATAACCTGGTCAGTGGCATATATCTAGATAGCAAGTCTTGAAATCTGGATAAGTGCTTCTGATAGCAAATGCTGATATCTGATAAGTGCTAAAAGACAATGGGCATGATTACTAAAACACACTACTGGGTAGCATGGGGTTCAACATGTGTCATGGTAAAAAGTACCATGTGCTGAAAATGTGGCTGTGTGAAAACTTCTACACTGCCCAAGCAGCATGGGTTGGTGTGGAAAATGGGTGGTGCTTGTGGGGAGCCTGCACATCACAGATAGGGCAGATGTTACCGGCGCGGGCTCCTTGCCAATGTGGCACTTACCACCATTTCAGTGGGTAGCATTAACTGCACTTGCGCTCTTCATGCCAAGGACAATGAGTGCGGAGGCTGTGTGATACCCACACTAGTAACATGGAGAGATGCCAAGCACCCCTGTTCTTTTTCAGTGTTTAGTAAAAATTCCCCATGAGACCACAGGAGTGTATAGAGTGCTTTCCCATAACATCAGCTGTACAAAATACCAAAGAAAAATGTGATTTATAACTTTAGATAGGCTCAGAAATCCTGAAAGAGTCAAGATACAGGCGCATGCTTCTATTAGCAGGAAAAGACATTTTCATCATGGTGAATGCGACTAAATTCACACTCAGATAAAGGCAGAAATCTCTGGCTGCATGACATCAACTACAAACACTGAAAGCAAGTTTAGGACTGTTCTATTCAGCAAGGATGAAAATCACTGTGAATAGCAGCACCAATACATGTGAGAATCTCAAACTACAAGGTTATATTGATTCTCTTTCAGAAAATGGAGAAAGTGATTATATATATAGAAGAAAGAGGCAAACAGAATACCAAGGTAAAACTGAATTTTCAAACCTGTTTCTCTAGCCTAGAGAATACATGCTGATTCTATTTATTTGCAATGTTATTATAATCACAGTGAACACCTGAGAGACTTAGAAAATGTTACCTTGAGTTGTCTTGTGATATGTGAATAATTTGAGAATTCCATGTCTGCACACAGGCTTGTTACTGTGAAGTTTGATTATGTCTGACAATTTACTGTATAGGCAAAATAAATTCCTGCACTGCTTCTACACAATTTGAATAATCTTCAAGGCATTTCCTATAAAATGTAAAGGCTTGCCGATAATGCCCAACAGTAATCCTAGCTTACATGGAAATCTTGCAAATACATCCTGATAGAACATTTCACTTTAAATATACAGCAGTAAGTATTAGTAAAAACATATGGCTTTACTAGATAATATGGAGATGAAAGTATAAGAAAGTATGTAGTGTGGTTTTATGCTCAAAGTAAAATAGAAACTTGTGCATTCATTTAAAAGTGACAGACTTAATGGAAGTTGACTTTTCTGATGATTCAGAGGTATGTTTACTAAGCCGTTTTAGGGTTTTGCAGCTAATGTGGCGTAACAGTGCAAATCGCGCTGAGTTAGCTGCAAAAGCCATCCGGTATTTGTTGTGGACGTGAAGAGTATTTCCCTGCACCACACCACACTGAAAATGCAGAGAACGTGGTCCAACAACAGCCTGGATGCAGCTAAAACCACCCAATGAGGTGGCATTAGTTGCACCCACACAAATCTGAAAATCCATTAGTTACCATGTGTCGAGTATGCCTGCGATAAGCACATGGTACAGAAATGCTCACTCTCTGCCCTCACCCTGCCCACATGTGCACTTAACATGCATTCTGCAGATAATGCAGTGATTTTCTGCATTATCTGAGTTTGCCCCATGTTAGCTGTGAATGTGGCACACTTGGCAAGCACCTTTTGCCACATTAACAACTAAAATGGTTTAGTAAACATGCCCCTTGGTATTTTTCTCACCTATGAAAAGGAGACGGAGAAGGAAATTGACAGATATTCAATGAATCTGTTTCAGAGACCGAGAGAACTAGGGGGTATGTTTACTAAACTGCGTTAGGTAATGTTAAGGTGCGTTAAGGGTACCTAATGCGCGTTAACGTCCCCGTCCGTGATAAATCCCGCAGAGGGCAAAGGGGTCAATGGGCAGGGAGTGGGCGGGGAGTGGGCGGGGAGTGGGTGGAGAGAAGCTCCCGCGGCACTAACGCAGGGTACCGAAGGGCTGAACATTACCGGGAATGAAAACCTGTTGTTAGCTGCAGATATGCAGGAGGGTGAAACCATGTCAGCGTCAGCAATGTACAACACAGGCAGGGAGCCCAAAAAACGTGATAGTAGTGCTCCATATGCAGCAACAGCATAGTGCCCAAGTATGAACGGCCACTATAGCGATGGTGCAAATGGGGCATAGGGGGCTGTAGGTGGGACATGTAGTGGGGGCAACTGGGGCACAGGGCACACTAGGCTGTTGCCTAGGTGGCACATAGGAACATAGAAACTGGAAATCAGCAAGACAGCAGCTGACCAAGGCCAAACACAAGCCACCTACAGCTACCTGGTCCACCCAAGCCAATAGTTGCTAGGGCACTTACCTGTCCTCCCCCCAGCCATCCCACCCCCACGTGGAAGGGACATAATATTGGTAGGCGGTGATGGGGGGATGTGAGAATGCCCATGTATGCCTCCCCACCCCAGACCCTGCTCCCTAGGCAACCGCCTACCTGAACAGTGGATGGCCTGGGACAGCGTACTACCAGCACCGACAGCATATGCCCAGGCAGCATGGCATGGGTGTGTGTACTGGTGCTGGAGGGGGCAGTGGCACCTGCCTCCAGTGCACCCAGGCAATGCCCTGTACCAGTATGTGGTGTGCAGTACACCAGAAAAGGTCTGGCTGAGGAGACGTAAAGATAGCTCCAGGGACTGCTGTGCATCTATGGCAATAGTGTGGTGGAGTACACACAGCCAGCATGGCCAGGAGCAGTGGGTCACAGGTTCAGGACCCAGCTGTGGCTCCTTCAGATCACATCCCTATATTTTTCCCCACAATGCAGATACAACAGCAACATGTGCTCTCCCCAAAGTAGTGGCCAACAGGAGTGCAAACACCCACTCACAGAGGCTCCACTGTCCAAAGCTCCATGGAGAGTAAGGCCATTGGCCCCAGCACAGAGCCGCAGTAATCACCAGAGCACTATTACTACCTCCTGCACAGTTTGGCAATGTCAGCACTTTGATCATGACCAGTGTGGCGGTCAGGGTTGCCAACCACCCCTATCTTTGCACAATGTTGCAGTAGGTGTGTGTTGGTGTATGTCTATCCATTGTTTCATGGCTGCCTACACCTATCTGGGACCACAATGTCCCACTATTACCAGTGTTGGCCTGAAAATGTGCATAATGAGGAGCAAGGTATTGTGGGTATGGCCAAGGCAGGGCAGACTGGGCAGGATGCATCTGCAGAGGGCGTAGGGCAATGGCTGGGACAGTGTAGTGCCCAACCACCACCTGCATGGGCAAGGTGGCCACAGCACATTTTGCTGTTGGGACACTCTCAAACTGACCAAACAGTGACCATGGCATGGCTATGTCTCCACATAGTGCTATATAATAGCTATCTTGAATGATATATGTGTGCTCCTGTTCAGGGGGCCAGTTACTGGGGTACCTGCCGGTTGCCTGTACCATACAACCCAGGTCTGGGTGTGCACAGTTCTACTGTGCGCATGCAGGATAGCCTGGCTAGTAGAGTGCCCGCGGTTAGTTCATGCATGGCCAGGACCCTTGGTGTGGTGCAGCATGTACAGGCTCCCTGTGCCTGCTGCTGGTGAATGTTGTACCATGGTTGGGGGCTGGGGTACAGCTGTAAACTTAGAATGGGGGGTGGGACAATGGATAGTTGATCTACTGTAGTGTACAGTATTGCAACATACATGTGTTGCATCTTGCATGCGTTGCAGTGCACATGCATTGCAGCACACAGACTAGTGCACGTGTTGTCTATTTGGGATGTGTGTTGTTACGTGTCATATTCTGACCACATATGCTAACTTATAGGGCACGTAGGATACTCTGTACGGTCACGTGCATCTGATGCTCTGCGCATTCTCCGCAAAGCATGTAGGATGCACTACTGCGTGATAATCTAGCAGACACAATGTCCACTTGGTGGAACATATTTGCATTGTGCCCGTTGTGGTTTCCTGGGATAGTGGTTGCAGCCATGCGTGGCGCCAACATAGGATGTGGGTTTGGGTCCCACAGGTTCCTTTTCCTTTCATTTAAGTTGTTCTGCTCTCCTTACTATACAATGGCTCCAGCTTTGTCCCTTATCCATTCAACCTTCCCCTCCATGTTGCCTATCAATCACATGCTAGCTGTTACATATGCTCCCTTTCTTTGGGGTGTCTGGGTGGGCAGGTGGCTCAGTGATTTGGTATTGGTGTCAGTGAGCTGTGTTTGGGCTCTTCAGTCTACCAGTTCAATTCCCTTTTACTCCTTTTTGGATTCCCTGCCCATTTTGCCCTTCTATACACACCATCCACATAGCCCTTCAGACTGACCTCTGATGCCCTTTCTGTTATATTTGTTTACTCTTCTGCATGTTGTTTCACTGTGCACCATTTCATGGTGTGTGTGCCTGTGTTACTTGTGGCTCATGTCCCCATTCCAGACTGCGTTCTCAGCTGCTTGTGGTCTATGACCTTACACCTACTGCTCCTTTTCTCATGTGGCACCATGTCTGCACATCCCTCAGTGCGTCTTCTACTGTCAGCGCGCCTTAGACTGCATCCCCTTCGGATGCGCTGCTGCTTCCCGTCGGCTGTGGTGTTCACGAGCGGTGGGTCTATGGCACACTGTACCGTGCACTGTACCGCGCGTTAGCACCTTGTAACACACGTTACCTGCTGCGGCTTGCTTTAATGATGTAGCACCCACTCCTTTATATGGGCATCCGTTTAGTAAACATACCCCTAGGAGTCTGGAGAAGTTCACTCTCCAATTCTTTTCCTGTCATTGGTGGGGGAATTTCATTTGGTTTCCATTTTTAATGTTTTGGTTTTTTTGGTATACATTAAAAGATTTGAATGTGTAATAGTGGCAGCATGCATTAAAAACTGATCATCATTCCTGCCACTCTGCCATCTAAACCAGCACATAAACCTTTTTAAAAGAGCCTCTGGCTTTCCCTAGATCCTTAATATCCCCTTTTTTCCCTTTAAACGGTTCCGTTCTTCAAAATAGTGCTAGCTGACCTGAAGGGTGAAGGTAGAGTGAAGCAATGGGGTATAGCAGATTTCCTTTGTGAAGGAAGGAAAAAGGATCACAGTTTGGAGCTCTCAAATTCTTAGTACCAGGATTGAGGGAGCAGGGCAGAATCAGGCTCAGATGAGGGTTTCAGTTGCTTATTAGGTGCCACGAGGGAGGAAGAACATGGGAAATTGTAGATCTAGGAAGTGCTTTTTTTTTAAAATTACTATCAGATGCTAAAGAGAAAAGAGAAGATGAAATCATTGACCATTTTTTTTTTAAAATTTAATATAGAACTTAGGGGAATATTAAAATTGATTAATACAGTTAGCAAGGCCAGCCTGAGGGTTTCTGCCACCCTAGCCCTGAGCCATCACCCCCGTGCCATGTCACACCCTCCTATGCTGAATCACCCTGCCGCCTCCCACTGCCACTGATTCTACTGGAGGCAGGGGGCAGCTTGGCTTGGGGACATGAAGTGTGCTTTGGCACACATGGCTGCCACTTCTGACTCCCCTCCAACACAACTTTGGGGGGTCAGAAGCAGCAGGCCATATGTGCCAAAGCACCTAGCCTACTACTGCAGCCAAGCTGCCCCTGCCACTGGAAGAAGTAGCAGTGTGGCTTGGCACAGGGGGGTGGGAGGGCAGTGCAACTTGATGCATGGGGTTGGGGGGGCGGCAGGCCAGGTGTGCCGAAGCAAATGGCCTGCCACCAGCATCTACTCGCAGAGGTCTGCCACCCTAGGCAGTTGCTTAGCTCTCCTAGTGGATGGGCCAGCCCTGCAGTTAGCCTGGTTAGTACTCTTGAATATCCCAAGTGCCACCTCGATATGCAGCCAGCAATTGCCAGGCAGCGGCAGTATTGATCCACCGGTTATGGAAAAGCGGCGAACGTTAGGCACCTGAAAGATGGGCCTAACTTTTACTGCTGAAGCTAAATGGGCACCGGCTGAATAATCACCACTGCCTGCCTAACTTCTTTGCTATCCAGCTGACCCAGATATTCAGTGTCGGTGACCAGATATGACCCCAGCATTGAATATCCAGGTTTAAGTTTCAGCAGCGACAACTAGTCACTGAAACCGTGTTAGCTGCCGCCACTAAATATCCCCCCTTAGGGCCTAGGGTTGCCAACTGGCTTCAGATGCGCCTGACAAGCTTGATCCAGTCCTGGGTCTACCCCATTGCATGCAGGGACATGTAGTCTTGGTTTTCTTATGGAGTGCAATGGAGAAATCAGAACTACATGTCCCTGCATGCAATGGGGTAAACCCAGGACTGGATCAAGCCTGTCGGGCGCATCTGGAGCCAGTTGGTAACCCTAATAGGGCCTTATTTACTAAAATAAGAGATGGCATCAGAAAAGTGTACTTTGAGTAAAAGGTAAAACAAAACACCCTAATCATGTAAAAACACAAGATTTCAGTACTATTGCTAGGGGTTAGGCTGCACTATTTTGGCCAGGGCCAGTGTTAGAAATACAGGGGACCCAAGGCAGAAACTGGTGAGAGGGCCCCAAAGCCTGCCTGCAGTATGACTCCTTCAGCTTGAGATAGACTTTGAGCTCGCTGAGACATTTTAATTGCTTGTTTTCCATCCCCCTAAAGCCAGCCCTGATTTTGGCAGAGGGAGTCACGAGGGCAGGAATTAATAGGGATTGCTCCTACTGCCATGGTCCCCTGGACACCATGGGTAAGTCAGGGTTTGGGGAAGGGGTGGAAGGGGTACTGAGATGCCCCTTAGTTTTTCATGAATGAAGGGCCAGGGTCTAGAGAGAGCAGGGTTTCTACAGAGAGTTATTTTAACATCTGTGACCTGATAAATGGTTGGGGGTGTAAGTGAACTGCTTGCCAAGCAGAATTTTGAGATCCTTCAAGGAAGGTGTCCAAGGGGAAACTTTTTTATTGATTCATACCCCATGTTCTGGATGGAAGGGGAGACTGGACTGCCATGGATCAGATATCCTCTGGGGGCTTTGAAGACTTTAGGATTTAGCCCAACAGATTATACAGATTCAAACTGCTGCTGCTGCAGATAGGGGGAGCTGTAGTTTAAAAAAAAATATATATATAATAAATCAGTCATGGCAACAAAATATTGCTTATGAAATTTGCCTATGGAATATAGATGAACCAGGAGTTAATTTGCATCTCATACTAACCTGTGAATGCTGCAGATCTATAGTATTAACCATTTCAATTTGACCAAGCAACCCATTCACATTGAATTGTGCTAAATATAGCCAACAAAATTTGAACCCACTAGATTTAGCTAAAGTTTCAATGGCAACTTTCCTAAAAATAGTTGCTTAAAATTACTCTGATCAGTGACCCACTGAAAAATGAACACTAAGGGGGGCCTTTTCTAGCAGTCTGCCTTCACAAAAGGTATGCTTGTGATTTTATTTCTTGCTGACATTGTTAGAGTTTTCAAGCAAGAGTATACATACATTTACACTTTAAAATTTGCAACAGGAAAATGGTGCACATTCACTTATACCTACTGCTAGATGCTCATATTTTCTCCATAGGCAAATATGTATGTACACTGGACTTTCCGAAAGTATTTGCATAAATGTCTCTGCTCATTGCAGATAAACGTGCAGTCACAGAAGCTGAAAGCATATCCTGTTATCTGCTTTTCAGACAATCAATTCTGTAAAAAACAATTTCTGCAGATAAAATATTCTCTGCCCATGAAAATGGATGTCAAACTCCCCCTGTGCTAGCCAGGAAATTGTAAATGAGTCAGCTAGCATTACAGGTTTTTCAGACCCAAGTTCAAGTATCAACCACTCTGGGATATTAAGATCTAACAATTGTAGACGTAGTTTGTACTGTACCCAGAGCAGTGAAACTAGACTCTGATTTGATTACCAGATTTTAACTAACCTGGTTCTTCCTAATTACAAGGAAGGAGGAAAATAAACTAAATGGATTAAGGATTTAATTCATTGGTTATGTGGGAGACCACTGAATATTTACAGGAGTTCAATAATTGTGTAACAACATTTCATTCTGTTAAACATTTCATCAGAAATGAATTTAAGAAGGGGAAAGAATTGCTGAACAAATGATATTTATTCAAAACACTCACTGGTAAGGATGCATTCAAGTATGTTTGATAAATGCATAATGCCTTGAAGCCATAAATTATCAAATAAGTAAAACTCTTCCCATAAGATAATGCAACAGTTATTGAAATATGCAGCAATGCTAATGATATAAATTTCTGTTTGCAGGAGAATGATGGAAATACCAGAATTATTGCAGTTCTCCTGAGGTTATGTCAGTATTAGCATTCCAATTTACCTAACATTTACTTTACCAGTCACAGAAACCAACAAAGTTCTTTGAGAAAAATATTTTCCTTTTTTCTTACAGGTAAACAAATACAATCACGTTCTCTAAGACCCATACAAGTAAGTATTTCTTCTTAAAGTTTTTTTCTTTAGGACCTTGGATGCAAAGGGACATGTTTACTAACGTGTGGTAGCCAGTAGAACAGGGTTTTATGTGGGGCTGGCAGCATGGTAGCAAAGGAGGGCACAGTCAAAAGGTGACCATGCTAAAAACGCCACGTCTCCCTCCCCCAGAAGCGTGTGAAAAGGTGGGGTTAAGGCAGAGAGTGGGTGGAGATGTGGTGCACGTCTGGGAGGCCACACTAGTTGTGTGCAAGCAACACAAACATGAAACTTGCATGCGTGTAACTAATGCCTTTCTCTGACCAGGTGATAGTTGCACCCGCCTTGTTGCGCATCACAAATGCACGGTTCGTACGTGAGTGTTAGGAAATAAGAATTACAGGAAAACGATGATTACAATGGAAGAAAAAAGACAGACAGTCAATAACAGCAGAATATCTAGGCGCCCGCCTAGGCCACCAGGGAGGAGGGACTGCATGGTGCAGCTGCCATGGGAGTGCACCACAGCAGCTGACAGCCACAAAACCAGGGTCTGCAAGTCAGGAGTAACCCTGCTGGAAAAGTGGGCAAATATCCACAGAAAACATCAACAGCTGTCCAGATAGACTACTGTTCTCATCTGCATATGCAATGGATGAATGTTAGAGGGGTGCTGGTGTTGTGTGCTATGGAGGTGTCAGGAGATAGAGCCTGTGCCCTGTGCTTCAGCCAGAGTTGGAGCCAGTAAAATGGGGAGGGGGAGGGGGGAATGCAAATTAGGTGTTTCACATATTGATAGTATAGCTGTGCATCAAAGGGTGTCATCCGACCCCTGCCACCCTCATATGGGGGGCATGTATCAGCACATACATGTACCTGGGGGGCCATGCTGCAGTCATGGGCCATGTTACCGCAGGCAAAGAGCCCTTCATCCTGACCAAGGCAGGATAGGGCTGGGGCCTACTGGTGCTGAGCAGCCACTTAAGATGTCAGGTACTGAGCATGGGGTTGCTTTGTTGGTGGGCAGTGATCAATGACCCCCCCCCCCCCCCTTCCTGCCTAGGGGCTAAGATATTCCATGGACCTGGGAAGCTCTTGTGGTCTTTTATGGTCTGGTGGGCCTTTCTTTTTCTGACAGCTGCGGTGTTCAGCCTGAGAGTTGTTTGAGCTTTTCTACCTCCTTGTGGTGTTCTCCCAGAGCTCCTCCTAGAAAAGGGGAGTGTGGGTGGATGGCTGTGCACCTCTCTCCCACTGCAAATGACAGGCAACATGGATTGGGCACTCTATGTAGTGGGCCCTGGAGGTGCTTCTGGACCCAATTCACTCCACAAAGTAGAGGTGCTGATTGGGCCTGGACTCCAGACCCTTTGGCATTAGCACCTCCTTTTCCCTTCCCCCATCCCACTTCTTTGTAGAACCATAGTGGTTTCCTTCACCTTTTTCGTTTATTTACTTTTCTGTCAAAAAGGTTTGTTGCCTTTACAATATCCTCTTTCAATTTTATCCTCTGCTTTCCTACATCCTCCATTTGTTCCTATCCAGTTAATGACTCCATGAGGTATTGACAAAGTTAGCTTTCTTAAAGTCTAGAACCATGACTTTTGAATGGACAATAACAGCTCTTGTCCTAATACTAAACCTCACCATCTAGTAATCACTGGATGCAACCTGACCATCCACTATATCATCAGAAACACTCTCCCCATTTGTAAGCATCAAGTTTAGTATGGCCCCCTAACGTGGATTCTGTTACCAGTTGATGGAATAGTTCTCACTATAGAGAATCCAGGACCTGTTTATTTATTCCTAGAAAACCCCAAAATTTGTCTTAAGCAGTCCAATAATATGCAGTCAGATTACTTCAGTATTGACATCCTAAATTTGTATAGGGCATCTAAACTGGAAAATTACAATTTCAGTCAGTATGTGCAACATTGCAATTGTATTTTATAGTCTCACTGAATGTGGAACACTTTATAAGGTAGTATAGTGCTGCAAAAACTATAAAATATGTTTGATAGTACACACATGAAGAAAATACATTTTCAAAAAATGATCAGCATATCTTGGGGGAGGGGGGCTATGATGGGGTATAGAGAAAGCTACCTGTCCCTTTCCAAAGAGATTATCAATAGTTCCCTTTAAAAGAGCCTGCAGCCCAGAGTTCAGGACTGGGAGGACATGGCTCAGAGGGAGAGGTTAAGAAGCCAGCAAGTTGCAGGAGGGGGAAGAGGCCCTTGTAGCCTGGAGTCCTTCCAAGGCAAGCCGTGCAGAGGAGTTCTGAGGTAGGAACTTTAACTGGGACTAGAGGAAGGGCCAGAAGAACCAGCTTGTAGAGATTTAACAAGCTGGGACAGAAGTAAAGCTGCTTTTGTTTCCCCGGAACTGCTGTCTGACCTGTGTATACCGAAATACCCCTTTCCCTCACATGGCACATTACCACAGGGACATTGAGGAGATAATTTTGGAATCATTCCTGCATGTGTATAGCCACACATTTGCTTAAATGACCTCTTATAAAGTACCAATTGGTGTAGAAGTGTGCACTTTGGCAGTAAGATACATATTTTGCTGGTGGGAGTAGCTGTGGGTGCGATGTGGGCCGAGTATCGGCAGAGTTCACACTTACAAGCAGAGTTTATAAAATACCTTAATCTACATACACCTATATTCAAAGCATGTTTTTTGCCACATACGCTAGTAGTTTCTAAAAAGCAAGTTGGAGCCTAGTTGCCTTTTTATCATAAAATTATCCTTGTTCTATGAGTAACTACTGCTGCTTAAGCATTCGTGAAATTAATTTTAGAAGTACTCCCATGTCCTTAATACACATCTCAATGACATTTCAAAACCTGCTTTTTGTAGACGTGGGGATGCTCCCCATGCTTATAGAGCCAGGAGGAGTGGTGAGTGGTGGGGGTTGGGAGTGGGTGTGGGAGTGGTGTGGGCCGTGCCTGCCATGCAGAAGTTGATTCCAAATTTCAGAAATGGAATCCAAATCTGGCAAAATTATATGTGGATGTTTGCATTTACACCTGTCCCCAGGCATGAATAAGTGCCTGTTGACAGGAGCAGATGTCCATGCTGATGTTGGCCACTAACCCTGCCCTACACCCCCAAGTCCAGGAACACTCCTAGCAGCCTCCTACCTACCCCCCTCCAACGTAGCGATTCAATATTCCCTCTCACCCCCCCCCCCCGAAACAACGAGAAGCACTCCCTCTCCCTGAAGACTGCTGAACAGCTCAAGTCGAGCCTTTCCCCCCTCTAAACCCCACTAAGGCCCCTCATTCACCAATCAAAGCCCCCTGGGCATACTGGGTCATTGGTAGTATAGTGGGAGCAGCTTGGCATGAGGTGACTCTTCAAAATGGCACCGCTGACCCATATTGGTAATCATGCAGTACTAGCTATTACCTGCTCCCACTATACTACCAATGACCCGGTAAGCCTGGGGGGGGGGGGCAGTTTGATCAGCAGTTGGGGAAGTTAACGGGAAAAAGGCCCAATGAGCTGTTCAGCTGTCATTGGGAGTGGGAGGGCTTCCTGCTGCTTTGGGAGGTGCGAGAGGAATCAGATCACTGCTTCAGGGGAGATGAGAAGGGGCATCAGATCGCTGCTTCAGGGGAGATGAGAAGGGGCATCAAATCGCTGCTTCAGGAGGGGTGTTGCAGGGATTGTTCCTAGGCTCGGGGACTTGAGGTGGGACTGGGGCCCAGACCAGTAATGCTGCACTGGTATGCCTCTGTGCCGCTGCAGTGATTTTAAGAGGCCGTTCTCGTGTCTCAGTGAGGGAGATTTCTACATCACCCCCCCCCCCCCCATATGCAGCCTCCTAAAATTGCTGCTCCTGCCAGACAGCAGTGTCATATCATGCAGTCCTGCAGCTATTTTATCAGAACATCTTGTAAAATACTGGTCTAATGTTCCACGTCCTGAGATGGACATGGGAATTTACATAAGAACATAAGATATTTATTTATTTATTTTTATTTATTTATTTGCAACATTTTTATATACCGCCACTTCCTAAGATCAGTGGCGGTTTACATTGAACATAAGTCGAAATACAGAGAACAAATGTGAAATACAAAGAAACAGTAGGTAACTATCAACAAACTATATACAGCTTTGAAGCAACTTTATATAGCTTATAACAGATAAAACTATTTACAGGTTAAAATATAGTTTACATATTTACAGGTTGTAGATATCAGTTCAGGTAGGTATGCGGGTAGGTGTAAATTTAGTAGAAGTAATGAAAATACAGATTGAATTATGGAGGATAGATATGCCATGCAATTTCCCTCTCTACATCCTTTTTGAGATTCTTATTTTATGCAGCAAAGTTTTCCACTTCTTCACATTTGCATCCCCCACTTCCATGCCTAAGTAATGGATTTTGCAACATGGTACGTTTTAGGGGAGCCAGCCAAGCTTTGAAACTCTAATGTTTTGCATTTTGAGGTGGTCTTGAACATCATATATGCAACCAGAATGAAAAAATTAAATAAATTACCTGCAAGGGTGATCTCCAGCGGAGGCATAAATATCAGGGCATAAATTTAAACATGTCTTTTTGTGATCGTCATACATGTTATATAAGATATTATGTTTTTTTTTCAGCATTCTGGGCTATTTGTTGACATCAGCAGATGTAAGAATGCTGTTAGAAGGGATTTGTAATGTTAGTGATGGAGAAGGGAAAGAGGTAGATGGAGCTTGACTGAGAAAGTGAATGGATGTGTGCCTGCATGTGTGGTGTCAGGGCTCTTGATTTGCTTGGTTTTGAAAGTTGTAGTGAATGTTTTGTATGTCTGAGTGTCTGGGAGAGCGATTGTAAATGAGAGAGAGGAAGAGAAAGTGGATTTGAGGAGTTTATTTGGAATTGTCTGGTAAAAGTAAGGGGTATGTTTACTAAATCCAGTAAAGGAGCAAGTGTGCCATTAGCGTGCACTATCGGCACACCTGCACCCTTAGCGTGTCTTAAACACCACTTTTGCACGTGTTAACGGTACCAGCATCGTAAAGCGTAGGCATCCAAAGGGGGGAGAGTCGGGGTCAATGGACGGGAAGTGAGCGTGAACAAGGCATGCTCCCTTAAAGAAAGGCACCTTAATGGCAGGAACCCTAACGGATAGCAAATCCTCGTGGAAAGGGCATATTTTGAGGAGAGAGAGCCAATTTTAACATCTGCAATGTGATGCACAGATAGTGATAGTGATAGTAGTGCTCCATTAGCAGCAAAGCATAGTGCCCAAGTATGAAAGGGCACTATGTTGATGGTGCAAATGGGGCAAAGGAGGGTGCATGTGGGCCATGCAGTGGGGGTCACTGGTGCGCAGGGTGGCACATAAGAACATAAGACTTACAAATATGCCAGACTGTGTCAGATCAAGGGCCATCAAGCCCAGTATCCTATGTCCAACAGTGGCTAATCTAGGTCACAAGTACCTAACAGTTTTCCCAAAAGATATGCAGGATCCACACAGGATCCACAGTGCATGTATTGGGCAAGCATGGGCGATACTGTGCTCCTTTTTAGTAATGGTTTATGGACCGTTCACCAGGAACCTGTCCAAACATTTCTGAAACCCAGCTACACCCAGCCTTTACGACATCCTCTGGAAATGAATTCCAGAGATTGAATATGCGTTGACTGAGAAGCCATTCTCTCCCAGCAGTCCTCAATGGGTAACACAGTAGCTGCATTGCATGTCCTGTAGTCCTACTACATTTTGATGGCATAAACAATTGATCTACATTTACCCAATCTAATCCAGTCAATATTTTATAGACCTCTAACATAACACCCTTCAGCCATCTCTTCCCCAGGTTGAAGAGACATTAAATTGGCAGGTGGTGATGGGGTCCCTGGATAGGCAGATGGTTGTGGGGGGATGTGTGGCCATCAATGTATGCCTCTTCCCCCCTTTCATATCCTGCACCCTAGGCACTCGCCAACCCGCATATTGACTGGCCTGGGACTGCACACCACCTACACTGATGGCACATGGGCATGTCAGCATCGTGTGGGGGGTGTTGGTGGAGGGGGTAGCAGCATCCACTGCATCAGACCAAAGCCATTCTCTGGCCCAATGTGCCATATGCAGTGCAACATGTGCCAAATTCTATCTAATGGGAAGCAGGTCATCCCCAAGGACTGTTATAGTCATGTGGCAGCACTGTGGTGCAGTACATACAGTTGGTGTGCATATGATCAGAGAATCAAAAATTCAGGTCCTGGCTGTGGATCAGGCAGTATATGTCCCTGTGGCTAAACATTAGCCCACAGTGCAGGTATAACACCAACATGTGAAACCCCCAGTGAATCAGCCAATAAGGGTACAAACACCCACACAGACAGCCTCCACAATCCTCAGCTGGATGCAAAGTCAGGCTGACTAGCACCGTCACACTGAGCGGGCATTAACATCAGAGTACACTACTAGCTACTGTGCAATGAGCACACCTTAACAATGCTTGAGCTGAGATCGGGACCAGAGTGGCAGGCAGGAATGCCAACCATCCCCATTTTTGCACAGTGTGTGTGTGTGTGTGTGTGTATGTCTAGCCATTGATTTGTGGCTTTCTACACCTCACTAAGCCTCACAGTGCCTAAGCTGTTTCTAGCTTTATTCTGAAAATGTGCATGATGAGGAGCAAAGTATTGTGGGTATGGGCTGAAGCAGGGCAGATTGGCCAGGATGTGTCTACATCAGGGGTAGGGTCAATGCCTGGGATGTCGTATTGCCCGACTGCCACCTGCATAGACCGGGTGGCCACAGCATGTCATGCTGTGAGGGCATTCTCACTCTGACTGAGCAGTGACAATGGCATGGTTATGTATCCACATAGTGCTATTTAGTATCTGACTCTAGCAATGTGGGAGCATTTTCTGGTGGGAGGGCCTAATCACTGACCCTTGACTCAACTTTTGGGTGTCTATGCCATATATCCCAAACCTGGATGCACATGGTTGCTCTGTGTACATGCAATGTGTACTGACCAGCAAACTAGATGCAGGTTGTATGTGCATGGCTCTAGGTGGTTCCAGGCCTACTCCCAGTGGTACTGGTAGGACCAACAGGATCCATGCAAGAATAGACATACCCCCTCCGCCCCCCCCCCCCCAGTAGGTGATGGCCATAGCATTAGTATTGTAAAACTGGGTATTGACATGCACTGTTCTAGGTGTGCCACTTTCCAACAGGGGCAGAGCACAGGGCCAGATGTGACTGGTGCATACAGTATGCTGCAGTTCTGCAGGACACACGATGTCTAGCATATTACACTGCAAACAATACTTGCCACATGCTGGCGGTGATGTGGATCTGCAGCACGGGCAACAGAGACCATCTCTAGCACTGTAGTACAGGGGACCTGGTGCTGGGTGCCCATCCTAACCACATAGGTTAGACTAACTGGCCTGTGGTTCTCAATGTCATCCTTACATCCGCTTTTGTGGAGAAACCACATGTGCTTCTCTCCAGTCCTCTGGCACTACTCCCATCTCCAAAAAGGCATTGAAAAGGTCAGACAGTGGAGCTGCTAAAAGTTTCCTCAGTATTCTTGGATGTATCCTGTCTGGACCCATGGCTTTGTCTACTTTTAATTTAGCTAGTTCCTCTTCTTTATGCTTCTGTTGCTAGTTGTGGGTGTTTTCTGAGGTCCTGCTCCAGGCCCTTAATCTGTGAACACAAAACAGAAATATTTGTTAAGCAATTCTGCTTTATCCTCATCAGTTTCTGCATATTCCTCCCCTGCACCCGTGAGTCTGACAATACCACTTTTGCCCTTCCTCCTCTCACTAACATATTTGAAAAATGTCTTATCCCCCCATTTTATTGCAATGGTTATTTCCTCTTCTTTTTGGAACTTTGCTTTCCTGACTACTTTGCTAGCTTCTCTATGTTTTTCCAAATATAGATGCCTGTCTTCCTCTCTCTGTGATCTCTTGTATTTCATTAAGGCCTCCCTGTTATTTTTAATCTTTTCATCTACTTCTTTCGAAAACCATAGCGGTCTCCTTTTCTTTTTACCTTTATTTATCATTTTAACAAAATGGTTGGTTGCCCTTAAAATGTCACCTTTCAGTTTTGCCCACTGATTTTCTACATCCCCCAGCTGTTCCCATCCCACTAACGATTCCTTGAGGTATTGGCCCATCTTGGCAAAGTTAGATTTCCTAAAGTCCAATATTTTTCGCTTTTGAATAGATTTTATCAGCCCTAGTCCTACTACTGAACGATATCATCTGGTGATCACTGGATGCAAGATGATCTCCCACTATAAGATCAGAAACACTTTCACCATTGGTAAGCACCAAGTCCAGTATGACCCCTCATGTGTGGGTTCTGTTACCAGTTGCCTGAAAAGTTCTCCCTGTAGTGAATCCATGATCTCCTTACTTCTAGATGATACTGCAGCAGGAATGTGCCAATCAACATCTGGCATATTGAAATCCCCTATCAGTAGCACTTCTCCTTTCCTGGCAATGCTGAATGTGTCTTCTATTAAATCTCCATCTACCTCTTCTCCATGTGAGGGAGGTTTGTATATCATGCAATGCAAATAGATTTCTCTTTCCCTCTTTCTAATGTAACCCACAGTGCCTCCTCTTTCCCTTTTAAGCCCTGTATGTCCATAGTTTTAAAATTACTTTTTGCATATAGTACATTCTTCCTACCCTTTCCTTTCTGAATAAAGTATAGCCTGATATAGTTACATCCCAGTCATGGTTGTCTGTGAACCATGTCTCTTCCATTAAAGTCTCTTCCATTAAAGCCTCAACATCTGGGGTCTTATTTCCCATGCTGCAGGCATTTATACACACTGCTTTCCATATGTTGCCTCTTTTACCCATTTTCATAAAGGTATTTAATGTTTCACTTACCTGGGGCCTTTTTTCATCCATCCCCAATGAATCTAGTTTAAAGCCCTCTTCAGTAGGTTAGCCAGTCTGCTACTGAAGACACATTGACCCTTCTTGGACAGATGGACACCATCTTTGTTCTTCAACCCTTGGAACAGCATCCCATGGTCCAGGAAATGCTCTTGATGACACCTTCCATGCAGCCATGCATTTATCTCCAGGATGCAAGCTTCTCTGCCATGGCCTTTACCCCCAACAGGGAGGATTGAAGAGAACATGACCTGCAAACTAATCTGCTTCACCCTATGTCCCATAGCCATGAAGTCAATTTTGATATGCTCAGAAGGATACCTGGCAGTATCATTTGTGCTGACATGGATGAGCAACATTGGTTAATAGTCAATTGGCTTGATGAGTCTTGATAAACTCTCCATAATATCTCAGATTTTGGCACCTGGCAGACAGTATACCTCTCTGGACATCAAGTCTGGTCAGCAGATGGATGCTCAGTACCCCTCAGAAGAGAGTCACCAACCCCACTACTCTTTGCTTCCTTGTGGTCACTGATTCTATAACTTTGGGGTGCCCAAGCTCTGGTTCCTCCCTTTCCTGGGATACTTTCACCTTATCCATTTCCAGGGCTTCATAATTCTTCAATTCAAGGGCTGAAGGAGTTGGACTGGTGATACTGCAGGCCCTGGTGACTAATGTCCATCGTTCGTCATTCTATAGGCTCCCATTTTCTTCTCTGCTGCAGAGCTTGGATGTTTCATCTTATCAATGTATTTCTCACAGTCTTGAATGCTCTTAAGCCTCACCACCTTTTCTCTGAGCTCCTCCACTTGTTTCCTGAGAGTTTCAGCATGCAGGCATACTGCACACGGAACCGGTCCTTAAACTGGCATTGGGATCTCTGTCTGGACAGAGGCAGAATCTGAAATGTGGGCAACAGCTTTGTTGATGCAATTTTTCCCAGCCATTGTTCAGTTGGTGAAGCTTAGGTACCTGTTGAAGCAAAAGAGAGAGAGACCTACCAAAGTACCAGCCGATTTCCCAGCTGTCCCTTCAAAGAAAAAGAATTAACCTCTTAAGTGTGTTCTAAATGTGTTATTTCCTATGTGTAGCTAATTGTGGAGGTGCCCTATAAAGCAAGACTGCTCACATGGGGTGGGTGGGGATTGAGGGAGTAGGGAGGGAACTAACTCCTGTTGAGATGTCAGTAGCTTCAAAGTGCTGAGAAGGATACTAAAAGCAGAGTTTTAAACCTACACCACTAAAGAAAATATTTACCCTTTTGAACTAAATCTCCAAAAATAATGTAACTTTGTTTTAAAAATGTACCAAAAAAACTTTTAAGAGCCCTCAGGCAGATAGATAGTAATTAAAACCACACAGCCTGTGCTTGAAATGCAGAGCCTCTGTTAGTAATGCCTCAACGTTCAAGGCTCTGAAGACTTTTATGCAGCCTTCAACTGCTCTCAGTTCTTTCACAGGCTATTCAGGCCTACTAACTCCTGGATGAGGTGTCAGTAGCTTCAAAGAGCTGAGAAAGATACTAAAAGCAGAGTTCTAAACCTACACCACTAAAGAAAATATTTCCTTTTGAACTAAAACACCAAAAATAATGTAACTTTCTTTTAAAAATGTACCAAAAACCTTTTTAAGAACTCTCAGACAGAGAGCCAGTAATTTAAAAAGCCAGAAATTCTTACCTTTGCTTGAAATGTATAGCCCCTGTTAAGAATGCCTCAACATACAAAGCTCTGAAGACTTTTATGCAGCCCTCAGCTGCTCTCAGGTTTTTCATAAGCTTGGGTTTGGAGCCAGAGGGAGAGAAAGTGAGAAAGGGGTTTCTATTTTTTTAAGCACGCTTGCAAAAGTAATATTTTATTATTATTATTATTATTATTATCAACATTTTTTTCCTAGGTTAAAGAGGTTAGGTATTATTTTTTCTTGACATGTAAAGTACAAAGCAGCTTAGCTCAAGGGTTAGGGTTATTAGAGTCTGACATCCACTACAAAGTCCTAAGGAGCCCCGAAGAAACCCTGCATTCCTGAATAAGAGCTCAGAGGTTGCAGTTTATGGACCTCAACAATTGAAGTCATCTGGGATAAATATCTCTTTCCATGTGCAGAAACATTCATGATATTTGAGCTAGATATAGGTCACAGACTGATACAAGAGAATTTTGATTGGGGTAATACATCATTATTTGGGAAAAGGTTCATGTGGCCAGTTAACTGAATGGGAACATTGCACACAAATGTTTACTTCTACTTTCTTTATTAGTTCATTTGTAACACTTTACACATGCTGTTGGAGAATTGTTTATTTACCTTATTAATGTATTAATCTGAGTAGAATAAACTTACCTTTATACCATCTGGGCACCTCCTTCACTCTTATCCTTTAGATATTTTATTTATTCTGACTGTGTTCTCTACCCTTGAGGGGAGCAAGAAGCATTCCAGTTGGAACTTCACCTTTTTGTACCTTCCCATTACCCTCAAAGTGGGTCGGATTGGAATACCATCTCCCCAGCTATCATGAGCACTCCTAGAAAGGGGGAAAATCTATAACACTTTCTTATCCCAGATGGGGGTGGACGGGGATTACAAATGGCATCATGTACAGGAAAGGGCAATAAGAGTGGGTAAACTGGGTTTCACTGGGCATACTGGTCTTCCTGGGTAACTCCTAAGTGTGTATGAAATTTTGGGAACATTTTCAGTGAATAAATTGTGTGGCAATAAAAATAATTATTTTGTGTGAGTGCCTTATTCTGGGACTGAAAAGAGGATAAACTCTAGGCGCTGCTTTCTGTTCCTCTGACTGGGAGGCTCTGAGATTCTGAAACTCATACCTGCAGCTGAAGTGGAAGTCCTTTATCATGAAGAAAGTTATCGCACTTGCCAAAAACATGACAGAGAAAAAGTAAGGATGAGTCTGGCATCTGAGAATGATCTGCGCTTGGGTAGAATCCATGTCACGGTTAGAGTAAGAAGAAATCCTGGTACGAGAAAGAGAAGCCCTTCATTTTGAAGATTCAAATTCAATATTGGAAGTACTGGATGGAGACCCAGAAACAACTGAATAACCATATTGGAATGTTTGGAGAACTGTACAAAGAGAAGGAGCAAAGTCTGATATAAAGACTGTATCAAAGGTTATTTTATTGTGGAAGTTTGCCTGCAGAAGACAATGGGACTTGTTTACAAAGCCGCAGCAGTGGTTTCTGATTGTTATCGAAGCCACGGCCCCATTGCTTTCAATAGGACTGCGGCTCCGATAACGATCAGAAACTGCTACCGTGGCTTTGTAAACAAGCCCCGATGATTTTCTGGATTCTCTCAAGGAATACTGGAGGGAATTTGGTCAGTATGAACACAAAGATGGACAAGAAACTAGGTCATTTGAAGATTTCAGAGAAAGAAATAATGAAGAGAAGATTTTATCTTATGAAATTATCCAGGAGTGGACATTTTCAGTGAGTGACGCTTATGATAAAGTGCAAGAAGATGTTCTGGTTTGGAATGCTGGTCTAGTATCAGAAACCTCTCGCATGGAAAAAAGTGAGGAGGTAATAGAGATTACCAATTATTGTACAGAGGAAGAAAGAGAGGATCTTTCAAAGGAGGTGGAAGAGCTCAAGTTCAATCCTCACGAGACAGTGAAATCCATTGAATTTGGATTTGAGGGATCAGTCAAACTAGTCCCTTAGAAGAATTTCAAAATGAGGAGAAATTGGTGGAAGGAAAAATGGAAGTGCAATTTGGGAAGGAGAATTCCTCTATATCTCAAATAGAGGTTCCTGAGAGAGTCATCCCAGTAGTAGCTTCAGAAAAGGATTCTAAAGAGGCTGAACATTGGACAGAGACAGAATATGGTCTACTGTCAGAAGAGACAGTGGAAACAAAGACTGGAAGTGTGTGTATGGAAAAAGAAGATGGTATTTTGGAAGGAGAGCTCATTGAGGGTCCTGAGGTTAGAGACTCTAGAAAGGGGATTCTACTGAATTAACATACTTTCCATGAAGAAAAGAAGAATCCCCTGGTATTAAAGGCAACATGCAGACTACTGTAACAATATCTACCAGGGTCTATCCTAATCTACACTTCTCCCCCTTCAAACCGCATTACACACCCCTGCACGTATCGTCCAAGGAGCTAATAAACATGACCACATTACCCCCATTCTAAAACAACTACACTGGCAGCCCTTACAAATAGAATTAGATATAACTGCATCCTCCTCATTCAGAAAGCATTCCACTCCCCCCAAAATACATGCCTCATATCCCTGCTATAGAAACCCACTGCAAACAGACCACAAAGACAATCAACAATCAACAAACTGAAACATACCATAATCCAAACCTAAATATAACCAATAAAGATGCCACAAAGTATTCAAACTCTACACCTCTTCCTAATAGATCTCCATCCTGACAAACTAAGGGGTATGTTTACTAAACGTTGCTAACGTCGCAGCTGTGACGTTATTGCACAAAACGTGACATTATCACGAGATAATGACGCATTACCGTGCGAGAACATCACCTATCGTGGCAGCATTAAGGTGCACAGAGGGTGGAGTAAGGCTCCCCAGAGGGTGGAGTAAGGCTCCCCAGGGGGGGAGATAAGGGGTCAATGGGCGAGGAGTGGGTGGGGAGAGGCCCCATGCACACTAACACCGTGAAATTAAAGTCTGAAAATTAGCGCCAGTGAAAACTTCGCGCTAGAGGCACATTTGCAAGGGAGAGAGACCATTTCAGTCACAATGTGCAGCAAAGGCAGTGAAACCAAGAAAAGTGATAGTAGTGATACATGTGCAGCAGCATCATAGTGCCCAAGTATGAGAGGGCACTAAAGTGAGGCTGCAAATGGGATACAGTGGGCTGCAGGCGGGACATGCAGTGTGGCAGCTAGAGCACAGGGTGGCTAGGCAGATGCCTAGGTGACACATAGGAATCTAGACCCGGAAAATCAGCAAGACAGCAACTGACCAAGGGCAAATATGGCCACGAGTGTGTGTCCCACAGTGTCCCAGGGGACATTACCCAGCAAGTACCCCAAAGGGCACATAACATCAGCAGGCGGTGCAGGGAGGGAAGCATGGATGTCTATGCAGGTACCCCTAGCCCATATCACGAACCATAGGCAGCCGCCTACCAGCACACTGGATGGCCTGGGACTGCGCACCACCAGCACCACCAGCAGAAGGGCATATCAGCATGGTGGCAGAGGGGTGCTGGCAGCGGAGGGAGCAGTGACATCTGCCCACAGCAGATCACGGCCAAGCCCTGTCTAGGTGGGTGTCATGCACTGCAACAGACAAGGTCTGTCTGACGAACAGTCATTGTATCTCCAGAGAATGATTTGCCCCTGTGGCAACAGTTTGGTGCAGTACACACAACCAGTGTGTTCAGGGGCAGAAGTTCAAGTCCCAGCTGTGGCTCCTGCAAACCATGTCCCTATATTTTACTCAGTACTAAACCGTGGTAATAAAGACAGAACCTTTATTGCAGATAAAATAAACATGCCATCTCGTATTTTACCCTACAGAGCAGAGACACCATAAACACGTGCAATTGCTAGAGCAGAGTTCCCCAACTGCAGTCCTGGAGGGCCAAACACCATTCAGATTTCATGCTGTCCCTAATAAACATGTCTGTGCTGCATACTTATTTCAAGACTTAAACAAATAGGATTACTGAAAACTACATTAGACTGGTTTAAATCATACATATCCGATCGATCAGAATATGTTCAACTTAACCAATCATCGTCATCCCCTTTCCCTCAAGAACAAGGTATACCCCAAGGCTCTGCACTATCTGCCTTACTATTTAACATATACCTCCAGCCAATATGTACCATATTCAAAAAATACAAGATAAACTATCATATATATGCGGACGACATTATGCTATTCTCTGAGTTTAGCATAATTAACCCAAATCACAACAAGCTAATAAACTGCCTTATAGAAGCTGAAGAATGGCTTCGATCAAACAACTTATCTATTAATCTCAGAAAAACAGAGGTACTAATAGCAACAAAAAACACAAAATACACTCCCCCATCTGACATTAAAATCCTGAATACGACTCTTCCAATCAAAGAAGAAATAAAATATTTAGGAGTTATTATTGACAAAACCCTTAGTTTTACAACACACATCAGAAAACTAACAAAAACAATCTACTACAAACTGCGCTCTATACAACAATTAAGACCACTATTACAAGATGAAGACTTTAGAACCGTTACACAAGCTTTGGTCATACCACATTTTGATTTTTGTAATAGCATACTTCATGGTATAACTAAGAAGAACATCAAAATCATGCAAATGGCCCAAAATGTAACAGCAAGAGTTATATTCAAAGCCAAACTATCTGATCATATTACTCCTATTCTATACACACTACACTGGTTACCCATTTTCAGTAGGATCCAATACAAAATACTATTAACCACTTTTAAATTAATTAATAATATTGCCCCATCATACTTAACTACTCTTCTTAACAGCCCAATAGAAAATAGGATGAGACGGAGAAAAAACCTTAACACACTAGCAGTCCCAGATCTAATAAAGAAAACAAAACACTCAACTAGTAACAGTGCCTTTTCGTTTGTTGCTCCAATATTGTGGAACAACCTTCCAGACCAATTAAGAGAAACTAAAGATCTACTAACGTTCAGAAAAGATCTAAAAACCCATCTATTCAGCCAACACTACAACAATGAAGAAACATTTGTAGTTTCCCAACCACCATAATCAATTTTATTTACCCTTTCCAAATGTATAACTACAACATAAACAACGTCATCCTCAAACGATAATTAACTTAATAATGTTTCTTCCCACCTATAAATAAAAATAAAAATCAAAGCAACCCTTGATACCTGTTATACAGTTTAAATGTATTATACAGTTTAATTGTATTATAGTTCAATAATTGTTCCTGTTATATTGTAATACATTTTTGTTACACAATTATAATGTAATATAGTTTAATAGTTTAATAATCTTTCTGTTATATTGTAATTCACTAATCTGTTCCATACAATTCATGTTATAATGTAATATAGTTTATAATGTTCTATGTATCTGTTTTGACTTTTTGTTATAATGTAAACCGCTGCTGATCCTTGGAAGCAGCGGTATATAAAAGCTGTTCAAATAAATAAAATAAATAAATAAAATTTGTACGTCCCGCCCCTATTGTATGCAAAGTTATCTCATGCATATTCATTAGGGACAACATGAAAACCTGAAGCGTGTTTGGCCCACCAGGACCGGAGTTGGGAACCTCTGCCCTAGAGCAGTGGCCAACAGGGGCACAAACACCCACACCCACAGGCTCCACTATCCAAAGCCTCATGGAGAATCAGGCTGTTGGGCCCTCCATGGAGCAGCATCTCCCAATACTAGCACCTGCATACCTTAGAACGCCGTCCTAAACTTGGGAACACATTCCATATATATCAAAAGTTTGCTACGATTAATGTCAGATAACAAATCCTAAGTTAAACACAATTTGTTGACAGAGATTCATCATAGCAACTTTTTTGATATCTGTGGAGTGTGTTTCAGTTTTTGCTTCTGACAGTGTTTACCATCCCGGGGAGTGACCCCAACAGTATTGCGTACCATAGCAATGCCCGCACTGTGCCAAGGACTGGTGTGGCGCCCAGGGCTGCCAAAAAAACTCTATATTTGCACAATGCTGGCATAGGTGTGGGAGTGTGTGTATGTCTATCCAGTGTTTTGTGGCTGCCTACATCTTACTAAGCCCACACTGCTTGCACCGTTTCCAGTGTTAGCTTGCCAATGTGCATAATGAGGAGCAAGGTACTATGGGTATGGCCCAGACAAAGTGGCCTGGGCAGGATGCCTCTGCACAGGGCATAGGGCAACGGCTGGGACATTGTAGTTCCCGACCACCACCTGCACGGACAGGGTGGCCACAGCATGTCATGCTGGGGGGGGGGGGGTTCACTCTCACCCTGACTGAGCAGTGACCATGGCATGGCTAGAAACATAGAAACATGATGACAGAAAAAGACCACATGGCCTATCTAATCTGTCCTTCCATAACAACAACTACAACAGTCCACTTTTTACCTTTAGAGATCCTCTGTGTTGGTCCCATGCTTTTTTGAATTCAGTTACTGTCCTCATCTCTACCACCTCCACTGGGAGACTATTCCATGGATCCACTACTCTTTCTGTAAAGAAATATTTCCGCATATCACTCCTGAATCTATCTCCCTTCACCCTCATCCCATGTCCCCTCGTAGCAGAACTTTCTTTCAATTGAAAGAGGCTCTCTCCCTGAACATTTATGCCACGGAGGTATTTAAACATCTCAATCATATCACCTCTATCCCGCCTTTCCTCTAAGGTGTACATATTAAGATCCTTAAGTCTGTCCTGATATGCTTTATAATGAAGCCCATTAATCATTTTAGTAGCAACCCTCTGCACCGACTCCATCCTGTTCACATCCTTTTGAAGGTGCGGTCTCCAGAATTGCACACCATACTCCAAATGAGGTCACACCAAAGACTTATACAGAGGCATTATCACCATCTTTTTTCTGCTAGCCATTCCTCTCCGTATGCACCCAAGCATCCTTCTAGCTTTTGCTGTCGCCTTTTCTACCTGTTTAGCTACTTTAAGATCATCATACACAACCACGCCTAGGTCCCGCTCTTCTTTAGCTTACAAAAGTACTTCACCTCCTATACTGTATTGCTCCCTTGGATTGCTGCAGCCCAAATGCATGACCTTACATTTTTTAACATTAAATCCCAGCTGCCAAATTCTAGACCAGGGGTCTCAAACTCCAGTCCTGGAGGGCCGCACACTAGTCAGGATTTCAGGGTATTCCTAATGAATATGCATGAGATATATATGCATTAGAAATAGCCTGCCAAACTGACTGGTTTGTGGCCCTCCAGTGCTGGATTTGGGGACCCCCACCTTACACCTCTGTCATTTAAGATTGTGAGTGGGCAAGGTACAGATGTCCTCGACATCAAAAGAGTAGATAGAATGTGTCATATACATCCTCGCTTCTCACCACCACCAAAATATTGTCTATTAGACAACTTTTTGGTGGTGGTGAGAAACGAGGAGGGATGTGACACATTCTATCTACCCTTTTGATGTCGAGGACATCTGTACCTTGCCCACTCACAATCATACATGACAGAGGTGTACGGCAGGGGTCCCCAAATCCAGCACTGGAGGGCCACAAACCAGTCAGTATGGCAGGCTATTTCTAATACATATATATCTCATGCATATTCATTAGGGATACCCTGAAAACATGACTGGTTTGCGGCCCTCCAGGACTGGAGTTTGAGACCCCTGTTCTAGACCATTCTTCAAGCTTAGCTAGATCCCTCCTCATTGTGCTAAACACTCTTTTTCTTAAGTGATATCTATGAATTTTCTATTCTGGTGCCCAGTCACTGACATGCCTGCTTGGTGGGTGTGCTCACATCCCATTTTTGGGTGCACACAGTTCTTCCAGGAACATGTGCTAGCTGACTGTCTGCAGTTAGCATATGTATGGTTGGAACACCTTGCAGGGTGCAGTGGGTGGAGACTGATTGTGCTCTCTGCTGGTGGGGGGCAGATGAGCTTTTCTACGCCTACTGCCTGTCTGCCAGTGCCATATGTGCTATGTACAGATCTGCATTGACTGCCCTGTAGGGTGCCTATTCTCCAGCAGGACTGGGGTTGATGGTTCCCTCTACTGCCACCATTGCACAGATGTAGAATGTGGATTTGTTGGTGTGAGATTCTCCCCCCACTCTGACCCACAGAGGGAAGGTTGGATGGTGCTATATAATCCGCTTCTGGGTCCAACCACTGCCCTTCTCTTATAACATGTGACCATGGCAACCACACAGGCTATGCACTGTTCTGGGTTCATCATAGTCCACAAGGGCTAGATGTGACTGGGAAATACAGATAGACACAGGTGTATCCTAGGTGTGTCTACAAGGACTACTTATCACACACTGGCACTGATGAGGACCTGCAGTACAGTCTATTTCAGCCAAGCCAGGTGCTGCGGACCTGGTGCTGAGCGCCCCACCTCACCCTCAGAGTGAGCACAGGAACCACACAATGTCATGGTCTGTAGCTACTCTGTGTCTGTAACACATACGGTCATTTCTCCCTACCAGGCCGGGGTGCTATAGAGGCGCATACCCCATTTTTTGAGCAGCTGTAGGCTGTGGTCTGCATGTGCAGTGCATCATGGGTATGGGTGGGTTTACCCTAGCCTGGTAACCACAGCAGACAGTTTGTGTGGTGACCTGCAATCTTTCTGTAGCCAGCCAGCGGCGTGTTAGATGTTATAAAGATGTAGCCCACTGGTTACTGCAGTGACTGTGGAGGCAGAGATCATGGGTTTGGTCCCACAGTGGTGTTATTTAATAAGTCTGTCTGAGGCATTTCCTTTTAATTTAAATCAGTGCTGCCAGAAAAAACACCCTCACAGTGCCATAGCCTAAGGTGCCTCATAAGGCACCCTATAAAGTGCCCTATAGGGCACATTATAAGGTGCCTTGGTAGACAGGGCACTTTATAATGTGCCCTATGGAGTGCCTTATAGGGTGCTTTATGCGGCACCTTAGGTTACGACACCGTGAGGGTGTTTTTGCTGGCAGCATTGATTTAAATTTAAAAAAAGAAATGCCTCAGACAGCCTTCTAACATAACACCACTGTAGAATTGTACCCATGACCTCTGCCTCCAGTCTTTGCAGTAACCAGAGGGCTACATCTTTATTGCTTCCAACACTGCACTGGCATGAACTTATGGTTAACGCGCGTTAACGTGCTACGGTGCCCACTATCGCGCGATACATATTCTTGTTACCTTGTCGCCGGAATGCCCACTCCTTATCTGGCATTCTTCACATTATCACTGCAACTAGCACTGGTAACATTAAGACGATTTAGTAAACATACCCCTAAGAAACATTACCAACCTCCCTGCCTTCCAAAGGCACCTGAAAACTTACCTATTCACTGAGCATTTTGGTCTCTCCACCTAACGTCTTTCCTTCAACACAACACTAGTAACAAAAGCATAATTGTAAATATTTATTTGAATATACTATCTAGCTTCAATGTTTGTATATAGCACTACAGTTTATAATATTTAATATGGTTGTTAGCAAAAGGTTAAACTGTTCCAACTGTTAACTGTTACTCTGTTCCTTGTATGACATATGTTTACTGTAAAATGTTCTGTTCCCTGTAAACCACTTTGATCCTGTGAAAAACAGTATATAAAACTAGCAAAATAAATAAATAAATAAATAAACTATAGAGACTGCTCTAGGGGATGGAGAAGGCAGAAGAGAAGGAAACATGGAAACCAACCAGGGGTGAATAGCTCCAGCAGAAATTATGGAAGAAGAAACCCTAAATGGTGCATTAACTGATGAAATAAGTTTACTGATATCAAAGAAGGTAATGAGAAACCAGGATTTGGAGGGGCAGTTAAGCTGCAATTTCCAGGATGTTTTTATTCTAGCTTTGTTATGCTTAATAGTAAGTTACACAGAATTTTGGAACAAGTCCTAGCTGCACGTTATGAAATACTGTCACAGACACATCTATGTTGCCAACCCAGACATATGTATTTCATACTTGCACATTTCTAAAATTTCCCATTTTGAGATACTAGAGCACTGTTTTTTTTGGGATGAAGAATTCTATTAGGCCGATTTATCAAAAAGAAGAGAAATCAGTTTTAAATGATTTTTGGTTTAAATGGGTAAATAGATTAAAGTATATGTGCCATTTAATCATAAGAAGGGTATCGAGAACTAAGAAGAAAAATAAGATGTGGATGATTTGAGGTATTAGCGGGAAAGAAAAAGATGGTGCTGGGTGGAGGGGAGAAGTGGTGTGTGGGCTGTGTTTTGGAGTGCTTCAGGTTCCTGTTAGAGAAACAGAAATCACTTAAAGGTGGGAAGATAGGGTGATGAAGAAAATGTGTTAAAAAGAAATTTGTATATTGCACAAAAATTTCAAGTAAGATAACTCTTGAAGTGATGTGGGATATATTGAGGCAATTTAGATTGCAAATGGTAAAAAGTAGTGTTGTGGGTGATAGAGAAAAGTGTAAAGAAAACGTAATGAGATAAAATGTGTAAATGAAAATTTCTATGGTGGTAAAAGGTTGGTAAGGGAAATGCGTGGGTCAGCATTTAATTCCACATGGCCAAATGTAACCAGAATGAAACATTTAAATAAATTACCTGCGAGGAGTATCTGCAGTAGAGGCACAAGCATCGGAACATAAATTAAAAAATTGAGCGAGGCTGAAAAGTTTAAAGGGACAGCACAGAAAATTTATTTTTGTGATCTTCACATGAGTTATATAAGATTTTTTTTTTTTTAATCTGAGGATATTGTGTATTTTTCAGCATTCTGGGCTATTTGCTGATATCAGCAGATGTAAGAACTCTGTTCGAAGGGATTTGGAATGTTAGTAATGGGGAAGGGAAAGAGATAGTTGGAGCTTGACTGAGAAGGTGAATGGATGTGTGCCTGCATATGTGGTGTCAGTGTTCTGGATTTGCCTGTTTTTGAAAATTGTAGTGAACATTTTGAATTCCAACTGCCACAAAATCACCATCATACCAACATTCCAATCTGTCTTCTAAAGCTGTCATTAAAAAAAAATCATTTTCTATTAAAAAAAACACACCACTTCTCTGCCTTTCCCACAGCTGTGGGGGGGGGGGGGGGGACATGCTAGCTGCCTCAAGCAGCCATTGAGACATTTGCCAGGGCTGCCGATGGCAGCTTGTGGAGTTTTTTGTGCCTCCAGGGTTTGTGGTGCTGCTCCGTGGCTGCTCGAGGTGGCCAGCATATTTTTTTTTTCCTTCTCTGCAGCTGCATGGAAGGTAGAGAAGTTCTATGTTTTTTTTAATAGAAAAGGTTGTTTTTATGACATCAGCTTTGGAACGAAGATTGGAGTGTTGGTGTGGTAGTGATTTTGTGGCAGTTGGAGATTGAATGAGAGAGATAGTTGATGCATATCAGTTTATCTGTGATCAAGGCCCAGAAAGAGTGATTTTTTTTGTGGAATGTTTGAAGAACATGAGAGTTTGAGTAATATTATGTTGGAACTGAGTGGATTTGAGTGTTTTTTTATTTATTTTCTGTGTTTACGAGTAAGTGAGGTATGGTTGTGGAATGAAAGACAGTTGAATGAAAATGACGTCTGGTATTGGAGGGAAAGGAAGGATAAATTGAAGGTATAGAAATATGGAAAGAAAATTGGGAGATTTTTTTTATTGTTTTATTTAGGTAATTTTGAGAAGTAGGCAAGGAAAGGTTCTGCATAAAAGAACCTTGCACTGTATGTAAGAAAATGGTACTTTGTCATTTAAGGTTGTAAGGAAAAGGGAGTAGGAATTTTTAAGATTAGTTTTAGGGTTTCAGAGTCCTCAGGAAGAGGATTCAGGTAAAAGGTGTCAAGGCAAAGTATAATAATGATAGTGGAAGTGAGTGGAAGTGAAGAGCAGTTGGGAGATATTTGTTTTGTAAAGGAGAAGGATGTTAACCTCGCACCCCTCCCCCCCCCCCATGTAGTGAGGGTACAAGTGTTTAGAGATTATGAGAAAACGTCTGAGTGGATAAGTGTGGGATAGGATAAAGTTTTATTGATAAACTGAAGAAGTCTTTTTTATAAGCTGGCCAGAATACAATTTTTATTCCATTAGTTGAATTTTTTTTAGTTAGTACAGATTTTTAGGATGGAGTGTAAGAATAGGTACTAGGGTTAAGTGTAGGCATACAGAGATAATTCCAGCTGTCTCGTCCTTGGTGGAGAATATCATAGCATCTGCATCGGGAGGAGGAGATTTCCTGGGCCCCAACAAATCAGACTACTCTCTGATAAGTAATTAACTTGAACTGATTGTATGGTTATTTGAGCTCAAATAAGGGGTATTCTCTGAAAAAATTGTATATAACTTGTGTGAAGATCACAAAAACAAATTTTCTGTTCTGTCCCTTTAAACTTCTCAGCCTCGCTCAAGTTTTTTATTTATATATGTGCCTCCTCTGCAGATCCCACTTGCAGGTAATTTATTTAATGCTTTCATTCTGGTTACATATATGTAAGCTCAATTTCCCCTTCAACCATTCCTCCAAGATTCAGGTCCAAACAACCAGTTACTGAGGATTATGGGTGATTTGAAGCAGGTGTAAACGCCAACAGGGAAATTGCCATTGCAAAATACAAATTATATATTTGTATTTTGGGACCCAAATTTGGGACCCAAATTTAGACCATTCTCACCTGAAGAATTCCTCAACACAATTATTCCACAATTATCTACTGACATAATAAACCTCGATGAAGCTACATCTACCTGGAATTCAACCATAAAATCAGCATCTAAACCAACACATAATATACTAAAAAAAAAAAACCACCATACTAGACAATCAGAAAAATGGTACACAACAGAATTAGCCTCCATCAAAAAAAACCTTTGCAAAATCGAAAAAGAATGGAGAAAAACAAAAGCAACAGACCTACGAGTCTTATACTTTACAACTCTCAACAACTACAGATCATCTACAAACAATGCCAAAAAACAATACCATGCGAGGATTCTAAATAAAGCCATTAACCGCCCCAGAGAACTGTTTGAAATAGTAAAATCATTATCTAAAGCTCCCATAGATAACCAATAACCAGCCTCAATTAACATACAAGATATGGCAGACTACTTTGCCAGCAAACTTAAATCATCAATGATACCTACACCATTCAATACTATTCCATCTACTAGTAATCACACCTGGAATGTTTTCCACCCAATAGATAAGAAGCAACTACTCAATATTATATCGAATATCAATACAACTACATCCATACTTTATCCCTGCCCAGTTCTCTGGATCAAACAAACAAAGCAAGAACTAGTACCCTTTATTCTAAATATAGTGAACCAATCACTCCTACAAGGGGTATTACCTAAAGAACTAAAATTATCTGCAATCCGCCCTATATTAAAAAACAAGACTTTGAACGAAAATGACCCATCATCCTATCGTCCGATAGCTAGCATCCCCTTCATAACTAAAATCATAGAAAAAGCTGTACAACTACAGTTACAAGATCATATAGATACATTTGTCCCACTAGATGAACATCAATATGGTTTTCGCCCTTTTCACGACGTAGAAACCCTACTCATTACACTTCTTGACACTCTTAATAAAGGTCTAGACAATACTAAACATGCATTCCTTATGGTTTTCCTTGATATATCAGCTGCATTTGACAGCATCAACCACAACATACTTATCTCAAGACTTAAACAAATAGGATTGCTAAAAACCACACTCGAATGGTTTAAATCATACATATCCGATCGTTCACAATATGTTCAGTTTAACCAATTTTCATCATCCCCTTTCCCTCAAGAACAAGGTGTACCCCAAGGCTCAGCTCTGTCTGCTTTATTATTTAACATATACCTCCAACCAATATGCTCCATATTCAAAAAATACAAAATTAATTATTCTATATATGCAGACGACATTATGTTATTCTCTGAGTTTAATGTAATTAACCCAAACCACAACAATATAATAAACTGTCTAACAGAAACTGAAAAATGGCTCCTTTCAAACAATCTAACTATTAACATAAAAAAACTGAAGTCCTGATTGCAACAAAAAACACAAAATATACTCCCCCAGCTAACATTAATATCCTCAATGCCACTCTTCCAATCAAGGAAGAAATAAAATATTTAGGAGTTATCATTGACAAAACGCTCAGTTTTACAACACACATCAAGAAATTAACAAAAACAATCTATTACAAATTGCGTTCTATCCAACAACTAAGACCACTATTACAAGACGATGACTTTAGAACTGTTACTCAAGCCTTGATCATACCACATTTTGATTTTTGTAATAGCATACTACATGGTATAACCAAGAAGAACATCAAAATCTTACAAATGGCCCAAAATGTAACAGCTAGAGTTATATTTAAAGCCAAACTATCAGACCATATCACCCCTATTCTATTCACCCTACACTGGTTACCTATATCCAGTAGAATTCAATATAAAATACTGTTAAAAACATTCAAATTAATTAATAATATTGCCCCATCATACTTAACCACCCTCCTTCACAGCCCACCCGAAAATAGGATAAGACGGAGAAAAAACCTCAACGCCTTAGCAGTCCCAGATATAATAAGAAAATCTAAACACTCAACAAGTAACAGTGCCTTTTCGCTAGTTGCTCCGATACTGTGGAACAATCTACCAGATCAACTAAGAGAAACAAAAGATCTTCTAACATTCAGGAAAACACTAAAAACCCATCTATTCACACAATACTACACCAATGAAGAAACAGGTATAGCTTCCCAACCTCCTTAAACTGAATCAATTACATTAATATACTATTATTTGTAATATAGTTCAATAATGTTATGTTATACTGTAATACATTTATACTAGTATTGCATTATACAATACCTGTAATAATGTAATACCTGTAATAATGTAAACTAACTCATAAAGTTCTGAATCAATTGTATTGTTATTTGGTTTGTTATAATGTAAAATGTTCCTAGTTCTTAAAGTTCAATGTATCTGTTCTGTTTGTTATAATGTAAACCGCTGCTGATCCTTGGAAGCAGCGGTATATAAAAGCTGTCCAAATAAATAAATAAATAAAATAAAATATATATACTTTCATGGTACACCTGAAACATACACAGAACACATGCAGCTAGTAACTACATACAAGTAGCACTTGTTCTAAAATTGTATGCTGATTAACATATATACATTAGTATTTACAAATGTAATTATGACTACCCCTTCTAAAATCACCTCCAAAATAGCCATCACAATGACTAACAGAAGGGACTAATTTTTGTCCTCTGAATCTTTCCAACTGCATAAATTTTGCTGAGAAAAGTAAGACTAAGTCCACATACAGCGAGGCAAAAACAGGACTAGAACAGCTTGTACCGTATTATCTGAAGTCATCTGACATCCCTAGGGCCAACCATTACAATCAGTGTCTGCCACCACCAACTCTCCATTTCCTGCAGTTATTACACTACAGGGGCTTGTTTATGCCAAAGCAAATGCTACACACATAAGATACATAAGGCCTGCTAAACATTTGCAGGAAGAGTAAAGCAATATTTCTCCATTATGATATAACATACACTGTTTATAGCAGTTAGTGGTAATGGAGCTGATCTCATCACAGATCTGGGAATATAAGAACATAAGATATGCCATATTGGGTCAGACTAAGGTCCATCAAGCCCAGTATCCTGTTTCCAACAGTGGCCAATCTAGGCCATACATACCTAGCAGTTTCCACAAAAAACACAGGTTCCTCAATGCTTGTACTGGATCAAGCATTGATATCCTGGGTCCCTTCTTAATAATGGTTTATGGACCTTTCCTCCAGGAACTTGTCCAAACCTTTTTTAAACCCAGCTACACTAACAGACTTTACTATATTCTCCGGTAACAAATTCCAGAGTTTGATTACACGTTGAGTGAAAAAATATTTTCTTTTAGTTTACCCTGTAGCTTCATTGCATGTCCCCTAGTCTTTCTATATTCTGATAACGTAAACAATCGATCTACATTTACCCATTCCACTCCATTCATTAATTTATAAACTTCAGGAAATATCCAAAGTGAAAAGCTGGCTTCTTCCACTCTGGATCTATCTGGCTTTCTTGAATCTTCCACAGATGATATTCCTACAAGAGATACCTTATTAGTTTCCTTTGTTCGGTAGATGGATAAGGATAGGGTTTTGACGGTTTACTTTCAGAAGAAAACCGAACAGTTCTGTGGTCAAGTTATTCAGATATTTCCAGATGTGGCTAAAATCACACAAGAACGCCGTAAGGCTTTCTTAGCTCTCCGTCCACGTGTTCTTGCTTTGGGGGGTTTATTTTATCTTAAATTTCCCTGTAAATGTCAGATTACCTTTCAAGGTAAGCAATATATATTTTCTGAACCTGATCAATTAGTTAGCTTGTTGAGTGAGAGGGAACTGGTATAACTTGGTGTAATTATAGGGGGAATATAGTGTATCACTTGAATTAGTATATTGAGCTTATTGGTTTTCTCAGGTTTCCTTTTAAATTTGACTGCAGATGTGTGAAGCTGCTCCTTGATGTGGACTGGATATTACAGTTTATGTAATGTTTTCTTTGTAATTTTTGTTTCATTTTGAAATAAATTTTGGAAAATTAAAAAAAAAAAAAAAAAAAGATACGGCGACCAGAATTGCACACAATATTCAAGGTGCGATCTCACCATGGAACGATATAGAGGCATTATAATATCTTTTGTTTTATTTTCCATTCCTTTTCCTTATGATACCTAGCATTCTATTTGCTCTCTTGGCCTCCGCTGCACACTGGGCCAAGGGTTTTAACATGTCATCCACAATGACCCCTAACTCTTTTTCCTGGGTGGTGGTTCCTAATGTTGAACCTTGCATCATATAACCATAATTTGGGTTGTTCTTCCCTAGGTGCATAACTTTATACTTGTCCACATTAAATTTCATCTGCCATTTTGATGCCCAGTCTTCCAATTTATCAAGATCCTCTTGCAATTTTCCACAATCCTCTTGGGTTTTAACAACATTAAATAGTTTTGTGTCATCTGCAAATTTGATAACCTTTTCCAGGTCATTTATGAGTATGTCAAAAAGCAGCAGACCAAGCACAGATCCCTGGGGTACACCACTATTCACCTTTCTCCATTGGGAAAATTGGCCATTTAGCCCTACCCTCTGCTTTCTATCTTTTAACCAGTTATTGATCCACAATAGTACAGTGTCTTCTATCCCATGAGTCTTTAGTTTTGCCAAAAGTCTCTGATGAGGGACCTTGTCAAAGGCTTTCTGAAAGTCCAGATACACTATATCAACTGACTCACCTTTGTCCACCTGTTTATTCACACCTTCAAAAAAACATAACAGATTAGTAACACAAGACCTTCCTTGGCTAAAGCCATGTTGGCTGTCTCCCATTAGGCCATGACTATCTACATGCTGAGTAATTTTGTTCTTTATGATGGTTTCTACCATTTTTCCCAGTACTGATGTCAGGCTCACCGGTCTGTAGTTTCCTGGATCACCCCTGGAACCCTTTTTAAAAATTGGCATTTGTAGAGCTCCCCGGTCGGGGTAGAGCACAGGGGGAGCTTCGTTTTCCCGCTCCTGCACTCCAGCCCAATCCGGGTTGTGGGAGGTCCCGGCGGCTTATCTGAAGGTGCCGCGGGCAGGAGAGAGTTGCACGATCAGCCAGCAGCCATTTGTAGAGCTCCCCGGTCGGGGTAGAGCACAGGGGGAGCTTCGTTTTCCCGCTCCTGCACTCCAGCCCAATCCGGGTTGTGGGAGGTCCCAGCGGCTTATCTGAAGGTGCCGCGGGCAGGAGAGAGTTGCACGATCAGCCAGCAGCCATTTGTAGAGCTCCCCGGTCGGGGTAGAGCACAGGGGGAGCTTCGTTTTCCCGCTCCTGCACTCCAGCCCAATCCGGGTTGTGGGAGGTCCCGGCGGCTTATCTGAAGGTGCCGCGGGCAGGAGAGAGTTGCACGATCAGCCAGCAGCCATTTGTAGAGCTCCCCGGTCGGGGTAGAGCACAGGGGGAGCTTCGTTTTCCCGCTCCTGCACTCCAGCCCAATCCAGGTTGTGGGAGGTCCCGGTGGCTTATCTGAAGGTGCCGCGGGCAGGAGAGAGTTGCACGATCAGCCAGCAGCCATTTGTAGAGCTCCCCGGTCGGGGTAGAGCACAGGGGGAGCTTCGTTTTCCCGCTCCTGCACTCCAGCCCAATCCGGGTTGTGGGAGGTCCCAGCAGCCTCTATAAAGGGTGCCGCCGGCAAGCGCACCCGCGCCTTGCGGGCCTGCGCCTGAGGGCCTCGCCAGAGGGCCCTTTGGCGTGGCCCTTAGGCAGTGGCACGTCAGCAACCCTACGAATGAAGCCAGAACTCTGACCTGCAACAGAATCTGACTCCTGCGCCAAGAAAACATCAGAATAATAACCTGAGACTCTGATATACCCTAACAACTCACCTAGGTAACCCACTTCTACCCCATCTATAAGGTAACAGCAGACCTAATATACTAGAGAAGTTCACTCCTTGTTACTCTGTTACAAACAGACCTCCCTTAAAATAAGATTTGCTACTGTATCTAGTTAACAGAATACATTGTTCCTACTTGATAGACCTGCTTTGATACAATTGTTACCTATTCCACTGCTCTGTACCTAACCAGTTAATCTGCATTTACTGTTTCTAAAGACCCGTATTACCTACATTGTATCCTCCCATTGCTGTAACCATGGCTCTCTCTCTATTTGCATTAGTTAGCCTCTATCTGTTAACACACACCACCCAAAACACAGCAGCATTCCCTACCACCTCACACAAGATCCCCCATATTGCATGGACTAGGAAGAAAATATCATTCCTCCTATCATCACTCAGCTCCACAACCACACCATGTTAGGCACTCTCATCTACTATATATCTCCCTTAACACTGTTAGTAGTTCTAAACCCAATCCTGTTCCCTCACATGCTAACTTAAACTGTGCACTCATCAACGCCCGCTCAGTACGTAAAAAGTGGCCAGTCATTACAGATCTCATCACAAAGCTGAAACTAGACATCCTCCTGGTCACAGAATCATGGCTAGCGGACACAGACAATGTCCTTATAAACCAACTCATTCCCCCAGAATACTCAATACACACATGCCACAGAGCAGACCGAAGAGGAGGTGGTGTTCTCATTCTTTCACGAACTAACCTTCAATTTAGATTACTTTCCACCAGGAGTACCACACACATGGACCTAGTTACTATAGCTAACAAACATATCATCCTAAATCTCATATATAGAGCCCCATCCTCACCACCAGAAGATTTATCTAATATAATAGAGCTTGCCTGCAACCCAGAAAGCCCACGCAAATCCAACTGGTTAATGGGCGACTTTAACCTCTCCTCACTTCACCATAGCCATTCTACCACATTCCTTGATGTCATGGCTGACCTCAACTACTCGCAGCTAGTTAGCTCCCCTACACACCTCAAGGGTAACACCCTTGACCTCATTTTTGCACCTCAGGCTACAGCGAACACCAACTTTAAGCTATCTCATACCCCTGTCCCATGGTCTGATCATGATTTATTATCCTTCCAAGTCCCATATCAGCAAAACAGTATCGCAGCAAGACATACAAATTTAATCTCATCAGGACCAACAGCCCGTTTCAAAACGCTCAACAAGGATGACTTCATCAGCCAGACTCTTCCAACCCTTTGTCTACCAACCAATGACCTTGATGAACTGATCAACAATTGGTACAACACCCTGAACTCCTCTTCACATCTACCTTCCTCAGTAAGACCACCAGCATCCAGCACAGCACTAAAAAGTAGAAACCCAAAACCATGGTTCTCCACTGAACTACGACTATCCCTCCAGAATCTAAGAAAACAAGAGAGAAAATGGCGCAGATCACGTGCTCCAATTGACCAAATGGATTACGAAAATGCCCTAAAGAAACACCGGGAGAAAATAGCTGAAAAGATGAGGGAACACCATACAGAAACCCTCCTCTGATCACTGAACAAACCACGAGACCTCTTTAACATCACTAAATCCTTAACCAAGGCACCATCCTCCAACCAAACAATATCAATTCAACCTCAGGCTTTTGCCGACTATCTTCAATCTAAATCCATTAACACGAACTCCACACCAAGTTGTATACCTAACCCCGCCTCAATTACTCAGCCTCTAAAAAATTTTGTCGCTCCCACAGTGAAATCCATCACTGACCTTATTGCCACCTTGAATACTACCACAGCCCCAAACGATCCATGCCCTGCCTACTGGATCAGAACAATGCGTGCTGAACTGAGCCCCATACTTGCCCTTATCATGCAACTTTCCTTCACCACTGGATCATTCCCATCATCTCTCAAGCAAACTTCAATACGCCCTCTCCTAAAGAACAATAAACTCGACCCAGCAAAAACTGATTCATATCGTCCAATTTCAAGTATACCCCTTCTAGCCAAAATCATCGAGAAGGTGGTACAAATCCAATTGCAACAGCATATAGATACTTCAGCTCCCCTCGATCCCTGCCAACACGGATTCCGAGAATCACATGGCATAGAGACTCTTCTCACACTACTCATCAACACCTTATCAAGAGGGATTGACAAAATTGAAAATGGGTTCATCCTCATCTTCCTTGACATCTCAGCAGCGTTCGACTCGGTTAACCATGTACAACTTCTTCACCGTCTTAAAGAAAAGGGAGTCCAGGGATCAGCTTGGGAATGGTGTAGATCCTACCTAAACAACCGCTGGCAACAGGTGCGGATAGGATCTTCAACCTCCGATCCTTTCCAGCAACAACAGGGTGTACCCCAGGGATCCTCTTTATCAGCTCTTCTATTTAACATATATATCCAACCAATCTGTGAAATCATCAAAACATTTAACGCCTCCAGCTTGATCTACGCAGATGACGTACTAATATTCACGCCAATAAAAATTAATGCCCCTGACTTCTCCCCAATTATCGCCTGCTTCAACGCGATTACAGATTGGCTCCTATCCCAGAACCTGCGAATAAACTTCAAGAAAACGGAAGTCCTATTCGTAACCAGGAATAAGAAATTCTCCCCCCCTACAACTTTGAAGGTGAGAGATGTGGAACTACCATGTAAACCATCAATTCGCTACCTGGGAGTAACCATCGACCAAGAACTGACCTTCAAAGATCACATAAAGCAGACCGTTAAATCCATTTACTATAAATTAAGAACGCTGAAACCCTTAAGACCACTACTCGCCCCCAATGACTTCCAAACAGTCTTCCAAGCCCTTATAACACCTCATTTTGACTATGCTAATATCATCCTACATGGTCTACCCAAGAGCACCCTCAACCCACTCCAATTGGCGATGAACTCAGCAGCCCGCATCCTCTGCGGTACTTCCAGTAGAGACCACATCACCCCCATACTAACAGAGCTTCACTGTTACCCCTACAAGCCAGGATAACTTACAAAGCACTTCTGCTATCCTTTAAAGCAATTAATCAAATAGCCCCACCTTCCCTCTCATCACTTATTATCAACACCCCCACGAACAGACTGAGAAGATCCGCAGCCGCCAATACTCTTGTCGTACCAAAGGAGTACACTAAATGTAACCAAACAACCAGAGACAAGGCCTTCACCTTATTCGCTCCAACTTGCTGGAATAATCTCCCTCCTCATATCCGATCAATAAAAGACCTCTCTCAATTTAGAAAGGCCCTCAAACACTACCTATTCTGTCATCATCTTTTAGGCCCTAACCCTACACCTCCTCCCCCCATCTCACAAATCACTCACACAGCCTCTGACATTCCAACAACATAGTCATAACAGAACACGACCTAGACCAGTGATGGCTAACCTTTTTGAGCCCGAGTGCCCAAACTGCCGCACAAAACCAAAGAATTTCCTCAAAGTGCCAGCACGTCAATTAAACCTTAACAACAAGATTTTAGTATCTAAAAACTCTTTATAAAGCTGCCTGAACTATGTAACATCATTTGTAAAGGTTGGAATCTTTGTATTGTCAGAGAATCAATTTGATTCACAATCCTTTGGTTTTCATTTCAATTTATTGGCAATTTATAATGTTTTAATGATTTCATTCAATTTAATGAATTTAAGAAGAATTTGATTCAGTTACACAATATATTTTAAATGTATTATTCACATAACATGTCAAATGTATCCTGAGTAAAAAAAGATAAACTTCTTAAAACTGTTAACTGTGTCAGGACTCGGTGTGTATTCCCAAAGAATCTATACATGAAAAAAATTAATGTGATGTTTGTTGTTGCATGCATGCTGATAACTTGTCAATCCTTGGCTCATAATGCGTTAATTTCAGAGCAACACATGCAGCACTCATGTCATCCGTTAATCTGTTTCTAGCATCACTTTCCCATCACTGAATATAGCACCCACTACAATATTAACAGCACTGCCTTTACCTATGTAGGATTCTTATTATGTGAGTTTTGGGTGTTAGTGCTGGCATGGTAGATTTTCTCTAAGTCCCGAATATCCAAATTACAACGTATTAAAAATATGGCCATAAAACGTCTCCATAATGCGTCTAAATTTGACCTTGTGACTTCTTCGCTCATTAAAGGTCACTGGCTTCTCATTAGTTATCAAATAAAATTTAAGATTCTGATCTGACCCATACAGAATTTTATACAGGAATTTCTTTATATTTGTCCAGTCATTTAATTGCTTATAAATCTAGCCTATAAAGCCATACCTGGAACAAGAACTACCTGAAGTGCAAGCAGGGTTCAGAAAAGGTCGAGGAACGAGGAACCTGATCATTCTCTTGCACAATCTGTACATTGATCAAGAAGCAACAGTTCGAACGGAACAAAGAGAAACAGAATGGTTTAAAATAAGCAAAGGTGTAAAACAAGGCTGCATACTTTCCCCCTACCTGTTTAATTTATATGCAAAACAAATCATCAGAGAAGCAGGATTGTATGAAGACAACAGAGATGTGAAGATTGGTGGAAGACTCAACAACCTTCGCTATGCTGTTGATACCCAGGGCTGCTCAAGGCAATCTGCTGTCCGAGGTGAAGAATGAGATGGTGCCCCCCCACTTAGAGGGAGGAAGGGCTTTTTCAGAATTCCAATCAGGGACTGAACCAAACCAAAAAGCCGTTTAGATTATATGGAGGGAATGTGAGATGTTTGCACACAGGGCCGTACCAAGCTGCTATCGTGCCCTGTGCGACTTGCAGCTTGGGCACGCGCCCCCCCCCCCCTCCTCCCCATACCTCCATCCAGCACTGCTTGCTCTTTCCCTGCTGCTGCCGCCCTCTGTTTTTTTTTCACGGCGGCACCGGCAGCAGGGAAAGAGCAGGCAGTGCTGGATGGAGGTATGGGGAGGAGGATGGGGGCATGCGCCCCATCTGAAAGGCGCTGGCACTTTAAGCAGATCTGTCCCTACCTGCTCTGACATTGCATCAGAGGAGGGAGGGACCAGACCTGCTTAAAGTGCTGCGAAAAGGCTTGGGGGCACAATTTGGCTGCCTTCTATTGTCCTGCCAGCGGCAGCAGGGCAACGGCATACGGCCAAAATGTGTCCCCTAAGCCTTTGCGCCCTGTGCGACTGCACCGCTTGCACAGGGCTAGGTAGGTCCTATTTGCACACCAAGGAGCTAAAAGAGAGCAAGAATCAACAGCACAGTTTATAAAACTAAATTATAACTGATTTTTATTTTGTTATAAACTGCGTTATGGTTCTTGCTTTTTCTTTTTCAACATATATTTTGCATCCACAGTAGGTGCAGAGCAGAACCAGGACATTCACCCACAGAACTCAATATTTAAAAAAAGAAAAAAAATCTGATTCTGATCATCTCACTAACAACAACAACAACAACAAGCACTATTCTCAAGTACCAGGCATATTGTGAACTAATACAAAACCCTACAACAAAGAGCAAACCTACCATACCATACCATATCAGCACAAACTTCCAAAACTCACATAAGGAGTCCATCAAAGTAAAAATAAAATTATGTAGACAAAATTTAAATTGAAACCCCAAGAAGCCAGAGTCCACATGCAGTGCAACATCAAATAAATAAGAGATGCAGTTCCCAATATAGTGTAAAATATAAAAATATGCGTGCATTATCCTTGCCCTGGAAAAATGGGAATTCCACTCACCTCTGATGGTGCTCTGGCACGAAAATAGGGTTTGGCACGGCCTTTCTCACATCTTGGGGAGCTTGAGTGACCAAGAACAGGAACAGCAGCATGACCACAGCATGGATTGAAACAAGCAATATCTGGCTTCTGGGCTCCAGTGCAATGGCGGGTCCTGTTTGTCATGCACTGGAGCAGAGTTCAGTGCAGTCATGGAAGCCGGGATGGGAGCAGCATGTAGACGGCACTAGAGCAGCATGCGGTGACCAGTTAAGGCCCGCTAGGAGAGACTTGACTGCTGCAAGCTGTTTTTTGAGTGGTGCTGGCTGCCTCCTTCCCCAACCCCCCTGGAGTGTTACTAATGAACTTGTCTGCACAGGGACATGCTCTTTGAGCTTACAGTCTAAAACTGGGAGATACAGAATGTGAAGGATGCTATTGCCTGCATGCACTTTCCTCACCAGAACTTGAGGGCCTTTGATGGATTTGGCTGGAGTGGCAAGTATTTGATCATAGAAGAGTTAGTCATGCCATCTACAAGCCAGTTTGCCTCTGTTTTTTGGGGGGAGCTGGTGTGGCTGAGTGTTTGTGGTTAAAGCTAAAGAGAGTGCCTTTTTTTTCCTTGGATGGCTGTGTGCTGGATTGCCTGTTAGTCCTTGTTTTTCCACTTGTGCCTGGGTGCTTTTTTCTCCCAAGGAACATCCTGTGAGTGGCCCCAAGTCCCATCCAAAGGATAGGAGGGGGGGGGGGGGAAGAACCAGAGGAGCAGCAGACACTCTTGTTCCGTGCGAGTGATCTTCAGTTTAAATAAAAACCAAGCCAGTGCAGAGCCTTCCTGCCTCTGAGGAGCCACCGTGCAGATGTGTCCCGCCCCCAAAGGAAGTTACATTAACTTCCTTTTTGGGGCGGAATGCATCTGCATGGGCTCCTTCACAGAGACTGAAGGCTGTGCACCGGCTTGGTTTTTATTTAAATTGAAGATCAGCTGCAACCGCAACCGCCACCGCCGCCGCCGCCGCTAGAGAGGGTGAATCTGCCACTGCCGAGAAGCGGCCTCGGCAGTGGAACAAACTTGAGCATTTTAATTTTTTTTTTATCTTTTTGAAGGAACATAGTCTTAAAATGGGCCCGCGTGCCAGCTGCAAGGCCTTCGCGTGCCACAGCTGGCACGCGTGCCATAGGTTCGCCATCGCTGACCTAGACGCTCTGCACACCCAAAGTTACGACCCAATTTAACTGTAAATTTCCAGAGGTAATATATCTTTCTGTATATAGCTTGTATATAGTTTACCATGTTGTCTCCAAGTTACTGACCCTGTTATAATGTAAGCAAAAGACCCTGTTATAATGTAAGCAAAGGACTGTTCTAATGTGAAATTTGTTATCTGTAAACCGCGCTGATACCAAAGAGCGCGGTATATAAAAACTGTAAAATAAATAAATAAATAAATAAATATTGGCGATCCTCCAATGTTCAGGTATTACAGATGATTTTAATGAAAATTCACAGATTACTAAGGTATGCTATGGGATACTTCCCAGATTCTAGGAGGCATGGTCACATTGTCACCTTGCAAATAAGGACAGTTTTTGAATAGTCTCCCTGGTATAACATCTGCAGGTATGCTCTGATGCCCTATCTAATTTTCAAAAGAATAAGGACTTTGCATCCGCTTTGTCCATTGGACAGATTTTTTACTGGAAAATAACATACAAAGATTTGAATGTTTATGTAAGGTTTATTGATGGATTTATGAAGAGATTCACCCAAGGTAGTATACACAAGGTGTGGCTGGACATATATCATTACTAAAATGTGCTGTAAAATGTGTAATTATAATACAATAACTAAGGAGTCATTGCAGAAGCTCTATTCATGATTTGCACATCTGAAATCCTCCATTCAGATGTATCAATCAATCCATTTTAGAAAGTCCCAAATTTACATGTGCCTAGAGTGATCACCTCTATGTTGCACAGGGGCATGGCAGAGTCATGTCCTGAGTGATCTGTAAATGATCCATTTGTACATCTTATTTTAGAATGGTGCCGCAATAATATAAGTACTGATAGTCACATCTATATCTATACCTGCTCGGGGGTATGAATGGACATTTGGAAAGGGCTCATTACGGCAAGCAACCAGTAGAGAGAAGAGGGAAATGCCCTCTGACTCCCCCAATAATTTTCACCCCATCACAAAAAGCAGACAAGTAAATACAGAGGCCTTTTAATAAGCTGCCATGCTTCTGAATGTCTCCACTCATAAAATTGTATGCTGGAACGTGTATATGGAGACCGATACACATGCACATTCTGAAATACTGTCACAGACAGTTGCCAACCCAGACATGTGTATTTCATACTTGCACATTTCTAAATTCGCAAATTTTCCTGCATGCATTTGAGGGTTTTTATGCGTGTACTCATTTCCTTATATTTGGCAGAGATGTTTATCTTTTGGGGTAGAGAGAGATCAATTTTAGAATTAATTTACATGTGCTCACCTTCTGTGCGGCCCCTTCCATGGAGAGAATTTTGGATATTTTGACTTAGGACTTCCCAGTTGGCATCTAAATGGCCTTTCTAAAATGCTGCTTCATATGCCAGTATAATTCACAATTTGAATACTGAGGTAAACTTGGAAATTGGAAAAATAAATTAATTTTAGTAATAATAATTATATATAGTGTTAGTAATGTGGATATTGAAAAAGCACAGTAGAATAATTACTTAATAGAAATATGAGTACTGTCACCAGCAGTGGCTGAACTGTGGCGTAGGCAGCCAGTCACACTGCTGGGCCTGACCTATCTTTATGAAAAGTAGTAGTTGTGAGTCCGAGTAGTCAGGTTTTCAACAAGGATTTTTATTCCCCTCCCGGGGATGGATTTTCAAAAGTAGTACAAAACACAAGAACTTAAAATACAGCCATGCCTCTGGCAAACTGAAGAAGAAAACAAAATACAGCTTCTTGCTTTAACCAAAAAATCATGAATTACATCAAACAGAATCAGCTGATATGCTGGCAGTCTCTTCTATGCTTTCCAGCTCTCTACAAGGCACTCATGTCTTTAGCTAACGCAGAGAAGAACTGATATCAGCCATCAATAAAGAGCAATCCATTTCTTCAACACATGGAGTTAAACTACTTGGTTCTGTAATCATCGGTTCATCAAACACAGTATTTTCTCTAGGACAGAAAGTCTGAAACTTCCTCAATTCAGTATTTCTCACTGAGCTCTCAGGACAGCCCTCTTCACAATAAGGCAGATACTTATCACACAGCTTGTAAAAGCAGGACGGAGAAACAGCTCTGTCTAAATAAGCTTTTTCCTTGTAACTTTTAAATCTCCTGCCTCTTGTACTTGACGGCAGCTCATAGCACTGTCCTGTTCTGGTAATGGAAGACTTTTCTTTTGGAAGTCTCCTGCAGGGTTTTAGGAGCATACATTCATCCTCATCAAGCATACAGATATCCTCAACAGGATTACTTCCCTCTCACAGGGTTGTAAGTATTTTAAGCAGCTCTACTTCTCAAATACATTTGGCCTGTTACCAACTGCCTCACGTTCCTTCCACTGAGCTCGGTGCCTGGGAAAATCACACTGCTTCAGAGGTGAGTGTTTCCTGTAACTAACCTCTCTTGGTGAAGGTAACTTTGTTTCCTTTTGATAATTCCTCCGTGGCTTTCTGCTCCAAGGTTCAGGCAGTTCAGAATCAGTATAAGAGTATTCTGAGCCTCCGTCTGAGACGTTCAAGTTTCCTCCAACTTGCCAAGCTCCTACAGCTTCCTGGTCTCTGCCTCCATCTTGCTCCTGCTCCTGGTCTAACTCTGTCTGCTTTGGACATTTTTTATACAGCTTTAGGGGCGTTTTCTTGCCCATATGAAAACTGTTTTCCTGATCAACTGGGGAGTGTTTGCTAACTGGGCGTGACTGCAGACCTCGTGTCTCAGCTTGTTTTGGTTGCCTATAGTAACTAGGAAGCTTCTGATCTACCTGCCTGTCAGAATCTGAGCTATACACAGCAGATTTCTGTGTTTTTAAGGCACAGGGCAGATCTTCCGTGTCACAGTACTCACAAAGTCAGCACGATATAAATAAAACAAATGAATAGACAACAAAGGAGATGTGCACTTAGGACACATAGGGGTATGTTTACTAAAGAGCGCTAATGTCGCAGCAGCGACATTATCATGCAATAAGTGACGTTACCGCACGATAACGTCACTTATCGTGCAATAATGTCTCTGGCGGCATTAAGGCGTACAGAGGGTGGAGTAAGACGTTACAGAGGGCGAAGAGAAGGGGGTCAATGAATGGAGAGTGGGCGAGGAGAGGCTCTAGTCACACTAACGCTGTGAAATTAGGGTCTGAAAATTAACGCCAGTGAAAACCTTGCGTTAGAGGCACATTTGCAGGAGAGAGAAACCAGTTCAGTCAGCAATGTACAGCAAAGGCAGGGAGACCAAGAAAAGTGATAGTAGTGATACATGTGCAGCAACAGCATAGTGCCCAAGTACAAAAGGTCACTACGGTGAGGCTGAAAATGGGGTACAGGGGGCTGCAGGTGGGACATGCAGTCGGGCAGCTGGGGCACAGGGTGGACTAGGCAGATGCCTAGGTGACACATAGGAATGTAGAAATGGGAAACCAGCAAGACAGCATCTGACCAACATAAGAACATAAGATATGCCATATTGGGTCAGACCGAGGTCCATCAAGCCCAGTATCCTGTTTCCAACAGTGGCCAATCTAGGTCATACGTACCTAGCAGTTTCCCCAAAAGACACAAGTTCCGCAAAGCTTGTACTGGGTCAAGCATTGATATCCTGGGTCCCTTCTTAATAATGCTTTATGGACCTTTCCTCCAGGAACTTGTCCAAACCTTTTTTAAACCCAGCTACACTAACAGCCTTTACTACATCCTCCGGTAACAAATTCCAGAGTTTGATTACAGTTCAGTGAAAAAATGTTTTCTTTTATTAGTCTTAAATAGTTTACTCTGTAGCTTCATTGCATGTCCCCTAGTCTTTCTATATTCTGATAAGGTAAACAATCGATCTACGTTTACCCGTTCCACTCCGTTCATTAATTTATAGACTTCTATCATATCTCCCCTCAGCCGTCTCTTTTCCATGTTAAAGAGCCCTAACCTTTTTAGCCTTTCTTCATAGGAGTATCCTTCCATCCCCTTTAACATTTTGGTGGCTCTTCTCTGAACCTTTTCTAAAATCGCTATATCCTTTTTAAGATACGGCGACCAGAATTGCACACAATATTCAAGGTGCGGTCTCACCATGGAACGATATAGAGGCATTATAATATCTTTTGTTTTATTTTCCATTCCTTTCCTTATCATACCTAGCATTCTATTTGCTCTCTTGGCTGCCGCTGCACACTGGGCCGAGGGTTTTAGCATGGTATCCACAATGACGCCTAAATCTTTTTCCTGGGTAGTGGTTCCTAATGTGGAACCTTGCATCGTGTAACCATAGTTTGGGTTGTTCTTCCCTAGGTGCATAACCTTGCACTTGTCCACATTAAATTTCATCTGCCATTTTGATGCCCAGTCTTCCAATTTATCAATATCCTCTTGCAATTTTCCACAATCCTCTTGGGTTATAACAACTTTAAATAGTTTTGTGTCATCTGCAAATTTGATAACCTCACTCGTTATTCCACTTTCCAGGTCATTTATGAATATGTCAAAAAGCAGTGGACCTAGCACAGATCCCTGGGGCACACCACTATTCATCTTTCTCCATTGGGAAAAATGGCCATTTAGCCCTATCCTCTGCTTTCTATCTTTTAACCAGTTCCTGATCCACAATAGTACACTGCCTCCTATCCCATGACTCTTTAGTTTTGCTAAAAGTCTCTGATGAGGGACCTTGTCAAGGCTTTCTGAAAGTCCAGATACACAATATCAACCGACTCACCTTTGTCCACCTGTTTATTCTCTCCTTCAAAAAAACATAACAGATTAGTAAGACAAGATCTTCCTTATCTAAAGCCATGTTGGCTGTCTCCCATTAGGTCATGACTATCTACATGCTGAGTAATTTTATTCTTTATGATGGTTTCTACCATTTTTCCCAGTACTGATGTCAGGCTCACCGGTCTGTAGTTTCCCGGATCACCCCTGGAACCCTTTGGAACCCAAGGGCAATAGAAACCAAGGGCAAACATGTCCAAGAGTGTGTGTCCCACAGTGTCCCAGGGGACAGTACCCAGCAAGTACCCCAAAGGGCTCATAACATTGGCAGGTGGTGCCGGGGGGGAAGTGTGGATGTCTATGCAGGCACCCCTACCCCATATCATGCACCATAGGCAGCCGCCTACCGGTACACTGGATGGCCTGGGACTGCATACCACCAGCACCACCGGCACAAGGGCATGTCAGCATGGTGGCGGAGGGGTGCTGGTTGTGGAGGGGGCAGTGGCATCTTCCCACAGCAGACCAAGGCCAAGCCCTGTTTAGGTGTGTGCCATGTACTGCAACAGATAAGGTCTGTCTGACGAACAGTCATGGTATCCCCAGGGAATGATTTGCTCTGTGACAACAGTTTGGTGCAGTACACACAGCCAGTATAGTCAGGGGCAGAAGGTCACAAGTGCATGGTCCTGCAGACCATGTCCATATATTTTACCCAGTACTAAACCGTGGTAATAAAGACGGAACCTTTACTGCAGATAAAATAAACATGCCATAAACGCCTATATTTTACCCTACAGAGCACATACACCATAAACATGTGCAGTCATTAGTGCAGAGGTTCCCAACTGCAGTCCTGGAAGGCCAAACACCATTCAGGTATTTATGCTGTCCCTAATAAATATGCTTGAGATGCATTTGTATGCACTGCCCCCATTGCATGCAAATGTATCTCATGCATATTCATTAGGGACAGACTGAAAACCTGAATCGTGTTTGGGCCACCAGGACCGGAGTTGGAAACCTCTGCCCTAGAGCAGCAGCCAACAGGGGCACAAACACCCACACCCACAGGCTCCACTATCCAAAGCCTCATGGACAGTCAGGCTGTTGGGCCCTGCGTGGAGCAGCAGCTACCAATACTAGCACCTGCATGCCTTAGCAATGCCATCATAAACGTGGAAACATGTTCCATATATATCAAAAGGTTGCTATGATTAATGTCAGATAACAAATCCTCAATGAAACACAATTTGTTAACAGAGATACATCATAGCAACCTCTCTGATATATGTGGAGTGTGTTTCCCCTTTTGTTTCTGACAGTGTGTACCACCCCGGAGAGTGACCATAACAGTATTGAGTACCATAACAATGCCTGCACTGTGCCCAGGACTGGTGAGGCAACCAGGGCTGCCAACCACCTCTATCTTTGCACAATGCTGAAATAGGTGTGAGAGTGTGTGTATGTCTATCTAGTGTTTTGTGGCTGCCTACATCTTACTGAGCCCCCAATGCTTGCACTTTTTCCAGTGTTAGGCTGCCAATGTGCATAATGAGGAGCAAGGTATTGTGGGTATGGCCCGGACATGGCGGAACAGGCAGGATGCATCTGCACAGGGCATAGGGCAATGGCTGGGACATTGTAGTTCCCGACCACCACCTGCACAGACAGGGTGGCCACAGCATGTCATGCTGGGAGGTCACTCTCAGCCTGACTGATCAGTGACCATGGCATGGCTATGTTCCCACATAGTGCTGTACACTGTTTATCTCAAATGATATCTATGAGATTTTTTTTTTTGGGTCCAATCACCGACGTACTTGTTTGGTGTGTATGCTTATATCCCACTTTTGGGTGCACATAGTTTTTCCAGGAGTATGTACTAGTTAGCAGACTGTCTGCCTTTAGCATATGTATGGCTGGAACACCTTGCAGGGTGCAGCGGGTGAAGACTGTCTGTGCTCTCTGCTCATAATGTCAGATTGTGGTTGGGGGCAGCTGAGCTTTTCCAGGCCTAGTGCCTCTCTGCCAGTGCTCTATGTGATATTACTGATCTGCATTGACTGCCCTGCAGTGTGCCCATTCCCCAGCAGGACTGGGGTTTATGGTACCCTCTACTGCCTCCATTTCAGAGATGTAGAGTGTGGTTCTGGTGGTGAGAGATCCTGTCCCCCCACCATGACTCTGAGAGGTTGGGTTGGGCGGTGCTACATAATCCACATGTGGGTTCAAACCCCACCCTTTTCTTATAACAAGTGGCCATGGCAACCACACAGGATATGACTATTCTGGGTACATCATAGTCCACAAGAGCTAGACATGACTGGGAAATACAGATGTACACAGGTGTATCCTAGATGTGTCTGCAAGGACTACCTATCACACACTAGCACTGATGGGGACCTGTAGCACAGCCTATCTCAGCCAAACCATGTGCTGCTGACCTGGTGCTGGGCGCCCCATCTCACCCTCAGGGTGAGCAGAGGAACCACACATGTCATGGTCTGTAGCTACTCTGTGCCAGTAGTACACACTGTCAGTTCCCCCTACCAGGCCGAGGTGCTGTAGAGGTGCATACCCCATCTTGTGATCAGATGTAGACTGCTGATCTGCATGTGCAGTGCATCATGGGTACGGGTGGGTTTACCCTATCCTGGTAACCACAGCAGACAGTTTGTGCAGTGACCTGCAGTCTTTCTGTAGCCAGCCAGCGCTGTATTAGATGCTATAGAGGTGTAGCCCACTAGTTACTACAATGACTGCAGAGGTCATGAGATCAATCCTGCAGTGGTGTTATTTAATAAGGCTGACTGAGGCATTTTCTTTTGATTTAAATCTGTGCTGCCAGCAAAAACACCCTCACAGTGCCCTAACCTAAGGTGTCTCATAAGGCGCCCTAAAGCGCCCTAAAGCACCCTATAGGGCACATTTTAAGGTGCCTTGGTGGACAGGGCACTTTATAATGTGCTGAGGCATCTTAGTTTAAGGCATTGTGAGGGTGCTTTTGCTGGCAGCACAGGTTTAAATAAAAAGGAAGTGCCTCATTAACTAACACCACTGCAGGATCAAACTCATGAGCTCTGCTGCCACAGTCATTGTAGTAACCAGTGGGCTACATCTCTACAGCTTCTAACACCACACTGGCATGAACTTAAGGTTTACACGTTTTAACGAGCCAAGGCACCCTCTAACACGCGATACAGATTCATTGCTACCTTGCCTCGGGAACGCCCACTACCTTATATTGCATTCCTCACATTAATGCTGCACTTTTCGCCGGTAACATTAGGACGGTTTAGTAAACATACCCTATTGTTTGGTAAAGAATGGTGAGGACTTGGTTGACAAATGTTTCAAATTGTTATACACAAATTGGAACAACTGAGTCCAGTTCTGGTGATAATGACAGAAGCATCATAGATATTTGTCCAAGATATATTTCACATGTTCTATTTGTCCATTAAATTATGGGTGGTTGGCTAAAGACAAGGGGACCTGGATGTCCAGAAATTTCATCACATCTCTCCAAATTGTGTGGTAAACTGGATAACTCAGTCAGAAACTATATGAAATAATCTATGAAGGCTGAACCAGCATATCTACTATGTTGCATGCAGTCAGGAGGCTAGCTGCAGTAATGTAGGGGTCCATTTTATAAAGGCAATCATAGACTATCAAGATGATGGATTGCCCTTGTAACATGCAGTAATCTGTAATGAAGTTCATGAAAAGCAATTCTCAGGGTTTAGAATGTATAGTGGCACCAGCAGTACTTGGAGGATCTCCCATGGGACTTTATTTTAGGCATAGATTTCATGTGAGTTAACATATTGTTTTATTTATTGGTCCCATTCTGACCACCAAAACTCTTACCCCACTAGTTTGAGTCTTATTGATATCAGGATGGCCTGCCAGTAAGTCATTATGGCCTCTAAAAAGCACTCCTATACATGCCTTGCTCTTGGGTGTGTTAAGTTTATCCCTTTTATGTAGTAATCCTTGACATGAACTCCAACCTATATCCTCCCCTAATGTCATTCCTGGGGGCAATTGCTCCAAATGGGTGTGTTTTGCGCATACCATGACAGTCATGAACCTCACTTCTAAGTCAGGGCATGTGGAGTATGATCTCAGTCTCTCAAATTTAGGCATAGTACTTGGATCGTGCCATCTGGAGTTCGTAAGATGTTATATGTATAGGTAATTTATCAAGGTGTGCTTAGAAATTCTTCTTAATTAGGCCTGTGGCTCCCATCATGATGGTATCTTTCTGCCACATTTCTTTCATACTTAAAGATGTTCTCCCTCTCAATATGATTCATAGGAGTAGTCACTTGGGACCAACACCTCCATAATCAATGCCATTCTGGTGTTTTCCTCCTTTACTACTATATCCAGCTTTTTATTGATTGGAATAGCAGTGTCCCACGTGATTATATCAACTTAATTCTCTGCAATTCCTTTAGGGTCATGATCCCAGTGCTTTTAAGGCACAGTGATGTTATAGTGCTTACAGAGTTTCCAATGGATAAGGTGTGCTACTTTATTGTGTCTTTCTGTATAGAAATTTTCTGCCATCAGAACTTCACAACCAGCTATGAGGTGAGTCACTGTTTCCAGCTCTTTCCCACAGAATTGACATATTGTATGTCTGTTTTGCCAGTTTTTTCAATGCTTGCTGAAAACCATCTCATTTGTAAGCCGTTGTCTTGGGCTGCAACTATCAACATCTCATCCTTCAATTTCAGTTCACTTCTCCTTAATCATTCATGTGTCCATTCCTGGAATGACATTTTGTATTTGCCACTGTATTTGTGCATGTGCCACTTGTTTTTTCTTGTTTGTTGGTCTAATTCTTTGAAGAGTTTTTTCTCTTGCAAATTATGTTATTTCCTTCCCTGTGTATGCTTATGGATTCTCACTCATTCCTTCTAGTTTTTGGAATGCTTGTCCAAGTTTGATGATGGAGACAGATTTTTGATGTTACTTTTATATATCAGCACTTTTTGCATACTTGGATCCAATGATTCAGTTAGGTAGGCCTGGAGCTCTGTATGTGTTATAAATATTAATGAGGCCTAACCCCCCTTCAGCTCTAAGGATGTACAGTTTGGAATACACTGATTCTTGTAAATTGCTTCATGGGGATGGAGGAATTTTCTTTTTTGCATATCCAGTTTTTAAAGAATTTTTAAGAGGCCAGTCTGTAATCCCAAATTTGTATGAGAGTACAGCAATTGCCAGCTGATTGATGGCTTATATCTTATTCCATGATGTTAAAGCACTTTTCAGTAATGATTTTAATCTCCTATAGTATTCTTTACTGATCGTTTCTCTCAGTAATTTCTGCTTGAGTGTCATTCTTTCTTCTATGGCAATATACTTATATATGCCTTCCTGTTCAACATCCTTGATGTCACCGCCCTCAGCCAGGGAGATGTTTTCCATTTTGCTCAATTTTCCTCTAAAAAGGTTGCCTTAGCAGATTTGTCAAGGCCAAAAGTCATCTTGATGTCATCAAAAAAGCTTTTCACCATGCAGAGTTGCTCTGCTAATTGTTGGTTGCTAGAACTGTAGAGCTCAGATTGTCTACAAATAGCAAATGAGATATTATTTTTGTATTGTTACCTTCTGTAGGATTCAGGCTAAATCTTTATCTCAAAGAGTAGAGAGTACTCATTGAATTAAGCGCCAATAAAACAGAAGTGGCAACAGGGAATCTCCCTGAAATATTTCTTGCTGGATCTTAATGTTAGGAATGATGTACTATCCATCTTCATATTTCCAAAGAACATGGTTTGCCACATTATCATGGTGAACTTAATATACTCTATCAAACTAGGATTTATTTTATACATTTCAAAGCAATTTATTATCCAACAGTATGGGACACTGTCAAAAGTGTTCTTTTAATCAATCCATGTGATATGAGGATTTCTGCTTTTCTTAGCACTGACTATGATGGTCTTATTCTACTACTACTACTACTACTATTTAGCACTTATAAAATGCCACGCAACAGCGTTGCACAGCTAACCTACCAGAGGTGGCTAACAAACAAGAGAGAGAGTCCCTGCCCATCAGAGTCCTGCTCATCGGAGCTTACAATCTATTTAGAACAGTGCAGAACATTAGTTAGTTCTGGGGAAGATACGGTGTGGTACCGTTTGGTACAGCTTGGTCTATAGTTTGGTCAAGAAGGTTAACGGTGGTCAGGGTAGGAAGAGGATGAAAGTCAGGATCTGAATGCAATGGTGAAGAGGTGGGACTTCAACCTGGATTTGAAGAGGACCAGGGAGGTCGCCTGGTGCACAGATGCAGGTAGGCCGTTCCAGGTGTGTGGCACAGCAAGGTGAAAGGAGTGCAGTCGTGAGTTCGCAGTGTGGGTGAAAGGCATTGAAAGAAGTGATTTGTTAGCGGAGCGCAAATTTCGAGAGGGGACGTAGGGAGAGATAAGAGATATGAGCTATTGAGGGGCCATAGAGTGAATGCATTTATAGGTCAGCAGGAGAAGCTTGAACTGGATGCAGAATTGGACAGGGAGCCAGTGAAGTGACTTGAGGAGGGGAGTAATGTGGGCATGGCGAGACTGGCAGAAGATTAGTCGAGCAGCGTGATTTTGTATAGATTGAAGGGGAAGGAGGTGGCTCACGGGGAGACCAGCGAGGAGTAGGTTGCAGTAATCAAGGTGAGAGGAGATTAAAGAGTGGATAAGCATTTTGGTAGTGTGTTCAGAGAGGAATGGGTGGATCTTGCTGATGTTATAGAGGAAAAAGTGGCAGGTCTTGGCTACAAGCTGGATATGGGCAGAGAAGGAGAGAGAGGTGTCAAAGATAATCCCTAGATTGTGGGCAGAGGGAACAGGAAGGATAGTAGATCCATCCACATGGACTGAGATAGGGGGAAGTGGTGGGGGGGCAGAGTTGGGTGGAAAGACAAGGAGTTTGGTCTTGACCATGTTCAGTTTCAATCGACGATGAGACATCCAGGCAGCAATGTCGGAAAGACAAGCAGAGATCGTGGACTGGGTTGCCAGAGAAATATTAGGTGTAGAGAAGTAGATTTTGGAGTCGTCGGCATAGAGATGGTACTGAAAGCCGTGGGAAGCAATAAGCGCACCAAGGCCTTGGGTATAAAGGGAGAATAGGAGGGGGCCCAAGACAGATCCCTGGGGAACACCTACCTGGAGTGTGGTAGGGGAGGAGGAGAGGCCGCCAGAGCATGCACTGAATGAGCGATGGGAGAGGTAGGAGGAGAACCAGGATAGTATGGAGTCCTTGAAGCCCAGCGAGGAGAGGGTGGTGAGGAGAAGGTTGTGATCAATGGTCTCAAAGGCAGCAGAAAGGTCAAGAAGGATGAGGATAAAATAGAGGCCCTTAGATTTAGCCAGGAACAGGTCATTGGTGACTTTTGTGAGTGCCGTTTCAGTGGAGTGTAGGGGGCAGAAGCCTGATTGTAGTGGTCCAGGAGGGCCTGGGAGGTGAGGAAGTCGAGGCAGCAGCGGTGAACTGCTCGTTCTAATAGTTTGGATATGAAGGGAAGGAGGGAGATGGGTCAATAGTTAGAAGGGCATGTGGGATCAAGTGAGGGTTTCTTGAGGAGGGGCGTGAAAACAGCATGATTGAAGTCAGCGGAGACAGTTGCAGTGGAGAGTGAAAGGTTGAGGATATGAGTGATGGAGGGGACAATGGTGAGGGAGATGGAACATAGGAGATGGGTGCGGATGGGGTCTAATGAGCTGGTGGTGGGTTTGGAGGAGGAAAGAAGAAGTGTGGTTTCTTCATCAGAGATCGGGGGGAAGGAGGAGAGGGTGGCAGGGGGAGTAAGGGTGGGGGAGGAGAAATGGGTGGGAGTATGGATGGGGGAGGAGAAGTGGGGGGAGGGGAGGTAGATGAAGGGGTAGGGAATTGGAGGGTAATTTTGAGGATTTTGTCATGGAAGTAATCGGATAGGGTTTGGGCAGAGAGGGAGGGCAATATCGGGGGCGGGGGGACCTTGAGAAGAGAATTGAGGGTGTTAAAGAGGCGGCGAGGATCAGAGGCAAAGGAATTAGTTAGATGGACGAAGTAAGCCTGTTTGGCAAGTGCTAAGGCCGAATGGAAGGAGCCAAGCATGAACTTGAAGTGTAGAAGGTCTTCTTGGGAACGGGATTTGGACCAGGCTCATTCGGCAGAGCGGACGCAGATGCGTAGGTAATGGATTTTGGGTGAGAGCCAAGGTTGGGGAGCAGATTGTTTAACAGGATGTGAGGTGGGAGGGCCAAGAGTATCAAGGGCTGAGGATAGTGTAGCATTGTATGAGGATAATGCTTCATCAACAGAGTTAGAGTATAAAATGGAGGAAAGAGATGGAGAAATGGTGGAGGAGAGAGTCAGGGGGTCAATATTATGAAGGTATCTAAATAGGTCAGGGGAGACAGGACAGGGTTGGGATGGCGGGAGCTGAAAAGAAAATGTTAAGAGGTGGTGGTCAGATGAGGGAAGGATTGAATTGCAGAAGTCTGAAGGAGAGGAATTGGAGAAGAGTATTAGGTAAAGGCAGTGGCCGTGTTGGTGTGTGGGGGCAGTGGAGCAAAGTTGGAGGTCGAACGAGGAGGTAAGAGTGAGTAACTTTGAGGCAAGGACTAGAAAAGGGGACTGTTACTTCTGGAGAGAGATCTGCAATTGTGAGTATACACTTCTGGGAATTTTCTGAAAGGAATTCTTTCTATTAAAGTTATTTAATCTGTGAACCCACTATTTTTTGTTAAATCAGTCAGGGCCTAGTAGCAGCAGTTTAAATTTAAATTTAAAACACAGAAGAGAACTTTCTGGTTACATTTCGTACCCAACAGAGAGCTTGTAGTTTAAATTTAATAGTCACTCAGGGCCTAGCATCAGCAAAGTGCTTTTAGTTTAAATTTAAAACACAGAAGAGAGCTTTTTGGTTAAATTTAGAACCCAGAAGAGAGCTTGTAGTTTAAATTTCATAATAAGTTAGAGCCTAGCAGCAGCAAAGAGCTATAATTTAAATCAAATAAGAATATAGCTTACCTCAGCAGCACAGGACAGGGTACTGTGTAGCAGCCCTATTTTAATAAGTGTTATTTCCCTCCCTCCCTCCCCACACCCAACCATCCCTGGGATAATGGTAGCTTTATAGACACTTACACATCTTAAAAGACAGGAGGTGCTCTCAGTTGAAGCTCGTTACCCAAATCAGTCATACACTAAGGAACTGAGATTAATTAAGCTTCAGGTGAACAAGGTATATTAAACGTATTAGGTACAGTTGTATTGGTATAAATATCCATAGCAACCCTTAGTAAGTAAGGAACGTAGATCTAAACACAAGCTTAAAACTAAGATGCAGACAGCAGTCCAGCAGCGAGATGGGGGCTTTCCAGTCTTTTGCATTGAGTGACACATGTATGATTTTCTCCCAGTTGGTGAGAGGTCTTATGTGTGCACTAGGTGCAAGGAGCTCTTTGCTCTCAGGGAATGAGTCCGTTTTCTAGATGCTAGAGTAGCAGACTTGGAAAACATAAGAAAGACAGAGAGGTACATAGACGAGACCTACAGGGATATAGTCCTGAAGTCCCACCTCCAGTCTGGCAGCATCCCTGTTGCCATGGAGGAGAGAGGTCACGTGACTGGAGAGCATCACCCTGGTGTGGCAGGAAGTGATCCTGTAACTAGGACCTGTCCTCCAGGTGATGTAAAACCCTCTCGCACCGAAGAGGTTTTCCAGGGTCATGTGCCCATGAGGGAAGGGTTAGGACAGCCATCATAGTTGGTGATTTGATCATTAGGCATGTAGATAGCTGGGTGGCTGGTGGACGTGAGGATCACTTGGTAACATGCCTGCCTGGTACGAAGGTAGCGGACTTCACGCGCCACCTAGATAAGGTCTTAGATATTGCTGGGGAGGAGTCTGCTGTCTTGGTACATGTCGGTACCAATGACATAGGAAAATGTGGTAGGGAGGTTCTGGAGGCTAAATGTAGGCTTTTAGGTAGGAAGTTGAAATCCAGAACTTCCAGGGTAGCGTTCTCCGAAATGCTTCCCGTTCCACGTGCAGGACCCAAAAGGCAGGCAGAGCTACGGCGTCTCAATGCGTGGATGAGACAATGGTGCAGAGATGAGGGTTTTGGATTTGTTAGGAACTGGGGAACATTCTGGGGAAAGGAGGGGCTCTTCTGAAGGGATGGGCTTCACCTTAACCGGGATGGAACTAGGATGCTGGCATTAACCTTTAAAAAGGAGATAGAGCAGCTTTTAAACTAGATAATAGGGGAAAGCCGATAGTCGCTCAAGAGCGGATGGTTCGGAAGAATGTATCCTTGAAGGATACTACCAAAAGCAGAGAGGTTCCAAAAAAGAGTAAAGTAGCCCAAATGCCCTCGAGTATGGAGCAGACAGAGCTTAAAGATCCCAAATTACCTATGTCTACCAAAAGCCAAATTAATATGAATAAAATACAGTCTCTAAAATGCTTATATGCAAATGCTAGAAGTCTAAAAAATAAGATGGGAGAGTTAGAATATATAGCACTAAATGAGAGGTTAGATATGATTGGAATATCAGAGACATGGTGGAAGGAGGACAACCAGTGGGACACTGTGATACCTGGGTACAAACTATATCATAATGATAGAGCTGATCAAATTGGTGGAGGGGTTGCGCTGTATGTTAGAGAGGGAATTGAGTCAGAAAGGATTAAAGTTTTGCAGGAAACAAAATTTGCTGTAGAATCTCTATGGATTGAAATTCCATGTAAAAAGGGGAAGGCGATGGCAGTGGGGATGTACTATCGACCGCCTGGCCAGAATGAACAAATGGATGATGAAAAGCTCAAAGAAATCAAGGAAGCTAACAAAAGTTACAGCACAGTAATAACAATGGGTGACTTCAATTACCCCGGTATCGACTGGGTCAGTGTCACGGCAGGACATGCTAGGGAGATAAAGTTCCTAGATGACATAAATGACTGCTCCTTGGAGCAGCTGGTTCATGAACAGACCAGAGGGGAAGCCATATTAGACCTAGTCCTTAGTGGAACACCAGATCTAGTGCAAGAGATAAGGATGTTGGTGCCACTTGGCAATAGTGATCATAGCATGATCACCTTTGATTTAATTAGTGGAGGAGGGATAGTAAGGAAAACCATAGTACTACCTTTTAACTTTCGAAAGGGAGACTATGATAAAATGAGGAAAATAGTTTAAAAAAAACTAAAAGGAGCAGTTGCAAAGGTTAAAGACTTACATCAAGCTTGGGTTGTTGAAAAATACTATCTTGGAAGCCCAGACTAGCTATATTCCACGCTTTAAGAAAAGTGGAAGGAAGTCCAAAAAACTGACAGCATGGTTTAAAGGTGAGGTCAGAGAGGCTGTTGTTGCCAAAAAAGCATCATTCAGGAAATGGAAAAAAGAGCCAAAACTATGAAACCTGGAAACAGCACAAGCACTGGCAAGTCAAATGCAAGGCATTGATAAAGCAGGCAAAGGGAAAATTTGAGAAGAAGCTTGCTGCGGAAGCAAAAATGTGAAATAAAGACCTTTTCAAGTACATTCGTAGCAAAAAACCTGTGAGAGAGTCAGTTGGTCCATTAGATGATAGAGGAGTTAAAGGGGCACTAAGAGACGACAAGGCGATAGCGGAGAGACTGAATGAATTCTTTGCTTCGGTCTTTACTGAGGAAGATGTAGGGATGTTACCCATGACTGAAGTGGTATTTAAAGGTGCGGAAGAATTGAAGGAAATATCGATACATCGGTAAGATGTATTACAACTATTAGATTAACTGGAGTAGAAAATCACCTGGGCTGGATGGTATACATCCAAGGGTGTTGAAAGAACTGAAATATGAGATTGCAGACGTGCTATTAGTAATCTGTGAACTATCATTAAAATCATCTCTAATACCTGAAGATTGGAGGATCGCCAATGTAACACCAAATTTTAAAAAGGGTTCCAGGGGTGATCCGGGAAACTACAGACCGGTGAGCCTCACGTCAATACCGGGAAAAATGGTAGAAATCATCATAAAGAATAAAATTACTCAGCATGTAGATAGTCACAACCTAATGGGAGACAGCCAACATGGCTTTAGAGAAGGAAGATCTTGTCTTACAAATCTGTTATGTTTTTTGAAAGTGTGAATAAACAGGTGGACAAAGGTGAGTCGGTTGATATAGTGTATCTGGACTTTCAGAAAGCCTTTGACAAGGTCCCTCATCAGAGACTTTTGGCAAAACTAAAGAGTCATGGGATAGGAGGCAGTGTACTACTGTGGATCAGGAACTGGTTAAAAGATAGAAAGCAGAGGGTTGGGCTAAATGGCCAATTTTCCCAATGGAGAAAGGTGAATAGTGGTGTACCCCAGGGATCTGTGCTGGATCCGCTGCTTTTTTACATATTCATAAATGACCTGGAAAGTGGAATAATGAGTGAGGTTATCAAATTTGCAGATGACACAAAACTATTTAAAGTTGTTACAACCCAAGAGGATTGTGGAAAATTGAAAGAGGAGCCTGATAAATTGGAAGACTGGGCATGAAAATGGCAGATGAAATTTAATGTGGACATGTGCAAAGTTATGCACCTAGGGAAGAACAACCCAAACTATGGTTACACAATGCAAGGTTCCACATTAGGAACCACCACCCAGGAAAAAGATTTAGGCGTCATTGTGAATAACATGTTAAAACCCTCGGCCCAGTGTGCAGAGGCAGCCAAGAGAGCAAATAGAATGCTAGGTATCATAAGGAAAGGAATGGAAAATAAAACAAAAGATATTATAATGCCTCTATATCGTTCCATGGTGAGACCGCACCTTGAATATTGTGTGCAATTCTGGTCACCATATCTTAAAAAGGATATAGCGTTATTAGAAAAGGTTCAGAGAAGAGCCACCAAAATGGTAAGGGGATGGAAGGATACTCCTATGAAGAAAGGCTAAAAAGGTTAGGGCTCTTTAACCTGGAAAAGAGACGGCTGAGGGGAGATATGATAGAAGTCTATAAATTAATGAACGGAGTAGAATGGGTAAACGTAGATCGATTATTTACGTTATCAGAATATAGAAAGACTAGGGGGTCTGTTTACTAAACATTCCTAATGTGCGGGGCCGCGGTAGTGTGCCTGTGCCATATAAGGAGTGGGCGGTTCAGGCAGAGAAAAGAAAAAAAACGGGAGTAAGCGATCGCACATTTGCGCGGGGCGCTATTGTGCGCCGCGCTATTGTGCGCCGTGCATAATAGTGCGTGGGAAGGCTAAGTGGCGCCCTGATGTGCATACACAAAGGAGCAGAGCCATAGTACAATGGTTAAGACACTGACTGTGGGTGCAGCTGCCATGGGTTCAATTCCCCAGTGTGCACAACAAAAAGGGCTGGCTGAGGCATTAACTGTAATGGGTAAAAGTGCTTTAGGAGGCATATTAATTTTAGGCGGCATAAGGCGGTGCACTGTTAATTTTGGGCGGCATAAGGCGGTGCGCAGATGCCCAAGCATAGGAACAGAGCCACAGCACAATGGTTAAGACACTGACCAATGGTGCAGAGATCAGGGGTTCAATCCCCCACAGTGCCCAATGAAGAAGGCTCACAGAGGCAGTGTGTATTATGGGGATGAGTGCTGTAGGGGGCAATCTATTTTTATTTCAGTTATCACTACTAGCAAACGCACTCACAAAGCGTGTTAACATAAGGCGGCCCATAAGGCACATGTTAAAGTTCACTGTCCGCCAAGGCACCCTTGAATGTCCCCTATAGGGCACCATATATGTTGCGTCACAGGATAATGTATAGTGCACCTTATATGGACGGCAACCATAAGGTGCCCTATAGGGTGCCCTATAAAGCACCCTCAGAGGCACCTTATGGGTACAGTACACTGAGGGTGTGTTTGATGGCAGCAACATATGTACATTAAATCTAAAAAAAGCTTTGGACAACTCTATCAAATAACCCCACTGTGGGCTCGAACCCATTACTGCTGGCTCCACAGGCAGTGAAGTAACCATTGGGCTACAGCTATATAGCTGCCAGCAAGCCCCTGGCTGGCTGCAGAGAGCCTGCATGTCACCACACAGACAGTCTGCTGTGGGAACCAGGATAGGGTTAGGCCACCCATACCCATGATGCACTGCACATGCAAATCAGCTGTCCACAGATGAACACAAGATGGGGAATGCACCCCAACAGCTCCTCGGCCTGGTAGGGGGACGTGTCCGTGTGCACCCACACAGCACCTTGGCCTGGTAGGAGGTACTGACTGGGTGTTTAATTTGCACAGAGTAGCTACACACAGTCACACTGTGCGGGAACTGTGCTCACCCTGAGTGTGCGATGAGGCGCCCTGGACCAGGTCCACAGCACCCTCCATGGCTGAGAGAGGCCATGGCAGAGCTCCCAAACAGTCATAATCTGTGAGATAGGTAGTTTCTGCAGGAACACCTTGGATATCTCTGTCTGTCTCAGTCAGGGGGAACCCCACAGACCCCTAGGTGGGCAATGTACCACCAACCCCCCCTCCCCCAGCTGAGGGTGGCAAACAGGCAGGGTCCCCTATCAACAGATCCCCATTAAACCCCCCCCCCCCCCCCCCCCGCAATGATGGCAGTAGAGTGGACCATCAACCCCAGTCCTGTTGGGGAACAGACACGCTACAGGGCAGTCCAAGCAGCCCCACACACACCCAGACCACAATATCAGACAGACAGTAGGCCTGGATATGCTAAGATACACCCCACCACTATCTGATATTCCCCTGCATCAAGCCATCAGCCACTGCACCCTGCAAGGCACTCCAGCAGGGCACATACCAGCTGTGAACAGTCTGCTGGTTAGTCCCACTGGAAATGCATGCACCCACAACTGGGATGGCAGCACACACAAGCAGATACATCAGTGACTAGGCCCCAACAGGTGACCCATATATATCACATGAGGGAAGTGCTATGAAGCACTATGGGGGTGCCTAGCCATGCTGCCATCACTGCACAGTCAGGGTGGAGTGAAAGTCCAGCAGCACATACAGAGGCCACCGTGTCTGTGGAGGTGGTGGACGGCCACTACAATGTCCCTGCCAGTGCCCTATGCCCTGTGCAGATGCATCCTGGCCAGCCCACCCTGTCTGAGCTATACCCATGGTACCTTGCTGCTCATTATGCACATCATCAGGCCAAAACTGTGGACAGTGTTTGCAGCCAACACACACTGTATAGACCAGGGGTGGGCACCTCCGGTCCTGGAGGGCCGCAGACCAGTCAGGTTTTCGGGATATCCCTAATGAACATGCATGAGATATATATGCATTAGAGGTATCCTGCCAACCTGACTGGTTTGTGGCCCTCCAGGGCTGGATTTGGAGACCCCTGCCTTACACCTCTGTCATTTAAGATCGTGAGTGGGCAAGGTACAGATGTCCTAGACATCGAAAGGGTATATAGAATGTGTCACATTCCTCCTCGATTCTCACCACCACCAAAAAGTTGTCTAATAGACAATTTTTTGGTGGTGGTGAGAAGTGAGGAGGACTGTGACAAATTCTGTCTAACCTTTTTGATGTCTTGGACATCTGCACCTTGTCCACTCACAATCTTAAATGACAGAGATGTAAGGCAGGGGTCTCCAGATCCAGCCCTGGAGGGCCACAAACCAGTCAGGTTGGCAGGATACCTCTAATGCAGTTCTGTGCAGGCAATGGATAACAGTACTATGCAGGCAATGGATAGCGGTTCAATGCAGGCAATGGATAACAGTACTATGCAGGCAATGGATAGCGGTTCAATGCAGGCAATGGATAACGGTTCAATGCAGGCAAAGGATAGCGGTTCTACGCAGACAGTGGGTAGCAGTTCTAGGCAACAGTGGGTAGCAGTTCTACGCAGGCAATGGATAGCAGTTCAATGCAGGCAATGGGTAGCAGTTCTAGGCAACAGTGGGTAGCAGTTCTACGCAGGCAATGGATAGCAGTTCTATGCGGGCAATAGATAGCGGTTCAATGCAGGCAATGGATAACGGTTCAATGCAGGCAATGGATAGCGGTTCTACGCAGACAGTGGGTAGCAGTTCTAGGCAACAGTGGGTAGCAGTTCTACGCAGGCAATGGATAGCAGTTCAATGCAGGCAATGGGTAGCAGTTCTAGGCAACAGTGGGTAGCAGTTCTACGCAGGCAATGGATAGCAGTTCAATGCAGGCAATGGGTAGCCGATCTAGGCAACAGTGGGTGGAGGAGTGACCGTGCTTACTCATTCCAGGGAACTACTAGCAAACGCACTCTCACAGCATATTAATATAAGGCATATGTTACAGTGCACCATCTGCCAAGGCACCCTAGAATGTCCCCTATAGGGCAGCATGTATGTTGCAACACAGGATAATGTATAGTGCACCCTATATGGCTGGCAACCGTAATGTGCCCTATAGGGCGCCCCATAAAGCACCCTCAGAGGCACCTTATGGGTACAGTACACTGAGGGTGTTATTGCTGACAGCAACATATGTACAGTAAATTAACATAAATCTTTGGACACCCCTATCACAGAACCCCACTGTGGGTTTGAACCCATGACATCTGGCTACACAGGCAGTGACATAACCATTGGGTTACAGCTCTATAGCTGTAAGCAGCCCCTGGCTGGCTGCAGATAGCCTGTACGTCACCTCACTGACAGTCTGCTGTTGTGAACCACCCGTACCCATGATGCACTGCACATGCAAATCAACTGTCCACGATTGAACACAGGATGGGAAATGCACCCCTAAAGCTCCCCGGCCTGGTAGGGGGAAGTGTCCATGTGCACCCACACAGCACCTCGGCCTGGTAGGGTGTCCTGAGTGGGTGGACAAATGGCAAAGAGTAGCTAAACACCATCACATTGTGCGGTTACTGTGCTCACCCTGAGTGTGAGTGTGAGATGTTGCGCCCAGGACCAGGTCCACAACACCAAGCATGGCTGAATGCGGCCATGTCAGAGCTCCAAAGCAGCAATAACCTGTGGAATAGGTAGGTGCTGCATAAACATTGTGGAGATCTCTGTCTGGCTCAGTTAGTGGGACCCCCCCCCCCGGACCCCCCCCTGGATCCCCAGGTGGATAAAACAGGGCTTTCTCTCAACAGATCCCCACCCCACCCTGCACTAATGGCAGTACAGTGGACCATCAACCCCAATCCTGCTAGGGAACAGACACCCTACAGGGCAGTCCAAGCAGCTCCACACACATCCATAACACAATATCAGACAGACATTAGGCCTGGATATTCACAGATGCACCCCACCACTATCTGATATTCACCTACAGCAAGCTATCAGCCACTGCACCCTGCAAGGCACTCCATCACAACACATACCAGCTGTGAACAGTCTGCTGGCTGGTCCTGATAGACATGCATGCACCCACAACTGGGGTGGCAACACACACAGGCAGATAAGTCCATGAAGAGGCTCCCACAGGACCCCCATACATATCACATGGGAGAATCACAATATGAATATGCATGAGCTACATCTACATGCCATGGGGGTGATGCATAGATATACAGCACAGGCATTTGTATGAGTGGCAGCATGGAACCTGACTGGTGTGTGGCCCACCAGGACTGCATTTGGGAGATTCTGCTCTAGGTACTGCCCCTGTACATGGTGTCTGTGCTCAGTGGGGTAAAAGATAGACGTAGTACCATTGCATATGTCCTCGCCACAAAAGGTTTGTCCTTACTATCACTGTGTAGTTGTGGGAAAAATATGTGGGCAGGATTGGTGGTAGCCCCAGCTGGGCTTTGAACCTGTGACCTTCTGTTCTTGCATGCACTGTCTGTGTGCACTGCACCACACCACTGTGTAGCCACAGATTGGCTGGATTCCCTGGAATGTCCATGCCTGTGGATCCGGCAGGGCCTGTCTGTTGCAGTGGACTGTGCCAGCCTGCACAAGGCTAGGCCTCTGTCTTCTGTGGCTAGCAGCCACTGCCCCCTGCACCACATGTACTGGTCCGCCAACATGCTGGCATGAGCTTCTCTCAGAAAAAAGCAGATGACCTGATTGCAATGTGGCAGTACGGGACTGCATTTGGGGGACTTGGCTGTAGGTAATGCCCATTGTTGTGGTGTGTGTGTGGTGTTGGCTAAAATATGGGTGTTTCCCCCATGCTTATGTTCCCTGCAATACAGGGGTGTCTGCGCTATCTTTGTTTAGTGGTGGGTAAAATATATGGACTGGGCTGGCAAGTGCCCCAGCTGGGATTTGAACCTCTGGCCCTCTAGTCCTAGAGGTAATGGCTCTGTCCGCTGCACCACACTATGGCCACAGAGACAGTGCAGCCCCTGGAGGTAGTAAACCTGGCAGGATGGAGTCACAAACCCTGCTCTACGCATTTTTACTGTGGGCACATGCACCCTGTCTGGTAAAAAACGTGCACATAAACCCCGGAAATGACCACGGCAAATGGGGGACACAATATCACCACGCTGGGCAACAGTGATATTAATGGGCAGCCATAGAAGACACTCCCAGGAAAGCTCCAACAAAAAGGAAATGTTTTTGGAAGAGTCTCCGCTCCGTACACCTTTCCAAAAAACATTTCTTTTTTCTGGAGCTTTCCTGGGTGTGTTTGTTGGTTTTGCCCATTACTATAACTGTTCCCCAGCTGAATTACTATTTTTACAAGTTTTGTTGTGGCCCTTTTCTATTTTTATTTCCACTTTTTGGCTGTGCACATGTATCACACTGCTCACGTTTTGCAGGTTTCCCCGGTTTTGCTGTACATTGCTGACGGAAATGGTTTCTCTTCCCTTTAAATGCATTCTACCGCGAGTGATTCACTCGTGCTATTTTTCTTTGGAAATTCAGCACCAATAATGTGCGGGGGCGCCTCTCCCCTCCCCTTCCCCGCCCATTAACCCCTTCTCTCCGCCCCTCCGGGGCCTTCCTACGCCCTCCATTAGCCTTTCCACGCCTCTATCGGACATTTGCGGGCCCGTACTTGTGCGGCACCCGTTACTGTGACGCGCAAGTGTGCGGGGCTTCATTGCACGTTTGCGGGGCGTTTAAGCGCTCTTAAGTACCGCTTTTAGTGCGCTATTTTGCGGCGCGCAAATTAGCGGTTTTTAGTAAACATGCCCCATAGAAAATATGAAGAAATCTGGAGGTCCACATACAGATCACAAATGTTACAGCCACGGACTCAGTTGCCCTCCCCCCAAAGTACTATCAGCATCATTGTACAGTAAAGTAGAATGCAGAAATACATAACCTCCTCATCCTTTGAGAAACCAGTCAAGAACAAAACGTATTATTATTATTATTACTATTATCATAATCAGCATATAAATGCCATCAGTAGTTAGGTAAACCAACTCTCATGTGACCCGGCCCCCTGCTACATTTTATGGGCATCAGAAAGGTAGCCCAACCCATGCCTCCCAGGTCCCCTCCCTCTCCCTTTCCCTTTCCCCTTCCCCTACTCCCCTCTCCCCCCCCTCTTCTTCTATTACGCTCCCCCATCCTCTTATCCTCGTAAGCCCCACAAATAGTACCTGGATAGGGTCAGAGGGTCTGTCAACAGAGGAGGTGGTCGAGAAACCTTATACTGCAATTATGTATAACCAGTTGAGAGTCACATGTAAGGGATCATATGCCAATCACCAACATCTTGTTGTTTCACAGAGAGACTCAATTATTCAGTGGGAGAATAGAGAGCCACATGTCCCACACTTTTCCTGCCATGTTTTGCCATCAATTCCAGTTGGCCACACAGTCCATATGAAGAAAACCTATGACAATATAAAACTATGGGGCTTGTTTACAAAGCTGCGGTAGCGGTTTCCGATTGAGATCAGAGTCGCGGCCCCATTGTCTTCAAAGAAGGCTGTCTGAGGCATTTCCTTTTTTAATTTAAATCAGTGCTGCCAGCAAAACCACCCTCACAGTGCCGTAACCTAAGATACCGCATAAGGCACCCTATAAGGCACTCCATAGGGCACATTATAAAGTACCCTGTCCGCCAAGGCACCTTATAATGTGCACTATAGGGCTCTTTATAGGGTGTTTTTGCTGGCAGCACTGATTTAAATTAAAAGGAAATGCCTCAGACAGACTTATTAAATAACACCACTGTGGGATCAAACCCATGACCTCTGCCTACGCAGTCACTGAAGTAACCAATTGGCTACATCTCAATAACGTCTAACACACCACTGGCTGGCTACAGAAAGACTGCAGGTCAACACACAAACTGTCTGCTGTGGTTACCAGGATAGGGTAAACCCACCCGTACCCATGATGCATTGCACATGCAGATCAGCAGCCTACAGCTGCTCAAAAGATGGGGTATGCGCCTCTATAGCACCCCGGCCTGGTAGGGAGAAATGACCGTGTGTGTTACATCTCTGCAATGGAGGCAGTAGAGGGGACCATCAACCCCAGTCCTGCTGGGGAATAGGCACCCTACAGGGCAGTCAACGCAGATTTGTATGCATCACATAAGGCACTGGCAGACAGGCAGTAGACCTAGAAAAGATCAACTGCCCTTCCACTATCTGACATTCACCAGCAGAGAGCACAGTCAGTCTACACCCACTGCAAGGTGTTCCAGCCATACACATGCAAACTGCAGACAATCTGTTAACTAGCACATAGCGCATGTTCCTGTGTGCACCCAAAAATGGGATGTGAACACACACACACCAAACAAATATGTCAGTGATTGGGCCCCAAAAAAGGGAACTCACAGACATCACTTGAGAAAAATACTGTACAGCACTATGGGGGAAACTAGCCATGCCATGGTCACTGCTCAGTCAGGGTGAGAGTGACCACCCCCTGCCCCCCCCCCCCCCACCCTCAGCATGATATGCTGTGGCCACCCTTTCCGTTCAGGTGGTGGTCGGGCACTACAATGTCCCAGAAATTGCCCTATGCCCTGTGCAGATGCATCCTGCCTGGGCCATACCCTAGCACCTTGCTCCTCATTATGCACATTGGCAGGCTAACACTGGAAACAGTGCAAACAGTGTGGGCTCAGTAAGGAGTAGGCAGCCACAAAACACTGGATAGACATACACACACTCCCACACCTATGCCAGCATTGTGCAAATATAGAGGTTTTTGGCAGCCCTGGCCACCACACCAGTCCTGGGCAGAGTGCAGGCATTGCTATGGTACAAAATACTGTTGGGGTCACTCCCCTGGGTGGTAAACACTGTCAGATACAAGAACTGAAACACACTCCACAGATATCAGAAAAGTTGCTATGATGCATCTCTGTCAACAAATAACTTAGGATTTCTTATCTGCCATTAATCATAGCAACATTTTGATATATGTGTAACGTGTTCCCAAGTTTAGGACGGCATGCTAAGGTATGCAGGTGCTAGTATTGGGAGATTCTGCTCCGCGCAGGGCCCAAAAGCCTGACTCTCCATGAGGCTTTGGATAGTGGAGCCTGTTGATGTGGGTATTTGTGCCCCTGTTGGCGACTGCTCTAGGGCAGAGGTTCCCAACTCCGGTCCTGGTGGGCCAAACACGGTTCAGATTTCATGCTGTCCCTAATGAATATGCATGAGATACATTTGCTTACAATGGGGGTGGTGCATACAAATGCAGCACAGGCATATTTATTAGGGACAGCATGAAGCCTGAATTGTGTTTGGGCCTCCAGGACTTCAGTTGGGAAACTCTGCTCTAGGGACTGCACATGTTTATGGTGTTTGTGCCCTGGAGTGTAAAATATAGACCTTTATGGCATGTTTATTTAATCTCCAATAAAGGTTCCGTCTTTATTACCACGGTTTAGTACTGGGTAAAATATAGGGAAATGGTTTGCTGAGCCACAGCTGGGACTTGAAGCTGTGACCTTCTGCCTCTGAACACACTGGCAGTGTACTGCACCAAACTGTTGCCACAGAGGCAGATCATTCCCTGGGGATACCATGACTGTTCGTCAGACAGACCTTGTTTATTGCAGTGCACGGCACCCACCTAAATGGGGCTTGGCCGTGGTCTGCTGTGGGCATATGCCACTGTCCCCTCTGCCACCAGTACCCCTCCGCCCCCATGCTGACATGCCCTTGTGCCGGTGGTGCTGATGGTGTTCAGTCCAAGGCCATCCAGTGTGCCGGTAGGTGGCTGCCTATGGTGCGTGATATGGGGTAGGGATGCCTGTCTAGACATCCATGCTTCCCCCCCCCCCCCCGCACCACCTGCTGATGTTATGTGCCCTTTTGGGTACTTGCTGGGTACTGTCCCCTGGGACACTGTGGGACACACACTTGTGGCCATGTTTGCCCTTGGTCAGTTGCTGTCTTGCTGGTTTTCCGCTTCTACATTCCTATGTGTCACCTAGGCATCTGCCTAGCCCACTCTGTTCCCCAGCTGCCCCACTGCATGTCCCGCCTGCAACCCCCTGTACCCCATTTCCAGCCTCACCGTAGTGCCCTCTCGTACTTGGCACTATGATGTTGCTGCACATGTATCACTACTATCACGTTCCTTCGTTTCTCTGCCTTTGCTGCACATTGCTGACTGAAATCATCTCTCTCCCCTGCAAATGTGCCTCTAGCGTGAGGTTTTCACTGGTGCTACTTTTCAGACCTTCATTTCACGGCGTTAGTGTGCTTGGAGCCTATCCCTCCCCACTCGCCGCCCATTGACCCCTTATCTCGGCCCCTGGGGAGCCTTACTCTGCCCTCTGGGGAGCCTTACTCCACCCTCTGCACACCTTACCATTGCAGGAGATGTTATTGTGCGTTACGTGACGTTCTCACAAAGTAATGCACCATTATCGCATGATAATGTCACATATCGCGCAATAACATCGCAGCTGCGACGTTAGCCCCATTTAGTAAACATACCCCTAACAGCCTTTACTACATCCTCCGGTAACAAATTCCAGAGTTTGATTACATGTTGAGTGAAAAAATATTTTCTCTTATTTGTCTTAAGTAGTTTACCCTGTAGCTTCATTGCATGACCCCTAGTCTTTCTATATTCTGATAACATAAACAATCGATCTACATTTACCCTCTCCACTCCGTTCATTAATTTATAAACTTCTATCATATCTCCCCTCAGCCGTCTCTTTTCCAGGTTAAAGAGCCCTAACCTTTTTAGCCTTTCTTCATAGGGGTATCTTTCCATCCCCTTTACCATTTTGGTGGCTCTTCTCTGAACCTTAAGATATGGCGACCAGAATTGCAAACAATATTTAAGGTGCGGTCGCACCATGGAACGATGCAGAGGCATTATAATATCCTTTGTTTTATTTTCCATTCCTGTCCTTTTGATACTTAGCATTCTATTTGCTCTCTTGGCCGCCGCTGCACACTGGGTGGAGGGTTTTAACACGCTGTCCACAATGACGCCTCAATCTTTTTCCTGGGTGGTGGTTCCTAATGTGGAACCTTGCATCTTGTAACCATTGTTTGGGTTGTTATTCCCTAGGTGCATAACTTTGCACATGTCCACATTAAATTTCATCTGCCATTTTGATGCCCAGTCTTCCAATTTATTAAGATCCTCTTGCAATTTTCCACATTCCTCATGGGCTTTAACAACTTTAAATAGTTTTGTGTCATCTGCAGATTTGATAACCTCACTCGTTATTCCCTTTTCCAGGTCATTTATGAATATGTCAAAAAGCAGCGGACCCAGCACAGATCCTGGGTTACACCACCATTCACTTTTCTCCATTGGGAAAATTGGCCATTTAGCCCTACCCTCTGCTTTATATCTTTTCAGTAGTTCCAGATCCACAATAGTACACTACCTCCTATCCTATGACTCTTTAGGTTTGCCAAACGTCTCTGATGAGGGACCTTGTCAAAGGCTTTTTGAAAGTCCCAATTTACTATATCAATTGACTCACCTTTGTCTACCTGTTTATTCATACCTTCAAAAAATCATAACAGATTAGTAAGACAAGATTTTTCTTGTCTAAAGCCATGTTGGCTGTCTCCCATTAAGCCATGACTATCTACTTGTTCAGAAATTGTTTTCCTTTATGATGGTTTCTACAATTTTCCCCCGGTACTGACATCAGGCTCATCGGTCTGTAGTTTCCTGGATCACCCCTGGACCCCTTTTTAAAAATTGGCGTTACGTTGGCCACCCTCCAATCTTCAGGTATTCCAGATGATTTTAATGATAGTTCACAGATTGCTAATAGCAGGTCTGCAATCTCATATTTCAGTTCTTTCAACACCCTTAGATGTATACAATCCGGTCCAGGTTATTTGCTACTCTTCAGTTTATCAAATAGTTGTAAAACATCTTCCCAGTGTATTGATATTTCTTTCAATTTTTCCACAGTATCACCTTTAAATACCACTTCAGTCATGGGTAACATCCCTACATTTTCCTCAGTAAAGACCAAAGCAAAGAATTCATTCAGTCTCTCTGCTATAACCTTGTCCCCTCTTAATGCCCCTTTTACCCCTATATCATCAACTGGGCCAACTAACTCTCTCAGAGGACTTTTGCTATAAATTGTGGGGGCCCCTTGCCCAGGCAACAGCCTATGGGCTTAGGGCTGCAATTGTTAGTCCTTTAGTTAAGGAGTTTTTCCTCACCCAGAGCCGGGGCTGCTGGGATTTGGAGTTGTGTTGTTCAGAAAAACAAGTAGTGTGGAGACCGAGGTTTTACAAGGCAAAACACAGGAATTTTATTTATTTTCCAAAAGAGTATTAAGGCTCAATGCAAACAAACAGGATTTTCTCTCCAAACAATAATCCATAGGCATTTATACCAACCAAAACAATGTAACTGCTTTTAGTAGCTTTTTAACATTGGTCGCTGTTTCCAAACCATTCAGCAATCAAACATGGTTTTCTCCTTTCTTCAAACCCAAAAGAAATATCCTCTCTTCAGCAAACAGGGTTATTAGCATTCCTGGCTAAACACAATTGTCCATGTTTTCACACTGCCTTTTAGGACATTCAGGTTATAAACCGTTCTCTCTTATCCAAGAGCTTTTATTCTGCCTTCTGGCATAGAGAACAGTCCATTACTGAATCTTTAGAGCTTTCATCAGATTCATAATATTCTATTTGCATTTCCTCAGGACCTATGTCTGGTAAATCTGGCTCTAAATCAGCATGAGAAACTTCAGGCTTAATATTCTCTAAAAGTTCCAGAACCTTTCTCCACTGAGACTTTTCCCTATTCAAAGGGTTTCCACGAGGAACGTGGAGATTTTTCTCTTGCATCAAATGACACAATGCCTCTAACTGGCTCACAGCATTTTTGGCTACACCTTTTTGGAAATTGCAGCTCTTTAGCTGGTTTAGGAACAGTTGTCACTGCAGCCTGACCCTTGTCAGCACTTCTCTCTGACACAGCTCTCCTAGTTTTAAAACCAACTGCAGTTTCCTTGCAATCCTGGCTTTCTTTCTGACTAGGGATTTTACCTCTGAGAATCCCACGGAAGTCTCCACCGTTCTCCTCCACAGTGAACTCTCTGGGTCTTTCTCTGGTGCTTCTCTCACCACTGAATTCTCCAGTGTGCTGCTTCCCTGTCTCTCCCTTTCCAGGGTGTCGCTTCGTGTGCTGCCTTCTCTCAGGCTGAGACTATCTTCCCGTGGTGCTGCCCTTCTCAGGCTGAGACTCTATTCCCTTGGTGCCGTCCTTCTCAGGCTGAGTCTGACTTACTTCTGTTTCCCTGGGTTTATAAGAGTGTCTCTGAACTACCGTGCACTGCCCTTCTCCCAGGTGTCTCTCATTAGTTTCCAAGCCTGCCCTTAGATTAGCAGAGCTTGGGTGTGTCCTGTTCTCAGTAGCTGCGTGTTTTTTTTCCTTGCCTGCACTTTGAGAGCTACTGATTCCTTGCCTGTCTCTTTCTTTAAAGGTAAATGTCTGATTTTCTCCCAATTCCATGGGCTCAGCCATACTCTCCTCATCACAGAATGTACTTGAAAAAGTCTTTATTACGTGTTTTTGTTTCCACAGCAAGCTTCTTCTCAAATTCTCTCTTTGCCTGCCTTATCAATGCCTTTCATTTAACTTGCCAGTGCTTATGCTGTTTCCAGTTTTCATCATTTGGCTCTATTTTCCATTTCCTGAAAGATGCTTTTTTGGCAACAACAGCCTCTCTGACCTCACCTTTAAACCATGCTGGCAGTTTTTTAGACTTCCACTTTTCTTAAAGCATGGAATACAGCTGTTCTGGGCTTCCAAGATAGTATTTTTCAACAACACCCAAGCTTGATGTAAGTCTTTAACCTTTGCAACTGCTCCTTTTAGTTTTTTCTTAACTATTTTCCTCATTTTATCATTGTCTCCCTTTCGAAAGTTAAAAGGTAGTAATGTGGATTTCCTTACCATCCCTCTTCCACTAATTAAATCAAACGCGATCATGCTATGATCACTATTGCCAAGTGGCCCCAACACTCTTATCTCTTGCACCAGAACTAGTGTTCCACTAAGGACTATGTCAAATATGGCTTCCTCTCTGGTCAGTTCATGAACCAGCTGCTCCAAGAAGCAGTCATTTATTTCATCTAGGAACTTTATCTCCCTAGCATGTCCTGCCATGACACTGACACAATCGATACCGGGGTAATCAAAATCACCCATTATTATTACTGTGCTGAAACTTTTGTTAGCTTCCTTGATTTCTTTGAGCATTTCATCAACCATTTGTTCATTCTGGCCAGGTGGTCGATAGTACACCCTCACTGCTATTGCCTTCCCCTTTTTACGTGGAAGTTCATACCATAAGTTTCTACAGCAAATTTTGTTTCCTGAAAAAATTTAATACTTTCTGACTCAATGCGTTCTCTAACATAGAGCACAACCCCTCCATGAATTTGATCAGCTCTATCATTACAATATAGTTTGTACCCATACATCACAGTTCCCGACTGGTTGTCCTATTTCCACCATGTCTCTGAGATTCCAATCATATCTAACCTCTCATTTAGTGGTATATATTCTCACTCTCCCATCTTATTTTTTAGACTTCTAGCATTTGCATACAAGCATTTTAGAGACTGTATTTTATTCATATTAATCTGGCTATTGGTAGGCATGGATAATTTGGAATCTTTAAGCTCTGTCTGCTCCATACTCAAGGGCATTTGGGTTACTTTACTCTTTTTTGGAACCTCTCTGCTTTTGGTAGTATCCTTCAATGATACATTCTTCTGATCCATGCTCTCTTGGGCGACTGTCGGCTTTCTCCTATTATCTAGTTTAAAAGCTGCTCTATCTCCTTTTTAAAGGTTAATGCCAGCAGCCTGTTTCCATCCCGGTTATGGTGAAACATATACCTTTGGAAGAGCCCTCCTTTCCCCAGAATGTTCCAAAACCCTCATCTTTGCACCATCGTCTCATCCATGCATTGAGATTCTGGAGCTCTGCCTGCCTTTTGGGTCCTGCGCGTGGAACAGGAAGCATTTCTGAGAACACTACCCTGGAAGTTCTGGATTTGAAGTTCCTACCTAAAAGCTTAAATTTAGCCTCCAGAACCTCCTTACCACATTTTCCTATGTCATTAGTACCAACATGTACTAAGACAGCAGAGCTCCCCAGCACTATCTAAGACCTTATCTAGGTGGCGCATGAGGTCCGCTACCTTCGCACCAGGCAGGCATGTTACCAGGCGATCCTTACATCCACCAGCCACCCAGCTATCTACATGCCTAATGATCGAATCACCAACTATAACGGCTGTCCTAACCTGTCCCTCATGGGCACATGGCCCTGGAGAAACTTCCTCAGTTCAAGAGGGTTTTACATCACCTGGAGGACAGGTCCTAGATACAGGATCACTTTCTGCCACACCAGGATGATGCTTTCCTGTCACATTACTGCTCTCCTCCATGGCAACAGGGATGCTGCCAGACTGGAGGTGTGACTTCCGGACTATATCCCTGTAGGTCTCATCTATGTACCTCTCTATCTTTCT